>CM042835.1:23183638-24383638 GCA_023653725.1 Bungarus multicinctus | reverse complement strand
ACCAAAGACCCAGCCGATCAGCTGGGACTCGATGGGAGGCAGAGGATAGGGGCGGGGCCAGTCAGAGGTGGTATTGGCCAGTTCGCCAAACTACTCCAAATTTCTGCTACCGGTTCTCCAGAACTGATCAGAACCTGCTGAATGCCACCTCTGATCTCAGAGCACATGCATTGGGAAGAATATTGTGGAGCTGGTCATCTGGAGGAGTCCCCTCAAAATGTTGCATCTCCTTGATTGTCTCCAACAGTTTCTGACACCATCTCTCCTTTTCCCAGGGTCTGAAGGGTGAACGGGGATTGACTGGAGAAAGAGGCCTCGGTGGGCTCCCAGGCCAGCCAGGAACACCGGGTCACCCAGGTCCACCGGTGAGTGTCCCTTGATGGGACATGTTTCAGAATCAATCATGAAGAGCTAATGGGAAAACCCTCTTGTTGAGAATGGATGGATGGATGCATGGATGGTTTGTAATGCTTCCTAATCTTAATTCTTTTCAATATTAGGCTGAAAGAGATTAACAATAACATGACTATTTAACTTTGGACCCATTAGTAGAGAATGAAACTAAATCCTCTTTTCCCCTTATTTTTGGTTCCTAGGGTGAGCCAGGCTCGGATGGACTGGGAGGCAAAGAGGTATGGCGACTCTTACCTGTTATCACCTTCTTGAACAGAAGAGCCTTATTTACCCACATCTCACAACCAAAAGTGGAGTAACCCACTGTAACAAAGGAGGAAGCCACCTACATCACCTTTCTTATGCCCAAAACATTTTTCATTCACACACAGGGGCGATATGGACCAGGGACAGAAAGAAGTTTCTTGGAAGGCAGCCCTTGGTCCACCTTGCATACAGTATATCTCCAACTATTGCATTCCCACACTACCTTCTTTGCTTCCTGGAAGCTGACTTCCAAATGCTTCGTTTGTAATGCAGGGAGTTCTTAAATTACAACCATAATTGAGCCTGGAATTATGATTGTAAGTCATTGTGATTGTAAGTCAAGGCACCCATGCCACCAACTTACTGGCCTTTTTTGATGTGGTCATTAAGTAAAAACATTCATTTGAATGGGTGTTTTTAGTCAGAAAGTGGCAAAAACATCATGAATTGCGGTCACATGACTGTGAACACCCCAACAGATCTAAAACTGATCTACCAGGCATGCAGTCACAAGGCCACAGGGAATGGGTTGGCACAGCCATTTATGATGGCCAGGAGTGCTTTAGAGACTGTGAAGCAGCCATTCCATGGCCGTTATTTCAAACAGCCATAAAACAGCCAGTCTTTAAGTGAGGACTACCCCGATTACACAAAAATGGAGACAAGTAACAGACAAGGAGCACCTCCTATAAAGGACAGGTAAAAAGCTTCAAGTTAAATGGTAGGATGAGGACCACTTGATGGGCCGAAATAGCCTTAAGCTAATATTCTCTTCCACTCAAATGCATTATGGGTATTGATCACTATGTTGAAGATGACTTCTTACTTTTCCACAGGGATCTCCTGGAAAACCAGGTCCTCCTGGTCCTTCTGGACAGAAAGTAAGTGGGACACTGCTGGGAGTGAATGTCAGGCTCTTCTCCTAGGACAACTTTTCATGGAATTGTCCTCTTTCTTCTTTCAGGGGGACCATGGCACTCCAGGGGAGATGGGTCACCCTGGAGAGAAAGGCAGAGCGGGGATGCCAGGAGGCCCAGGAAAAAGTGGTGAAATGGGCCCCATGGGACCGCGTGGGTCCCCCGGGGAGAGAGGACATCCTGGCTCACCAGGCCCTGCAGGGAACCCTGGGAATCCAGGACTTCCGGGGACATCGGTGAGAACTGTGGCAAAGACAATGAGAGGCATGCAGTGTAATGGCAACTGAACTATTAAGTCCTCTATCATTCTGGTTCAGTCTAAAAGTAGATGCAGTTAGAAGGGGCATCTGTCTTCTTAGATGGGTTCTAGGAAGCGCCACCAGTGGTTGACATTCACTTGAAAGAGTTTTTCATACAACTTCACTTCACAAGCTGCCAAAACTTACTTGGCCATGCCATCATGGGCCCAACCTTGCCTCTTGGCTTCTCCTGCAATACAGAACTGCTGAGGAAACCCAGTGTGGTTCAGAGCTGCTAATCTGCAAATGCAACCACTTCAAAACGCAAAGTTGCTGAATCCTTCCTGAAGTTAAGCAGGAGAGGGGTTGCTTGTCTAGGATCCATGACTGAGGAGCCTCAGAGGGTCCCACAAAGCATTGCTTCTCGAGGATGGGAGGAAGTTAAAATAACAGCATGCTGGGAGATTGATTATCGTGACCCTCGGCAGCCACTTCTTCAGCTAGGGAGGGAACAAGTGTGGAAGGAAGAAAATATTGATGGTGGGGGTGGAAGATTTGGTTCTGGGAGATTTTCTGGAGCTTGGGGGAATGGCTGCATGTGGGGTGAAGCTGAGTATGTGGAAGTGGTCAAATGATACAGGTTAACATGCAAGATAAGGCAGCAATTGACTTCTGCTTTTCCCTCTTCCTTGTTTTTCTCAACAGGGAGATGCCATCAGCTATGACCAGATCAGGATGTTCATCAGAGAGGAGTTCCAAAAAATGTTTGATGGTGGGTGAAGAGAGCAGATTGATGGCAGGGGGAAAGCACAGGGTCTCTCTCTGCAGGTTGGAGACCCTAAAAAACCAAGCAGAATTAGTTAAGAGGGTCAGGAAGTGAATCAAGTTATGATGCCAAATCTGGAAGCTGAGAGTATTTCTTACCCCAAACTCCACCATAGAGAAGGTTATTTCAATTCTGCTCAATTTCATTAATTCATTCGTTCATTCAATTTCTATAACTGTTTATATCTAATCAATAGCTCTGGGTGGCTTCCAACTCCAAACTATAAAAATAATTAAAACAATAAAAGCATTTAAAAAACAATAAAATATTCAAAAGAAATATCTAAAAAAGTTAAATCATGGCAACTGGACCAAATATTTAACATTCTTAGGTACTTTTGGCCTGAATGATCACATCTTCATTACATATTCAAAATAAATATATATAGTAGCCAAGTTAACAATAAAGCCAAATTATGAGGCTCTCAACAAATCCAGCATCCCAGAGTAAAGGAACGCAGCCAGGTTTTTAAAGCCTTATGAAAGGCCAACAGGGATGAGATCATTCTAATCTCCGAGGGGAAGATATTCCACAGAGTAGGAGCCACTGCAGAAAAGGCCCGTCTTTATCCCCAATGGCCGACATTCTTTGGCTGACAGGATCTACAGCAGGCCCAATCTGCTAGATCCAATTGGACAGGTAGAAAGACTTGGAAAAAGGCAATCCCTCAGGGAACTCAGTCCCAAAACACGTAAGGCTTTAAAGGTGACAGCCAGCATCTTGAGTTGCACCCGGAGTATGCCACTAACCAATGCAGTTCACATAGCGGCGATGTTACATGTGCCGTATATCTGTCACCTTTTACTATCTGCACAACCGCGTTCTTATCAGTTGAAGTTTCTGAATGCTCTTCAGGGCAGTCTCATGTAGAGCACATTGGAGTAACAATGCAATACATCTTTTCTGCCATGGACATCTGGAACAGATTTGGTCTTGGACGCTATCATAACATCCAAGCAAGGAAAATAGCCTACAAAGCCCTACAGGGAAATTATGAATTTTCATCTATTTTAGAGCCTTCTTCTAAGAGTATTTTCAGAATTCCTGCTACGTGAGTCCTCTGCAGCAGAGTGGCATCAAAAGAGTCTCGAAAAAGACCACATCTATGTAATCAAAACCTTGCTCTATCTTACATTTTCCAACCATTAAAAGGAAGTGAAACTTCAATCACATGTTCACAGCTATCATCTTGACTTTCCTGATCATCTCCCTGCAGATCCCTTCTTACCACTCTGCCTGATAAATCACTATTTTAGAAGAAAAAAGCAATAATATTCAATAGCCCATCTTTCTTTGCAGACCTTTCTTTTTTCTTTCTTTCTTTCTTTCAGCTGTTCAAGAGAAGAAAATAAATGAAAGCTAAGAATAGCATGATCAGGGTCGGAATTCAGACTTATTATTCCTCAAGCTTCTATCTTTTTCACCATTACCCCAGGCACTCTTGAAAATAAAAATAAGCAAAGAGAGAAAATGCTGAGAAAAGCCCGATTTGGCAAGACTGTTGTAGGCTCCCATTTTAGTGTGGAACTGAGAATTTGTCTCAGTTGTTATCATATGACACAGCTGCCCAGGAGAATGTATTTTAACTACAAGTGCCCCCAGGCCTGCTGTGAATTAAAATTAACCCCATTCCTGACCTAAGAGGGTAGCTGGCTCCATCATTTCTGCAAACAGACCGGAAATTGACTAAAAGTTGTCCCAATAAACTCAAACATTACAAGTTCAAATAATAAGACCAGACACAATTAATGATAAAGATAATACAAGATTGCAGAAGGAGTCCTAATCAATAGTTTGACTAATTCCTGAAGGAGGTCAGCTATAAAAGTGTGTCCAAGGAAGGTTATTGTACTATTATTATGGTTGGTTGCATAATGAGCCAGATGTTTAGACTGGATTTGGCATTTTTGCCAAGTCCTTCCCTAGGTCCTGGAATAAGCAGATGTCGTTATTTAAAAACATTAAATATATTGTTGCAGGACATAAGATGATGGATGATGGATGATGATGATTTTTTTTGTTTGGAACCAGAAAAATCCAAAAGTTGCAATGGTATTCTTTGTTAATAATAGTTTGGTTTGAATGTCTCTTAGGAAAAACACCCAGAATTGCCTCTCAGAGTGAGATATGCAGCATGCAAATTTAAATGAAGTAAAAAGCAAAATAAAATAAAATAAAACACCACTTTTTAAATTAACAGAATAGCCAGATCAACTTATCAATGAGTCTCTCAGGGGATCACATCTGCTTCCAAAGATTCCTTTAAGGGCTTATCTTAAGGGTTCCTATTCAACAGCTACAGAGAAAGTCCTTGTCCCCCAAAACAGGCTTTCCTATTTCCTTACCTCACCAGTTCCTGTCCACCCCTTGAGCAGCAGAGCAGACAATGGCTCCCTTCTCTTTCCTACAGAACGGATTCAGTACTACGCTTCCCGACTGCCCATGTCACCGGTAGAAGTCCTTTCCCAGCCAGGGAGACCAGGATCACCTGGGAAAGACGGAACACCAGGACGGCCAGGCCCTCCTGGTTCTCCAGGCCTGCCTGGACAAATTGGAAGGGAAGGCCGGCAAGGTGTGCCCGGCATGAGAGGTAAGCCTTGCAAGTCCTCCTCCTGATAGAAGTAGACTTACAGAGGCACATCATAGACCAGAATTTATCCACCTTGGTGACTTTAAGTGGACGTGAACTCCCGGAATCTTTCAACCAGCCTTAAAGTTGTCAAGCTTGAAGAATTTGAACCCTGAGTTTTCAATGGCTCTGCAAATGGTGTAAATTTAGGCAATGAGCAAAATCAGAAGCCAGGTTAAGCAGGTGACAACTCAGCCAATAGATTCATGTCATCTAGATCAGGGGCTGCCAACCTTTTGGACCTCAGGGACCACCACTCATAGTTTTAAATCCCAGGGACCACTAAACTGGTTCTGTGGCCGTGGCCTAATTTTGGGTATGGCTTGATGGTCATGTGACTGGCTAGACATGGCTTGTATGTAAATATTACAAATATTTATATAAATATTGAATTTTTTATATAAAAAAGCAACTTTTACCCAAAATCAGGCAAAACAGGCAAATTGAGTTGCTCACAGAATCATTCAGTGATCTATCTATCTGCCATCGGCTAGCTCAATCTCTAAAATTTGCTTGCTGTGAGTCTGCACTGAATAATAGAACTTTCAGTCCTAAGGGAGGTTCGGCTGTGCTTAAAAGCAGAGCTGAAGATCTAAAGACTATTTAGAAAGCAAGAAATCCAACCATTTCCTGCTTCCTAGCTAATCTAAATCTCCGGGCACAGCAGAACAGCTGATAACTGGGGGGGGGAGGGAAAAATAGCAATTTAGCAGGCAAGTTTGCCAGGTAAGGAGTGAATACGCGGGGAGGGTTCCCGCAGGCCATGTGGGTGGTGCAGCCTTGTGTTCCTGCGCAGCCTGGATTAATTGCTTTGGGAGGTGCTCTGAGGGTGACATTTCTCTGTGGCCCACCAAAATTTTCTCGAGGCCCACCAGTGGTTGGCAACCGCTGATCTAGATGGCACATCAGCAGGAGTCCCCAAATTTGGGGTGTGCTTGGGTTCTATAACTTTGTCCCAGCAGATTCCTGAGATGAATACTTAATCCCAGTTGGCCAAGAATGTGATCACAGCTCTAAAGAAGTACAAACAAGGCTCTTCGCAAACCGTTTCAGAAGTAGCTTGATATTGTGAATGGATGGAGGCTTCGGTCAATTCACTTTCATGTTTTCTCCCTCAATGCAGGTGAGCCCGGAACCAAAGGAGAAAAAGGAGACAAAGGGACTGGAATCATGGGGGAGACTGGAGCACCAGGCCCTCCAGGTAAATTTGGCTTCTCTCAAAGTTAAACCTGCTTGCTTAAGTCTGCTTGCTTTCATCAGTCATTTGCTTTTATCCATCACCAAGACATAGCGCATGCGTGGAGTTTTTCTGCAGACCAGTGGTGCCATTCCTGGCCATTCAGAGTCTTACTATACATTAGGTTGCATCTTCATTCAGGAAGCAGTTTTTTCTCATGTGTGTTGTTGCTGCCTTTAGCAATTTTAAACCACGATGTTATAGTTCCTTTCATGGTCATTCAAAAGGATGGAAAAAATCCCTTTAGATCTACACCACTAGTGAAATGATGAACTTTGGTCTTACTAGTGATTGGAAAAAGAGGACAGTCTCATAGCTTACTCCAACTCAATGAACCTAGAGTATAGGCCAAGCTTCTCTCCAGAATCATTGAACCATACTTCAATCAGTTCCATCTTTGAAGAGCAGAAGGTGGAAATATTGTTCTGGTTAGCCAAGATAGAGGTTGTTCTTAAGTTTTTCCTGTAAGAACAAGGATCCTGTTCTTAAATAATTTGTTCTTTAAATTCTCAAGAGTTGCTTTGCAGAGCGAGATGGACAGCATATAAATTTAATAAATACTGTAAGCATGTAATGAAATAGGTCATTTTCTTAGTGTTGCTGGTAAGACTACAAATCAAAATGTTCAGGTAGTATTTGGAGGACCACCACTGGTTCTGCTGAGGACTGAGGCCTTCAACAGCAAGCTCAACCTATTTGGCTCAATTCTGAGCTTTCTAATAGATTCAAATCTACATTCCCTGAAAAGTTTCTTCACAAAGAAGTAAGGCCTTCCCAGCACATCTTTCCCCAACCTGGAAATTTTTCAGGTTTGTGGACTTTACTTCCAGAATTTTTTAGAGTGGAGAATTTGGGGAATTGAAGTCTACTGGTCTGAAGAGCATCCTCATGGGCAAGATTTCTCCAATGTTTCCTATAACTTCAGGAAAGGAAGAACAGACCACCGAATGTAGGATTCTCAATAATACTTGTCTACTTCTTCTTTTCCTTTCTCAGGTATCCAGGGGCCTCCAGGTTATGGGAAAATCGGTCTTCCAGGGCCTATGGGGCAGCAAGGTATTCCAGGCATCCCAGGGCCACCAGGAATCACAGGCCCTCCTGGGAAAGTTGGTCACTGCAATCCTTCAGACTGTTTTGGCATGATGCCCATGGAGCAGCCCATGTACCCACCCAAAAACATGAAGGGGCCTATGGGCTAAAGAATAACCTCCTTTCCCTCCCCACAAAGGACTCCATTTGGAACAGCCAAAGATCAAGTCTTCCATCATGACTAGCTGTGATGATGCTTTTATTGTTGTTAATATTTTGACTATATTTTTTCTCCAGTGGAGTTCAACTTCTTATCATGATGGCATTTTTTTAAAAAAAGACCTACCAGGATATCTGTGTCTGTCTGTGTATGTGTGTGTGAGAGAGAAAGAGATTTCTGTGTGTGAATGTCTCCATATTCTCAGTGATTTTTACCCACGGTGAGCAAAATGTATTCAAGACAAAACTTCTGTTTTCCTCGGTTGATGGGAAGATCCTACTCATTATTTTCCCACTTCATTAGGAGTTATTATTTCCACAATGTAGTTGGAATCTGTTGAAATTTTTAAGAAAATATGCAAAGGGGAGATGAGAAAGAGGAAATACTGTGGTTTAATTTCAGTTTTGATTGGATTTTCCCTTTTAGAATGAGTTATAATGGGTATCTGGAAGGTTAGAGATAAACAGTTCTAAAATGCAACTGATAGAACAAAAATTGCCTCAGTATGGAATCACACCAACAGAGCCATTGCAAATCAAGAAGTTGTCACCTATCGCTTCTAGAGAGCACACGAGAAAGGCTGCCCTATCTAGCATTTACACACCTCTCTTGGAGCATATTGCACAAGTAAATGCAGCAGAATTTACTTTTAGTACATATATGTAAAATTGTACAGGAAAAAAAAGTCACTTCATACTCGGAGACATTCCCCCCTTAGTTGAAATGAAAAAGTGGAACAAAAATTAATGTATTAAAGGTTGTGTTGTCTTTGGAGAGGGGAAAAAATGGAAAGAATTCCTGAACTTAAAACAAGTTGTGTGGTATTTAGGATGTATGAATGGGAATATCATCTTACGGTGTAATTACTTTTCCAGATGTCCAACATTCTGTTTTCTTCCTGTTGTATGAAATGTGTGGGACCATGTACCTTCTGGAATTAATTGATTTTTTCTTGAATGTTCCTGATTTTGTTTTTTCATTGTTTTTATATCAAATATATTGAGCTTCATCCAAACCAGATTTAATTCTAGTTGCTCATACGTCTGGGCATCAGAACTGAGAGATCCTGGAAGATCAGGAGAAGATAAGACTGGGGTGGGAGCAGTCATTATCTGTGGCTAAGATACCCCTTCACGATGGGAAATTGTGGAAGGAATAGCTGTTGTCCCTTGCCTGCTGTCACCTTTACCCAAATAACCTGAATTATTTGCAATGACATAAATTATATAATTCTCACGATTTGCATGATGATCTCATGATCCAAGTGATATTATTGTGGCTTGTAGTAGACACCTGCAACTTCCTTTGACCACAAAAGAGAGAAAAAAAATTCTTTATTTAATCCCCCTCCTTAATCTTCCTCCAAATGATCCACGAGGTCTTCCTTCAAACTTCAGATCACATCTATTCAGAAACTAGAATTGGCAGTAATCTAATCTTTAAACCCCTTTATTAACTCTTTCCAGATCTACTCCATCACAAACACAGAGATTATGTGAACACACTGTGTGTCCCTTACATCATTGGCCCAAATGGGTCTCCCTTAGAGGAGAGTCTCTCTCTCTCTCACACACACACACATCTGGACCATTGATCCCAAGAGTTAATCATCACCACCCTAATTTTAATGTTTAAATAAATGATGCCTTGTTTCCTAATTGGTATTTGGCTCATGTTCATTTCAAACCACTGATTTACAAGCCAACGTTAGCTCATTCTGTCAGCAAAGCCATTCAATGAACAGGTACAGCAGAAGCAGAGAAAAGAACTGTAATGTGGAATCCTTAGTAATGTGGAATCTCTCAGCTTGATTGTTTTCCTGCAGATGTTTCATTACCCAACTAGGTAACAGCATCAGTGCACTAGTGCAGAGTGACTAGTTCTTGTCAGTGACTATAATCTTCTATTAGAAACATGTAGGCTAGCAACCCCTGTTGGTTCATCACACAACTTTGGTCCTTTAGTTAAAAATAAACACGTTCTCATCAGAAATCACTGCTGCAATGATAGGATCTTGCCTCAAGGCAAGGCAACATGATGACTGTCCTTCTCCTTGTCATGCCATAGACAAAAATTTTCTGACTGTATTTTTAAATGATGAAACCACAAGCCTGCTAGTCAAACATGGTATAGTTTCCTCCCCTTAGCTTCTCATGGTATCCATGGCAAGTTCATCCCACACTCTAGCAGCTACCATGATCCCCTGTGCTACTAAGTCTTTGGTCCTACACAACAACATCAAGATCTCCTCTTTATGAATATTCATCTCTCTTCTCCACCTCATCTTTCGAAAGAAGCAAGCTGCTGCTCATCATTTTTCAAGTCAGAAGATAATTCCTGAGGAACATGGTGAACATGGTGACAGCTTCTTCCCCCATGACAAGGCTGCTGGCCAAAAGACTAAGTGGCTTCTTTCCTCTCTCAGTCTCGAAAAAGAAAGAGCAAGAGTAAGATGGTCCTGCTTCTATGTCAGATAAACACATCTCCAGCAGAGATTTTCAAGCATCAGAGAAAATATTTGTAGTTACTCCTTCAAAGGGATATTAAGAGGCTGATCCATCAAGTCAGACATTCTCTTCAACATGTGGCTTGCTGCAAATTGATCAGAGAAAACCACACATAAATTCTTGATGGTCATATTTTAATAGTTGTCTCTGGACTGAAAGAAGTGTATGATTTGAGGAGACAGATTTTTTTAAATGAATTGGCAATTTTGGGAACAATAATTCCATAGGAGTCACCAGCATTCTTTAGCTGTCAGCTCAGATTCTCTCTCTCTCTCTATATATATATATATATGTTTTTGGAGGTTTTCGCGGGTATTTGTATGTGGATCTTTGGTTCTTCGGGTTTTAAAAACCCGAAGAACCAAAGATACACACACACACATACACACACACACACACACATATATAACAGGGACTATCCATTTAGCTGGAAAGGTCCACAACAAAACTCCAATCATCTATCCAATGGTGTGGATACTCCATAGCACTTCATGTCCATAAGCCCAGAGGGAAAATTGCTTTAACAGTGACAATGATGCCAGTTCCTCCATATTCCTTTTTTCACCAGCATTACAGCTTTCCAAAAGTGTATAAACTCACATCAGAAACCTGCTAATTCACACTTTACCTTTCGCTATGGGCATCCTCTTTTCCATTGCAAATAAAGAGAGTATTTGTCATGTGTGTACAGACGTGAGAAATGTATCTGCTTGTATCTGCTCTTAAAATGTTGCTCCTATAGATGTATTGATTCAGAGAGCAATGGGTTATATGAAGCAATTACCAACCTCTAGCAGATAACATCCAAATTATTATTCTCAGTAATTATTGTTCTGGGACTATTTACTCACACATTCCCTTCCCTAAGCTATATGGCTCCGGTCAAATATTTTGTTGCAAATTACAACTTATTTCAACATTGCAAAACACAAGAACACTAACACTCTGATAGGACATCTCGGTACAAAGTACTTGCTAGTATTTTGGTTTGCATTCAGATGTATGAAATACTTGCAGGTATATAAATGACAAAAGTTTGGTGCAGTGATTAGAGTCACCAGGCTAAGAATGAGAAATCTTGAGTTCCAGTTCTGAAAGCTGGTTGGCTGGGTAACTTGGCCCAGTTCCTGTTTCAGCCCTAGAAAGAAGAAACAAACCACTTATGAAAAATTGTTGGCAATAAAACTGAGCCCTTTCTTTGTTTTGTTCCTTCCTCCGTTCATTCCTACTTCCTTCCTTTCTATTTCATTCTCACTTTCATGTTTCATTTCTTCCCATTTCATTTCCCAGATAGGAAAGCATTCCAGAGAGTTAACGTCATTGCCCAGAAGATCATTGGTTGCCCTCTCCCCTCTTTGGAAGAGCTTTATAGCTCCCGCTGCCTTAAGAAAGTTCAAAACATTCTCAAAGATCCATCTCATCCTGGACACCCTTTTTTTGAACTATTACCATCTGGCAGACGGTACAGGACAATAATAAAAGCAAGCACAAATAGACTGAAAAACAGCTTCTATCCCAGGGCAGTAACTCTTTTGAATTCTGCTGTATAGTGCAGTGTTGGTGTGGTGTCGGGGGTTTCCGGTACAATGTGTGGAGTGTGAAGGATTTGTGTTTGTGCTTTTCATGGTCATATGATGTGCACTGAAGATGGTATTTGATTTCATTGTACGAGGTGCAATGACAATCAAGTAAAGTAATATTCTGCCTTTTTAATATTTCCTAGAATGTTTCATTCTTCTAGAAGGATGAGTGCTAACTTTCTCCACTTTTATGCTTAGTTTTCTTACCTTCCATTCCTTTCTCTCCCTTTCATTCTTTCTTTCCCTTCCTTCCTTCCTTCCCTCCCTCCCTCCCTCCAAAACAATAACAGCAAAAAAAAAAAATTCCAGCCCTTTCAATAATAAAATGAACTCTAAAACAGAACCACAAAATATTTGAAATATGCCTTTCTTTCAAGAAAAGTAAACTTTTGAGAAACTGCTTGTATATTTTGGTACAGTGGCTATGTGAACAAAGAGAAAGTGAGGCTTTCAAAAGTAACATAAGGAACAGCAATGAAATATCAGGAAATTGTAGTTCCGGCATCAAGTAAGAATAGGGAAAAGGGAAAATATTGCAGGATGAAAATGATTTGTTTCAGCACACAAGCTGTAACTATGGGAGCATTACAGAACCTCAACTGATGGCATCATTTTGTGTCTCAGTAAACGATGCCATGAAAAAAGTTTGCTCATCCTCAGGACCCGATGCCTTTTTGTCAGTAAAATTGTTTTTTTAAGTCAAATTGTTATCCCCTTTTTTCTGCTCCATCTTTTCAGCCTTCTGGATTGACTTGCTTATAACGAGCGATGCTTCTGGCTGCTGCTTGTTGAATGAAATAACATCCTGTGCTACCCTGTTATTTATTCCCATTCTGCTAGATAGTAATTCAGACATAAAAATAATGCCTGTGTAGCCGCATGCCTTAAATGTGATTCCACAAAGATTTGTAGCTCTATTATTGCGATGACAGAATCTTTTTTCCCCCTTCCTAGCATTTTGCTACAGGTAGCGGGTCTGCTTTTCAGATCGACCAAATGCCATGACAGATAATCCTACCAAAATGCAAGGCCCCTGGAGGCCTTTTCCCAATTGCATTAGGTTGAGCTATTCTTGCTCCCCTCTCCAAACAAAGCTGGCCTTTCAAACTTTTGCAAAGGTTGTTTTTTGTAGCCATAAATGAATTACTCTAAATTAAATGTATGATGAAACTTGCTCCTTTGATAAAAGATCACAACAGGAGGCAGCACCTTGTGACCTTGGGTGATTTTGAAAAGGAAGGTTGAATTTAATTAGGATGGGAAACTGCTCCCAAAAATAATAATCCCAAGCTTAGAGTTTAGATTGAAAGAGGGCAAAAATCAGCAATTTCCTTATTGTTTCCAAAAATCTCCCCAAATCCTGCACTGATTCCAAAAATGGGGGTACAGGGACGGGTAGTCCTCAATTTATGGCCACAAGGGAGTCCAAAGTTTCCAAAGATGGTTAAGTCAGTTTTGCCTCATTTTGTAATCTTTCTTTCCATAGTTAAGTGAATCACCGCCGTTGTTAAGTTAGTGACATGGTTTTCAAATGAATCTGGCTTCCCCATTGACTTTGCTTGCCAGAAAGGGGATCACAGGACACTGGAAGCCTCATAAATAACATGCCAGTTGCCACGAGCCCGAATTTTGATCGTGTGACCATAGAGATAGCAATAGCACTTAGACATATATACTGCTTTATAGTGTGTTACTGCCCTCTCTAAGCGGTTTACAGTTAGCATATTGCTCCCAACAATTTGGGTCCTCATTTTACCCACCTCGGAAAGATGGAAGGCTGGGTCAGCCTTGAGCCTTGCAGTAGGAGTAGCTTGCAGTACTGCACTCTAACCGCTGCGCCACCGAGATCCTGCAATTGTGTGTAAAACATTTTCCAGTGCCGTTGTAACTTTGAATAAGCATCACTAAACATTTTGTTGTAAGTTGAGGACTACCTGAATTTCTCACTTAATGGTGGTAATTGGGACTGGGCTTTCCATCACCAATAAATGCAGTCATAAAGTATGCTATCCACATGACTGCATCCTTTAGCAATGGCAATCCTGCCTGTCTCTGTTGCCATCGTTAAGCAAGGATCACATAGCCAGGCTCCTTGGGAGTAAAAGTGATGGGAATGTGAGCAAATAATCCGGGCAACATACAATTTTCCCCGTCAGTTTCCAGGAAGGAAAATGGCAGTCACACAACTTCATGCTGCTGCAACCATGTGAGCCTGTTGCCAAGCACCCAGTTCACAATCACATAGAATCATGGAGTCCTAGGGCTAGAAGGGACCCTGGAGGTCTTTTTGTCTAACGCTGTGCTCAAGCAAGAGATCTAGTACCAAAGATGGGCAACTATGGCTCCTTCATGACCTGCAGACTTCATTCCCAGAATTCCTGAGCCAACTCTGGGAGTTAAAGTCCACAGGTTGTATAGGGGCCATAGTTGCCTATCTCTGCCCTCTAACATTCCAGACAAATGGTTGTCCAATTTCGTCTTGAAAACCTCCAGTGATGGAACGCCCACAATTTCCAGAGGTAACCTATTCCACTGATTGTTAATTGTTAATTTTTCTCAATTCTAGGTTGGGTCTCTTTTTTCATAATCATCTATCCATTACTTCTGATCCTGCCTTCAAGTACTATCCTATCCCTGTGGTGGCTTCAAGTATTGGAAGATGGCTATCAGGTCTTCCTGAAACCTTCTCTTCCTTAGGCTAAACATACCTACTTTCCTTAGCTGCTCATCATGCCATTTAACATCCAGATCCCTTGACTTTGTTGTGCTTCTCTGCACTCTTTCTGGGGCCTCAGCACCTCACTACATGACTTATAGGGATGCTGTGATGGCCAGAACTTTGAGGACCAGTTCTAAGTCCCCTTAGTTCACCATGATCATAACTCTGAACAGTTGCTAAATGAGTGGTTGCACCTCAAGGACTATCTGAAGTTCTCTCCTGACCCTGTGACTGGAGATTAAAACATATGAAGAACAGTTACAGGAATTGGATATGTCTACTCTAAGGGAAAAAAGAACTAGGGGAGACATGATGGCAGTGTTCTAATATTTGAGTGGCTTCTTACAAAGACGAGAGGGTCAACTATTTTCCAAACCACCAAAAGGCAAGATGAGAAAACAATGGTTGGAAACTAACCAAGGAGAGAAGCAACCTAGAAGTAAGGAGAAATTTCCTAATGGTGAGAGCAATCAACCAATGGAACAATGTGCTTCATCACTGGTGGCTTTCAAAAAGAGACAGGACAATCATTTATCTGAAATGATATAGGGCCTCCTGCTTGAGCAGGGGGTTGGATTAGAAGACCTCCAAAGTCCCTTTCATTATTCTATGTTTTATGTTCCACCTTTCTTTGAAAATACTGTATCGGATGATAGAAAGGCTGCAAAAAACTAAAAAATACAATAGAGAGATCTGGCCATGTTGGTAAAGACATCTTACAACTAAATTCCTGAAATTCATTCTCCTTTGGGGAAAATAAATCAAATTCATTTTCATCAAATTGAATGGAAACGGGTAGGAATAAAATGCAGGATATTTACTCATAATGCTAATTCAGTTCCTAAACAAAACATGACAGGATTTTTGTTTGAAAATTACTCAGTAATTTCCAATTTAGTTCTCACTCAACACTCCCAGTCAGTCCCTATATGTTCAGAACAAGCACACACAAACAATTCAGATCAGCCAGCAAATACATAACTCCCTGTTTATTTCTTACACATTAGCCTTCGTTTATTCCAGCCTTAACCCTTTTATTTCCACAACAACAATAGAATAAGGTGGAAAGTAGGATATCAGGAGATCCCTCCTCTTGTGTATCATGAAGGAAACCATTTGGTGATAGTGACAATATATCCAATAGTTTTTCTTCTTCTTAATTTTAATAAAATAGGATAGGATTCTTTATTGGCCAAGTATGATTGGACACACAAGGAATTTGTCTTGGTGCAAATGTTCTCAATGTACATAAAATAAAAGATACATTACTCAAGAGTCAAGAATCATAAGGTACAAGTTATTATTATTATTATTATTAACAACAACAATAATAATAATTTCCCACAAAAGCAAAATTATATTTACTTTTGGGCAGATATTTACCATGGAGAGATAGTTCTCAATTTACAATGATGTGTTTATTAACTGTACAAGTTATGGCTGATCTGAAAAAGGGGACTTGCAGCCCAGTTTTAAAGTTGTGACAGTCATGCCTTCTATGGTCACATGATTGAACTTAGAGCTCTTTTGTAGAGCCCACAGGATGCAACTCTTGTGCCACTGCTTAATTTCCCATGCAAACTGAACCAGCAACCTAAAATCCCCAGATACTGCACACCCAACAAAACTCCTTGTCTGTCCTTTCATAAGGAGAAGCTTTACTACAACTAGCAAGTCAACACACTCAGTGATTCACTCAGTGAAAAACATGTCTTAGGGCAACGATGCTTTCACGTCAGACTCCTGATGAGTGTCTGGATTAGCTCCTGCAGTTTTCTTGGCAAGGTTTTTCTGAAATGGTTAGATATTGCTTTCTCCCTAGAGCTGAGAAGGGAGGGACTGGATCAAGGTCACCCAGGTGGCTTTGTGCCTAAACCAGAACTAAAATTCATGATCTTCCCAGGCTGGTGCCTTCACCACTACATCAAACTGACTAATTGCACCCCAAATTTGGCATAATTCCAAGGTTGTGAGCTTGGAAAGAAGAGATAACCAGGATCCCATAACAGCGTAGAACAAAACCTGGTTCTATTATTATTACAAGTAATCCTCGACTTATGAACACAATTGAGCCCAACATTTATATTGCTAACCGAGACATTTGTTAAGTGAGTTTTGCCCCATTTTACAACCTTTCCTGACACATTTTTTAAAGTAAATCACTGTGGTTCTTATGTTAGTAACATGATTCTAAAGTGAATCTGGCATGACTCCAGGACATGCAACGATCATATGAACCAGTTGTCAAGCATCCAAATTCTGATCATGTGACCTTAGAGATGCTGCAATGGTCATAAGCATGAAAAACGGCCATAAGTTCCTTTTTTCAGTGCCATTGTAACTTCGAATGGTCACTAACGGAACTATTGTAAGTCAAGGATACCTGTATTACCATCATCATCATCATTCCTTATCTGCTCAACACCCAACATTCAGCTGTATTTCTCAAGCTCAGCAATGTGTAGACTTCATATCCTAGATTTCCCCAGCCAACTGGGATGGACTTTGATTCTGGGACTTGGTTGCTGAGGTTAAGAAATCCTGGCTTAGCCCTTCAAGGATCTCAAGGCTTAGTAGCTTTTTCTCTGAATTTGTACTCACTTTCCCCCTCAAAACAATCTATGTATGTTTTACCCAAGGAAGGAAAGATGAAAACGATAAAAGGTTTGATTCAATAGTGAGAAAAGCTTTTGGAAACCTGCCCAATAAATATCAGCAGTCAGAGTAACCCGCAGGTCACTGTCATCCCCCAATACAGCAGTAAACCAGGTTCACAAACCACCTTGATCCAAGCAGGACTGTGCCGCATCAACTGATTACAAAATCCGTCCAGGAAAAGGCTCTGTAACAACATTCACACAGCAAGCAAATTTGGGTAGGTGCACCCATCGCACCCAGAAAGTGACTTGGGTGAGCTTAAGGAAGCATTTTCCAAACTTGACAGCTTCAAGATGGGGGGATATCAACTTCCCAAATTCTCTGAATCCAAGTCCACACATCTTATAGAACAAAAGTTGGCAGGGACCTTGGAGGTCTTCTAGTCCAACCCCCTGCTCAAGCAGGAGACCCTACACTATTCCAGACAAGTTGGCTGTCCAATCTCTTCTTCTTAAAAGCTTCCAGTGATGAAGCACCCACAACTTCTGAAGGCAAGCCAATTAATTCTAGTTAATTGTACTGTCACCTTCAAGTAGGCAACTTTGGGGAAACACTGGCCTAGGATTCCAAATTGTTGGAAGGAAAATCCATCTGGTTCACTTCCAAGTCAGGGATAAAATGGAAGCTGATTGGAAAGAAAGTTGGTTTATTGATGATAGAACCACCAACAGCATCTGATTCTGGGGCAATTGGCAAAATGGAGTTTAGTAAGGGTGGGTTTTTATACCTTCAGGATTCCTATGTAGAGGTCATGTAGGGGTCATGGCTGGCTCTTTATAGCCAGGCTGTCAAACTCACAGCTAGTGGGCCAGATACGCGCTGACCACACCCATTTTAGCAAAGGGGAAACACCGCCCTGCTATGTCATGTGACACCCCTGCTCTGTAGGCAAAAGGGGAAATGCAAACCCTAGGTGTTTGTCTGAGCTAATTTTGTCAACCTTTGGCTTGACTGTGTTGCTTATCTGAAGTTCCTGCCTGACCCAGCCTTTCTGAATGGATTACCAAATCTTCATTTCTATAAGCTGGCCTTCTCAGTTTCTGCTTGGGGCAGGGAAAATGGGGGCCTGGTTTCTGCCTCCCTTAAGATTTTTTTCCTATTTCTCCTTTAAGGGAAATGTTTTATACTGCTTTTTTTATTATCCCCCAAAATATATCTTTTTTAAAAAAAATTATTGAACAAACACAAAAAGATACATTAAAAACATTGAACATGGTACAATCCTCCTAACCCACATACTTGTCTTAAATTGCTAAATCACATATAAAAAATACGTATTTACATGTTATATACATATATATATATATATATATACTTTAAAATTATCAGCTTAAAAACCTTACACACACACACACACACATATATATATATATATATATATGTGTGTGTGTGTGTTTGTTTGTTTTCGGAGGTTTTCGTAGGTATTTGTACGTGGATCTTTGGTTCTTCGGGTTTTCTCCCACGTAGAATTGGAAATATCTAGGCGAAATATCTAGTTTCGATGAAGTCTCATTCATCATCTTCAGGCTTGTGTCTTCGGCCTTGTGCTTCTCAGAGAGCTACTCTTATTGTCTTGATCCTTCCTCTTTTCTAACCAACCATAAAACTTATCCCATACTTTATAAGTCCGATTCATCCTTATTAATTCCTTTGTCAATTTGTCCATTTCTGTGCATATCCAATTTTCCTAATTATTTCTAATTCATTTGGAGTTTCTTTACCTTTCCATTGTTGTGCATAAGCCAATCTCGCAGCTGTGATTATATGAATTATTAAATATATATCCTTATATTTCCCCACATTAATCCCTAACAAAAAAGTCCAGTCTATATTTTATTTTGATCCTGCTTATTTCTTATAACCATTTCTGTATTTTTTGCCAAAAATTTTAGGCTTCCCCTCCAAAATATTTCGTTCTTCTAGGAGGGGAGAAGGGCTTCCCACAAAGTATTTGATAAACACAAGAACATGAATGATTAAATATATTAAAAGAGAGTAGATGCCACTCGTCAGCACCTGATTGGCGCATACTGGTGATTTGGAGATGAGCCTACCTTACAGGGCTGGTGTGAATGCGGGCAGAATAACACACCCATTCACCTAGGCCGCTGCTTTTGAGTTCTTAGATGCAAACCAGGATAGAAATACACCATACGAACGATTGGAAAGTTATGGGCTGCCCCCCACCCCCCACCCGCACCCCCCCACAATCATAATGGGAAACCTCTAACCGCCTCACTCAGCTGGAAAAAAGAAGTGGGGGGGAAAAAGAAACACCTCTTGCCCTTTTATAGCGTTCACGCTCGCGAAGCCCCGCCCACCAAGGTGAGTGACAGTTGATCCGCCCACGTTCGTGCTCCACTCGAGGGTCATCTCGTCCAATCAACTAGACCGGGGGTGGAGGGGCGGAGAGAAAGAGGAAAGGCGTTCCCGCGCGACAAGAAGGAAGATTCCATGGCGGCCAGTTACCCGTATGGACAGGTGAGGCGGCGTGCACGCGCGCGAAAGAGGCGTCAGGCTCACCCCGCCGCGCGGTGGTTGACGGGAGCCCCCGAAACTGAAGCGAGATCGAGTGGGCTCTCGATTGAAGGGGTTTGAAGTTGCCTAGGCAACCAGAAAAGGGTGGGGAGAGCCGAGAGGATGGCACCGGGAAGAAAACGAATCACGCTTCTCAGGGTGACGTCACGGTCAGGCCAATGGAGTACTGTAGTGATGTCATTGGGGTGGGATGGAGGTTGTTGGGGGTGGAGGGGAAGGAAGGAAGCTCCCCAAAACAAGGTTAGGACGTGTTTTCATTGGCTGGGGGAATTCTGGGAGTTGAAGTCCACTCCCGGCTGGCTGGAGCATTCTGGGAGTTGAAGTCCGCCCATCTTAACAGTTGCTGAGCAGGAGTGACACCCCCTTGGGGAGCCTGGTAAGTTAGTTAACGCTCAGGATGTTGTGCAAGCAGGGAACGTAGGTGGTTATTTCACACAGGTCGTCTGAGGACAGCCCTCAAATGGCTCTTCTGGGATGGGACCAAACTTTCCTCCCCATTCTGCGTTGGCTCACAAGAAACACAATGAAGCAATTATGAAACACTCACAAAATCAGACTTTTAAAAGGGATAAAAACCAGGGATTCAGCCACCTGGAGGTCATCTGTCCCGAAAGCAAGATTGGTGACAAATTTTCAAAGGGGTTCACTGCCAAGGGTTTGCTAATGCAAGTTGGGCAGCCATATAAATTGAATGGAATTGAATAAATAAATGCATAAAATACTTTGGCCGTCTGACTCCTGCGTAAGGACCCAGGGGAGGGCACAGGCTGCCTTTAAGATTTAAGAGAAAGGTGGTGGTACTGGCAGAGGTTTTCTTGCAGAGATGAGAAGTGCATTCATTAAAACCTTGTCTCTTACACGCCTCTGCCTTAAGCCCTGCTCCTTGTAACCTGCATTTTGCAATGAATCCGAATGTTCAAAAATTGCCATCTACCTTTGCTGCACAATGACTAAGGCTCAGAATAATATCATAATATTACGTATCTGATATTAGCACAGTTGAGAAAGTCCAGAAATATTTCACAAGAAGAGTTCTCCACTCCTCTACTCGTTGCAGGATACCTTATGCCACCAGACTCGAAATTCTAGACCTAGAAAACCTAGAACTACGCCGCCTCCGGTCCGATCTAAATATAGTATATAAAATCATACATTGCAATGTCCTACCTTTCAATTAATACTTCAGCTTCAACCATAACAACACAAGAGCAAACAATAGATACAAACTCAAGGTTAATCGCACCAAACTTGATTGCAGGAAATACGATTTCAGCAACAGAGTGGTCAATGTCTGGAATACTCTATCTGACTCTGTGCTTTCTTCCCCAAATCCCAAAAACTTTAACCTTAGACTGTCTACTCTTGACCTCACCCCTTTCCTAAGAGATCTGTAGGGGGCGTGTGTAAGCGCACCAACGTGCCTACCATCCCTGTCCTATTGTTTCTTTTATTTTTCTTATTGATATCCATTTCATGTATTCATAACTATGTATATACTTATACCTAGTATCTTGTAAGCGATTGACAAATTAAATAAAATAAAAAAATAAAAAATAACAGAAAAATTGGAAACGACTTGGAGGTCTTCTAGTCCAACCCTCTACTCAAGATTCATACCTTCCATTAAGCCAAGATTGTGTGACTTATTGCAATATGTGAATCCAGGCTTTTTTTTTTTACCCCTCCTGTATCTGTTCTGATAATTTTGTCTTTCCTAATTAAATTCATTTCCAAGTATAACAACGTAGATTCAGATGTCTCTCTTGATTACCTGGACCTCACGGCCAAGTTATTAATTGAGTCATCCACTTTGCCAGGAAATTGACTTATCGGTGCATGACTGAAATCAGTCAGCAAGGTTTTCTGAGATACTGCCACAAAGGTGGCAGGAGGCTTTATTTCTTTATTGCACCATGTGGAGAGAGAAAAAATCATAGAGATGCATTGGAGCCCAGAGCCATCTTTTTCATTTCACTCTGATATTGGGATATTGCGTTATTGAATATTGAGCTTTAAGACTTCATTATTGCCTTGTAATCAGGAAGGAAGAATCTTCTCTCCTGTTCCTTAATAATAATAAAAAACAGTTAACCAAACAATTGGTTTAGCCTTGGGGTTGATAAATTGCTAAGATAAACCTTCCTTCTCTGGGTTAGTTGTGTTGGAGTTTAATAACTGGTATTTTCACAACATATTAAACTCATGCTCTCTGTCCTAGTTTAGCAGGTTGTGTGAACAAGACCTCTTCTGGGAGAGGAAATGCTCTTTGTTGTTTAGTGAAGTTAAATTCATAGTGGTTCGGAGTTGAAGCTCAATGCCAAGGATATTTTATTTTAAATATACATCAGTGTACTCGACTTAAGAATAAAAGATGTCTTAGACCGTTTCCAAGACACTGTTACAAGAGTTACAAGGAGCAAAGTATTGCATAAAAATTAAAATTTTGAGGATTTGCCATTTTATATGCCCATTTCATTTCTTAAAAGACTATTAGCTATACACTATCAGCTAATCAATAAAAATATTGGCAAAATTATCTCTATGGATCAATCTGGCTTTATCCCAAATCAAAATATATTTACCCCATCAGGAAATTATGAAATATTATACAATTTAATAAAATTGATGTCTTCTCTAGATATATTTAAAGCTTTTAAAGCTTTTTGATTCTCTAGAAATATAATTTTTAAAGCAAATATTAATTAAAATCAAACTTGGAGTTGGTATTTGTAAGATAATATAAAATGTTTATGGGCTAACTGAAGCTCAGACAATCCATGTTGCTGTCAAAAGAGCATATTTTACTGATTTCTCAGGCTGGCAACCAGTTCAGAGATTGAACCTGATACCTTCAACAGGGGAAATGTCTTTTTTATAATTGCACTTGTATTTTTCTACCCCCCAAAAATAATTTCTCTTTTCTTCTGGAGTAAGAAGAGTTGGACCATCAACAGCAAAAAGTGGTGCTTCAGTTCTGTTTACCCTGATAACTTGATGAGGAGTTGGCAGGGGGGTCAGGCGAGATCACAGCAGCAGGATGCCATTGTGCGAATGATGTGACTCATGTAAAGGGTATATTTTCCACCATAACTACTTCTTTATTTATACCACCACCAATTTCTACGAATGGAGTCCCAGCCATTCACAGCTTAGGGTATATACCTTTTGTAAGTCTGTAGGGTGGAACAAGGACCATTTCATAACCACGGAAGTTATGAAGAAGGAAAAGACCATTTCATAACAAGGGAGTGAGAAATGTAGGTCCTGTGCTGATTCATTGTCTGCTTTTTTACAGTTCCTTCCCTCTCTCATTCCTTGACAGGGCTTCCCTGGGACTGCAGGACAGGCTCCAGGAGCTCCTCAAGGCAGCTATCCTGGTGGACAGTATGGAGGTGGACTGCCTTCTGGGGGAGCATATGGGAACCCAGCACCTGGAGGCCCATATGGGCCACCACCTAGTGGAGGCCCATATGGATACTCTTCCTCTGGCCCTCCAGGAGGAATGTATGGGGGTGGCTCAATCCCAGGAGGGTCGTATGGACAGCCTGCTAATCCCTATGGTGCTCCCCAGCCTGGACCTTATGGAGCAGGTGGTCCTGGAGGTGAGTGGTAGGCGTTCAGTTGTGTTTCAATTGTCAGCTATTCCTTGTTGAACCGGGGTATCCTGGTTTATCTGGATTTGCTCTACTGGCCATCCTTTTTCTTCCCCTATCAGTTGCAACATTGATCCCTTTTTTTAGCAAGCAAACATTTCAAACCAAGTCTGTTATCAGGTTTCCTCTCTTAAGAACCAGTTGATCTTGACTCTCAAATTTGCATTTTTCCACTGCAATGTTTTGCCTCCCTTCTACAAAACCCATGATTACTAGATCTGGAATTTCAAGTTATAGTAAGAAATGTGTGGTGTCACTTGTTGGTTTGTTCTTACTTTGGAGCATTTCTTATCTACTTTCCGGTGCTGATCAAAAGCTGCAAATGTGTAGACAGCTGAGAAACTTTTGGAAAACTAGAATTTCAATTCTCCAGCCACATATAAACCACAAACCTGCATTGTGGCAGGTTGTGAGCCAAGTAGCACTTTTTTCTGGGCTAGCAACATTTTGCAAGTGTTTTTGGAATACAGAAGTCCCTATATTTTGCAGACCTTTTGAAAGCCTTTGAGATGAAACCATCTCCCAAATGAGGCAAACTTGTCTGTAGCTCCAGAGCTCCCTCGCTACAGAAGCCAAGTGTTAAGGAACAAGCCAGGTATCTGTGACATCTCTCGTTTTATGGACTGTTTCGCAGCTGCAGCAGTGGGCGCCTGTTTTGTATTGCAGAATTGGAAAAACCGTCCATAATTTGAATTATTCATCTTAATTTAAACCAGGGGTTTAGAAAGGCATTCCTATTGCATTATTTATTAAGGTTCCAAGGTTAGAACTGAAAAGAACCAAAGTTGCCTTCCTGAGGAAATGGACATAGAACTTTGCCACTGTGCAAAAGCCTCCTAAACACAACAGCATTTGCATCCTGCTGAAGTAACATGCTTCTCCATGTTGGCATTGAGCATTACAGATCATTGGCAGAGACCTCATTTATTTTCTTTCTGTTTTTACAAGATTTTGCGTCCCACTGCCTAAGTGAACTTTCTTCCTTAGGGCTCCCATTTAATATATCCACCCTACCCTTTGGGGTGGGGTGTGTGGAGGCTGATTCAGCAAAGGTTTGAATCTCATCTCGATTTGTCAGAAGCTTACTAGATGTTTCCTGTCAATGTTGCTGGGTACTTGGCATGCTCTGGATCAAAGGCCCTGCCGTTCTCTATATATGTTCTTTATATCTCGTTCTGTCTCACACAGGCCATGTTCCCCCTGGTGTGGACCCAGAAGCTTTCTCTTGGTTCCAGAGTGTAGATGCTGACCACAGTGGCTACATCACGACCAAGGAGCTCAAGCAGGCCCTTGTCAACTCCAATTGGTCTGCTTTCAGCGATGATACTTGCTTGATGATGATGAGTAAGTTCAGGGTAAAGGAATGTATACTCAGTGTGGTGAAAAGCATGTGAGGACCCTGTAATACTGTAGATCTGATTCCCCATCAGAGTCTCTAGAGCTATTCCCTACTAGGATGTGGCTGTCAGAAGATCAAGTACATCCATGCAAGACAGTTCAGAAAGCTTCCACACTCCGGTTGCCCCCGGAGTTACGTACAGCCACGGACCTGGGAACCTTCAGGCATGCCTTGAAAACCTGGCTCTTTGACCGGCTTGGGCTGATTTTAGATATGGGTGTTTTAATTTTTATATTAAATTTTAGGGTTTTAGGGAGGGGTTTTAATTGTTTTCAGCCTGGGTCTTTAATTTAGTTTTAAGTTTTATATATTTAATGTTTTAATTGTATGGCTGTGCACCACTCCGAGTCCTTCGGGAGAGGAGCGGTATATAAATTATTATTATTATTATTATTATTATTATTATTATTATTATATGTTTTTAAAAGGTGTTTGTATCTGAATGTGAACAAAACAGAATCTGTAGCTTCCCTTATATTTGCATTTTCTTGAGTCAATATAATATATTTTTATGTTGTACCCAGACTAGAATCAACCTTTATCAAAGATCAGTATTAATGTGAGATACAAAGAATTTAAAAACATAAACAAATACAAAAAATGACATTAAGAAACTAAAAATTATAAAAATAAAAAAAACAAACTCTAAAAGGAGGGGTAAAAACAAATGGACATAAAAAATATGGCAAACAAAATCCATATAATATAAATAAATCTAATACAAATACTCTATAATAATAGTCTAGGCTAGGGTATGTTGTAGCAGGGATGGTATGTAAGAGCAGCAGGAAGGTGTAAAATCATCCTGTGTGCCTTGGTTATTTATGCAATAATGGTGAAATAAGACTTAATAGGAATCTCTCTCTATATATATATATTTATTTATTTATTTATTTATTCGTACTTCTATACCGCTCCCTCTCCCAAAAAGGGACTCAAGGCGGTGTACACTCAACAAACAAGGTAATACAGAAAACAGAAGCGAAAACAGGTAAATAATCAAGATGGCCAAGAATCACCCCTATAAAATTACAAAATATAAACCCCAATGATCTTATTTGGCTAGACCGGCTTGCTTGAACAGCAAGGTCTTAACTGCGTGCCGGAAGGTTAGGATGTCTGACATGGCTCGTATATCCGGGGGGAGACAATTCCAGAGGGATGGGGCTCCCACAGAGAAAGCGCGTAGTCTCGGGGCTGCTAGACGACAGCGATCCAGTGGTGGTACCCCGAGCAAGGCAACTCTGTGGGAGCGTACTGGGCGGCGGGAGGTTGTTGGTGGCAGCAGGCGATCCCGTAAGTATCCAGGTCCCGAGCCATGGAGCACTTTGAAAACTGTAAGTACCACCTTGAAACGAATCCGGAAGGCCACAGGAAGCCAGTGCAGGCAGCAGAGAAGAGGTGTTATGTGGGCATCCCGAGGGGCGCCCAAGATCATCCGTGCGGCTGCATTCTGAACTAACTGTAACCTTCGGAGACTCTTCAAGGGGAGCCCCATGTAGAGAGCATTACAGTAGTCCAAGCGGGAGATGACGAGGGCAGAGGTGACTGTGCGAAGTGCGTCCAGATCCAGAAAGGGTCGCAATTGGTAGATAAGACGAATTTGATAAAAAGCACTCCTGGTGGCGGCCGCAATATGATCATCCAAGGATAGCCGCACGTCCAGGAGTACACCCAAGTTGCGTGCCCTTTCCACAGGGGATAATGTCTCTCCTCCTATGGTCAGCGATGGAATAAGCTGACTGAATCTGGGGGCAGGAAACCACAGCCACTCGGTTTTGGTCGGGTTGAGACGAAGTCTGTTATGACCCATCCAACTCCGTACGGCCTCCAGGCACCGGGACAGCACCAAGACGGCTTCGTTGGGGTGGTCAGGGGTGGAAATGTACAGCTGAGTATCATCAGCGTACTGGTGAAATTCCACCCCAAAGCCACGGATGATCTCACCTAGCGGCTTCATATAAATGTTGAAGAGTAGGGGAGAGAGCACCGATCCCTGAGGTACCCCACAAAGTAGGGGCCTTGGGGTCGATCTTTGTCCCCCCGTCAACACAAATTGCGAACGGTCGGAGAGGAAGGAGGAGAACCATCGAAGAACGGTGCCTCCAATCCCTAACCCCTCCAACCGATGCAATAGGATACTGTGGTCGACAGTATCAAAAGCCGCTGATAGATCCAAAAGGACCAGAACAGAGGAATAGCCTCTGTCCCGTGCCCTCCAGAGATCATCCATCAACGCGACCAACGCCGTCTCAGTGCTGTGCCCGGGCCTGAAGCCCGATTGGAGGGGGTCGAGATAATCCGCTTCATCCAGGTACTGCGGGAACTGACGTGCCACCACAGTCTCTATGACCTTTGCTACAAAGCGAAGGTTGGAGACAGGACGATAATTGGATAGCAATGTTGGATCCAAGGACGGTTTCTTGAGGAGGGGTCGAACCACCGCTTCTTTCAAAGCTATATATATATATATAGCCACTGGAGAAGTCTTTTCAAGATATTCTGAAGAAATTAAGCTGCTGGTCAATCCCTATTTACTCATCCAATTTAGAATAAGAAGAGATAATTGAAGTCATCAAAGTTGATCCCCCTTGGTGCACAAATGCAAATTAAAGCATTTCTAAGCAGCGGCAACCCAGCTTCTTATCTGGACGCATCCAAGACAGGTGTCCCATTCTCCCATAGGCCTTTACTCCCATTGGCTGAACATTCTTACTCAGGTTCTGCAAGGTGGCTTAAATTTAGCTCAAGGAAGAGCTTCACACCTTGGAGGAAACCCGATTCTCTTTGTTGAAGCAAAGAAACAACTTGCTATGTCTCAGGGCAGCATCTCACCTGCCTCAGACTTTCCCTACATCCCTCACTTTTGTCACTTGTGAAAGCTGGGAGAGTCTTTTGATCAGTCTTAATTGCTGGAGGAGATTCTGGCAAGTGCTGCTGGAGAAGACTGCAAGGAGACCCCAGCCTTCTCCAGCAGAAGGAAGGTTCTGTGAAGGTTCTGCAGATGGGCAGAATGTCCTTCCAGAGGTTGCAAGAGCCAGAGGCTGATAAGCAGCTGCAAAATAAAGCAACATGATTATTTCTATCCACTTTTAGAAGGGGTCACTTTGCTTCACGAAGCCATTTCAAGGGAAATCTCACTCAATTTTTCATCAAAGCAAACCCCCTCTTTGAAGATTAGCACAACCCTGGCTGTTAACATTAGGACATTTTCCCCCCTAGCATTCAACCAGAAAACTCCTTCCTGTCATTTTATAATCATTCTGTGTCTGCACACTGGGATGACAGAGAATAAGTCTTGTTCTTTGTCTGGACATTTTCCCTTCAGGTGTTTGAAGATTGTTCTCTTATCCCTTGCCATCATCTTTTCCTAAGGCTAAAGCTTCCAGCTTCTTCAATTCTCTCCTTTGGAAGATCCACGAAATAGTAAAAGAAGCAAATATTATAGGCTGCTTTGCATGTAATAGAAAAGAGAGCAGAATAATAGAATAATGAAGTGACTCAAGCATAATGAAATGCTAAAGATAATTATAAACATAATTATGCTTGAAGTTCTTGGATTTTGATGCTTCCCTCCCTCAAAGGAGCTGCTTCTTCCAACTGCATTCTTCTTTTCCCATGTAAACAAGGGAGAAGTTGTGTTTTTCTCCACTGTTGTTCCATGGCTAGTAATTTGAAACGCAAATAGGAGCTACAGATCTGCATGCATATATATCTTCCTCAATATCTAAACCAGTAAATTGGGCTAAAGGACAAGCATAGCATCCTAAAGATAGTTCACCATTGCCTTTGGCATATTTCAGGGAGAATCATTTTCCCAATTTCAGCCAAGTCTTCTGTTCTTTCTCCTGATGTCTTACTGAAATACAGATGGCATTCTAAGGAACAGGATAAACTTAGAAGATGTTCTTAAATAGGTTCAAATAGTGTGTGTGTGTATGTATGTGTGTGTGTGTGTGTGTGTGTGTGTGTGTGTGTGTAAGGTTTTTAAGCTGATAATTTTAAATAATAAATAAAAACCTTACACACATGTAAGGAAAAGACAACGAAACAAATAGCTTTCTGTCGGTATGGTCTCTGGTGATGAGCCGAAAGACAGAAAAGAAAGCAGTATGCTTTCTCCCTTAATTGGGGCTTATATATATATATATATAATAAATGGGTCAAGATTTTGGAAGTAGTTAGAAACATTACTATTTAATGCTCTGCTCTTGCCTTTCTGTCTTGGCAGACATGTTTGATAAAAGCAAAACTGGTCGGATCGACCTCTATGGGTTTTCGGCCCTGTGGCGTTTTATTCAGCAGTGGAGGAATCTGTTCCAGCAGTTTGATCGGGACCATTCAGGAAACATTACTTGTAATGAGCTGCACCAAGGTGAGAAAATTGAGGTTGGAGGTGGCAATGTTCTCCGTTGGTTTTGACTTTACCATTCAGAAATGAGATTGTCGGGTCCTTGTAGTTCTCTGAGCTTGGTTGTTTTCTTGCATACATTTCATTACCCAATTAGGTAACATCATCATTTGCACCATTCCATTCTAACCACTGATGATGGTTATCTTCAGTGAAGATGAATATCTAGTTGGGTAATACCTAGTTGGGATACCTAGTTGGGTAATGAAACACCTGCAAGCAACCAACCAAGCTCAGAAAGCACTGGAGATTCCACACATTGTCTCCAGCAGCCAACATCCAGATAACCAGGGATTCACACCAGACAAATAATACTCTGATCAAGGAACTGCCAAGGAGAAAAATTACACCCCACTGATATCAGGGTAAGCCACTGTATATAAGAGAGAGCAAACCCCACTTCGTTTTGGCACTGATGATATCTAGTTGGGTAATAAAATGTCTGCAAGAAAACAACCAAGCTCAGAGAGCACCAAGGTCTCCACAGTTACCTCTGAGCTTCTTCTATTAGAAATGAGATTCCCTGTGGGTTGGATTTCCAAGAGTGGTGCTGGCATTCCAAAGGCAGGTTCCATTTTTTCCAGGATCTTGAAATCTTCTCCAAGGTTGGATCTACCATTGGCTCTGCCCAGTGTTTTTAGCTGTTACTGGCCTGAATCAATCCCACTATAATTTCCACTAGAAAAGATCCTAGGGTTCAATTTCTGGCATTTAAAAATCTGTTGACAAGCAGCAGATTACCTGGTAATCAAAGTAATACTGAGCTGTTGAGCCAGTAGTTTAATGAAAAGACAGCTCCTTCTACCTGTCTGATTCAGTTCATCAGACAGCCATGCTCCTAAGGTGGATGTAGACTTTCTGGCAGCAAGGGCTGAGCTTGGAGACACAGAAAGAACTGGCAGCTGTACGTCCACTGAAAGGAGAAGTTGGCAAAGGAAGCAAAAATTGTGGGGAAAACCCTTAGTTTCCATTAATTGTCAGGTAGTTCTTCCATGTTGGAATGTTTGACTGTTATAAAAATATCAGTCATGCCACTCTGTCACCAACTATTTGAGTCATCAGCATGGTGGATTTTCACTAGGGATTAAGTGTGAGTTATGTTAAAGATAGTTCTCACTTTGTCAGAGGAATACTATCTGATATCCAATCAATCCATTGCCAAGACAAGAGACACATTATTTGTTTATTCATTTAATTAATTTATATAGCCTCCCATCTACTCAAGACCGCCCAGAAATAAAACTTAATAAACTATTAAAAATCCAGTTCAAAGGAACTAAGCTCAATGACTCTAAAAATCACATTATCAACATACCAAACAGAACTTGCCAGAGCTTGATCAAACTCCCAGGTCAAGGTCCATGAAAAGAGCCAGGTATGTCCTATCTCCTGAAAGGCTAATAGGTTGGGATTGTCAGTGTCTTATAGCAGAGGTGCCTTAATAGAGGAGTTGCTTTCCTTACCTGAGACATTGCTTCATTGACAGGGCCTGGAGCATGCCCACTTTTGCCAGCTCTAGTATGATGGACAGAAACCACAGGGCCTGGCCAATCTGACAATGAGGCTTTCGCTGTCCCCCAAAAGAGAGATTGATCTGGACCTCTGCATAGTTCAGGCAGGAGAAAGAACTGCCAAAAAATGAACATTGATTTCCCTGTAAATAGAGCTCACTTTTGATTCGTAGCCTTAAAGTTTCTTAGCTTTTCTGCCATGAATGACTGATTAGGAAAAAAGAAATCTTAATACTTGGGAGATTTTTTAATTGGTTTCAACCCAGCCCTGCTGGGGAGAAATTTGACAGATTCCTCTATCGCATTTCTATTGCTTACCTTCCAGCTCTTTGCCAAATGGGGTACAACTTGAGCCCCCAGTTTTCCCAGCTGCTGGTGTCCCGTTATTCACAGAAGGGCTGCACTCCTGGCATCCAGTTGGACCGCTTCATCCAGACCTGTACTCTCCTCCAAACCATGACTGAAGCCTTCCGGGAGAAGGATACTGGCATGACGGGCACGGCACGGATCAGCTACGAAGATTTCCTCATGATGTCTGCTACTCGCATGTTGTGAAACCTTTCCTTCTGAGAAAGAGTGGGTGGGGGTAACACTGAGGACCCTGCATTGGACAGTTGGCTTTCCAGCAAGACAGAGAAGGAAAGGCCACCTTGTGCACAAGGTGTTGGGGATGAAGGAAACTGAAACAGCCATCATTTATTTTTATGAAGCTGATGCTTCAGTTCTACTATGGACTCTTTGACATTGTTCTGCAGATAGATTGGATTGTTGTGGATTGTTGTTGCATCATGTAACTCCTAAGGGAAGAAATTGCTCGCTCTCTCAGATTTCCCCAATGGAAATTCTTCCAGATACACTGGAATTTAATTCCCAGAATCTTTCAGCCAGGTTGGTTGAAGATTCTGTTTGAATTGAAGTCCAAAATAATCTGGAGGCAGCAGGCCAGGACAAAGCACTAAGGCACCTGATACCCTCTTCCCTAGATTTTCTTCTTTGGCCCCAGGCATAAAATTATATCAACCTTCAATTTAGGATTATCTTCTGGCTTTGGAGCAAGTAGCCCAGCATATTGAATAATAGCTCTTCTGAATTTTCCACCTGCATGTCACTATGAATTTACATGGGTCTACCTTGAGCAGACCTGAATTCCACAGCAGAAAGTGCCTGTAAGGACATACTGAGGATTCTGTCCCTGATGCCCATTTGTAGTCCAGCTCCCAGTTCGCTATTAGGAGGTAGCCAGCATTCCATCCACCCATCCTGCCAAAATTTCTTTTTTGAGTGGACATTCCTGGTTATCTTCATCTGCAGGTTATCACTCACAGGTCCTCTTGCCAATCATTAACTTAGGTGCTTGTCTTTTTTCTTGCCAATGTTTTGCTTGTAACTTTCATAGTGGCCCAAATCATGGTTAACGATGTGCTAGCCAGAGATGTATGATTTATACTTGAATGCAATGTACAATAAACAATCCCATGCACTGTGATTCTTCTTCTCTTCCTCCTCCTCCTGTGTAATAAATCTCTAGAGTTACATGGGGACAGAATGGCATAGCCTAATTTAAAACTCTATAAAGTTTTTTGGGGGAAAAAATGCTGAGATACAGATGTGAAAACTAAAACATGGTTAGAAGCTAGAGAACTGATGGAACAAGCATCCCTTTGGTGGGAGGTCTCTAAAGACTTACTAGGTCAATAAATGTGAATGGAAACCCAATATGGAGAATCACACCTATGTCTCTTTTTAGAAACATCCCATCAACTTTGATTTCTGGGTCTTGCAGTTGTAAGAGAGGAATTTGGAACTATTCTGAGAGACAGAAGCAGATCACAGACTGTTGTCAAGGGGCAACATATTAGTGTCCTTTCCATGCCTTTGTTTGCATAACCAATTCTCTATATGTTTGTTTATGTGCTTACCAACTTGAAACTGATCACTTCTCATTTCACAAAGCTACACAAAATCCTTAAAATTTTATACAACTAGCCTACTCTAGCCTGCATCTAATAAAGATCTTCCTTATTTCCTGTAGCTCTGAAGGACAGCTCTGCTGTTACCTGCCCTCTAAAAGGCTATCAGAGGGTATTGTTGAACATCCCAGACCTAAATTGTTTTCTAACATTGGGGCATGCCTGAAGAAACATCATGCTGTCATCCCCTCTTCCCTGTTCTAATATTTACTCCAATCCTTTCAAGATTACAAACTGGGTGAGTTGGGTCTACTTAAAGAAGATTGTCAGATGCCAAGTCATAAAGACCTTTATTGATTTAAAGTAATACTTTTTTAAACTACTGGGGAATTTGCTGGAAGAAAGTGTAGAACCCTCAATACCAATGTTATATGGCCCTGGCAGTTCTAAGACACCAGCAGGCTGGCTACCGCATCAATGGTTTGACTTCAAGAAGAACACAATCATTCAAATGCTTCTCACTAATTTTAAAAAGATTTCCAATGTAGAACGGGTTCCACACTATACCAAAGTTGGTTTTTACTGGTGGTGTTGAATAAGGTTGAGTTGACAACAAAATATCCATGGTTTATGGTCAAATGCATTCAACATGCCATGGGGAAACCCAATTATAGTTTACTATAGAGTAGGCATCATTTGAAGGGGAAATTTCTTATTTGATTCAGGAGAACATATATTTTACCTGTCTCTAATTCTTGGATCTCTCAAGTTTCACATTCCTTGAGCAGGGCCCTTATCCTTTGCATCCTCTGCTCCTAAACATGGAGGTTCCATCCAGGAGTCAGAATTGACTTATCAGGAGGATCATTTAATAGAAATTCCAACTATGGCCAGTCTTCTATCTGCAGGTTCACTGGATTCATCTAAATCCTTTTGGATGAAGGTAAAGTTTTTGTTAGGTAAATTAATCTTGAAAGACTTTTACCCTTACGCTTATATGCAGAGCACATCATGAGAAAGATGGAGCTAGATGAATCAAAAGTTGGAATTAAGATTGCCGGGAAAAATATCAACAACCTCAGATATACAGATGATACCAACTCTAATGGCAGAAAGTGAAGAGGAACTAAAGAGCCTCTTGATGCAGGTGAAGAAGGAGAGTGCAAAAGTTGGCTTGAAACTCAACATTAAGAAAATTAAGATCATGGCATCTGCCCCTCTCAATTTCTGGCAAATAGATGGGGAAGAAATTGAGATAGTGACAGGTTTTATTTTCCTGGGCTCCAAGATCACCACAGATGGGGACTGCAGCCAAGAAATTAAAAGACGCTTGCTCCTGGGAAGGAAAGCTATGGCAAATCTAGACAGCACACTAAAAAGCAGAGACATCACCTTGCCAACAAAAGTGCGTATAGCCAAGGCTATGGTTTTCCCAGTTGCAATGTATGGCTGTGAAAGTTGGACCATAAGGAAGGCTAAGCACCAAAGAATTGAGGCCTTTGAACTCTGGTGCTGGAGAAGTTCCTTGGACTGCACGGCAATCAAACCAGTCAGGAAGTCCTACAAGAGATCAACCCTGACTGCTCTTTGAAAGGCCAGATCCTGAAGATGAAACACAAATACTTTGGCCACCTAATGAGAAGGAAGGATTCACTGGAGAAGAGCCGAATGCTGGGAAAGATTGAAGGCAAAAGAAGAAGGGGATAACAGAAAATGAGGTGGCTGGCTGGAGCCACTGAAGCAGTAGCATGAGCTTAAATGGACTCCAGAGGATGGTAGAGGACAGGAAGGCCTGGAGGAATGTTGTCCATGGGGTCACAACTAACAGCAATACTTTTTCCCAAGGCTGAGCATCCTGAATTCCCCATGCAAGAACACACCATGGATTTTCTCCTTCCACTATTGGTGGAAAAACTAGTGCTTTGCGCTAACTTTTTTAAAAAAACTGTTTTAGATGGATCTGCTGCCTTCTGGATAGAGACATTCACTTCGAAGACAAAGCTGTTTCAGGTTCTTGTTGTTTGGGGAGCAAGGAAGACTAGGGAAGAAAAAGAGTCCACCATGTAAATGATAGGATAATTTTTTTAGTTTTGGAAGAAAATTGAGCCACTAATTATGCTGTCTGCTCTTCAGAAGCAGTTTTCTCATTAGACATGGAGTGTAATTCCAGCTTTTCAGTCAAGTGGTTGGCTTTCCTTGTGGTCTAAAAACATTCCTTTGCGACTGAGCAAATAATTCCCATTTGCATATTTCCAACAACTTGTGATGATTTTAGGTATTGACTCACTAACTCTGGGTTGTTGTTGTCATCACCACCACCACCATGATCCCCAGAGACAGTACGTCAAATCAACCGGTCAACCAGATGTCCACTTTCTGTTTTATCTTGATGCAGATTTTGAAAGAAGTCAAGAGGTCACTCGGATCAGTGAAGGAACAAGTGGTGCACTTCAAACAAAGCCATTTCCCCAGTTTTGAAACAATTGTGTAATTCTCTCTCCCCCATTAAAAGGCATAATTTAAGCTTTCATCTGAAAAGATTTGATTTCAAAAATTTGATTGTATGAATGAAGACGGGGTGCTTATCAAGCTACATCATCAGACTGGTTTGTGGTTAGGGTCACATGCTGTTCCAAACCAGTCAATCAGGATAGGGGGTGTGTGAGATTCAAGAAAGCCAAAATGGCGGATAGGGTTCCAGTCGCCCTCTTGACTTTCTTCACCCCTTTTCAGATACCTCTGCTGCCAGATTGTGACTTGTTGAAAAGAAGGCTTTTAAAAATATCTGTCTCTGTATTTGTATTTGAAACATTTATTCATAACTGTAGGCTTTAGCAAAATACATTGAAAATTGCAGCAATTACTGTATATCAGTTCAATACATTCTCTCTAATATTGACAGCACTATTTGTCAGAGTGTGGTTTTGTAGCTTCCTTGCAGTCATTGCAAACAATGCAACTTGTTTTATTACATGTTCCTCTTCAATAGACAACAAAAAAGAAGAAAGATTTCTCTCTCTCTAGTAAACTAGATTGATTCCGTTGGATTAACAAGGGCATCATGAATCTAGTTCTAAATTCCTGATAAAAGTTTGCAATATAATAAGTCATGGGTCAGATCCTTCACCTGTACGTTATTACAAATGCAAGAACGGTGTGTTCGGTTGTTTAATCCTTTATATCTTCCATCCAAATAGGCAGCTGGCATTGTTAGGAAGTGACGTTCTGTAAAGGTTCGTCTCAGGCAATGGGATTTAATTGACTCTAAATGATAGGACATTCTTTCTCCTTCTTTAAAAAGAATTGATGCCACTTAACCAACCAACCACTCTCTATCATGACTAAAATCTTTAAAAAATAAATACAGGTAATCCTCAGCTTATGATCACAATTGAGTCCAAAATTTCTGTTGCTGAGACAGATGTTAAGTGAATTTTGCCCCATTTTATGTCCTTCCTTGCCATAGTTGTTAAGTGAATCATAAAGTTAGTAACATGGTTGTGAAGTGAATCTGCCTCTCCGGTTGACTTTGCTGGTCAGAAGGTCACAAAAAGTGATCTCATAGCCCCAGGATACTGCAACTGTCATAAATATGAGCCAGTTGCCAAGCCACCAAATTTTGATTATGTGGCTATGGCTTTGCTGCAAAAGGCGTGTGAAAAATGGCCATAAATCACATTTTAGTGCCTTTACAACTTTGCACGGTCATTAAATGAACTATCTGTAGTCCCTCAATAGTGTATGATAATTTGTGTCACTCAGAAGTTCCTGATCTAGTGAGAATTGTGAGAGTAGTTTTAGACACAAATTGATATTTTTTTCTGTTCATTTTTCCTTCCCTTTCTAGTATGTGTTTGGTATTTTTTGGTTTGTTTTTCATTTATTGTTACATAAATGTTTTGTTTGTTTTTCATTTATTGTTGCACATATGGTACTTTGTAAAGTTGGTTGGGCTACTTTTATTTAGAAAGTTGCATAAAAATAGATTAAATTATAGCAGCCTGAAGTGTTGCAAATCATGATTTGTCATTTATGTTCTTTGAACAAACTGAGTTTTATTCAATAGCCATGACATATTGTGCTCTGCAGACAGACTCTAAAAGCTGAGAAGGAACCTACAGATGTCTTTCTCTGAGGATAGTCTCATCATGTTTCTCATCATTTTAAGCATCAGGTAACATTTCTGATAAATAATAAAATCAAGAATTTATCTTGGCAGCAAAAGAAAGCACACACGAAAACTGATGGCTCTCAGAAATGAACTTCACCTCTGCTTCAATCAATTGCTCATATTTTGCATTCCTTTTCTTGTCTGACGTGTCAGGTTCACGCAGCAGAGGAAACCAAAGCAAAGCCCATTCTAAGCTCATGCAGTGGGTCAACCCATCCTGGCTTGGGAAGGATGCTACTTTTAGCATTCTCTGGAGTGCTCTGTACTCCAGAGAGTCTGCAGATGATCGATGATGAGCTTCTTCAAATGATGAGGATGGGCACACCCACTCAGACATCAGATCCACGCCTGGTTGACATAACTGTGAAACTAATATGGAAATCCCAGATAAGAGTCCAGAGAAAATAGACTGGAAAGATCTATCAGTCTAATTTCTTGGCCATGAGGTAGGAACATTTGGTTTCAAATGTTGCGACCTTGAAATCCCATGTCTCTCATTTTATTGAGACCATCCACTTTTGCTTCTCTGATTCATTCTGCTTTTGCTCTCCAACTGAGAAATCTGAAATTGATATTTTCCAACTATATTCTTTAGTCACGTCATCCACAAGACAAAATGCAATTTGGTTCCTCTTGATTCATTTGGGTGGGGTCATGCTTTGTGGGTAAATGACTGTAAAATCAGCTTTCCAGATTCTCAAGGTTTGGAAATATAACCTCATCCTCACCTGAACCCCACGAGAGACACCTATTGTTATCCATTACAGATTTTATATACATGGTTTCCTATGTCTGATGGGAAGTCTAGCAGTATTCATAATAACTATTTCAAGACTGTAAAGTAGAAATTAGTGCTTACAATAGGACTAGAATACAACCTTCTCCTTAATATCAAGCCTACTCCTCTCCTTTCCTCTCCTCTCCCCTTTCCCTCTCTTTTGTATTTCCCCTAATAATATCATATTATTCTGTGCTGGAGGCATGCCTGGAGAAACAGCATTTTTTTTTAAATCAGACTCAAAATTAGAGGGACACTTTAGAGTTAGGGTTAGTGTTGGAATGGGAAAACTTGCTACTCTCCATACTTTTAATGCAGGTGTCAGCAGGAGTCACTGGTCCCAAATTGGAAGACCAACCCCAAGTAGGAGAGTTTGCATGGGGGTCCAAAGACAGAATTTTAATGTTATGGTCGTGCTATCATTCTACCCCCACCCCCTTAAGAACAAAAGCAAGGATACAGAAAAATTGGATGATGAGACCAATACAAGACAAACAAGTCCTTACTTTTTTTGTTGTTCAGTTTCTTACCCTCGAGATGTATTTTGATATTACTTTTCAGAATATTAATGGAAAACATACCCCTCTCTGTCCATGTGTGTGTTTTAAACAGATTATTTTGTTTTTAGTTAGCCACCAGCATGTCTTTGATTTAAATTATTATGACTAAATGGTCTGGAGACTTGAAACCAGCACTGTAGAATTTTAAAAGGAAATTCCAAAACAAATTGAACACCAAGGATGAGCGAAAAGCAAATCAGAAAGGATGGATGAGTTTAAAAACTTGAGTTAAAAATATGAGGGCAGGCAGGACTCTCCAAAAATAGACACACTTTCCTCTTTGACATAGTCTCAAAACACCCCAGAGTTAATTGCAGCCAATGGAGTAAATCTGTACTCAGTTGTACTGAGAACAAAGGCTATTGAGAAGTAGGGAGATGCAGCATTCCCTCTTCACCTTAGGAAACTAATTGTCACAGCGTGTTCTGTGAAGAAATTAAATTCAACAGTAGATTTTGCATGCAAAACATCCCCCTGTCTGACTCTGGCAGGGCTGCTTTTAGCCTTAGAAGCTGCCTTCTGAGCAGGTCAGAAGATCAGTGAACTAACCTTCCTAGCAGGCAATCTTATCTGGCTTATAAAAATGGCCACCATCTATTTGGGAAGGATCATTACTTTACAAGAAACCATATGCCTGCATACCAAAGGGGCCATCATTCAAATCATGGTCAGGAAAGACTTCTGCTCAAAATGGACAGGGGGATGTACAGCTTCAGCTTGGAGAGCTGGTTCATGGTTTAATGAGCCCAGCGCTGGCTGGGTAATTCTGGGAATTGAAGTTCAGTTCAGTGGTGAGAACAGAAAGTCCTGCACCTCGAGAGGAAAAAAAATCAAGTGCATAAGGTATAGAATAGGCAGTCCCTGGCTCAATGGTAGTAGCTGTGAGAGGGATCTAGGTGCCTTAGTGGACCACCATGGGAGTATGAGCCAGCAGTGTGCTGTGGCTGCCAAAAGAGCCAATGCAATGTGGCTGCATTAATAGAGAAATAGCATCCAGACCATGAGAAGTGATAGTACCGTTTTATGCTGCACTAGTGAGGCCATACTTGGAGTACTGCATCCATTTCTGGTCACCACAATACAAAAAAAATGCCGAGACTCTAGAAAGAATGCAGAGAAGGTCAACTAAGATGATAAGGGGTCAGCAGGCTATATCGTACAAGGAACTGTTAAGGGATCTAAGTATGTCTAGCCTGATGAAGAAAAGAATTAAGGGTGGTATAACTGCCTTACAGTACCTGAGGGGCTGCCACAGGGAGGAGGAGGTTGACTTATTCTCCAAAGTTCCCAAGGGTAGGACAAGAAGCAATGGGTGGAAGCTCATTAAAGAGAGATCCAACATGCAATTAAGGAGAAATTTTCTGACAGTGAACAGCTTGCCTCCTGGAGTTGTGGGTGATCTGTACTGAAGGTTTTTAAGAATAGATTGGACAGCCATTTGTCCAGGATGAGATAAGGTCTCCTGCCATGGGTAGGGGGTTGGACTACAAGACCTTCCAATCCTATGATTCAATTTTGTCCAATTGTACTAGTTGGGGAATTCTGTGAGTTGGAAGTCCACCCATCTTTCTGTGGTTGGGGCATCGTGGTCTAGATTGTTAAAGTACCTAAGTCTTGGAAATTAAAGATATTTTAGGCTAAATCATACTATTGCTCTATACTGGTCATTATTATTAACACATTATTAACAAGGAACCAGATGTCTACTGGGACTGAAATTCCCTGAATCCTGATGCTGCTTGGGAAATTCTGGGGAATTGAAGTCCACACATCTTGACATTGAATTGACAATATTGAGAAACATGAATCAAAACAATGGAATCTTTGCCTTTGCATATGGTGTTTTGGAATTGACCCAAGAAAGTCAGTCCAAATCCAAAGTGAGGACAGTCTGAAAAAGCATTAATTGCTCTAAACTCTAATGTACTTTGATTGTACTGTTTCATGTTATATGCATAGCAACATCAAGCCCATTTTCACTCAACTAATTTGGCAGTGGAATGGGCTTAATTAAATGGTGGTGCAAACCCAGCCATTGCATTTTAAGACACTCTGCTTAATGATTTCATGCAATATGTTGAAGACATTGAATGCAACAAGCTATGGCTTACATAGTGATGTGCTCTTTGTTCTGCAATTCTGATTACCCAAAAAGGCATCCCAAAGGATTGTGTTCTGCAACTTCCCCATCTCCCAGATCAAAGGACATTTTGGTATACTACCCAGTTCGAGTTTCCAGCTGTTCATGTACAACACTGACTATAATCATGTCTTTGCTGCATCAGCTGCACTCTGTGATGTCCTTCTGGGCTTGTGGAACACATTACTCCACTCAGCATGAGGTGAAATTCTGCTAAAGCTGCAGAAGTTTGTAGTAAGTGGGTGGGGAGAATATAATCCCTTCCATTGTGATGCATATAGCTGAAATTCCTTTTGCAGTGGCCACCGAAGAGCTGTCAGAAAAGGTGGATACAGAGTCAGTTGGTGAAAACTACACCTGGAATATCATAAAAATCAGAGAATCCTACAGATTGGAAGGGAACACAAGGAACCTCCAGCCCTGCTCTGTTTCAGCAACTTTAGAAGAAGTAAACTTCAACTCCCAGAATTCCACAGCCAGTTAATCATTAGAGCTTGGTTATTTGTGCTTTCATTGAGAACTCTAGATTGATTTGTTCTACAGTCCATTTGTTTGTTACCTTGGCCATCCATGGTATTCTCAGAGTCTTCCCCAAGATCAGTGTTCAAAACACTTCCTAAAGTGTTTCATCGAAGTCCACTTCTATAGAAACAGAGAGAAACACCCCTTGCAAAGTTCTGATTTTTGTACAATTAATCCTCAGGTTTCAACCATAACTAAGCCAAGCAGTTAAGGTCATAAATGGGTCACTAGGTAATTGGACTCAATTTGACAACTTTTTTCATGACAGTCATTAAGCAAATGTGATGGACATTAAGCAAACCTAATGATTTGCATAGGCTGGTTTTTTTTCCTGAAACAGAAAGTAAAGGCTGGCAAAACCATCATAAATCACAGCCAGGTGATCAAGACACTGCAAATAGTTGGAAATGTGGACTGGTTGTCGAATGCCCGAAATCTGGTCATGTGCCCACCAGGAGGGTGAGGTCATAATTTTGAAACTGAGTCATAAGTAGCTTTTTGAGGGTCTGTCTGTCATAACTTTGAACAGTCACTAGGCAGCTGTCATAAGTAAATGACAACCTATAGACATTAGAATATCTCTCTCAAGGCCTTCATTGTTGTGCTATCAAGTGCTCATTTGTAGCATAATTCTTGTCTGGCAGTGTCTTTGTTAGTGGTTGATCCTACATGGCAGAAGCTCTCCCTCACTTCAGTATCATCATCATTACAAATATATTAAAGTTGATTGTTAAATCTGTCGCCATTAGCTTGGTACAAATGTTCCAAAGAGCTATAAATCAAAATATATAGCATAAACTGTAGTAACCTTAGTAACAATAAAGTGAAAAATCTCAACGACTTGCTCTGCCTACATGAGAGCAGTCTATTAGAGATCTGGCAAAGGACCAGAAACCTGTTGACAAAGAAAAGGATCTAATATAATGAGTTCCTCCTGAATCAAATAAGCAGACCATTAAATGTACCTGAGAGTCTGGAATTTAACCAGAGGAGCTAAATGAAAAAACAACAACGTCCTATTGTTTTTCAGTATGGAGTTCTGAAAAGGCACCAAGTGGAAAAAGATGGAGAAACTGCAGATTTCATGAACCTTAAATGAAGGAGGGAGGGAGGGAGAAAGAGGGCTCCTTGCGTTAAGAAAGAGCTTTAAAAATTGTCATGGAGGTAGTAGAGACTTCAAGGAGCACCAAAGTCTCAAAAGGAAGCAGGACTGGTCTGAATATCATGTAACATTTTCCTAGGTCTCACAAGGGACATCAGAGAAGGAAGCATCTGGCGTTTCCATGGAAGCCACACTTTTTCATCTTCAGATGTGTCACGCTGACAACCTCACAGCTTCCACGCAGAAGGTAGAGAAGAGCAGGTATTTTGGGCCAACAATCAGCTTGACCTGAGATGTGTCCTCTGCATTGAGATGAGGTTACGAGTGATCTGGAGAGATGACAGACTCAGCAGTCTTCAAGGTGCTGGGGATGTTCTTTATATATCAAATGATGGTTTAAAGGTTTGCAGTCTATAAACTACTTCTGGCAGTCATTTGGATTCATCTCTGAAATGGGAAATGTACTTCTGCTCACTACACCCACACTGGACTCAAAGTATTTTTATTTATTTATTTATTTGATTTGTCAATTGCATACAAGATAATAAGTATAAATAAAAACATAGTTATGAATACATGGATACATATAAGAAAAATAAAAAAAATCATGCTTCAGGTCCAAAAAGCTGCATGTCCCATTTTGTGGTTGGAAAACTCTGTCTGTGTGTGTGTGTGTGTGTGTCTATGTCTGTGTGTGTGTGTGTAGACCAATTTTTCATTATGTCATGGGTTTCAGAAGATCAAGTTTCAAGGTTTTTCCATGTGTTGTCTTAGCAAAAGTAAATCGTCTTAGCAAAAATAAATTGATTTTTGCAGCTTTTAACATCAACTAAGTAAGGCTGATTTTTTTTTTTGTCCTTCACTCCATTTAATCTTTTCCATGTGTTTGAGCAGAGCTTCTGACTCAAGAGGTTGAAAACCCATCAGTGGAAACACTGTACTTTTTACCATTTCATTTCATTTTTTTTTCTTTTAACTAACGTGTTCTGCTCTTCAGGCAAAAGGGTTTATGAACTCTCCGTAGCAATTTTCAATGCAGAAAAACATCAGGAAATGAAAGAACAAAAAGGATGGGACACAGAGAGAGAGAGGGGGAGAGGGAGAGAGGGAGAGGGAAAGGGAGGGGGAGAGAGAGCATACTCAAATACTAGATCTTAATGTTATAAAAGTATTCCTATTATTAGCTTGAATGGGGAGTGATTTTCAAACAGCCACTCAGCCAACCTAGTTAAGTTACTTTCCAACTAGGGCATCCAGAGTATTAATTTCTGGAACTTAGAAGACCTTGAGTAAGGAGCTGCTTTCTAATCCTACCATTCTGCCAAGGAGTTTCAAAATATCCTGTCTTGAATAGATTTTTGCTTGCAGTATTTGTTTTACTTATGAATAGAGCTGTCTAGATATGTGTCTTCCTCCTTCAATAAACTCTTTATTTCTGGCATCTGCTGTGGGCTATTAAGAAAGACTTGGTGGACCACTTTCTGTCTTGAAAAGCAAGCCTTTTTAATATTTTCCAAAATAATTCATTCTTCGAGAGGGGGGCTTCCCACACTCATCAACAAATTATTACAGACTTTTGTAAGGGATCCGTGGATGAGCTTCATCCAGAGGTAAGTATTTCATCTTCAATGCTCCATTTGTGCTTTTGCTGGAATTAGCAGTCAGTCAGCATCTGCTTTGACAACTTTTCACAAAGAACTAAGGGGGGAGGGGTGACTCCTAATGGTAAGAAGAATCGATCTAGTGGGCAGGATGTGACTTTGTAATTGTGCTGAAGCATTTTGCATAATATGTCACTACATGGTATAAGTAAGTTTAAAGACTGATTTAATTTTATGTCAATGCTAAAGGGGCACGTTATGGTTCTCTTTTCCCTTAATTACATTTTTCAATTTTTTGTTTATTTTAATTATAATTTTTATCTATAAGATAATTAATGTGTGTGTTGTGTATATGTATGTTATACATATATGTATATGTCCACACATATACATATATGTATGTATGTATATATGTATGTATGTATGTCTATATGTATATGTATACGTATATGTATATGTTTGGTATTCAGCATTGTTCGGGTGTTTTCCCACGTCATTATAGTTGTGCTTTTAAAGTTGTAGTGACGTTTTGGCAGAATCTCATCTGCTGTCATCAGGCTTGTGTATTGAGTCAGGCTTTCACAGCCATTTCTGTTTTAAATTTGGTGCTAGCCTCGTGCTTTGTTAGAATGGTTTTTTCTTCATCCTGATTGGTTGGGAGTCTTGATCTGTGTTTGTTGGTCTTGGAGTTTGCTGTGTTCTGCTTGATTGGTGTTTCTAATATCTTCTGTCTGTTTTGTAGGGTAAAAATAAAGAGATATAGTTATAGTCTTGATTAGCTGGCAACGTTGCGTTTCGTGTATTGGGGGCTTTTAGCGCGGCTTGGCTTCGGGTGAATGGCTGGCTATCGTTTATTAGGAACCTAGGTTTCATTTGGGTGGCTGGCTCTCTTCAGCTAGCCATACCCAGTAAGGGTATGGCTAGCTGAAGAGAGCTAACTAGCTCGAAATAGATCTATACTAGTCTCCCTTATTTATTATTATACTTATTCCCCTGCCTCTGCTGATAAGGATAGAGCCAGATGGTGTAGTGGCAATTACAACTGCCTCACATGTAATACTTCCCTGGTTCGAATCCCAGTAAGGGTATGGCTAGCTGAAGAGAGCTAACTAGCTCGAAATAGATCTATACTAGTCTCCCTTATTTATTATTTAAAAGTATCGGCTTAAAAACCTTACACACATGTAAAAGAAAAGACAACGAAACAAATAGCTTTCTGTCGGTATGGTCTCTGGTGATGAGCCGAAAGACAGAAAAGAAAGCAGTATGCTTTCTCCCTTAATTGGGGCTTAACAGGGTGTTGTAACACAAAGTATATATATATATATATATATATATATATATATATATATATATATATATAAAATCTGTGTGTATGTGTGTGTATGATTTATAGTCTGTATTTCATTATGAAAATACAATTTAAAAACTTTTTAAAATAACCATGCGAAAGTCCTAAAAAGTTCTTTATTAGCATGTTAAAAAACACACTCAGAGCTACTGAGCTTAGCTTATTAAGTGCAACTGCCTGTATGGTATGGGAAGTCACCCTAAACTGCATATGTCTTCAATAAATCAGGAAGAAAGAATAAAATATCAGGAAAATCTGAGGTGCATAGGTGGTTTTATAGTATTGGAGTAGCTTGTTGAGTGTCTGGAGCCATGCTTGATTTGGACTGGGGTCCCAAGCTTTCCTTCTGTGCGGAAATAAAATATTGGATCCCAGATTCCTCTATCAGCATGACTATTGGTTCATTGTGCTGGGTAAAAGGAACCAGTGTTGGGCTGGGCCAACCATGCATGCAGCTGATCTCTTTTAATGGAAGATGCTTAAGACATCATAAGCGGGGTCACCCTCCCTCCAAGCTGAATGCTGTTATTGGTCATCAATTCCAATGGACACATTAAAAACCTGCCTTGCCATCACATTGGAATAAAGGCAGCAGAAACAGGAGAATGCTGTGCAGAAAGGACCCAGCTTATGAAAATTGCATTTTGCAATTTTCAAGCCCAACAGGACAGCTCTGAAACAGAACGGAGACTCATGGCGAGACCACCATGTGCAGCCTCCTCAGAGGGCAGGGATTTCACAGATGAATGGCCTGGCTCTGTATGAATCCAGGACCTTCGCCCTTCCTCCCAGCAAAACAAATAAAAGGCAGTCCAAGGCTCAAAGTCATGCAGAGCAGCAGCCTGCAGCCTTATAGGAAACTTTAATTATGAAAGTAATTTATAGCATACCAGGATACCTCCAGAATACAATTTGGGAGTTGCTGCTAGATGAGTTAACCCTTCAAATCTCCCTGGAGTCAATCCCTGGTTATGCAGTTTTCATGGCAACACTATGTAAGTGGTCAGACCTTCTGTAATGTCATTTTGACTTCCCCAGCCTAAAGTCAACGTATCCTAAACAAGATGGATAAAGAGAGAGATCGGGAGGAGAGATTAATAATAAATAGAGATGAATGAATAGTTGGATATATGGATAATAGATAGATAGATAGATAGATAGATAGATAGATAGATAGATAGATAGATAGATAGATACTTACAGAGAGATAGAGAGAGATAGAGAGATGAATAATAGATAAGAGAAAGAGATGAAAAAACGATGGATAGAGATAATAGATGAATGGATGGATTGATAATGATAAAGAGAGATGAGAGAGAGATAAATAGAGGGAAAATGGATAGATAAATAGGTAGGTAAATCATAGGTAATAGATAAAAGAGAATTAATAAAGAAATATAATTATAGAGAGATTGATATGGAGAGTGGATGGAGAGAGAGACAGAATACTCAAATACTAGACTAGATAATGGACAGATATCGTACCTATACATGCCATAAACAGAAAAACCCAAAGCACTGTAATTTTCAACAAAATAAAACTTGCAAGTTAAGAAAAAACAGCTTACAAAAATGTGTGCACTGGCAGAAATGCTTAGAGATTCCTTTTATAAATATAAATACCATGAATCAAGAATGTAAAGAAATAACTGTCACATCATTTTAATGGAGAATTTTCTCATCCATCTCTCTATCTATGAATCATCTTTATCAACCCAGACAACATAGTCTGATCAAAGAAAATCAAGCCAGATCATTTCAAAGACAGGGATGCCTGTTTGAACTTTCAGCTGCCTTTGGCTGGATTAGATGTGGCCCTAAAATCAACCCTTTTCAATCCACACTAATACACTACAATTTCTATGGATTATTTTGCTTTTGGCATCTTGGCATTTTCTCTTTTGGGCCACAGACTTTCTTTCCTCGCTTCACCTACAGAATATATTTTAATTTTCAATCCCATATCCTGCTTCTCTTTTCCCAAAAGACTCTAAAAATCTTGGCAGAAGCCCATGAGAGACTTCAGTGTGTCTCCAGCTCCACCTGCAGGACAGAAGCTGAATTGCATATCTCATGCTCATCAGAAGATGCTCTGTTGTTTCATACCGAACAAACTATGATTTATGGCCCTACGGGCTGTCAAAATAGTATAAATGAATCCCTAGTAGGCAAGTAAGAGCTGGGTGTAAATTTCAGTGACCGGATTCTATAAGTTCACACAAACCGTTATTAAATTTATATAGAGATGGCCAACTAGAGTTAGGCAGCAGGAAGGGGTCTTTCAGTGATAAGCAGCAATTTTAGTAATAAAAATAGACTTTGGCAATTTCAGGGAGAGTTCCTGGCATTTTGAAATCTGTGCTGGGTTTTGAAAAGTGTTCCTCACTAAGTTGCATTTTCCATTTCCTGCTTCCATGCAGCCCTTCCCAGTTCTTCCCTTGGATCCACACTATACATTTGCATAGCATAGTTGCAAACTTAATTTAACCTCAGTTTCTAGCTTTGTTGCTCAGACTGTGGTGTGAACCAGACCTGATGAGGGGTTGGGGGATAGTTTATGATTCAGTGTATTGTTGAGCAGTAAAATATATTGCAGAGTAAATATTGTGAGTTATAATGTGTAAACGCAGATTTTAGATCTCAGAAGATGGGCCATTTGTCTATGACATCTTTCTCTAAACCCAGCTTCTCAATTAGGGTACCTTTTTAAAGTAAATCTATAATTTTTCCTAGTCTGGTATGTGTGTTTATGTCTCATTTCTAGTGGTTTGCTCTGTTTAACTGCTGACATAATTAAATTGTTAGAGAGACAGTTGGTTCTAGTGATTAAAGTGCTGGTCTAGAACCAGGAGATTGTGAGTTCTAATCCCACTTTAAGCATAAAAGCTGGCTGGGTCTTTTTGGGCCAATCACCAAGAGACAGTAAGTACTTAGTCCTGCCTTAGGCATGAAAGCTGATGGGTTATTTTGGACCGCTTGCCCTTTCCCAGATTAACCCACCTCACAGGGTTGTGGTTATAGGGAAAATAGGAAGAAGTATTAGATATGCTCTCTGTCTTGAATTGTTATAAATAAAATTACAAAGAATATAAATAAAAAATTCACCATACCACAATTGATTAATTTCTAGAGAAAATCTAGAGCAGTGTTTCTCAATCTCAGCCACATTAAGATGAGTGGACTTCATCTCCCACAATTCCCCCATGGGAGTTGTAGTCCACCCATTTTAATGTGGCCGAGGTTAAGAAACACCATTCTAAATGTGTTTAACAGAGTAGATTACATATTCTCTGCAAAGAGAGACATCTCTATCAGTGTTTAAAATGTGAGGAGATTAAGTGACACATAGATATGCACACTGGGAAAATCTGGACTTCACATCAATTACTGCAGACATTCAAATCCATCCCTGAGGCAAATTCTCCTACTTATTCATGTGGATTCACACATTTATTTAGGATATATTTAATTGTCCTTTAATATAAGCTCCCAGAGCAACATAAAATAAAATGATAAAGGCAATAAAGAGCTAAATGGAAGGAAGCAGCCAAAAAGAAGTTTTGTTTTAAAATCAAACCTGCAGGACAGACAACAAAGGTTGGACATCTGTTGACTTTTATCCAGGAAAAATGATCGAAATGACACCATACCAATGTGGGTGCCAGGTGGGCCTGGCTGAGAAGAGGCTGAATTTCTCCACCATCTGGACTCAGCCAAACGTCTTCTCGCCTTTCTGTCTCTGGCCAATCATTCAACAAGATTGTAGTGGGAAATGTTTTTGCGTTTATGTTTTTGGTGTCAACTAGAAAGAAATGGATTACATTTTCAAGGAATTATTTTTAAAAAGTTCCACTGCAACAGACAAAATGTAAATTTTTTTAAAAAAAACATATTCTATTAAAATGGTTCTTTCCAGGAATGTGTGGCTGCAATTCAATGCAAAAATGTTGCATCTCCTGCCTATGTGCCTATTGAGGCTTATTAAAGGCATGTGACTTCATCTTGCCTGGAATGTTCTCCATCTAGCTCTGTTTCCTTTGGATGTAGTTTGATTCTGAAAGAAATAATGGATTCTTTCTTTCATTAAGCCTTTTTAGGAATGTATGGGGCTGCTGCTCTCAATGCCTTATTTGGCAAGGATTGGCTAAGCTGAGAAGTCTTTTTTCTACCTGGTGTCAGAGTAAGAAACTTAGTTCCCCAAACTACCCCCTTACACTTGGAGAAAAAGTTCTTATTAAATTTCAGAGATGGCAAGGAATCTGTCTTTTTGTTTGCACATAATGAGCCAAATGTCCTGTATGATAAATGCATTGCCCCATTTTCTCCAGTGAGCCATATGCAAGTGAGCCACCAGGGGCAATGGGTACTATGATTTCAATTCAGTGTTCTATTTTCCCTATTCAGCCTGCAATATGCAAGATATCCACTACGAGGCAGAGGTATCCAAACTTGGCAACTTTAAGACTTGTGGACTTCAACTCCACAAGACCTGTGAAGTTGTGAACCTCACAAGTCTTAAAGTTGCCAAGTTTGGAGACTCTTGTTCTATAGCTTCAATATTTACCCTTTTATGGCTCTGTAGCCTGCAATACTCAAGTGAGTCATCAGGGGGCAGTATCTCCTACATGATGAATATATTGCCTATTTTCCTCACTGAGCCTGCAAAAGGCAAGTGAAACATCGGGGGGCACTATGTCCTAGAGGTTCAGTATACAGCCCCATAATAGCTCTCAAGTTTACAGTACCTGAATATAGGTGTGGAATGCAGAATATTCAAATGAGCTACTATGGAGCAGTGTTTTGGCCAATAGTGGCCTAATTCCCCTATTGACTCTGGAATACTGTATTGAACTGAGCCATAGGGCCATATATCCAATACATTGCCATATTTTAGCTATAGAATCTATCATTCAGGTCAGCCCCAGGGATAGAATGTCAGATAGATTCCATTATATTGTCCTAATTACCAGTGAATCTGCAATGCCCACTCATCTGCCCAGTATCTATATTAGCCATGTGGGGGCAGTATCAGGCATAGATTAAGCATTGCTTTCTCCATTGTGGGTGCAATACCCAAGAGAACCACCAGTAGCAGTTTGCTCTTTGTGTTATATGCATTGCCTGTTTTCCCTAATACCCTAACTGACCACCAGGGGCAGTATATCCTATAGCTCAAATGTCATTTTTCCCTATTAAGACATTAATACCCAGGATAGCCAGTAGAGGCAGTATGTCTTATATGTTAAATGCATTGTCCTATTACCTATGATGAAAGGGCCATTTATTTAAGCTTTCAAATATACTGTCCCCTGTGGCTGTCTTGGATGTTAAACACTCCATGAAGAAAATAGAGCAATGTATTTCAGCTAAGTCTACAACAGGGGTGTCAAACTCAATTTAAGGGACTCATCAGGATGGTGTTTGTCTTTGGGGGGCTGGGGGCAGGTGTGGCTGGGGTAGGTGTGGCCAGATTGAGTCACTCATGTCAGGGGTGCCTGTGGCCCAAGTGCTCTGCCAGCAAAAACTGGCTCCTATGCTCCATTTTTGATGGACAGATAGCTGCAGGAGGCCCCCCCGAGCTCCTTTTTCAACTGCTATGGCCTCCTGCAGCTACTTGCCCATCAAAAATGGAGCTCGGGATCCCGTTTATGCTGGCAGACACACCAGGGACTGGACCTTTGCTGTTTCCAGGGCAGCCCCATGAGCCAGATCTAAGCACCCTGTGCACCAGATCTGCTCCCCGGGCCTTGAGTTTGACACCCCTGGTCTAGAACAAGACTATCAGGACTTTCTAGTGGTGTCCAGGAAGCTGTAAACAAGGCAACGGTCCCTTCAGTAAACAAAAGGTCTGTTCAAACTCTGGCAGGAATAGTCTCGCTTAGGCTATTAGAAAGGGATGCCTAAATTTTGGAAGAATCGATTGCAAAAACACCATTGAATAAAACAGTAAGAACAGTAAGAGATTTGAGAAATGCCAGAGACAGAAATATCAGAGACAGAAGGAGGAAGAGGAGGAGAGGAAGGAGAAGGAGGAGGTGATTTGGCAAATGCCCTCAGAGACCGGAGGAGGAGGAGGAAGAGGAAGAGGAGGAGGAGTGGTGGTGGTTTTGGAAATGCATTCACAGGCAGTAACCTGCTTAGCCCAAACTCATCTGGTAGTTCTGTGCGACCACTTTTTTCCTGGTCCTTGGGTCTTAATGTCTATTTTACAGGAGACCAGAATCCTGGTTTTTGCAGCTACTTACTTTTTTAAAAAACAGCTTGGTTTTCTGGTCAACTTAGAAAGGATAGACCCTAAAAGTTGGAAACTAGATAGCATCCCCACGCATAATATGATAATAAATAAAATAATGGATTGTGCAGAAATGGTCAAACTTACACTACAATTGCAAGACAGAGAAGACATAGAACACTATGCGGTCTGGGAAAAATGGTACAATTGGTTAGACTGTAGGAATAAAAAATAATGTGTATATATATATATATATATGTGTAAGGTTTTTAAGCTGAGTCTAATCAAAGGGTGTGTTGCAATGATGTGGTCTAGATCAGTGGTGGTTAACCTTTTTGGGCTCCCGTGCTGAAAATTCCCAGAAGGCAATGCATGTGGGCCCCCCCACCCCCTGCGCATGCACACGTGACCCCCATGTGCCCCATGCATCTATGCGCATGCACAGGCAATCCTTCCGCACCACACATCTCTGCACATGTGCACGAGCCCCTCCCCACAGCCTGTGCATCTCTTTGCATGTGTGCGCATGTCCCACGCACCCCCACACCCTACACATGCATGGCAGATACCCAACAATCATCTGTTGGGCAGGCAGCGCACGCGCATGCAGAGTGGGACTCTTCTGAGTGACCTCTCTCGTACCGGCAGAAGTGGCTCTGCATGCCACTTCCGGCACACGTTCCATAGGTTCGTCATCATGGGCCTAGATCATGGGAACTTTCCTACCCAAGGACTGTTTCCCAGGGAAGCCCTGCCTTTTTTCTTCCTCTTCTCAGTTTAGGATATTGGGGAATATTTTTAGACCTCCTATTTGAGCTACACTGCAGAAACCTTTCTTAAACACCAACTTTTCAGCCATACAGATCTGAGGGACAATCCCTACCCCGCCACATGAAGTCAAAAGATACAAACCCTCAGTTCTTTGCTGCCCTCTAGTGGTGGAAAGGTTAAACAACCAACCCATAATCTTCAAGCACTGCTTAATTTTATTCCTTAAAAGTGGTCCAACAATTCAGGGCTCTGCAGAATCAAAATGATTTGCCAAGTATTGAAGATATTTGCAAAAATTGAGAACAATATCACTCTTCCCATTATTGTTATAAGTAAGGCTGTTTTCATATACATTACTATTTAATGGTTTTAATATTGTAATTTTTATATGATTCTGTAAATAAATATTCTACAAATGGGACAATTTTAATTTTTCATATAGTAAATATCTATAAAGATAACCATACAAGTAAAAGCTCTTTTGTGGTCCTCCATAATTTTTAAAAATGAGGAGGGGTTCTGAGAGGAAAATTTTTAAGAAGCACCACTTTAAAAAAAAAAAAAGCAGACTATAGCACAACAGGAAAGAAGGAAAAAATACAGTACACAGAATAAATTCAGTGTTGTGCATGTCAACTGGAGAAAGCTTTTCTTTAAACGGCTTTAGGCAGGGTAGAAAATACCAACCCTTGGGATGCTGCACATTAAAACTATAGATACAATCCCATTCCAAGTATGCAGACTCAGCAAGGGCAAGGGTATGTGGGAATGACCTTGGGGGATGTTGGGGGAAAAATATGCTGCCTAGGTAACTATCCAATAAGAGATGGGGAACCCAAAACTGAATAATGGGTAGAGAAAGAAACCTGAAAAGGATTCTCCTTACAGCCTCCTTAGGCTGTAAAAGAAACAGTGAGAAATTTGTACTTTCAGATTTGCAATATGTCTATTAATTTACACCAAAAAAGAATCTCCTGTTTGGGCAGGGGGTTAGACTAGCTGACCTACAAGACCCTTCCAACTTTATTGTTCTGTTCTCTGGAACAGCAGAGGAACACTGCAAAGCAGTGGTGTGCATATGGTCTTCCATACAGAAGTTGGAGGAATGATACCTGAACGTATATTTTTTCTTGTGGAGAGACTTGAACGAGGTTATTTCTAGGTCTCCCCAAGATAATATATGGTAACAAGCAGAGGTGGCATTTAGCAGGTTCTGACCAGTTCTGGAGAACCGGTAGCAGAAATTTTGAGTAGTTGGGAGAACCAGCAAATACCTTATGCCACCAGATTCGAAATTCTAAACCTTGAAAACCTAGAACTATGCCACCTTCGGTCCGATCTAAGTATAGTATATAAAATCTTACATTGCAATGTCCTACCTGTCAATGAATACTTCAGCTTCAACCATAACAACACAAGAGCAAACAATAGATACAAACTCAAGGTTAACTGCACCAAACTTGATTGCAGAAATATGACTTCAGCAACAGAGTGGTCAATGTCTGGAATACTCTACCTGACTCTGTGGTTTCTTCCCCAAACCCCAAAAACTTTAATCTTAGACTGTCTACTATTGACCTCACCCCTTTCCTAAGAGGTCTATAGGGGGCGTGCATAAGCGCACCAACGTGCCTACCGTCCCTGTCCTATTGTTTCTTTTATATTTTATTTTTCTTATATGTATTTATTTTATTTTATTTATTTATTCTAGGTTTTATATACCGCCCTTCTCCCGAAGGACTCAGGGCGGTGAACAGCCAACTAAAATACATGTATACAAATATAAATAGTTAAAAAAGAATTAAACCCTAGGCTGTCCCTATAAAAATCTAAAAACCCCAATTAAAATAAATTAAAACTTTATATGTATCCATATATTCATAACTATGTTTTACTTATACCTATTATCTTGTAAGCAATTGACAAATAAATAAATAAATACCACCTCTGACTGGAGATTTTACAGTATCCTTTCCCTGCCACGCCCACCAAGCCCACAGAACCGGTATTTAAAAAAAACAATAGTAAAAAAAAATTGAATCCCACCACAGGTAACAAGTGATGCAATTCTGAAGAGAAGATTGCAGGTGTAGCTTTTGACTTATGACATCAAAGGAGATTCTCAGTCATCAGGTCATGGTTGTCCCACAAAGGTGTTTCTTCCTTTGAAATTGCTTCATTTCTCATCCAAGAAGCTTCTTCAGTTCTGACTTCAGTTCTAATTGAAACTTCAAAGGAAGAAACCAAGAAAGTCCAGTTGCGTTTTGGAAAAACACCTTTGGGGCTTATGATCATAGTTGAGTCATAAGTCTGGAGTCAACCAATTGTATGACCTTTTTTGCCATAGTTCTTAAGTGAATCATTGCAGTTGGTTAGTGAGTCATGTGGTCATTAAGCAAGTTTGGCTTCCCCATTGATTTTGCTTTTGGGAAACTAGCTGGGAAGGTCACAAAAGGCACTTTAGGTGACCCTAGGACATTGTAACCATCATAAATGCATGCTCGTTCCCAAACGCCCAAATTCTGATCATGTGACCTTGGGATGCTGCAATGGTCATAAGTGTGAGAAACGATCACCAGTCACTTTTTTTCAGTGCTGCTGTAATTTCGAATGGTTCCTAGACAAATGGTTGTAAGTCGAGGTTGTAAAGAAAGGGGAAATTATTGTCTTCCTAACAAAAATGTGGAACTTGTCTACCAGATATGGCTTAGCGCCAGAGCGTGGGAATTCAGCCAACTTTTAAGAAGAGGACAATTTTTTAAAAAAGGGAGACAAGGAGAGATCCAGGAAATTACAGGCCAATCATTTTAACTTCAATTCCAGGAACATTAGGAGAAAAACAATACACTTACAAAAATAACTCCTACAGAGGAAGAGTCTTTTCTGATGGACGAGCACCATGAAGGCTGCAAAGACTGAGGCTGCCTTGCAGTCCACGGGCACCAGAATAGAGGCAACCCCCTTAGCATTGCATGGGTTCCATCAGACTACAGAACTTTTCCCATTCAATCAACTAGAATGAACTTCTGAGAACCAAACGTATCAAAAGGAATCCTTTATTGAGATGAGACAATTCATGTAGGGATTTAAAGCAGCGTCTAAGGTCTCTCAGGCATGCAGAGATAGATAAGGGAGTTTAAAACCCCTCCCCTTATCTTGATGTGTATTTAGTAAAAAAAAAAAAGCCAACATGTTAATTCCCCCCCCAACCCCTTTTTAGAACGATCTTTTCCAGGGTTTCCCAGGACACATCTCACTGTGGAATTTTTATGGTCTCTTCATCTCCTGGCTGTCTCTCCCAGAGGTGATAGGTTCCAGCCATCTGGGTTTCATCTCTCCATTGTATCATGTGTAAGATATACAAATTCGATATAAGATTAAATATATTCAGGTTACATCAAGAAAGATTTCTTTATCAGTCTCCCCCCCCCCCCCATTTTCTTTTTCCATTGAAGAAATGACAGATACACGGATCTGACAGGTTCCCTTTCAAAAGATCTTTGACAGAGTTTGCCTGGAGGAAACTTAATTGCTCTCGTAGATGGGCATTCTCGACCTACAACAGTTCATTTAGTGATCATTCAAAGTTGCAACGGCACTGAAAAATGTGACTTATTACCGTTTTCCCCATTTACAACCATTGGGGCATTCCCTATGGTCATGTGATCAAAATTCAGAGGCATGGCAACTGTCCCATATTTATGATGGGTGCAATGTCCCGGGGATACCTTTTGTGACCAACAAAGTCAATGGGGAAGCCAGATTCACTTAACAAGCGTGTTACCAAGGTAACAATTGCAGTGATTCACTTAACAACTGTGGCAAGAAAGGTCACTGAAATTTCACTGACCAATGTCCCACTTAACAACAGAAATCTGGGGCTCCATTGTGTCGTAAACTGAGGATTACTTGCAAAAGAATCTAAATCTTCTGAAAGTTTTAGTGCTTCTTCATTTTTGAGGAAATTTTATTTATTTATTTAAAACATCTATATAGCATTACATGTAACACACATTATACATATATAAAGGTAACTATATTGTGTTTTATGTATATTATGATAATGTATATGTTGCATTACATATAACATAATAGCGATAGTGTTTGACTTAGAGCCATTTGTGTAGCAGCCACTGAAAGTTGCAACAGCGTGGGAAACTGTGACTTACGACCAGTCCTCACGCAACTGTCACAGCATTCCCATGGTCACATGGTCAAAATTTGGGCACTTGGTCCTGGCAGGTGTGATAGAGGCAGTTGTAGCATCACCTGATGGCCATTTGTCATCTTCTCAGCCGGTTTCTGACCCGCAAAGTCAATAGGAAAAGCCAGGTTCACTTAACAAGGGCAGTGATCCTCTTAACAACCAGGGATCGGGGATGACTCGCTTAGCAACCAGCTTGCTTAGCAACCGAAATTCTGCTCCCAATTGTGGTCTTAAGTTGAGAACTACCTGTGTTTGGGCATGTGTCTGGGTGTGTATGTGTGGTTGTGATAGAGCGTGATAGAACAAACAGACCGTAACTCCTTGCCTATTTGTGTTGGCCCTATGTGCCCTGATTAAGTGGTCAGCATTCAAAACAGCTCAAGGACAAAACAGGCCCTTCCTTGTAACTTGAAAGCGCCAAACAAGGTGGAGAGGAAGACGGGGGCCTCTGAGCACATCAGCACACACGCAGACATATCTGCACACACAGAGAAACATGCACGTACTCCCACACACACACATGCACGCACATACACACTTGCAAATATATTTGCACACACACAGAGACACACACAGATACACACAGATAGACACACTGCCCGATGCTCCGGGTTGCCCTCTTTTCGGCGCTAAGGAGGATTTCTAAGGTGACAAAATCCCAGCACAACAGGAAAGCGAGACAAAGGCAGGAGACCTTATCTCGGCTGCCCAGCTTCCCAGTCTTGGCCTTTCCACCCGCGAAAGCATTCCAATGGAGAGGAAGGGAGCCAAGACTTTGCAAGTCCCCCCCCCCCACTTCCTAAGGGAGGCGTTGAGCAGGGTGTGCAGCAGTGGCGCAGGGGAGACAGAAGTTGCCTCTGAGCCTTCAACTGGCGGTGATACTTCCAGTTTTGGTTTTATGGGATGGTGCTTTATTTGCAACTCATCATTTGGACGGCCCCAAATGACACCGGGCTCTGCTCTAATCCACATGTAACAGTGGCATTTTCAATTATTTCATTTGTACTTTTTTTTTGTTTTTGGCAACCCGAACAATTTCAATCTGGATAAATAAACAGACATATCTGGATTTTCAGGCTTTCTTTCCCTTCGCAGCCAAAGAAAATGTACCTCTGCATTCTGTTGCTGTTTGCCATAAGGAGTCCTTACGTGATGGGAAAACTAGAAACTTGGTATCCACATAACAAATTGATCGCGTTCCTGGGGGACAAGAGAAATATGAACAAAACACCAATTTTCCTACGGAAAAGCTCTCCCTCACTTCCTTCAATCCTTTTTTTTTTAATTTACAGCAGGTGGCAGCAGTAAATCAAAACGGCCTAAGTTCCAAGCAGGGAGACCAGCAATGAAATTTGAAAAGCATCCTAAAAGGAGGCCAGGGCAAAGCATATCTGAATTATCAAGAAAGCTATACAGGTATTTCACCAGAAACCAGCCACCTTCATAGGGGCTTTATCTTTCATTCTATCCATGGTCTATGATAAACCACGCCCTATTCCCCCCTTCTCCCTCTCTCTTATCTATCATCTATCTCTATTTATCTGTCACCTTATTCTCTCTCTGTTTTTATCTATCTATCATCTTATTTAGCTTTCTCATTTTCTTGCTATATATCATCTCTATCATTCTCTCATTATCATCTCTATACTTCTATCTATCTATCTATCTATCTATCTATCTATCTATCTATCTATCTATCTATCTATCTATCTATCTATCTATCTATCTATCTATCTATCTATCTACTGTATCTATCTCCCTCCTTCCCCCTCCCTGTCTATCTATATTCACCCACCCACCCACCCACCCACCCACCCACCCACCCACCCATCCATCCATCCATCCATCCATCCATCCATCCATCCATCCATCCATCCATCTATCTATCTATCTATCTATCTATCTATCTATCTATCTATCTATCTATCGCTATCCTATCTTTATTATCTCTCTCCCTTTCTCTTTTAATATTTCTGTTACCTAATGCTAATCTATACATTTTCAGGCTTCAATGCCTTTATGAAAATTCAGTAGTTCTTCATGGAGAAAAAAAAAAAAATCTCTCTACAAATAACTTTCGCAGCACATCAACTACCAGTTCTATAAGCTTTAAAATATTTAGCCTAATCATCACATTTAATATAGGAAGGGACCTAGATAAAACTTAGCTGGGAATCTAGGACAGGGCTGATAAACTAATCACACACAATTCCTGCCAGCATCTTCGATGCACTTTATTCATGTAACAAATAAACAAAAGCGAAATAATAAATACTGAAATTGAACTGAAGATGTTTCGTGTTTAGTTAAAATAGCAGTATTTTTCTTTTCCAGGAATATTTTTATCTAATAAGAGAAAATATTTTTTTTTTCTTTTTGAAATGACATTTATCACCTGGGGAATTTGGGAGAGGGGAATTTTGTTGGAGTTTGAGTTGCTTATTCACTCAGGTGTCAACTTTGATTAGGGAACAGGAAGACTCAGAAGTTAAGTGAGATTGGTCCTGGGAGACTTCTAAAACATCCCAGGGTTGTAGACCTAGACTGGGAAGTTGAAAAGAAATCTGAAAAAGGTCAATTGTCAACTATTTCCACAATGTAGCCAAGGAAACTGCACAGGTATATCCTAAGGGTCAGATGAACAGAGATCAACTGAAAGGAGATTTTACCCTTTGGATACACATCTGAACTTTAACTTCTACAACACAGGCCCTAAGGCTAAGCAAGGGATAGAACCGACAGATAGGCTGGCATGGAGGTCCTCTTTGCCAAACTGAGTGGCTGTAAAACCTACCAAAAATGGAATTACAGCTGCCTATGGATGGTGGTTGCATTTCTACAGCTCTGTTTCAATTCACCTGAAGGAAATTCATCTTTGTTTGGCCTGGATTGCCAAATGAAGGCCAATTAGACCAAATAATGATTTATTTATTTTTAATAGTCATAAAAATGCCCCTCATGGAGAACAGGACAGATTCAAGCCCAGCCTGAAAAGCTAGCTTTCTACTCTGGTTTGCACAATTATACTGTAGCAGATCTGCTACAAATCTAGCAGCTGTGTTTATGGACCATGCTTCGTTGGATTGGTTTTGTTCTTTGGAAGCTTAGCGTATGGTACAAGTCCAGCTTTTGGGCTTTCTACCAATTGTTCCAATCCATAAAATGGGAGTTTTCAGTAACCAAGTTGAAAGAAACAAGGGACGTTCCTTTTCTTTCAAATGAATGCAACTAAGCAGCCCATTTGACCAGCTTCTAATTGCAGCCTGAAGGCTAACCTTGATTTGTCCCCTCCCAATTCCCCACCAGGACAACTAGGCCGAGATTCCCCTAATCTCTGCTTTGATCAGGTATTAGGAGAGGAAGCTCCACTTTCTCCCTTCATCCTCACATAAAAGAGTTTTCCGGCTCCATGGAAGGACTGCTAGCACAGGCACTTCTTCCAAAGCTCCCCGCTTCGGTCATGCGTGAACACACGCCTTTTAAAGCGCTTTTTTCCGCTTCTTTCACACAAATGGCAGCCGCTCGATGTTTACACTGGCGCTTGCAAAGCTTGCAGAATGGGACAAAACCAACCTGCGTAGCTGGCTGAAGGCCTTCCCTTTCAACAGCCTTAAGTTCTCAACAAAGAGCCATTAAGCCAAGGGAGGCTTAGCAGTGAGAGACTCTCACGCCAGCCAGCATGGAAGGTGCAGAGATGGGCATCAGAAGCCAGAAAAGGACAAAGAAAAAGAAAAAGAGGAAAGGCAGCGGGGTAAACCGAGAGTGGCTTCAGGCAGGAGGATAAAAAGTTTTCACTGTGGGTCAGAGCCGGGATGGTGCATCAAGTCATTGGACTCAGCAAAAGTTGGTGTATGGCTATGCGGCAGGGACATGAAAATTAAAAAATATCCCTGCGAGTTGAAACCAGGCGGAGGAGACAGGAGGAGGAGAATTTCCTCCTATTTTCCAGTTTAGATGGGTCTAAAACAGATGGCCTGGGGGCTGATTTCAACTTGGCTTGGAAAGTCAACTGAAGGACTTTGGCAAAGCACTCAGCTGCTGAAGCTGTGGTGGAATTGCATTGTCTTCGGAGCAGCAATACCTCATGGTGGGCTGAACAAGGAAGCTTGAGAAACACAGAAAGTCCTCCTTCCATTGTGGTACACACACAAGGCAGCTTGACCTCATCCTGGTGCTCTCCAGAGATTTGTGCCTTGATGTCCATAGATGGCCATGTTAGAAATTGTGGGGCTTGGAAGCCCAGCATAGCTGAGAAGGACTGTTGGAGAAAGGCCAGTGTTGCTTAAAGGGTATCAGACACTTTCTTCACTTTGATTACTTTTGATTATTGCTTTGAGCAGGGGTTAAATTGAAAGACCTCTGAGGTCTCTTCCAGCCCTGTGATTTTATGTTCTAAGATAGGATAGGCAGGAAAGAACTTGTTCCAGGTTGACAGAGAATCAAGGCTAAGCCAGCCTCCCCCAGTCTGGCCTTTCTCCAGATGGGTTGATTTCAGCCTATATAGCTGTTCTTGAAAGGACACATTGCAGACACATAAAATGAGGCAGAGTTTCTTTTATCTAGTTCATCCACCATTTTGGAGTCAGTGGCCATTGCTACAGACATGCTTGCTAGGACTAAAAATCCATCTTATATGTAGATGTACTACCTGAGATGCTTGAAAATTTGGCCCAAGAGGATGGCAACTCTTTATTTTAACCATGGTTGCCTCTAGGGAAGGTCAAGCCAGAGATGTCATCACTTCCAAGAAGGTTCTGTAAGGTAGGTCACAGAAAGGTCTTTAAAAAAAAGATGTTGGTTGGTCTCCCAGTCAGCAGGTTTCTTCCGATCACGTGCAACTTTCCATCCTTGGTAGGGAATCCTGACAAGATTTCCTTCTGATATCTTCAGGTCCCTTTGGTTGTGGGTATTGAGCTATGCATAACAGAATGTCAGGTTGGATATCTTCTCTTGGTCCTTTTCAATAAACTGTATCATTTTGGTAATCATTTCAGAAGTTCTCAGTTTTTTTCCCCCCACCATCTGAGGAAGGATTCTTCAAAAGACTTTCCAAGTCCAAAATCCGTATGATGGTTCTAGGCTTCTCCCAGAACAGAGACAAAGGCTGCTGTCTTTGGAGGCCAAACCCATAGTAATTATGTCCTGTGACTGTTCTAGATACCAGATGCTTTGAAGAGAAGAAAACATAGGGCCAACAGAAGGAAAGAAGTTCTTCCTGTTATCATAATGCAAGGCTGAAGGATCCAATCTCCTCATTTCTTGTGGTGCATATCTTCCATTCCAACCCGGCCCCAGACGCCCACCACAAAGGATTCGATCTCGCACTCATTGGTCCCTCTGGCAATGCGGAAATAGCCATGTTCACCCCATGCCTTTCCCCAGGAGTTGGCTGCAATCTGAAGACAGAGATAGAATAGGCTATGAAAGGGGTTTCCAACAGAAAAGCATTGATGTTTGTCTAATATAGCAGTTTTACATTTGTATTCTTTTTAAAATGCTTACAACAACCCTGGAGCACAAGTCAACAGGTAACCATCGGTCAATAGCGAGAGTCAGTTTCATAACTAATAATCTGAATTAGTCTCTCCACACATCATTCTTAGTGAAGCGTGCAAACCAGAGTCTGCATTTCCTGCATCGGGTGAGGAGAGCACATCTTTCTCCTTCTGTCCTGGCCACTTTCCACAGAGGCATAACTGAGAGCATTTTAACAAACTGCATCACTGTTTGGTTTGGTGGCAGCAGTGCCTCAGATAGAAAGTCCATACAGAGAGTGGTAAGGACAGCCAAGAAGTTTCTGGGAAACTCTCTTCCCGTTATTCAGGATGCTACTTATAAGCGCTATGTGTTTAGAGCTCAAAGCATTGTCAGAGAATGCCCACACACCCACTTCATGGTCTGTTTCTGTTGCTCCCCTTTGGAAGGAGGTTTCAAAGTAGGACTTCCAAATTCTGTAGCAGCTTTGTTCCCTAGCCCATCCGTCTGGTAAATTCACAAGATTCGTTTTTCTCACCATGTACATGTATACACCCAAACTACACTGTGTTGTTTCTCTGTGACATGTAATATATGTGGGTACACACATAATTTTGTATTTATTTATTTTGTCATGTTTATGTAGTGTATATTGCAGGTGGTGACCCTTTGACAACTGTGTGCAACAAAATTTTCTTTCAATGTACATTCAAAATGACAATAATGTTAGTCTAAGTCTAAGTGTAGTGGTTAAGGAAGCAGGATAGAAAGCAGCAGTCTGTGAGTTCTAGGCCCACCTTAGCTATGGAATTCAGTTGGGTGGCTTTGGGCCACTTCCTCTCTTTTACCTCACCTCACAGGGCTGTTGTTGTATGGAAAATCAGAGGAAAGATGTGTTGGATATGTTTGCCATCTTGAGTTATTTTAAAAATAATAAAAACAGGATATAAATAAAATTAATTAATAAACTAGTGTAAGTTTGTAAGTTGTGATTGGGTCAGGTGACTGGCCCAATTTTATGACCTTTTTTGCAGCGGTCATTAAGCAAATCAATGGCTTGCTATGGGCTGGTTTTTGACAAAACTGTTGTAAAATGTAGTCACATGACCATGGGATACTATAAGCAGCCGTAAATGCAGGAGGATTGCTGAGCACCCAAAATGCGGTCATGTGATTGGGGGAGGGGGCAGACCCAGATGTTGGAACTTCAAAACAAAGTCATAAATAGCCATAGGGAGGTCCATAGTATTTTTGAACAGTCGCTAAGCAACCAGTCATAAGTTGAAGATAAGGATAAGTTCTGGTCACTAAAGGAATCCAGTTCAAATAGGCCAGATTTTTTTCAGAAGTGTAGTAATTTCCAGATGTATGGCCCTCAACTCCCAGAATTTCTTGCATTGCCTATGCTGGTTGAGGATTCTGGGAGTTGAAGTCCATGTGGCTTAAATTTACTAAGATTTAGAAACACTGGTCTAGATGGTTGACATAGTTAAGTGAACTGAGTTAAAGCATGATATTGTGAACTTATTGACAGAAGGAATACATTTACTATCGTCCTTGGTGGTGGCACTCACCCAATATTTTCGATTTGACCCATCCGACTTCCGTTCTTTTCCCCATCTGTAGCAAAACAAAACAAAGAGTTCGTTCAATGGGAAAAGAGGAAGTAGGCAATCTAATCTTCTCAAGATGGATATTAGGATTTTTGAAAACTATACATGAAAATATGGGAAAGAAACTGGAATGAACATGGAATCGAAAAATTAAAAAGAAATGCAGACTCAATGGACAATATTGACAATGCGCCACCATCAGAGCTTCAAATTATAGCAGCTACATGGATTTTCTTCATGACCATTTGGTCCTTCGGATCTTCCAACATTGTACCCATCACCCCATAACAAAGTTCCATCCCTCTTGGTGCCAATCATCAGTTTTCTCTTTTTTCCTTCTACCTTTCCCGGAATGACTGACTTCTCCAGAGAGCTAGGACTTTTCACGTAATGTGTTCAAACAAGGAAAAATTGAGCCTGGAGACTTGAGCCTCAAGTGGGAATTCTGGAATAATTTATGATATTAGGCCCAACCATTTTATTGTATCCCCTTAGAAAGTAATCATTTTCAGCAAGTTCAATTACGTGTAAATTCTACTGATAAACACTGGTAGTCCTTAGCTTAAGATGGGTGGTTAAGAAATAGGAAAAATAAATACATAAATAAAACGATTGGTCACTTAGCAACCATTCAAAGTTCTGACAGATCTACTTGGGGGGGGGGGGTATTTATGACCCAAATTTGAAGTTGCAAAAGTCACACACACACACATCCCAGTCCAGGGGTGGGATTCTACCAGTTCGTACCTATTCGCTAGAATTGGTTGTTAACATTCTAAGCATTTCGGAGAACCGGTTGTTAGAAGAAATTACTGGCCTAATCCTGTAAGGAAGGCAGGAAGGAAACATTCTGGTGATCTCTCATTAACAAGCCCCCATCCATTACTTTTGTGCAAATGCTGAGTGTTTTCCTGGATGGCATTTGTGATCATCAATGTGAAGACAATGCAGCTCTCTTTGGGAAATTCAGGGAATTGAAGTCCACACATCTTAAAGTTGCCAGGCCTGGGGGAAAAAAACCTCTGGCGTACCGCTTTGCAACTTTCCTGATCTGCTGCAATCCAGTTCAAATTCTCCCTCAAGTCTTGCCCAAATGGTTCAGAAGCTGAGATGCAAAGATTGCCTTTAAAAGGCAAGTGTGGTTTGTGTGTGTGTCTCTCTCTCTCTTTCTCTCTCTCTCTCTCTCTCTCTCTCTGTGTGTGTGTGTGTTTATGTGTGAGGAGAAGGCATCACACTGACTTGTGAGGAATCCAGCTGCCAAGACTATACTCTTGGCAGAAATCCAGAAGGTTTAATCATCTGCATTTCAGAGCACAAAAGAATTTTCCACGACGCAGATAAAAACAGGCCAACTCTTTCATCCATGCCCAGCACCAAAACAGAGCTAATATCAGCTTTGGACCATCCTGCCTGCTTCATTTTCATGACCAAGTTTGATCTAGTTCTTAGACAGAGAAATTCTCATTTGTGTGGTTTCCCTTCCCCACCCAATGTTCCTCAAAGAGCAATTTCTATCAATTAATAATATTTATTCAGAAAATGACCAGCCAAATTTAAAATAACAAAACAAACAAAATCAGAGTGAAGCAAATAAATATAATAAATCAGCAGCTAGCAAAGACTGATTTCATTGAGGAAATAGAATATTGAGCCTCTGCACATGTAATCAGTGGTTTTAGATGTTAAAGGAGAAAGTTCATCTAAAATTGATCTGGATACCTAGGTTATTTATCTATTACAGGTACAATGTAAATTGACCTAATGTCTCTGTAAAAGGTACAATGTTGTAATATGTGTGAGACAGTTTTAGCTTCCTTGTCATCACATGAGCTAATACGGGCAGCTACAGCGATTGTACTACACCCATCTTGATGAAGTACAGAGGGAAGAATGTTAAATCTAACTTTAAAGAATGTAATTCTCAGCTTAGGGAACTTCAGATTTAGCAAGTGATTTCCTGCTCCTCATGTTCCTCAATATAACCATGTTGATCGTATTGAGGGAGCCTATTAACTTCAATCTGAAATTCTATATCCCTTCTTCTTTAAATAATTAATGGCTTGGCTTGATTGTAAACTAATGATTTTAAGAATGGTGGAAAAAGCCCATATGAAGCCAGCTTATGCTCTACCGCCTGTTTCCAGGATGAGGTACAATTATGTTAGAACTAGATGGGGTCAAATCAACTGGCAAAAATTGCATTTTCAACCCTTGAAGAAGAAACCTGCAAGCTTGGTGATAGCATTTGCATTTCTTACAGGGACCAGCCAAATGCCTCTGGGGCCCCTACACATATTTTCTGGTGATAGATGCTCTGCAAATATGATTTGGAGACTTCTGTCCCTGAAGCAGAGGTAGCTTTGCGTCTTCAAGAGTGTTAGACTTTGACAATGCTGTCCTTCATGAACTGGACCTGTTTGTCTTCTCTCTTAGCTTCTTCCTAGAAACTGGAAGAGTTGGCATGTTCTGAGTGTTATCAATTATATAGTGTCACCTGGTGGTATTCAAGAAGTGAGCCTTCTCTGCTGTAGGGCCTCCCCCTTGGAATGATATCTATCTTGCTCTTATTCAAATGAGCCTTTAAAACCTGCCTCTTTCCTCAAGCTTACACTAAGTCAGTTTGGTGTAGTGGTGAAGCTGATAGTCTACAAACTAGAAGATGGTGATCTTAGATATGAAAGTTGGCTGGGTGACTATACCCAATCACCAAGAAAGATGGACTTTGGACCACTCACCAAAATGATGGTGAATTCTAGCCCCGCCTTAGGTACAAAAATTGGCTGGAACACTTCGGGCTAATCACCAGGAGATGATGAGTTCTAGTTTCCAGGGGTGGGATTCTACCACTTCGCACCTATTTGCTAAAACCAGTTGTTAACATTCTAAGCAGTTCAGAGAATTGGTTGTTAGAAGAAATTACTGGCCTAATCCTGTAAGGAAGGCAGGAAGGAAACATTCTGGTGTTGCTTACAGAAACTGCCTCTCCGTTAAACCTTATTACATTCTTGGCAGGACTAGATTTCCTGTCTCAGGAACTTTTCTGGAGTTTTTTTCCCCTCCTTTGCTGGTGCTTTGCTTGTGTGGAGTGATCATTCAAAGTTACAATGGCACTGAAAAAAGTGACTTATGACCATTTTTCACACTTACGACTGTTGCAGCATCCCCCCAGTCATGAGAGGCCAGGCGAGGAGATGCGTGCTTCGATGTGAGTGATATAGAGTTGGCCACACCCAGCCAATAACATGACCACCAAGCCATGCCCACCCAGTCACATAACCACCAAGCCACACCCACCAACTAAGCTACATCCACAGAACCGGTTGTTAAACAATTTGATTCATATTGTATGCTGCCCAGACTCAGCATGGAGTTGGGTTATCTATGAATTTAATAAATACATAGTTAATTGACAAGCTAATTAACTAAATAGTCTTTTTTTAAACCATCCAAGCGAATAGTAATCATCATTCCATCTTGGGGTGATACCTTTTACAGATAAAATAGTGCAAAGGTATTGCGAGGAAAAGAACATGAATCTGAAGGATAAAAAAAAATGAATATTTGACCAGCAGTGTAAAAGCTATCCAAAAAACTGTTTTTTAAAAAATCAGTTTGAAATCACCTGTTATCAATCCGCTATCCGTAAATGGCAGGTGCCAATGGCTGCAGAACTCTGCCTGGCAATTGTATGGCTGACAGGAGCTAATGAACAAATTGTTCTAAAATGAACAGGTTGAGATAAATTCATCACCATGACTAGGAACAGAGGGGAGGGAGGGAGAAATAAGTGGCTTCCTTTTCAGCTGTCGTACAGAAGAGGCAATAAAGGAACACATCTTGCAGGTTAATGGTCTGCTGTGTGAGAGGAAGTCATTCGTTTTGCCTGTCTGAAATCTTTTGCTCAGCATTACCTATGTTTTTACTCCATGTCGTACATGACTTGATCCACTTCAATCTTCAGTTGACGTTTTTCTGGGTGGAAGGATCCCAAACTTTCTAGCCTTTTCTTAACTGAAAATGTTCCAGTTGCCCTTTTTGAGCCTTTTATTGTCCCTTTAGTCCTTTTTCAACCAGAATTGTACAGAGTATCCTAATGTAAACATACAGCAGATTTGTAGAAGACAATGGTGTTCTCAGAGGATGAGTATAAAAGGAAAAATTATAGTTGTGATGGTGTGGTTGAAAATCTGCCTGTTTTTTTATAGCTGCAATTGCACTTAGATTTATATACTGCTTCATAATACTTTGCAGCCCCCTCCAAGCAATTTAGAATCAGCATATTGCCCCCCAAAATCTGGATCCTCATTTTATTGACCTCAGAAAGATGGAAAGCTGAGACAATCTTGAGTTGGTCAGAATCAAACTCCTGACAATGAGTAGAGTCAGCCGTCAATACTGCATTCTCACCACTACACCTTCATGACTCTTTGTAGATGACACTAAGTGTATATGAGAGAGTGTTTGTGTGTGTTTGCATTCTTGTTAGCACTATCACTTTGCAAAATTTCTACCTGCTTTTGGAGTTGCCTTACTTTTTGTTTCCTCAATGAAAATGGGGTAGTATAAAGTTATAGATCACCTGGGAGTGTCAGCCTTCAAGATTTCTTCCTTTATTTCTTTTTCTCTGCTTTGCATCTTTCGGCTGCCATAAGTAACGGGAGGGGGGAAATGGGCTATGATATATTTGGGAAGCGTGCTGGAGTGTGTAGGAAACGAAACTGTATATCTAGGGGGAGGGGGAGTTTTACTTAAGTTTCTATTCCTTGCTTTTCTATTCCTTGCTATGCGCAACTGCGACTCCTTATCAAAACTATGCCAAGGTCAACGGACAGAGGCCTCATCACCACCTGAAGATGCCCACATGATGCTATGCATATTTCCTCATTGGAGGAGCAATATGGACTGTTGGGGGTGGGAACGTTGCCATCACTTTGTATATGTGTTTTTCGCGCTCATTTCTTCAGATTCAGAATTCTTTTGTTGCTACCACTTTGATTTCCAGTAAAAGATATCTTTACTCTAACAAAATGGAGTTTAAGTGTTTCTTTCTTGGATATTGAATGGAGCACCAGCTGACAGGGAGTGACATCTGGAAATTTAACAAATACTAAGTAGTATACTATTATAGTGTATTAAAAATACTGATAGAGTTCAAACAGAGTTCTGGCTGGCTCTGAAAGACTGGATTGGGGTCGACAGAAAGCAAAATTACTGCTCAAGAACAGGAAAATAATGGATTTCTAACACATTTCCAAGGCCAATAAATAATGAGTAGGATGATGAATTTGAGCAAAATTCTGGAAGCCAGATGTAAATAAAGCTACAAACCTCCAGAGAAGGCCCATAATTTCATGTATGCAGGTAGTACTCAACTTACAATGGTAATAGAACCTGCCCATGTGGCTGACCTGATTTTATGACTTTTTTGTGGTGGTCATTAAGCAAACGCCATCATTGTTAATGCTACGGTCATTAAGCAAACCCATTGTCACTATAAGGCATTTTTGCTGAAAACTGGAAATAAATGCTGGTTTTTAGCAAAAACATCATAAATCAAGTCAAGGACTAACTGTAGTTTTGAGTTTTCCTGACACTGTTGTCTACTGCTGGAACCACAGTGCCAAAACAAACACAACTTTAACATTTCTCATTAGACAAAGTATTCACTCACAAAGGGACACCTTGGATTTGGGTTTCTCACTCACCCAGTAATTTTGACAGAATGGGTACCATGTCGTCGGTACGGTTCTGGCTTCCCAGCTGCTACAGGAGTATGCTGATAAACCCCACTTCGATACAGAAAGAAGTCTTCATGCACTTCCATGATGGCTGCAGTGGAATGGAAAGGAAATTATGGGTCTAGACTCGAAAAGGATCTGACATGAACACTTTATTCTTCATAACTCAAATCAATATTTCTGGTTTCACCCACAATACAAATGTTAAGTCTAGAACTGAGCAGAAATCTAGAGCTTATCGAATTCTCCAACCAGTTTCTTTACTTCTTGCATAAAAGAGGACAATGCATAGGCCCACAACATGTGGAACTTTGTTACTTACATAGAAGGTGGAACCAGGAAGGACCTTGTTATGGTCAAGAAACGTGGCTTGTTGGTGGCAGTTGTGCTCTCCTGCCTTCCCCATCAAGTTACCCAAGCTTAATGACACTTGACTAGACATAACACTTTGCACCCTTTGTTCAAGCAGTTGTGGAAAGCTGAAGATCAGAGTTTAGCCCTCTCAAGATGAACCACCAACAAGCTTCTAAAGATCAGCACCTTAGGGTATCTTCTATCCCAATTTCCAAGATGGCTGGTTTCCCCCAATTCAACTCATAAGAACCCAACCTCGGAAAGTTAAAGAAGCCCACTTAAGGAAGAGGAACAAAGAGGGGAGGCAGGAGGATCACAGGAGCACTGTGGATTGTTCCAACCAAAAAGCATTAAAATAGCATGCAAGGAACAGTTTTGGGCATCCAGCAGGTTTGAAAGTTTGTTTCCTCAGTTTTCTTTTGAATTGCCATAATGCCAGTGTATTTAACCCTGAGAGTTTTTGGAAGCAAGTCTGGGCTGTTTCCTGATTCATTATTGGCCTGGATTACTAAGACTGCAAATTAGTGTCCAGAGAGAGTGTTGCTGATTTTCCTTTTCCTGGTGACCTCCTGGGCAAGTCCACACAGGTTTTTAATAACATTATGGAAAACTTTTCTTATTACTTTCTTCCTGGAGTTTTTGTTCTTTTGGCTTCCCTGGTATTTCCTTGGTAGATAGCCCTGGTATTTTCCATTTCCCACTGAAATGATAACTAGTTAAATCCTGGTTACTTCTGAGCCCAACCAAGCTTTGCTAGGCGCCACCACTTTCTTGCCCAGCCTGTTTAAAACTGGTGTGGAAGAAGCTTTGCGGGTCAAAGACAAACATGCAACTCACTTCAGACTGACTGAATTTACCCACTTTCTAGATTGGCGGAAGGCGCCAGATCATTTAATACTCGGAAAGGCTGTGTTCACACAAGTTGCTAAACTGGAGCAAGCTAGCCAAGTTGAAAGCTGTCCACATTTGAATGAAATTGCTAGATTAAATAATCTGGTTAAATGTGGACAAGGCAACACCCTCAGTTCCTGCCAGTTTTTGTAATAATTGTGCTGTGAAAAGTATAGTGGGAACTTTTCTCTCCTTATGGCTTCCAGCAAAGTCATGTTTGACTTTTTGGCCAGAATACTTTATTCCTTCATTTCGGAAAGAAAATTTACATTCCTACAACCAGCTAGACCAGGTGAAAGGTTTATAATTGAGTGAATTATGAGAAGCAATCATGTATTTTAACTTGCTGTATGAACCAGAGCCTCATGTTAAGTCACCATGTGATTCATTTTCTTTGGTCCCTGCATATTCTGTGAACACAGCTATTGTTCACAGTCCAACAACACTGCCTTTGTTCAGCCAGGTTCAGGCTTCAGCATGTTGTGGGAATCCAATGATAGTCAATTTTCTGTAGCTAAGAATGGCTCCTTTTTAAAAAACAGATTTCCTTTGACTCCTTCCTTTATTTTATATTATGTTCTCTTTTTGGTTTTCTGTTGTAGACCAATTCAAGGATATTTCCTTTTTCCTTCTGGAGAACAGAAAAGTGGATTGTTGCTTCCTAAACAGCTTAAGGTTTGAGAAATCATTGTGCAAACAGCTAGCTGCAAACTTCTCCATTAAAAGTGAGCGTAACTTCACCAAATCATAAGCAGCCTATTGTTACAAAGAAAATTAGAACGTCTGTATGGGAATAAATAGGTTAAATACAAAACATATATTGCTGGAATTAGCTTTCTTAGATTCTTTCCATGCATAATTCTCACGGAGTTCTCTTTAGCAAGATTTATTGAGATGAAGTCAATAGGCTACAAGAATTCCAGCAACTGGACTATTTCCAATTTAAAACCATTACGTCCCTGTGGACATTAGGGCAGAGACCTTCTGATTCTCTTTCTGGCAACCTTACTATAATCTTGTGAGTGAGATGGTCTGCTCACTGCCACTGGAGGAGCTTGCAACTGGTTATTTACATAGTCATCGCTTGATTCTTAGTAGTCTTGAAATAAATAATTTCAACAAAAAACAGACATTGGATACTATTAAAGGAGGCAACTCAGCCACCGCTTTCCAGTACAAATCATTTCTCCTTTGTGTGATTTTTCACCCTGATGTATATTTCAGAGAGCCCACCTCACCTTGCACAGGTCCATTTTCCATTAACTCCTTCATGATCTCCTTCTCCTACAAACAAATGACAGATGTTAGATCAACAGAGAATCAAAAGCAATTATTCATTTCTCATGGCTTCTCCCTAGATGTTCTGATCACCCTTGGTGCTTCTCAGTATTCATCATCAATCACCAGCCCTTATGGTTAGAGTCAGAGGATTGATGTGTGCTATTATACTGCACATTTAGGGAGCGCCTGGTTAAACTGAAAATCTATATATAATCATGCTGATATTATGAAATAATGGAGACTACCAAGGACTCCCTTAACTTTCTTCACTTTTCTCCCAAGAATTTTCAGAGTTGCAAAAAGTTAGCTCAGGGGCAGGTTCAATTTCAGAGTTCCTTGCTTTGTTGGGCTTAAAGTAGCCCATTGTCCTACCAAAACAGAGCCTCGTGCATCCAGTTTTGACATGCTGTACCAAAATGAGCAACCATATACTCCCAGTCTTAGTGGAGTTAAGCCACTGACTACAGGTAATCCTCCATATGACTATAAGAACAGTGGTGGGTGCAGTGGTTAGAATGCAGTACTGCAGGCTATTTCTGCTGACTGCCAGCTGCCAGTAGTTCAGTTTGATTCTGACCAGCTCAAGGTTGACTCAGTCTTCCATCCTTCTGAGGTCGCTAAAATGAGGACCCAGATTGTTGGGGGCAATAGGCTGATTCTATAAACCGCTTAGAGAGGGCTGTAAAGCATTGTGAAGTCTAACTGCTATTGCTAAATGCTATAGGTCATCCATCTGACCTATCCAATTTTTAATATTTTTTTTGAAGCAGTCGTTAAGTAAACAAACACCATGTTTGTAAAGCAACTATTGCAATAGTTAAGCAACTATTTTGGTTGTTAAGTGAACCAATTATTCACAATGGGCCAGTTTTGCTAAAATCCAGAAATAAATGCTGTTGTTTTGGCAAACTTTTAATTAGAGATGTTGTTTTATTGTCCTGTTAAGTTTTTCCTTCCCCAATAGTAAATTGTTGCTGTAAACTAGTTCACTTTTTTATTATACCCTTTTTATTGTAAAGATTGGTCAAACACTGTAATAAAGAAACTTGATTTGCTAACCATTGCTCTACTTAAATTGAATAGCAATGCCTGCTCTTATTTCCATTTCCCATAGACCTTGACCCTCCTCACAAATTTTACCAGCATGGTAATAAGAAGAAAAGACAGGCCTTACATTTGAGGAGAGACGATATGCAGGAGTGGATTGGTAGATCTCATTGGAGTCAGTTTGTGAGCTGGGGCAGCGTGCTGTGGCTTGTCTCTTTCCCCTGCCAGTGGATCGGCTGTGCATCATGCAAGGTGGACTGGCAAGGGAGCTTTCCTTTTCTTCGCTGGTGAAGGGGTAGCATTCATCGGTCACCACCCTAGAAGACCCAAGGGAGAAAACAGAATGGTTTGGAGGTGTCTTGGAACTCAGCACTCATGCCCAGGCTCACTTCCAAAGATTAAACTGTTCTTGAGATAGCTTAGCAGTGCTTGAAGATGGTGGTGATAAATAGCAACTTAGAGAAATGTGATCCAGACTGTTGACTAGCACAAAGCCATTGAACCATAGAATCATATGCTGTCCACCCTCTACCCTATGTTCTCTAAACACCTTTCTCCTGAACTTCTGCAGGAAACCAAGGATTGTCATACAGAATAATAGTTGAAACAAACATTGTAGGTCTTCTAGTCCAATCCCCTGCCCAAGGAGACCTTACACCAGTGATGGGATTCAATTTTTTTACTACTGGTTCTGTGGGCATGGCTTGGTGGGCGTGGCATGGCATGGCTTGGTGGGTGTGGCTTGGTGGGCATGACAGGAGAAAGATACTGTAAAGTCTTCATTCCCTCCCTACTCCTGGGTGAAAGTTACCACTGGTTCTCCGAACTACTCAAAATTTCCACTACCGGTTCTATAGAACTGGTCAGAACCTGCTGAACACCACCTCTGCCTAACACTATCCTGGACAAATGACTGTCCAATCTTTTTTTGAAGACCTCCAGCATCCAAAACTCTGGGAATTAAGCTTTCCATTCACGGGTGAAATTCAACCACCTTGCACCACCTCGGGAGAGGTGGTAGGGACAATTCGAATCAGTTGGCCCCGCCCACACCCACCCTCCTTCCTTTTAGAGATTGAGTCCCACCAAGTGACACCCACAGAGCTGGTAGGGAAAAAAATTGAATTTCACCCCTGTTTCCATTGATTAATTGTTGTCAGTGTCAGAAAAGTTCTCCTCAGTTCCAGTCATAGTCTTGTCAAATATCATAGTAGGTTGTACTCTTGGAAATGAATGTCCCTTTCATTATTCCCATGTTGTCCCAAGCTCATTTGCAAAAAAGGACCATCAGCCACTCACCCCCTCCTGCGCAGGAACCACCAGGCACCATCCACGCGGCCTCCACTGCAGCCTTGTTGGTGGCGAGTGTTGCAAGACAGCAGATTCTGGGGGGACAAGGAAGGTGTCATGTGTCCCATGGAATGGATCGAGATCCGGTCAGAGGCCACCGCTGGAGAGAAAAAAGAAACTTGCGGTTAGAAACCTTTTACGTTTCTTTCTAGCTACAGATCCAGAATTGAAGAACAGGAAAAGGGAAACTGAGGGCCAGTGAAGAGAGGGACAAAAACATTTAAGTGCAATCCCATAAGCATGAGAAAATGGAATCAGATTGTGCTTGAGAAGGCTGATGCAAAATATATCCATATGTATCAGTGGAGGAAAGCCTTACCCTACTTACCCTGGACAGTCATTTATCCAAATGGTATAAAGACTGCTATCTTGGGCAGGGGTTGGGCTAGAAGATCTCTAAGGACCTTCTAGTCCTACGATTCTATGATTCTATGCTCTGACTGTCACATATGCATCCACGGGTTTTTACCTGCTGTGGAAAAGGCCCATGATCCTGCACAGTTGCCTTGATCAAGAGGCTCATGGATCATCCCAGACCACTTATCGGCAGCATTGAAATGGGAAGGGAGCACTTCATTGGTGGCCATGTTGATCTGCAGAAAACAGAGGAAAGCAGAAAGAGAATGAATCATTCAATTAACAAAACAATTTTCCCAGGAGTCGTAGGAAAAGTGGGGTCGGGGGAGCAGGGCTATGAACATTCTGAGATCCCAACCAGATCCCCTGAAGCAGGAACTGCTATTCCATAAACCTTTCCACAAAATGGGTGTTCTCCTTTATGCAACTTGGAATGGGGACACTCAACCTTTGTCAATAACAGCAAGAAGAGCAGTGGTACAAGGAAGGTAAAAAGTTTAAGATGAGCAACTACAACAGTATGATTGGAGCTCCACTTTTTTTAGATATGTTGTGAGAGACATATAAAAAAAGAGGTTGAACTTACATTGCAATGTCAAATGTACCATTTTTCAATTTTGAACCCTACCCCGCAGAGTATCTACTCCAATGTTTATCAATGTGGCAACTTTAAGCTGTGTAGACTTCAACTCCCAGAATTCCATTATGTTGACTTCTGGCATTTGGCACAGATCAAGAGAGCAAGAGAAAATGATATTATTGGTTGAATAAATTGGTATTTCTAGGCAATTTTAAGCTGTGTGAACGAGTCAGCTCCCAGAATTCCCCAACCAGTTGAAGTCACCCAGCTTAAAATTACCAAGGTTGAGAAATACCAATCTATTCAACCAACAGTATCATTTTCTCCTATCCATTTCTCAAAGCAACAATGATTTTCAGAATAGATTTAGGATTTAGCCGGAACTTGAGCAAGTTTTGCAATCTTTTTATTGGTGAAAATGCAGGCTGCAAGAGGACAAGCGGTTGAGCCTACACACATTTCCATATCCCTAGGCAGTCGCAGGGATAGTTGCAGATCCCCAAGGCTGTATCTTACAAAACATCCAATGTTCAAAGCATTTTTCTCTTTCATGGGACAGATTCCAAAACATGATATTTTTGTTCTAGACCTTCTTGCCACTCCTGTTATTGATTCAAGAGATTACAACCAGCATTCCAAGTATTGTAGAGATGCCAAAGCTGAGGGGTGTGTATGCGTGTGTGTTCCGTTCAATTTGTACAGTGCAACAATCTGGCCATTCTACTGTGTCAAATGCCAGAAATCAACATAATGGAACAACACACTTTCTAGTCCTTGGATATCACTGCTAGAAACGTAGTGTGAAATATTTACTATATTCTGCTTAGATTCAACTTTTCCTTCAAGGATTTTAAAACACTGAAGAGCTATCTTGGTACAACACAGCAAACTGAACCTGGATTTACTGAATGGACCCAGTTCCTTCAATTCCCACAACGACCACAGCCATAAAGCATTTGCCCCTAAAATGCTGTGTGAATCAACCACTGTCAGTCTTCTTTCCTTCTTGTTTTATTCAGGTAATTTCAAGACCGGTCCTAATATTTCCACACAATTCACTTACCAAGATTATTTAGCTAACCCAGTTTCTGGACGAACATACTACACTGAATCTTTACATAGCCAATATCAAAGCGAAGCTATACTGCACTCATAGGCCTCACAGACTGATCTAAAAGACACAATATGTAGCCTAAGTTTGAGGCTTGGTTCTCATAACACAGAGGATCTAATTATGAATTCACCCATTTTCTGGATTTGTGTAATACCCTAAACCACAAACTAACCAAACAAACACCCATCTACTCTCCTTTCCAAAAATCTTAACTAAAGTTTAAAAGAACCAAGCTTAATGGGTTGTGTGAATGAAACTATTAGCTCTTCAAACTTGAAGGTTACAGCTGTAGGGATGAAACTAAAGGATGAAAACTATGCACCCTTGGTGAATTTCCTGCCAGAAAAGCAGAATAAATCTAACAAATAAATGAGAAAACTACTTACATGAAGCTCATTCATATTCATGACAGATGTGGGGGGCTTGATGGTGCCAAGACGGTACCGAATTCCCTCCTCCAGTGTCATCCCCCAGAACTGGCTGTAGTTAGAAGCTCTCCAGCTGAAGAAAGACAGAAGACAATCTGCTAAAAAGACAATGCTTAGCTTTGCCAAGGAAGAATACTCAGAATGAGCCATGGTAACATTTCCATCTCAGGTTGTAACATCTGAATCCTACATCTGTAGGATGAATTTAGTTTCCTCTTTCCTGGTTGCTAATTAGCTCAGAATGAAAAGCAAAAGTCCGACTCTCTTCCTGGAGCCTGAACTAGTGAATGGGTTACGCATCAAAGGCAGGGGTCCCCAACCTCTGGACCGCGGCTCACTAGTGGGCTGTGAGGTATTTGCAACTGGGTCGCAGAAATGGTGGATGACTTGCATAAGCAGCGGGCAAGCACATGCATGCCTGCACACACCATTTGCATGAGTGGCAGGTGCAGGTTTGCACTGCTCATGCGAACGGAGCTGCCCATGCGCATGTGTGGCTCACATGGAACCATCCCCTCCTCACTCCCCACCCATGCCAGTCCACAAAGCCGGAAAGGTTGGGGAACCTTGATCTAAGGCAGCTGGTTTGTTCCACCTGGTTCAGAAAACATGAACCTTAATTAATCCCCAGTGGTAGTTTTATTTATTTATTTATTTATTTATTTAAATTTGTATACCGCCCCCCTCTCCCGGAGGGACTCGGGGCGGTGAACAGCCAAGATAAAATATACATATAAGAATACATATGCAATATTTAAAAGTTAAAAGAATTAAATAAATTGGCCATATCAAAAGATTAAAAATAAGAGATTAAGAAAGTTAAAACCAAATTAAAAGCTCTAAAAACCCCTAGGCCAGACCGACTTGCTGAAATAAATAGGTTTTCAACGCACGGCGGAAGGTCAGGAGATCAGGGATGGTTTACAGATGCCCACAGTTTTTATTTTGAATTGATCTACTAAAGCATCTGAATGAGACCCAGCTTCTTCAATTCAGCCCATGCTCCATCAATTCAAAGAACAGGATTTTTGTTCTTACCCATAATTCCCTCGGTTGATGGCATCGATCATGTCCCCATTGATAAGACAGACATGGTTTTCACACTCCCATGTGCCGTGCCCATTGCAAGTACTGTGGAGAAAAGGCACAGAAAGGATCATTAAGGACTCAAAAGGAGACTGAATTAATCACAAATCCAAATCTGAGACCTGCAATGTTAGGTAATCCTCAATTTATGACCAAAATTGAGAGGAGAATTTCCATTGCTAAGCAAGGCAGCTGTTAAATCAGTCATATTCATTTTATCATCTTTTTTGGTACGTTTATAAGTAAATCACTGCTGTTATTAAATGAATAATCTGCTGTTAAGAAAATCTAACTTTTCCCCTCATTGGCTTTGCTTGTCAGAAGCAGGTGGGAAGCTTGCAAATGATGATCACGTGATGCTACAACCATCATAAATACATGCCAGTTGCCAAGCGCCTGAATTTTGATTACACGACTAGGTGAAATGCTACCATGGTTGTAAGTGCAAGGACCAGTCGTAAGTCACTTTTTCAGTTCCACTGTAATTTCAGTTGCTAAATGAATGGTTGTAAATCGAGGGTTATCTGTATATCTAGATGACACGATTTCAACCTGTTGGTTTGGAAATATCAAATAAGGCAATGCCTGGTGTTTCAAGTAAGAGAACAGAGAAGATAGGAGAACAGAGCAGCACAAGATGGGGAAAATCTCAAAGAGTGGTGAAAGGAAGGGAAAGGAAAGAAGGAAAGGGAAGGAAAGGAAAAGAAAGGAAAGGAAAGGAAAGGAAAGGAAAGGAAAGGAAGGAAAGGAAAGGAAAGGAAAGAAGGGAAGGGAAGGGAAGGAAGAAAGGAAAGGAAAGAAGGGAAGGAAAGGGATAGAAAGGAAAGGAAAGGAAAGGAAAGGAAAGGAAAGGAAAGGAAAGGAAAGGAAAGGAAAGGAGGGAAGGGAAGGGAAGGGAAGGGAAGGAAGGGAAGGGAAGGAATAGAAAGGAAAGGAAAGGAAGGGAAGGGAAGGAAAGGAAAGGAAAGGAGGGAAAGGAAGGGGAGGGAAGGGAAGGAGGAAAGGAAAGGAAAGGAAAGGAAAGGAAAGGAAAGAAGGGAAGAGAAGGGAAGGGAAGGGAAGGGAAGGGAAGGAAGAAAGGAAAGGAAAGAAGGGAAGGAAAGGAAAGGAAAGGAAAGGAAGGAAGGAAAGGAAAGGAAGGAAAGGAAAGGAAAGGAAAGGAAAGGAAAGGAAAGGAAAGGAAAGGAAAGGAAAAGAGGAGGAGGAGGGGGAAGGGGAAGGGGGAAGGGAAAGGGAGAGGGAGAGGGAAAGGGAAAAGAAAGTTGGGCAGTGAGGCAGGACTGATTGAGAGATAGCCAAGAGTTTGTGCCAAACTACATGTTATACAGAACAGATTTTCACCTGACTTTTTCCATTGGTTATTTTCACACTCTCAATCTGATTATAGGATTAACCCATTCTCTAGCTTTGCACATACTATACTGAGAAGGAGGATGATTGGGGTAAAAACATCTTTATTGTAATTAGACTGAACTGTTCAAGATTAAAACCAAACAAACAAATCTAGCATATTGTCCCAAGCAGCTGCATGGGTTGGCACCAACCTTCTTAAGGGGGTTAAGTGAAACATACATCATACCACAAAAAAGGTGGAAAAGAAGCAACTTTTGGACTACTTAAGCAAGTGTTCCTCAAACACGGCAACCTTAAGACAAGTGGACCTCAGTTCCCAGAATTCCCCAGCCAGCATGCTGAGAAACATTGATTTAAACCAATAATACAAAAGTAACAGCTCAGGGATCAAGTGTGATCTGGCACGTATCCAGAATGCCTCAACATTCCTAGACTTCAGAGATTCCTGCACTATTTAGTGAGGTTATATTATTTAGAGATCAAATAATCTCCAGCTATTTGTTTCCAGGAAATGGAACCCAGAAGCATGAAGGAAGTGTGAGAAGGGCTCAGCAAGAATGAGTTATTTGTGACTCTTGGTAGAGGAAAGAAACTTTTAAAAATAAATGGATATTTTTTAAATAGCCCTTTCCACTTGGATCTCAGCTCCACCACCTTTTCAAGGGCAGACCTTGACTTGCTGCGCAAGAGATAAAGTCCTAATTATGGAATTGCCCTAAAAAACTCATGTGTGTGTTTATTTCTTGAGCGACCCTGTCCGAGTGCTCAGTTGGCAAGCATACTGCAGAAAAGCTACTGGGTCTAGAACGGGAGTGCAAAGGTTAACAGCAGGAGAAGTAAACGGTGTTAAACAGGAAGGCTGCATTCTGCTTGCAGCGGCTGCTGTTGCTTTTCAGGCCAATGTTCTGGGTCAGACATGCACAAGGACACACACACAAGCTGCAACATTCCTCTTTACTCCTGTGCATTTGATGTAAGTTACTAAAAAAGGGAAAAATGACATCAGTCCTTTCCTGCCCATCAATAATCTCTTGAGAGAAGTGGAGACAGGGCACCCCTCCTTCCCACTCCTCCTTTATGTGTTGCCCATTCAAAGTCTCCTTCAAGTCAAGTACAATTCCTGGTGACATCATGAATGGAGTGAGGTGGTTTTCTTGGCAGCCACCCAGAATCGGTTGGCCATGGCTTTCTCTCAGGAAGAGTTTTGACTCCCAACTTGCAGCCTTGAAAAGCTTCCATTCACCTTCTTCCTGGGTCTTTCAACCCACCTTGATTTTTAGAGATCCACCAAACTCAACTAATTGGCCATGCATTAGACCTTAGATAGCACAATGGGATCTAGTCAATTTCACAATTCTTTCATCATAGCCAAGTTAAAATCACCATGCTTGGTGTTCCCATGTGATGCTTTGGTGTACTTTCTCCTAGTAGCTTCCTAGCAGGAGTAAACTCCATAGTTTCATTCTCTATTTATTTGTATCCCACCTTTATTATTTTGATAAATAACTCAAGGTGGTAAACATACCTAACAGTCTTTCCTCCTCCTATCTTTCCCACAACAACCCTGTGACACGAGTTGTGCTGAGAAAGACTGACTGACTCAACTGGCTTTCATGCCTAAGGCAGGACTAGAATTCACAACTTCTTGGTGTTTGGCCCAAAGTGATCCTACCAGCTTTCATGCCTAAGGCAGGACTAGAACTCATGGTCTCCTGGTTTCCAGCTTGCCACCTTCACACTAGACCAAATTAACTCTCTTAGTAAAAGTACTGAGTGAACATGGACTAGAAGCTTCAAAAGTCTGAATGAATATTAGCAGCCAGGGAGTTAAGTGGATTTTTTGGGGGGGAAATAACTTTTAACTGTCAGACCGATTGCACCATCAAGGCTGTCTCCTAACATTCTGGAAAAACAGCTTTCCTGTCATTTCACTTCATTAAGTCTAGTTCTACTTAACTTTATTATGGGTCACAGACAAGGAGTACATAAAAAATGCAATATATAATAAACAATATGGCATGCACAACAGAAGGCTGGTAGTTATGCTTAGTCTGCTGTCAATAACATACAAATTCTACAGGCTGCAAATATAAACTGTGCAAATGAAGAGAGAACTTTGGATTTTTTTTCACTCCCAAAGAAGCTGCATTTAGACTTTTTTTGTCCAGCCTGGAAATTGGCTAGTTCTTCTGCATGAGAAGCAAAGAAGAAATCCTTGCTAACTCCTGTAATTGAATGAGGCAGGATATCTCCTCTCTCCCCAAACTTTCCATTTTTAGCCTTAACCCCAACTTTTGTAGATGCTAGGAACCTGTTTCAATTTGTTTAAAGTCTTAGTAGTTCATTCAGAACTAGGCACTTGAGTGCCTCATTAGGAACCTGAGGGTCAGTTTGCTATAGTAGTTAAGGCACCAGGCTAAAAACTGGGATAATAGGAATTCTAGTCTCATCTTGGGCATAAAGCCAGCTGGGTGATCCTGGATCAGTCCCTCCCTCTTGGCCCTAGGAAGAAGGCAATGGCAAGCCACTTCCAAAACCTTGCCAAGAAAACTGCAGAGATTTGTCCAGGTAGTTGCCAGGACTCAACACGGACTCAAAGACACATAAAAACCATCCCACAACAAAGTGGGTTTAGCAGCTGTGTGAACCCAACTAGAGACAACAGTAGCTTCGCTCCCCAAGAAATCCATATTATGTTTAGGGATGAACTAGTTTTGAAGCCTCATTAAGCTTAGTTTGGACTTATACATTTAAACCTAGTAGACAAAGGTATTAGCTGGGGAATAGAACTGGAAAAGAGAGCCAGTTTAGTTTAGTGGTTAAGGCACCAGAATAGAAAACAGGAGACTGTGAGTTGTAGTCCTGCTTTGGCCATGAAAGCCAGCTAGGTGACCTCTGTCCCACTCTCTCACCCTAGGAAGAAGGCAATGGCAAACTACTTCCAAAATCTTGCCAAGAAAACTGCAACACACACACACACACACACACACACACACACATATCTTGGTCACTAGTTTTCAAAAACTGAGATTATCAAGAAAATAAGAAAAGTCTTGCTGAAGGAAACTAAGGTATCTACTTAGAATTTTTGCTCCTGTGGCAACCAGATGCCTGTTGAGGGTGGTAATATTGAGAAAAAGTGCCCCCAACCCAGAAATACCACTGAAACTTTAAAGTTTGTAATGGGCCTTTGCCTCCATGAATTTAGCCCTGCCCTTCTTAAAGCCATCCAGGTTAATGGCCATCTAGGATGTCAGTAACGAGAGGTCCTTGATGCCTCTGTGGTTGGTTGTTTTCTTACCGACAATTCATTACCCAGCATCATCAGTGCTACCGGTAGCAGTGTTAGTTTGGGTAATGAAATGTCTGCAACAAAACATACCAGCTCAGAAAGCACTAAGGACCTCTCATTTCAAGCCATAAATATTCTCCTTTATTGGTGCAGAAATGAATTTTACACAATAATGTCATGGAAATTCTGACATGATATAAATATCATCCTCTACATCTGCCTTCCTTTGAATGACGCTGTCCAAATTTAGCTCCACTGGATAGCTGGGAAAGGGAGTCATGGTCCAACACATCTGGCAGAGCCCAGGTTGGGGATGACAGCTGTGCAGGCTGCAGCTGGGGGATGGAGCTGCATTTAAGCAGCCACCTAGGCTGTGTGCAATACAATCCTCCCTTTCATAGAAGATTAAGAAACACTGATTAAAAACCTTTTGCCTCTTTGACCGAGAGCTTCAAGCAGTATTAGCTACCCTTCATGCAATGCTTGGCATTTTTATTTGGTTCAAAAATCCACCCCCCACCCTCCCCTTCTTCCCTCCCCGCAACCCTTCAGGGACAGCAAACATTTCTCCTTTTATGGACCGGGTTAGCAAAAGCAGCTCATACATTTCTGAGTGATGGTGCTGAGAGAGGCCGGTTTCTGGAAGCATCCCAAGGTGGGAAGTCCTTCAAGAAAATGCCAGCTGGAAATAAGACTTTCTGAAGGTGCTTCTGAGGTCAAGAGAGGCCCAGCTTGGCCCGTTGGTGGCTACACTTCTGGTTTTCAGATTAGAACTCTCCTGATTCGATACCAGCTTCTAAGAATAGGCTCAGATTCATTAGACAGGAAATTCTCTCCCATCATTTTGAGAGAATAATCCCACCTTTTCTGAAGTGATTGTTCAGAAAATATTATTGTTGTTTCCATTTCATCCACTTAGCCTGTGGCTGTATTCACACAACCCTCTGAACAATCTAGCTGTGATTCAATTTCTGAAACCTAGTTAGTTTTCACTTGGATTTTTTTTTTTAATACAGCTGAGTGGTGGTGTGAATCCAGGCTGTTCCTTAGCTTAGGGTTGACTTCAGCATCTTGGCTAAATCCAGAAATTGGTTCCTCAAGGAACTGTATTGAGCAAGTTGTATGAAAGCAGTGGGTGGGAATAAGAAGGATGGTAGCTGAAACCCCGGTTTCAAGGCTGACATGCCCAATTCTGTTCAGTGTATCTGTATAGCTCAGAGTAGTCAGGAGCCCCAGGCACTTGCAGATGCACATAATTCAAATTCCTCTCCATTCCAAAGTTTCTCCCCTTTGCCCCCAACCATAAACAGGACCACAAGCCCTAGTTGGAAGAATGCCCCACCCCACACCTTTAAGGCAGCCATTGGCCTCTTGACCTTCATTCCTTTTATAGGGCTTCTGAGCTCATTTTGGAGGGAGAAGGCAGTGGAAACAAGAGAAGGGGGGTGAGAGATGGAGAAACAGGAGAATGGAAAGAATGGAAAAAAAGATGAGGAGATGTGCCTTGCTTTCATTTTGTCTTTTTTAATACTGTGGAACTACAATACCTAGAATCCCAACTCTTAAGTGTTGGCAGGGAATTCTCCGAGGACAACTTCCAGATCTATTCCAGATCTAGATAGTGGCAATTTTGCAGCTCTTCAATCTCATGGGTATCACATTGATTTAGGGGCCACTGGCTCTTCTACACACAGCACTGTCCAAGTGCATTGAGTTACAGCTCCCATTATCCTTCAGCCAGCAGAGTCACTGAGTGGATGTTGTAGTCCAATACCTCTGGAAGGGATTCAGATTAGAAAAGGCTGCTTTGGACTGCACATTGACTCATTAACCCACAACAAGCCCAAAGTTAAAATGTGGTTTCCTTGAACAGATGTTGTATTGAGAAAAGTCATTGTAGGACAAACTGGGTTTGTTGCAACTCCTCAACCCCCTATTTCACTGGCAGGTGGGAAGCTACCATGTTAAATTTCCCAGAACATTCAGTATCACATAACTCTGAGGCATGATAGGACGGAACATTTAAATCATTTAAACATTTAATTTAAACATTTAAAAATGGGAACATTTAAATCAGAGGTGTCCAACCTTAAGACATGTGGACTTCAGCTCCCAGAATTCTATACTGGCTGCGGAATTCTGGGAGTAGAAGTCCACAAGTTTTAAAGTTGCCAAGTTTGGACACCCCTGATTTAAATGCTGACTTTCTAACCATTTTGGCACTTTCTCTGACCAGCTAGCAACCTGGGGAACCTCAATCACCCCCATAGCTTGCCCTGATCCAGAACTTTTAACAATAAGGAGTCTCTTTCTATTTTTCCAAGGAACTGCTGAAGAATTTCTCTTAGTGTATTGTGGGATTCTTTTTCTAGCTCTTGTGGGAATACAGATAGTCCTTGATTTAGTAACATTAGTTTAACAACCATCCAAAATTACAATAGCACTGGAAAAAGTGACTTTCAACCAGTCCTCATGCTTACAACCATCATCGTGTCCCTGCAATCACTTATCAAAATTCAGCACTTGGCAACCAGTTTGTATTCACAACAGAGGCAGCATCCTGTCTGACAAAGCAAAACTGAGAGAAGAAACAGACTGAGATCCCCAAACTCAAGACTTACCAGAGGTTGCAATTATCACGGTAAGTTGCTCCAGCATGGAACTTAACACCATTGCGAATGCAGCCTGGGGTGGAAAAAGATGCCAGAACAAAGAGGGTTATTCTACAGAGCTCTATATATTTTAAGATGGCTCAGCATTTAGACCAGGATTGTCCAACCTTGGCAACTTTAAGACTTGTGGACTTCAAGTCCCAGAATCCCCCAGCCAGCCATGCTGGCTAGGGTATTCTGGGAGTTGACGTCCACAAGTCTTAAAGTTGTCATAGCTGGACACTCTGATTTAGATTAAGTTGTTGAAATAGCAGCAAAGACCTTGTTCTGTTATTAGCCAAAATCATGAGTATGTCCAAAGAGAAAAAGTCCATAGCATCACATGGAACATGTAATGGCACAAATGGCATGAATTATGTTGTTGACATCAGCTGCAAGGCCAATTACATCATCCAGATGACTTTTGCAATGGCATCACAATGCGAGTGAGGCCACCACAGTTTGTCCTGAATGCCTATGATACAATAGCTTGCAGAAAATTTGGCTTATATGACATGATCTTTCACTCAGGGGAACTAGAGGTTGGAGACTTTCTCCTTTGGCAGGCAATCTCTCCCCTCTTGCATCTGGAATGCTCTATTCCTTAGAACAGTATTTGCACAGGTGGTAGCTCCAGACCCTCTTTGGGCTATCCCTTCCAGGATTCCCAACAACAGGCCCTGAACATTCCAGAGGTTGCAATCCCGCACATCTGGATTGGAAAATTCAGATTGGGAAAGCTTGTGAAAGAGGTGAAAGGTAAGATAAAGTAGCACCAAAACCTTTAGAATTACAACCATGCAGTTTGAATTTTTAAGAATATGGTACAGGAGAGAGAGAAGAGAGAAGAAGGAAGAGAGAGGAGAACTGAGGTTGACAAGACTGCGCTCCAGTTGCTGTTTTGAGGAGTGCAAAAAGAAAGGTGCAATTACTTTTACGGCACTATTTAGTTGATTAATCAAATTTATATGGCCACTCTCTCATGGAAAGTGATTCTGGACAGCGAATAACATTATTATACCGTACTTGGATTGCATATTTTTTCAATAAATCAGATGCTACAAACATAGTAACACCATCCATGGCAATGTTTTGTTGTTCTATTTGCAGGCAGTTAAAGGATTGTTATGTTTTTACACGTGCAAGAGAACACAATGCATTCACAAATATGCATCCTGGAGTGGTTCTCTCCCACTCCCTTTTTCATCTGAACAATTACTTATAGTTTCAGGACCCCACTCCCTTATAAATATACATGGATCAGACAAATGCCTGGCTTTTAACCTCTCCAAAGGGCGGTGGAAGCTTGTAAAAATAAAACTGTATTTAAACCCCCACCATTATTCAACAAGGTTGGGTGGAAATGGATGCAAGGAGGTCAAAGTTTGATTTTAATCCAAGACTTCTGCCCAGAACAGATTTTGAAGGTTAAAATTCAGGTCTTGAAAAGGTAAAGAGTTGTGCTGAGCCCTCAGCTCATGGAACAAGACATCTTTCAATCAGAGAATATTCAAATCCAATTTAATTTTAAAATTCCTAACTTTTGGGAAATATTTTTCTACAGCTCTGAGTAGAGGCAGTGCAGACTAGACAGGCATTTCCTTACCTGCAGGATTTCCTTGCCTAATAACTTATTATGGTTTGCCACATAGTCAGTCAGATGTTTAGATTGGGTTACACTGTTTTATCCACCTACTGAGTGCTTCCCAAAGACCTGGGTTAGACAGATGCTATCGTTTGATGGTGTTAAAGGGAACAGTGATAGGCTGTTCTAAGTAATATTGCCTTTTGCAATTGACTAATGGTGATTTTCTCAGTGTTGACAGATTTCTAGAGATTCTCTATGGAGATTCTCAGTCATCCAGATCATGGTTGTCTCAAGGGTGCTTTTTCAAGATACTCCTGAACTTTGTTTTTCCTTGAAGACATTTTTCTTCTCATCCAAGAAGCTTCATCAGTTTTGGATGAGAAGCAAAACATCTTCAAGGAAAAAGTCCAGTTGCCTCTTGAAAAAGGACCTTTTAGAACAATTTCTAATGATGCTCCAGTTGTTTTGGGAGTTCTCCCAAGACACCTGTTGCTATTGGTATTACCTTTGCTTTCTTTTGCCATGATCATTCTACTATTTGCAGATTTTTATATTTTTTTAATTTTCTCTATTCTTTCTCATCTGTTTTGCTGTCTCCAGCTTCTGCAAAGTCCACTATCCAGACTTCTTGTCTTATCAATAATTGTTAAGTCTGGAGTGTTATGTGGCAGGTGCTTGTCTGTTTGAATTCTAAAGGAGCCATGGTGGTGCAGTGGTTAGAATGTAGTACTACAGGATAATTCTGCCAACTGCCAGAAGTTTGATTCTCACTGGCTCATGGGTGACTCACCCTTCCATCTTCCCAGGTCGGTAAAATGAGGGCCCAGATTATTGGAGGCAACATGCTGACTCTGTAAACTACTTAGAGAGGGCTGTAAAGCACTATGAAGCAGTATATAAGTGCTATTGCTAAAGCCCTACAGCAGTTTAATTTCTTTATTTTCTATTATTTTATGTACAGTATCTTGTGGTCCCACCAGTTCTTGCTTGCAGGCAAGTATTTCTTGCAGATCTTCCAATACACCATTGTTGCTACTTTGTCATGCAGTTGTTTGGAGTCAATCTGTGCTGTTTTTCTGCAGCAGCTAATTAAGTTGTCCACTGTTTCTTCAGCTTCCTTGCAAAGGCAGCATTTGTTTCTTTCTTATAGGCAGAATTTTCCATTTCAGTTGAAGCAGAAAACTTTGCACCAATGCATCAATAGAGAATGCAATGAATGAGTCAACACCTAACAAAGTAGAAACCATGCCATTCTGGGCACATCTACAGGACAACCCAAAGAAATACAACAAGAATGCAGCTTGGATAAAAAGAGATGGATAAAACAGAAAAGAAGCTGAAATGAATGAATTTGCAATAATGGCAGAAGCGGTGAAAAAAAGAGCAAGGAAGAACCATTGGTCAGCACCAGGTAAAGATGAACTGCATAGCTTTTGATTGAAATGTCTGATTGTACCACACACTCATTGCCAAACAATTTGACAAGATACTGCAAAGAAGTGAAATTGAAGATTGGTTAACATCTGGCAAAACCTACCTGATAATGAAAGATCCAACCAAAGGGGCAGCACCAGCCAACTATAGTCCAACTACTTGTTTATCATATTAAGATATGGGAGATTACAGAATATAGACTACAGGTAGTCTTCAACATATGAGCACAATTGAACCCAAAACTTCCATTCTTAAGAAAGACAATTGCTAAGCAAGTCTTGCCCCATTTTACAGCATGTCTTGCCACAGTTGTTAAGTGAAACACTGCAGCTCTTAAGCTAGTAACATGACTATTAAATGAATCTGGCTTCTCCATTGACTTTGCTTGTCAGAAGGTCACAAAAGGTGATCATGGGATCCCAGGACACAGCAACCATCATTAATACATGCCAGTTGCCAAGTGTCCAAATTTTTAACATGTGACTAGGGGGATACTGCAAAAGTGTAAAAATGCTCATTTTTTTTCAGTGCCATTGTAGCTTTTGAATGGTCACTTAATGAATGATTGCAAGTTGAGGGCGACCTGCATACAATTCTGTTTTTTTTTTCCTATCTCTTCCTCCTTTTCTAAATCCCATCACCATAAAAACAATCCGGAAGGAGGCTTAAAGCAGCGCCTGGGTTAATATTCTGGGTTTGGCCAAAGGCAGATGGCTGGGAGCATCTCTTCCAGCCTCTCAGTCAGGAGTCCAGCAGAAAGAGAACTATTGTACCAAAGCAAGAAAATCAGATTTTTCTTATTGGGGGGCCAAAGAAGCAGATGAGGTTGCTGCAGAAGTGACTTGTATACATGGTGGGACAGATTGTGATTGTTTGAAAGGCTGTCTCATAAACCCAGGGATGACCTCTTGAAATGTGGGTGGGTGGAAACCCATATGGGTTTAGCAAGCAACAATGCAACTATACATTCACACTGCTCAATTTTTGAACTAATTTATGAAGGTTTAAATTCCTAATGGTTAACGCTTCTTAAATGAAAATGAGTCACTAGTTTGTAATATTATATATCAATTAAATAATAATTGTGATGCCCCTCCCGTCCACAACATGTCAGTTTCTCTCATTGTCTTTTAACGGATGTATTATTTATTTTTAATCTATAGTGAGCTACCAAGGTTGTTCACAAGTCTATGGCCTTAAAAACTGAAATAATAAATAAATACAAAGCTATATTACTGTACTACTGTTGCAGAAAAGAGCACCATGAATGCTTAAAAAAAGAAAAAAAAGAATAAGGCAAAAAGAAAAAAATCTAAAATAAAACTTCTTTTAAAAAAGCACGCACACACGCACAGGGCAAAAAGTATACTGAATTGCAAAGGTGGAATTCCCACCAATGCTGAGAGAGCAACTCCCTTCTATCACTGATTATATTTACCTAGTTGGGTAATGAAACATCTGCAAGAAAACAACCAAGTTCAGATAACATAATTGGCCCCACAGTTCCACCCAGAGCTACAAATATTCTCCATTATTGAATTGCAAGTATAAACAAACAAAAAATAATAATGGCAAGTGACAGCCCAGAGTAAGACTGGTGGTAAGAGAAGGTGTAAGGTTGTAAGATTCACAGACCTTCTCCCCATTCTGATCAGCCCTGCATTCTCCACTAGATTAAGGGTGTGCTTAGGATATCAAGGGAAAGGGAAACCACAGAGTCCCACCCCCCCCCCCCGTTTTTTTTTTCCAGTCCTGTTTCAAACAGTTTCACTGTTTTCAGCCCTGAATGAATCTTAGTATCTTGTCAGTTAACCTATGGAAGGGCCAAGGGCTGGGCTTAGGGTATCCATCCATCAGTTGGACTTAATTCAGCCCTGGTTCTGATTCAGCAGGAAATTCCTGCAGTACCTTCAAATCAGGTGTAACTTCAAACCCACAACTTACCTTTCTGCACTGGATATGGTGGTTCAATGCCCAAACAGTATTCCCAAAAATCAGGGCAACAGTCAGAGATGGTTCGGTTGCAGAAGAGGTCACAGTAGCAAAGGGTATCAAAGTAGAGGACGGTGCAGGCGTCATCCCTCCCATGACAACAAGCATCCTGCCGACCACAGTATGAGCCTCCTGCATCCCGTATCCCCTGTTCATGCAATCCGGGTGCCAGTTCCCTCCGTGTACGATGCAACCGAGCAGGAAGAATCTCCCCCATCAACAGCAAGGTGCACAGAAGAATCCAGTTTTTCATGGTGTCTTCTGAGATATTCTGGATAGAGGAGACAAATAAATCTGGAATCACATAGCATGACTTCTACTTAGCCCAGTCTGCTAAGAAGGGACCCCTTGGAAAAATATGAATTGTCCACAGATGAACTGGAAAGCACTGGCAGAAACAGTGATTCTTTTGCAAGTATGTTTCCTAAACTGGATCATCAGGAAGCAGAGGGCGAACATTCTCCTTAGAAATTTTACTAATTATAATCACATGCAACCTGAGGTAAATCCTTCAAGATAGATTAGACCAGGAATTCAGTATCATGCAGATCAAATATTTTTGTTGTAAAACTATAGGAACAGAACCTTGTTTCCCCCCCCCCCCTTCCCTTTATCTTTGTGAGAACTAGGAAGCATCTTGTGTGGGATGCTTCCTCAGGTTACATTTCTGTTCAAACTCAGGTTCCTTTTATCTGGACAATGTCTTGGTAGCCATTTTCCCTCTGTCCCTCAAGGCCATTTCCTCTTTCCTCTACCCATGGTTTTCGCCTGGATTAGAAATTCCAGGACAATCGGGGAACCAATTACCTGGAAGGTAGGACTAGCCCATCCCTTGTGTATTACAGCCATCAAAACTACATGAAGGCATCCCTACCAGGTGCAAGCAATCAGATCCATAGATGAAGGGTTCAAGTTTATTATATGTACTCACAATACAAGAATCTCCCCAGGCTACTTGCCCTCTCTTGGGAATAAAAAGATAAGGACCATAAAACTTAAGTATGTCAATCCTTGGTCTCTTGCTGCTGTGCAACAACTGAAGACTAACTCCCCATTTGATCCATCCTCCTTGCCTGGCTGAGAATTTTCCAACAGTTCAGGGAGTCAGTAGGATTTTGAGGTCAAGAATACCTTTGCTTCTGACCCTATATTCTACAAGACCCTCTTGGAGTCTCTTGTCCTGCCTTTCTAGCACCTTGACATGGGTAAGTTTTTGGCAAGTGTTTTAGCTATAAAATCCCAAATCTGGCCTAAATCATTTCTATTATATTGTCATGTCCATTGCTGGCCCCATCATGTCTCTTGAGCACAGGCTTCCTAACCACCTCTCAGAAGGAAAGATTACATTCAGGACATTGTCCTGTTTATACAGTCATCCAGAATGGAGAAAAGCAAACAAAAAGTTTGAACTCTCGATCTGAAAGAGCTCACTTGAACTGGGAGGGGAGAGGATAACCATCCCACATCAGACTGTTTTGGTGGAGACTCAGAAGCTGGTATGTCACAGCAAATTAATTCCATGACTCTTAGGCTCCTTCAGCTTCTCACTTTACCCTCACCCACAAAGTTGCAAAGTAGATCTGATTAAGGGTCACCATATGTCTTACAGGAAGTAGCCCACTGACCTTTCTGAAGGAAATGGCTGCTCAACCTTGCCTTCAACATATCTACTGTCTACAGCAAAAGAGCACATAGCCAGTAGCCACAGCCACGTCTTTCCTTGCTGCACTTCACAAGTGTCATTTTTCCACATTGGCTGGTCCAAAGCTTAGCGGAGCAGTCATTCTGCAGTAGATTATTTCAGGGTAAGCTTAAAGACAGAGATGGGATGAGGTTTAGGTGCTGGATGCTCTGCTTCTATTGCCTCTGTCTAGTGCTGAGTAGACAGGCCCCAACTCTGATCCTGTGCTAAGTGGGGATGAGAAGAATCCTAGGATACCATGGTGTTTTCTTCAATTATGCCGGGACTGTGATTGAGGGGTGCCTTGAAGTTGTCCAGCTCATTTATCTGCTCTATGTACAAAGATGGTCTGGTTCACACAACATGCTAAGATAAGGCCAGGGGATCTCACAATACACTGACCCCCAGACTACCCAATCCTATTTTCACTTGGTCTTACGAATTGTGGGAACCCAGCCAGTCTGAACGGCTTTCACTTTCTCTTCCCAGAGAACTGGACACTAACACTACACCTATCTGGCTTCTTCCCTGGATGTTCTTCTCTTGTGCATGTGAACTAATCAAAAAGCAGAAAACTACAAACCTAGAATGCCCAAATAAACCCACTTGGGGGAAAAGGTGTTCCTACAGAAGAAAATCTGGACTTGAAGTCCTGTATCCCCTGTTTCAGAAGTCATGCACCCGATAGACACCATCTCCACCCCTTTGCAAGAGAAACTTCTTCTGCCCTTCCAAATTCCCCAAACCTTCTCCTCATAAGGAATGAAGACCTCTTGGATGATCTCAGCCTGCAGCAATGCAGTAGGGTCACCATTTCCAAAACTAGAGGCAGCAACGGTGGCCACCAACTCCGGAGGAAGGAGCTGAAGGTCAAAAGCCAAGGAAGGAATTTCCTCTGCCTTTCCCGTGCACCTTTCACTTGGTCTTCCGGGATGCAGGGGCCGTCCCACCGAGCTTCGAGTTTCATTTTGATTAACTTTGCTCCCTGACCTCTTTCAGCAAAGTCCAAGGCAACCAAAGATTTGCTTTTATACACATCTGCCTTATCTGCCCTGCCCAGCAGCGTGAACTGTAAGATCTCTAGCTTCAGAGGTATGTTCAAGCTCAGAAGGGATTCGTTTCTTTCTTTCGCTTCATTTCAGAAGCATTTTGACAGGAGCAGCAGAGTATGCAAGGATCCCAGAAGACATTCCTGATCTACTAGAGACCTCCCAGGTCCCTCTGGAAGGCTTATAGGGTTGTTAAAAGCTGCATTGGTGGCTATCTAGTCAAAAGCTCTGTTGCTGCCCCACCCAGCTACACCGGATAAAGGAAATCTATGCCTGACCAGCCATTCAAATGCAAACATCAGCTGCACATTTAAAACTGAATACATGTCACTCTGTCTAAGTACTCAGAGTCCACCTCTACTTGAATACTTAACTAATATGGATTTTTAAAAAAAACAATTCTGAAGCTTTAGAATAGCACTGGAAAAATTGTTTATAAAATGGGGAAATGCCCTTCTAAATTGCTTTGCATGCCACTTCTGTCACCTTGGGAGAAAGGTAAGCATATTGTTTCCAAAATGATTTTCCCAACCTTCTTTTAGGTCTTGATGAGCTTCCTCTGGCAGAAAGGGAATAAAAATCAAGAACATCATCATTTAGGGCTGATGGGTGGAATGATCGATCAATCCATTCTTTTATTTCAGTACTCCTGAGTCTTAAAGAAATGCACGGGGCATTTTTATTCAATAAAGGAGAATATTTGTAGCTCAAGGTTGAAATGAGAGGTCCTTGGTGCTCTCTTGAGCTTGGCTGTTTTCTTGCAGATGTTTCATTACCCAAACTAGGTAACAACACCCACTGACTACCTAGTTTGGGTAATAAAACATCTGCAAAAATAAAAAACAAAAACAGCCAAGCTCAGAGAGCACCAAAGCCCACTCACTTTAGATATTGTACTAACAAGGAGCATTGCATTCTTTCTTGCCTATTCTGCATTTTAATCACCTCCATTTAAGCCAGTTCCCGCTTCATCAAACCCCAGGGCTGTGTTCACACACTGCACTTCACCTGCTTTCAGAATTAACACATTTTCTGGAAGGAGAATCACCCAATGCACTATTCCTGAAATGATCCAAATTACTTGAGTTCACACAAGGTGCATAAGTTATCTCAAAAGTCACAGTAACCACACTTTCAAAGCTCCAGAAGGAAAAGAGATTTCGATTTTGGGGATCCAAATCGGAAAATTGCAATGGAAAGTCAGGAGTTTATTTTATTAAAAGGCATCAGCCTTCATCAGGTGCCTCTGTGAGGGCAGCTCCTAAAAGTTTGTGCCATTTAATAAAACGTGTCTGCGAAAAACGGTGCAACGGGTATTAGACATCCTTAGATTTTTCTTGCCAGGTAAATTAACACTGCTCTCCTTGCAAAGGAGTTCTCCTTTCAGATTCGGGAGTAGATAGGAAGATGCAGACCTAAAGGACGACTAAGCATCTCCTGGAGGGGATGTCCTTCTCACCTTTCAAAGCGGGGAGCATCAGCGGACGCAACCCCCTTCTAGCCACTGCCCAAATCTGGAGCGCTCTGCTTTTCTCTTCCACCCGATTCCTGGGACTGCATTCCCCCACCATCCCCGCCCCCTCCCCGGGCCCTAACCTGCCTGTAAGCATCAGAGGAAGCGAGGTGGAGAAGGAGAAAGAAAAGAAAGTGGAGTGGGAAGAGGGAGGGAGGGAGAGACAGGGAATTTTGCCCGCCTAAAACGCTTGTACCTGGCGCGTCTGTGCGCAAATCGAGCGGTCGGTCTCTCCGCCTCTGATCGAGCGCGCCGGGCCAAAGTCAGGCGTCGCAGGCGCACGTCCCTCTCTCCTTGCCGTCCCGTCCCTCGCCCTTATATGGAGTCGGGGACTCCAGCCCACCTCCCCTCCCTCGGGTCCCTCCCTTCCTGCCCACTCCGGAGCCCCGAGAGAGGGAGCCAGGTAGGGCGGGCTGGCTGGCTGGTTGGCAGACTGACTGACTGACTGGATTCGCTCCTCAGATCCAGTAGAAGAATTCGAGGCTCAGTCCGAGCGCTGCTCGGTGCCAACCTCGCCCGCTGGCCTCGAAGCAGCCGCTCTCCAACTTCGGCTTTCTCCTGGAAACCGCTGCAGCTGCGATAAGCTACCGAGGATACGGTTAAAAAAAAAAAAGTCAGGATGGCGACTGCAGCGGTTTTTATACACATCGCAAATCTTGTGGACATTCTACAATAAGAAGGAGAAAGGTAAGGCCAATGGAGCAAAGGATCCCTCTCTCTCTCTCTCTCTCTCTCAGGGAGAGTGGGAGAACCTTGTTCCAGAGGGCGAGGGCTGCTGCAGAGAAGGCGCCCTTCTGGCATTCTGAGGAACGGTATGGTTTAATGGAAGGATTAAGGAATACTCGGAGGAGTCCAGAGCGTGCTGTGAGAGACAGGCCATCCTGCAAGTAACTGGGCCGCATGTTGTGTAGGGCAGGGGTCGCCCATTGGGAACCAGGCCGTGCAAGCAGCGGGTGAGTGTGTGAAGCTTCGTTTGGGCATGCACTGGAGTATTCTACTCGTAGCAGAATACCTTATGCCACCAGACTTGAAATTCTAGACCTAGAAAACCTTGAATTACGCCGTCTTCGGTCTGATCTAAGTATGGTATATAAAATCATACATTGCAATGACTTACCTGTCAATGAATACTTCAGCTTCAACCATAACACAAGAGCACACAATAGATACAAACTCAAGGTTAACCGCACCAAACTTGATTACAGGAAATACGACTTCAGCAACAGAGTGGTTAATGTCTGGAATACTCTACCTGACTCTGTGGTTTCTTCCCCAAAACCTCAAAAACTTTAACCTTAGACTGTCTACTATTGACCTCACCCCTTTCCTAAGAGGTCTGTAGGAGGTGTGCATAAGCGCACCAATGTGCCTACCGTCCCTGGCCTATTGTTTCTTTTATTCTTCTTATATGTACCCACTTCATGTATTCATAACTATGTATATGGATCTTTGGTTCTTCGGGTTTTCTCCCGCGTAGAATTGGAAATATATAGGCGACGTTTCGATGAAGTCTCATTCATCATCTTCAGGCTTGTGTCTTCGGCCTTGTGCTTCTCAGAGTGATGTGAGCTTGCAGCTGCTTCTTCCTTTTAACTACTAGTGGGTGTGTGACTTGATTGGGTGGGGGCTTGGCTGTGTTCTGATTGGGTGGGGGTGTGTTCTCATTGGTTGGGGGTTTGGCTGTGTTCTGATTGGTTGGGGGGTTGGCTGTGTTCCGATTGGCTGGGGGTGTGTTCTGTTCTGGTGGGGGTTTGATTGTACTCAGGTTACCCCCACCAGAACAGAACACACCCCCAGCCAATCAGAACACAGCCAACCCCCCAACCAATCAGAACACAGCCAACCCCCAACCAATGAGAACACACCCCCACCCAATCAGAACACAGCCAAGCCCCCACCCAATCAAGTCACATCCCCACTAGTAGTTAAAAGGAAGAAGCAGCTGCAAGCTCACATCACTCTGAGAAGCACAAGGCCAAAGACACAAGCCTGAGGATGATGAATGAGACTTCATCGAAACGTCGCCTAGATATTTCCAATTCTACGCGGGAGAAAACCCGAAGAACCAAAGATCCACATACAAATACCCGCGAAAATCTCCAAAAACAACCATGTATATACTTATACCTATTATCTTGTAAGTGACTGACAAATCAAATAAATTCTAAATTCTAAGTTGCACATGTGAAATTATTCCCTGCCAAAGCTGTGGTGTTCCCCCTTGCTGGCGTCACCATTGCTGCTGCTGGTCCATGGAGCCAGAGAGGTTGGGGACTCTGTAGGGCTTTCTAAGTACAGCTAGTCCTTGACTTACAACAGTTTATTTAGTGACCGTTCAAAGTTACAACTGTCCTGAAAAAGATGAGCTTATGACCGTTTTTCACACTTATGTCCAGTGCAGCCTCCCCATGGCCACATGATCAAAGTTCAGATGCTTGGCAACTGACTCATACGTATGACGGTTGCAATGTTCCCGGGCCATGTGATTCCCTTTTGTGACCTTCTGACCAGCAAAGTTCATGGGGAAGTCCATTATTGCAGTCATGAAGCTAGTAACACGGTTGTTAAGTGAATCCATCACTTAACAACCGTGATACTAGCATCATGACTGCAATTACTCACTTAATAACAGTGGGAAGAAAAGTAGTAAAATGGGGCAAAACCAGTGGTGGGATTCAAATATTTTTACCATTGGTTCAGTGGGCATGGTTTGGTGGGCATGTTTTGCGCGCATGCACACAATTTGTGTGCACCTGCGCACCAAACGCGCACTTTGTGCAGGCACAGAGGTGTTTGCACAGGCACAGAGGCGTTCTAACTCGCCTCCTGCAAGCCTGCACGATCCCGGTCGCTTCAACAGCCGCCACAAGGCACTCTTCTGTGCCATGCAAAGCAGCTGCACTTCAAATTCAGAGGATAAAATAGGGGAGCCTGGGCAGGCAGGTGGGCCCAACAGCAGAGCAGCAGAGAGAACCGGTTTGGTTTCCGCTGCTCATCACTGCTACCGGATCACTAGAACCGGACCAAACTGGTAGAATACCACCACTAGGCAAAACTCACTTAACCACAGAAATTTTGGACTCAATTGTGGTTGTAAATCAAGGACAACCTGTAGTGAATCGCACCCAAAAGAAACTGGCAACCAGTGCAGCTCACAAAGCTGGGGTGTTCTCCAAGGGCATCCTGAGACAAGCCCATAACTGCCCTTGGTGCTGCATTCCACATGCTGGACCAGCTGTGCAAATGAAATATTTCCTGGGCAGGGTTGAGACCTCAAGGAGTGGTAAACAGAGAGCAAAGAAAACACCTATCCCAAATCCCATTAACTAAACTGTCTGGACAGCACACTTATTATCTCTTGGAAGACCTAACTCATTTCCACCGAGCAAATTCTTCTCACGGGAATTTTTGCTTCATTCATCAAACTTCCCCTTTTGTTAAGAGACCATACACTACTCCCACCCTTTCTGCCAACATTTGTACATCTTCAGACTTTTCCCCTTCTTTAGTAAACCCATTCTCCCTTTCTGCAAGGTGGTGAATTCAATAACTCGATTAAATAGATTAAGGGATGGGTTTCTCTAGTCTACCTGGTTAAGTAACATTTTAGATCCAAACTTAAATGTTTTCAAGAAGAGATCTTCCCTAGATGACCATCTGTTTTAAGGTAGGGTGGTAAGGGAAGCAGACAGAAATTCATTCCTGGATATTTGATGGATGAATAGGCATTAGTTGCACGAGTCAAATAGAACCTCCATATTTGGAAACCGTATAACTCAGTTAACCAGAAAAAAATGGTTTAAAAAACCCTCCAAGCTCCGTGTTCTTTTTACCTGTTTTACTGAATGGACCAAGTAGATTCTCTGGTGTAAAAATGAAAAACTGCAGGTGGGATGCAATCTGTAGGATAGTGTTTCTCAAATTTAGCCATTTTAAGTTGCAACTCCCAGAATTCCCCAGCCAAGCCATGCTGGCTAGAGAATTCTGGGGGTTGAAGTCTATACAGCTTAAAATTGCTAAGGTCGAGAAACACTGTAATAGTAACACAATTATCCTTATCTTTATTTAGTGCACAGAGAGAGAGAGAGAGAGAGGAGAGAGAGAGAGACTGCTAATTTCAGAGGAAGGAACAGGATGAATTGAAGTTGCCCCTTACTTGTTGGGGCGGGGGGGGGGGGGGGGGAATCAGATAATCCAATTCTGCTCAAATTTCCATCGCCAGGTTGCTTTCCTCTCTCCCCAGTAGAATTCAGAGGCAATATCTGTGCCCAAGGCCAGATTTCTTCCCCAGAGCGAGTAAAGCTATTTTCGCAAATGATTGTTTCAAAGGAAGGATTCCCCAGCCTGTTAGCCACACCCTCATTTTGCTGAAAAGCGCCACACCGCGTGCCATCCCAGACGACACTCTGTGCCAAGCCAGAATGACACAATGCCTGGTGATGTGAATGCAAATGCAAGCCTGGCGTACGGAGACCAGGCATTCGTGTGATTTAATTTAAATCTACAGGCAGGCTGCCAATGGTGACCTCAGGAAGTTGAAGGGAAGTCAGGTGGGTTGCTGGTTGCTGGTTCAGGCTGGTTGGAATAGGAAGAGATTTAGCTAAATTCAGAACTGGCCAGAGCTTGGCCTATTTTTTTAACCCAAAGTTTAGATAGCAGAGGAACAGTTTTCTGAATGACAAAGGAAAACATGCTTTGCCTGGAAAAGGTGGTTTGCGGCAACCTGTATAGGCAAGAACAAAGCCCAGAAGAATGTATCCTAAGTCTCTAGGAATCTCTTTTCTGGAAATATTTCTTCTTGAAAGAAGGGAAACCAAACTGCAATAAAGATTTGTAGAAGCAGCTGATAAACCGGAGTTTTAAAATGTTCTTTTAAAGCTCTTTTTAATTGTGCAAGAATAGAACACAATTGGATGAAATGTCTTTCATGCCCATGAGTAATGTGGAGATTATGGGTTTGCATTTGGAGCAAGATCTGGCTACAGTTTTGTGGTTTGAATATTAAGATTTATTTTCCTCTTTCTGATTCATGAAGTATCTCTTATTTTAGAAGGAGATTGAGTAAGACTGTCAGATCAAATGCCACGAGGGTGCGCATAGAAACGTTTATCCTCACGTGTTTAGATAATGGCCAGCAGCATCAATACTAATTGGTGGGAATTTGGGTCCATATGATCGTGCTGTCAGGACTCCGACATGCACCCCATCCATAAGTCTCTAAGCCGCATCTCTCAAAGTAAAAATGATTCATTTATTAGGACTTGACATGTCAATGTTTCCCGGTGGCAGCCGACTCTGACACATCATTCATTTCACCCTTGACCCTGGTCTTCCCCCCACCCCCTGGATTTATATTCTCCAATGAGAACATCCATGGCCAAGAGTCATCAATCATGCTCTTCAGTAATAATTTTGCGTGCCAGAAGCTTCAATTGCCAAAGCAATTATCTGAAGCATTTAAGGAATGCACTGTTTTCCCCCTTCCCTTTCTGCTGACAACTAAAAGGACCAAAGAAGTATTTTTTTAGTTGACATGTGCATTATTCCATCAATTCGTGCATTATTCCATCAAAAGGCCTTTGGTGGTGCAGGCTGTTAATTATCTAGCACTTAGCTCAATTGCCTGCAATTAGTGCAGGCTCAAATCCCACCAGGCTCAAGATTGACTCAGCCTTCCATCCTCTCGGGGTAGGTATTTTGAGGACCCAAGATTGTTGGGGGCAATAAGCTGACTTTGTAAAAATGCCGCTTGGGGGGGCCAAAAGCCCTAGTAATAAGCAGGCATATACAATGGAATGAAGGCTATTGCCGAGCACTTAGCATGGTGCTCCATAGACTGTAAGCCACCCTGAGTCTCCGGAGAAGGGCGGCATATAAATGCAAATAAAAAAAAAATCAATGTTTTTGTGAAGAGAATATCTTAGGGGAACCCTTTTGTGCAAGAGAATTTAAGGATTCAAAATATAACTGGGCAGGTTTATGTGTCAGGGAGATGGTTGTGCAGAAGGAGACCACCCACGGAATGCACTTTTGGGGGGGAACAGAAAGGAAATCCATAACTGGTCATTGGATTGGATCATGTGATCTTCTAAAAGCCCTCCAGTGGCTGGAGATAGACTCATAATTAGAAAATGATCACCACCTCTTGATATTAACTCTCATACCTCCTTGGAAACATGTAAGAGCAGAAACAATATACCCTTCTGCTCTTGAAAATTACAATCCTGAGGTGTGAATTTAAATTGAATGATGTTAATGCAGCAGAACTTCTTAACTGGGTGGGAGCCCCAGAAACTATAGAAATTCATGCACACCTAATGTCATGTCTACAGAATACAGAATAACAGGACTTTGGGGATCCTGCTGGAACAGGAGATCCTAGTATTTTTCATTGTACAGGGAGGTTGAAAAAAACTACTACTGGCTACTATTACCTATCAATGACCAGCATAGCATTTGATCCAAGAATTGTCTGATTCTATGGTTGATTTCAATAGTCTTCCTAGTTTGTACAACTGCTGGCTGCTGCTGTATCTACCTCATGCATGGCATCAGGTGGAAGAGGATAACAGACAATAGATAATCAGAAGGGACCTTGTAGGTCATTTAGTCCAACCCCCCGCCCAAGCAGGAGACCCTACACCATTTTTGACAAATGGCAGTCCAATCTCTTCTTGAAAGTCTCAAGTGATGACGCTCCCACAACTTCTGAGGGCAACTTCTGTTCCATTGGTTGATTGTTCTCACTATCAGAAAGTTTCTCCTTAGTTTCAGGTTGAATCTCTCCTTGTTCAGTTTCCATCCATTATTCCTTGTCTGCCCTACAGGTGCTTTAGAAAATAGCTTGATCCCCTCCTCTCTGTGGCAGCCCCTCAAATATTGGAACACTGCTATCATGTCTCCCCTGGTCCTTCTCTTCACTAGACTAGCCATGCCCAGTTCCTGTAATCATTTTTCATATGTTTTAGCCTCCAGTCCCCTAATCATCCTGGTTGCCCTTCTATGCACTTTTTCTAGAGTCTCAACATCTTTTTTATAGTGTGGTGACCAAACCAAAATGTAATTATGGGTTTGGAGATATTTAGCAAATAGGAAGGATTCAGAAGATTCAGAAAAGGAATTTGGGTAGGTTTTCCTAAAAGTTAAAGATTTATTTAAGTCAATCTTGGAAATCTTGCCCAACTTTGATTTACACTTCTTCCTAAACCATCGGTGATCAAGACTTTTTGTAACAATCTTACTTCAACAGTAGCACATCTTTTTGCTATTGGCTACTCAAAAGCCTGGATGGAGGACTTTCCTTTCAGTGGACCCAATGTGGGTATATCGATCATAATAAGATCAGGAAATAAATACAGGTAGTCCCCAATGTACGACCACAATTGAGCCCAAAATGCATGTTGTTAAGTGAGAAATCTGTTAAGTGAGTTTTGTCCTATTTTATGACTTTTCTTGCCACATTGGTTAAGTGAATCACTTTTAGTTGTTAAATTAGTCACATGGTTGTTAAGTGAATCTGGCTTCCCCATTGACTTTGCTTGTCAGAAGATCACAAAAGGGGATCACATGATCCTGGGACACTGCAACCGTCATATATATGAGTCAGTGGTCAAGCATCCAAATGTAAATCGCGTGACCACGGGGATGCTAGAACAGTCTTAAGTGTGAAAAATGTTCATGTCACTTTTTTTAAGTGCTGTTGTAACTTCGAACAGTGAGACTCACTACACGAACTGTTGTAAGTCAAGGACTATCAGTAATTGGAAAGAAGTGCATGCACAGACTTGTTTCAGATTAAAAAAAACAGGACCCATGCATAAAACATACTCAATCTAACCAGGGGTGGGATTCAAAAGGTTTAACAACCAATTCTGTGGGCGTGGTTTAGTTGGTGGGTGTGGCTTGGTGGTCATGTGACTGGGTGGACATGGCTTGGTGATCATATTATTGGCTGGGTGTGGCCAACTCAATATCACTCACATCAAGGCATGCATCTCCTTGCCTGGCCTCTCTTGACTGTGGGGATGCTGCAACAGTCATAAGTGCAAAAAACGTCATAAGTCACTTTTGTCAGTGCCATTGTAACTTTGAATGGTCATTCCACACAAGCAAAGTACAGCAAAGGAGGGGAAAAACAGAGATATTCCTGAGACAGGAAGTCTAGTCCTGCCAAGAATGTAATAAGGGTTAACGGAGAGGCAGTTTCTGTAAGCAACACCAGAATGTTTCCTTCCTGCCTTCCTTACAGGATTAGGCCAGTAATTTCTTTTAACAACCGGTTCTCCGAACTGCTTAGAATGTTAACAACCGGTTCTAGTGAATAGGTGCGAACTGGTAGAATCCCACCCCTGAATCTAACCCTATTTCTTTAATATCCACATAATATATTAAAGCATAAACTGATCCAGCTGGTTGGTTTTTACAGTGCTCTAAACCACAAATACAAAGTTAAAATGAAGAACCTAACCTAACTAAATTTATAATACAAGTAATCTTTAATTTACAAGTGGTCACTCAGTGGCCATTTCAAGTTACATTGGACACCCCCAAAGATACTTGCAAACCAGTTCCAAACTTCCAATGGCTTCTCCTTCCCATCCATGGTCATGTGATTGCATGTGAGGCACTGAGCAACTGGCCTGCATTTATAGACGTTTGCAGCATCCCACAGTCACATGGCCACATTTTACGACATTTTTGCTGAAAACCAGCATTTATTTCTGCTTTTCAGCAAAAATGGCATATAACAAACTATGGGTTCAACTTTACAAGCATGGTGTTTGCTTAAATGACTGCCACAGAAAAAGGTTCTGAAATTGGGTTGGTCACCTGAGTGATCTGCTTTACAACTGTCATGACTTATGATTGCAATGGGCAGGCTTTACTATGGTCGTATGTCCTACTGTTCATCTGCCTGCCTAATTCTTGTTCAGGGGTGTCCAAACTTGGCTACGTTAAGACTTGGGGACTTCCATTCCCAGAATTCCCAGCATGGCTAGCTGGGGAATTCTGGGAATTGAAGCCCACCGGTCTTAAAGTGGCCACGGTTGTACAGCCCTGTTCTACTCTCTTTGGAAGATCACAGCTATTTCCTCTGCGTAGCCTGGGATAGACCAATGCCCTATTGCACAATTGCAAATGTGAAGTTCCTATTGCAGCAATGTTCTTGTTTGCCCAACAACCCAACTGACACTTTTGCATTACGCAGGAGAAATTAAGGAGAACTGAAAGCTAGCTTTCGTAAACAGCTGAGCAACCATTTTCTAAGAAAAGAACAAAGGAAGTTCTGAGTAAATCGTGATGGCCCAGCCTTACTCGGATGGCGAGTCTTGGAAAATGCAAAACAGCATCGCTGAGTCAACCCTTGAGGTCAGATCCGAACAAATGCTACTAAATCAAGACCTGCCTGTTCCCTTCTGCTTCCATAGCATCTCTTCCCTTCTTCTCTCTCTCTTGCCAGACAACGAAAAAAATGCAGAACACAAAAAAATGGAAAATGCAGTCAGGTGAACTTTTGAAAGCTTTCCACTGACTGAGTGTGCAACAAGCTGAATTTGCTTACTAAACTAACCCAGTTTCTGGGTTCCCTAGTACATGGGATGATAAAGTAATCAATCATGCTGGCTCTATGCCACAATGGCCCAAAACTGATGAAAATCAGGCCTTGGAGAGGTGGCGGAAGCGATGACGGAGCTTGCAGTGGGTCGCCGGTGGAGCCGCTGTTCGCGGCCATCTAGGCCGCCCAGGTTGTTGCTCGGGCGGGCTTCGGGCGTCGGAGGCCCTGCCGTGGTCGGCTTTTGACCGCCGCGGCTGGAGTCGAGTGGCGGCGGTCTTGCCATGGCCAGGCTTGGGAGAGGCTGCAGGCCACAGAGTTCGGAGAGGCAGGCCTGGAAAGACTGTGGCTGCAGGATCGACGGTGGGGCCGCGGTTGGATGGCTGCCCGGGCAGCCCCGGTGGTTACCCAGGCAGTTTTTGGGCGGCGGTGGTGTGGACGGCCCTGCCGCGACTGGTTTTCACCATGGCGGCTGTCGCGGGTGGCGCCGCGGCGGCCGTGAGGGGCCTTGTGATGGCCGAAGATGGTGCAGTGATGACCACGGAGGAGAGGACTTGGCAGCCACAGGTGACATCTTATCCCGACTGGGTTTTGGCCACGGGACGGGCTTTGCCCATTGTGACTGTTGTGGGCGGCACTGCGGCGGTCGCACGTGGGGGAGCCTGCCCCTGGCTACTGAGGTGGCCGCGGGTGGCGCCATGGCGGCCTTGGATGACATCTGGCCTCGGTCGTGGGAGAGGGCTTGGAGTGTCCGACGACGGTGGCGATGGTGCCCTCAGCGGTTGGGACTTCCTGATACGACGGCGGTGGCGGCAGTTCCAGTGGCGGCGGTTGTGGCCTTGGTGGCTCCGACAATGGCAGTGACCAGCTGGCCATGGGGACGACGATGTTCGATGCTGTCCCCTCAGTGTCGACGGTGGAGGCGAGGACGTTGGATGTTATCTGAACATTTTTGGACCCGGCCTCGGTCCTGGCCAGTGGGGCCCCTGCGTTGCCAGCGTCGATCAGTTGAGGCCCAGCTGAGGGTGCCATTGAGATACTCCTCTGAAGACCTATGGGCCTTGAGAAATGTCCCCCTTTCTCTTAAGTGGCCCTCTAGACATTCGAAGACATTTCTTGAGGATGGATCCTGGGATCCAGAGACATGGTGCGGCTGCAAGAAACGCTTGGGGGAGGGTTCTTATTTATATAAATTTTTATCTAGATTTTTATTGGGGTTAGGGAGGATGGCCGGGCGGGGATTGGGGGACAACCTGCCTGAGGCTGGGGCCAGGCCGCGGGTCGAGCATTGCCGGGAGGTGCTGGGATCGGGTGGGGTCATATCGAGGATGGGGGGTTGTTCCGGTGAGGACGGAATACAGTCTATTGGCAGGGTGAGCGGGAGAGGCAGATTTGGTGGCTATAGGGGGCCATATTCTGTATTGGGAGCGCACCCCCGCTGTTTGTGCGCGGGGCGCTCTCCGACCCCCTAGTCATGTCCCGTTCCCCAGGTGGTCTGAGTCATCGGGCCCTGGGCCTTCGGCTGATGTTGTGTAACGCCAGGTCTGTCATTAACAAGGCCCCCCTCATTTATGATTTGATTTGTGAGGGGGGAAGCGGACCTGGAGGGTGTTACCGCAACCTGGTTGGGCCAAGAGGGAGGAGTTCCTCTGGTGGAGATGTGTCTTTCATCGGCCGAGGGCTCAGGGGAGGGGTGGGGGGGTTTCGGTGGTTATTAAGGAAGATCTGTGTCCTAGGGAATCCGCGACCTGATGTGAGTCCCTTTTCATGAAGTTTGGTTCCAGGGTTCAGGTGGGCCTGTTGATCGCATTCCTGGTATGTGACATCGGCCCTGCCTGAGCTCCTTGAGGTTATAGCCGGCTTGGTGGTTGAGACCCCCAGGCTTATGGTCATGGGGGATTTCAACCTGCCTTCTGCCGGCAGGGCCTCGGGGATTGCTCAGGAGTTCATGGCTTCCATGACATCCATGGCCTGAACCAATTAATTCGGGACCCTACTCACTTGGGGGGTCACGTCCTGGATTTGGTCTTTGTCTCTGATCAGTGGCAGAATGATCTTGGTATAGGGGATGTTACCTTGAACCCCTGTCATGGACTGATCATTCGCTCCTTAGACTCGACTTCCATTCCGCACCCCCCCCCCGCCACAGGGAGGCGGGGCCGATAAAATGGTACCGCCCCAGGTGCCTGATGGACCCAGATAGGTTCCTGATGGAGCTTGGGCCGTTTCCCGAGACTCACACACACGACTCGGTCGAGGACTTAGTGGCTACTTGGGATAGAGTGGCGGCTGAGGCCGTTGACCGGGTCGTGCCCTTGTGGCCTCTGACCCGATGCCGATCCCGAGTGGCTCCTTGGTTTTCCGAGGAGCTGAGGGAGATGAAGCGCCGGAAAAGACACCTAGAGAGTGGTTGGAGGGCCAGCCTGCTCTGGATCTGACCGAACACTATTACGATCCTATATTAAGGCATATTTAGTGGTGATAAGACAGCGAGGTAGTCTTACCTCTCCGCCCTTATTGTGTCCATGGAAAATCACCCGGCCGCCCTGTTTAGGGTGACCCACTCCCTTTTAGAAGTGGAGGCGTGGGAGGATCCCTTGCAGGGACGGGCTGAGGATTTTTCTAGGTTTCTGCAGGACAAAATCACTCAGATCCGGGATGAGCTGTACTCCGACTGGGCATCTCTGGGCGGGGGGGCCGGGGGCGGATTTCGGTGAGGTCATTTGGGATGAGTTCGATCCTGTTACCCTGGAGGACGTGGACAGGATACTGGGGGGGCTTAATGCCACCACTTGTTTATTGGACCTGTGCCCCTCCTGGCTGGTCTTAGCCACTCGGGAGGTGACACGAGGCTGGTTCCAAGGGATCATTAATGCTTCCTTGAGAGAGGGGCTTTTTCCCACCGCCTTGAAAGAGGCGGTGGTGCGGCCCCTCCTCAAGAAACCATCCCTGGATCCAGCATTATTGTCGAATTATCGTCCGGTCTCCAACCTTCACTTTGTGGCGAAGGTTGTTGAGAGTGTGGTGGCACGTCAGCTCCCTCAGTACCTGGATAAAGCGGTATATCTAGACCCCCTACAATCGGGCACAGCATGGAGACAGCATTGGTCGCGTTGGTGGATGATCTCTGGAAGGCCCGAGACAGGGGTTGTTCCTCTGTCTTGGTCCTGTTAGATCTCTCAGTGGCTTTTGATACTGTCGACCATAGTATCCTATTACAGCGGTTGGGGGGGTTGGGAGTGGGAGGCACTGTTTTATGGTGGTTCTCCTCCTTCCTCTCCAACCGCTCGCAATTTGTGTTGACAGGGGGGCAGAGGTCGACCCTGAGGCCCCTATTATGTGGGGTGCCTCAGGGGTCTGTGCTCTCGCCCCTGCTGTTCAACAATTATGTGAAGCCACTGGGTGAGATCATCCGTGGTTTCGGGGTAGAGTTCCATCAGTACGCTGATGATACTCAGATATACATCTCTACCCCGGGCCACCCCAACGAAGCCATCGAAGTGATGACCCAGTGCCTGGAGGCCGTGCGGAGTTGGATGGGTCTTAACAGGCTTCGTCTCAACACAATCAAAACCAAGTGGCTGTGGTTTCCTGTGCCCAGATACAGCCAGCTTATTCCGTTGCTGGCTGTGGGGGGAGAAATTTTGCCCCCCATGGAAAGGGCTCGCAATCTGGGTGTCCTCCTAGATGTATGGATGTCTTTAGAAGATCACATTACGGCCGTCGCCAGGGCGGCCTTCTGTCAGATTCGTCTGATCTACTAGTTGCGGCCCTTTCTGGATCTGGGCGCATTTCGCACAGTCACTTCTGCCCTCATCATCTCCCGCTTGGACTATTGCAATGCTCTCTGCATGGGGCTCCCCTTGAAGAGTGTCCGGAGGCTGCAGTTGGTCCAGAATGCAGCCGCGCGGGTGATCTTGGGAGCCCCTCGGAGCTCCCATGTTACACCGCTCCTGCGTGTGCTGCATTAGCTTCCTGTGGCCTTCCGGATCCGATTCAAGGTGGTATTGATTGTTTTTAAAGCGCTCCATGGCTCGGGACCTGGGTACTTACAGGACCGCCTGCTGCCACCAACAGCCTCCCGCCACCCAATGCGCTCCCACAGGGTTGGCCTCCTCGGAGTTCCGCTGCCTGGTCATTGCCAGTTGGCGGCCCCGAGGGTGCGGGCCTTCTCTGCGGGGCCTCCCTCCCTTTGGAACGATTTGCCCCGAGAGTTACGGGCCATTACCGACATTCAGACTTTCCGGCGCGCAGTAAAGACCCTGTTTTTTCAACAGGCCAGTCTGGCCTAGTAACGATTTTTGGGGTTTTTAAAATTTGATATTTTAAATTCTTTATCAGTTTTATATTCGCTAATTGTATATTCAGCCTCCAATTTAATCATTTTAATTTGCTTTTAATTGTATATACTGTTTCTGTTTTAGTTGGCTGTACACCGCCCCAAGTCCCTTTTTTGGGAGAGGGGACGGTATAGAGATTTAATAAATAAATAAATAAATAAATAAAATGGATGTGGTGACATTGGAAGGCACTCACACCCCAATGTACTTGCATGAGACATCACAGTTTGGCCCTCAATGTGCATTTTGTCATATGCTGTCCAGTTCTATGTCCTCCAATATCTTTCTCCTGGGCGTCTACCAGAAATGAAAGATTGTCATACAGAATACAGAATAAGAAAGTGGAAGGGACATTCAAAGTCTTTAGTCCAACCTTCTGCCCAAGCAGAAGACCCTATACAATTCTGAACAAATGGCGGTCCAAACTCTTCTTAAAAACCTCCAATGATGGAGGACTCACAACTTCTGAAAGAAACCAATTCTACTGATTAATTGTTCTCACCATCAGAAAATTTCTCCTTGGTTCTAGGTTGGATTTCTTTTTAATGATCTTCTACCCATTACTTCTTGTCCTGCCCTCAGGTGTTTTGGAGAATAGGTTGAACCCTTCTTTTCTGTGACATCCCCTTAGATATTGGAAGACTGCTATCATATTACTCCTAGTCATTCTCATCACTAGGCTAGACATTTCCAATTCCTACAATTCTTTTAGTCTCTAGACTCTTAATCATCTTGCTTTGTGCAAGATTATGTGAATTTATTCTCTGTAGTGCCCAAGGGCAGAATTAGATAACATCAACAGTGTTAAATAATAAATAAATAATAATAAATAAATAATCAGTAGCTCTTTTGAATTCTGCTGTATAGTGCAGTGTTGGTGTGGTGTTGTGGGTTTCTGGATCAATGTGTGAAGGGTGAAAGATGTGTGTTTTGTGTTTATTTTCATGGTCATGGTCATGATGTGCCCTGAAGATGGTGGTTGATTTCGTTGTACAAGGTGTAATGACAATAAAACTAAACTAAACTAAATGGAAACAACCAAGCTCAGAGAGCTCCAAGGATCCCACAGGAAAAATTCAACATTCCCACTGACAAGTTAGGCTTCCATTCCTTGGCCGAGAGAGATTCTCCTTTGATGTGTACATTGCAAAGGCAAGTTAGTTGCACACATGAATTGTGAAGGGCACCACCCCTCATATTTGACTGTCATTTTAACAGATTGTCAGTATGGATCTCTTCTAAATTTTACTCACCTTCATCTTTTCATTTCTGTTTATTTAATCAGCTACACTCTTTGCTGGAGCCCTGTCTGCCTTTCACGCTACAGGGAAGATGCTTAACAAAACATTTTGAGAATGCCTAAATGAAAGCTTCTAAAGCAGCAGAAAACTGGCTTATTCTTAGCAAGATGGCATGGGTGATAGGGTACTCTCCTTATTTTCTTTTCTTGCCAAGCAAAAAATTCATCCCTTCTTCATTGTTTCAGACCCGGCTTAATGGCCAATTTGCATCAGACCAGAAGGCAGTATACATTGCATGGTTTTCCCCAGCCCAAAGCTATTTATTAATTGCTTGATATTTTTATTATATTATCATTTTCTTCAGTTAAAAAAAATCAGATGTCATGATTCCAAAAGAGTTTATTTACTGGGTAGTTTAGAAAGATAATCAGGCAATCAGCCAGTGATATACAAACTTGCTTTTGAAATGTTAAAAATTCTCTCTAGCATAAAGCAGAGGTCTAATACAGGATATCGATCCGTGCATTCCTAACTAACTAAGCTTCCTCTGCTCTACCTGGCTCACATGTTTAGAAGAGGTTTTTAAAAGAAAAAAGATATAATGACTTCAGCTTCTAGCTTTACTTTTATTTACACAGATGTTCCCCAGAGGCCCCATGGATATCTTAGGAAATGAAACAGCTGGATGATGGGAGGCCAGAACTTTTCTGGGGAGGGCACTCACTTGTCCTCAAAAGGTGAGAGCAAGCTGGGGAAAGAGAAGCCTCATGAGATGTTGTTGGATGGGGAGCATCTACACCAGCTTGTCTTCTTGCCTTCTGCAGGTGCCTGTAGGCCTATTTTACTACTATTTTAGGAATAGAGGAGTCCTTGACTTACCTCCATTCGTTTAGTGACCATTCAAAGTTACAAAAGAGTTGATAAAATTGACTTATGACTGTTTTTCACACTTATGATTATTACAGCATTCCCTGTGGTCACATGGTCAAAATTAAAATGCCTGGCAATTGGCATGTATTTATGACGGTTGTAGTGTCCTGGGGTCATGTGATTATTTTTTGTGACCTTCTGACAAACAAAGTCAAAGGGGAAGCCAGATTTACTTAACACAGGGATTCACTCTTTTAATTGTGCAGATAAATCATTTGATAAATCAATTTCCTTCTTTTTCTGTTTGGTTGGGACAATAGGCCGTACCACTTCCAACAACAACCATGGCAAGAAAGGTCATAAAATGGAGCAAAACTCACTTAACAACTATCTTGCTTAATATTGGAAAGTTTTGGCTCAGTTGTGGTCATAAGTTGAGGATTACCTGTAGAAGATTCCTCTCCAAATTTGGCCATTTTCAAAGATCCCCAATATCTTATTGTTCAAATCTGCCTGCAAGAAATTACTTGTTCCTATAATAGAATAATTTCTCCCCCCTCCATTCTTCCCCCAGCTTTGAAATAGTTTCAGCCATTGTTCCCTGAAAACAGGAAAATTATACAGGAAGACCATTCTTTTAACCCAGAAAGTACTGATCCAAGTGAGGATTCTCCCTGAGCTTAACTGTGTCAGGACCGATTGGAAATCTCTGATGATGGACTGATTGCGGTGCCAGACTTAGGCTGGTTTCACTCTTTTGCTTTTGCTATTAAAGAACTCTTGATCTTAATTTCCAACTGAAAATTCCAGGGAAAGTTAAATATTCACCAGGATGACGTTGTTAGAACAAAAAAAATGTACAGAATGTCAGGAAACATGACTCATAGTAAGGGCCTCTTAGGTTTGCTTATCTGCAAAACCATGAAGGATGGGGTGGGGTAAAGAAACAGAGATACCAAAGAAGGGCCTTGGTTTCTTTCTCCTGTGTTCTCTGTGCCAAGTCTATGCCATGTGAATTATTAACCCCTATAACCCGGTCAGAGGTGGTATTCAACAGGTTCTGACCAGTTCTGGAGAACCGGTAGCAGAAATTTTGAGTAGTTCAGAGAACCAGCAAATACCCCCTCTGACTGGAGATTTTATAGTATCCTTCCCCTGCCACGCCCATCAAGCCACACCCACAGAACCGGTAGTAAAAAAAATTGAATTCCACCACTGAACCTGGTGCAAATTTTTAAATGTCGGACCTGCAAAACCTTTTCAAGGCATCTTCCTGAAGGTGTGAATTGGAGCTGCTTTGATATAAAGGTTTCCCTGCCCAGTTGTGTTCAATTCAAGGGCATGATGCTTATCCTGATCCGGCGGCGGCGGCGGTGGCTCCGGTGGGGGAAGCTACGGCTTTGCTGATCCTGGCGGCAATGGAGGTGGCGGTGACTGGGTGGCCGCGAGGACGACGACGTCGGTGGTGGCAGAGTCGAGGTTTGGTGCCATCGCCTGGTTTGGCGGGGGCGCTGGCCTCGGCAATGATGGTCCCGGCGTCAGAGACGTCGGTGTTGCCGGTATCGCGGCCGCCTCAATGCCACCGGTGGAGATAGAGATGGTGGCCAGATGAGCCGCGGATGTGGGCTGGCCGTTTTTGGGCCCGGCCCTGGTTTCGATCGGAGGGCCCCCCGCGTCATTGGACAGCAGAGACATATCCCTTGGAGCCTTTAAAATACTCTGCTAAAGACCTCTGGGCCTTGAGGAATGTCCCCCTTTCCCTCAAGTGGCCCTCGAAACTTTCAAAAACTTATCTTAATGATGGATCCTGGGATCCTGAGAGATGGCATGGCCGCAAGAAATATTTTGGGGAGGGTTCCCAGGTGTTTAAATTTTTAGATAGGTTTTTATTGAGGTTAGGGAAATCCAAACCGGGTTTGGGGGACAGCCCGCGGGGGTTTGGAGGCAGCCAGGCTGGCACGCATGTCTGGGAGGGCTCAGAGGGTCGTGAGTTGAGGAGGCAGACAGAGATTAGGCAACCAGGGGGAGGTTCCATCGGCACCGTAAGTGGGAGGGGCAGATATGGCGGGGGTAGAGGGCCATATCAGGTTATGGGATCGCGCGGCCGCTGTCTTCAAGTGGTAGCACGCTCTGACCCTTTTCACCCATCTTGCAGGCCTGATTGTGCAGAGTCTCGGGCCCTGAGTACCTGGCTAATGTTGTGCAACGCCAGGTCCATTGTCAATAAGGCCCCCCTGATTTATGATCTTATTCAGGAGGAGGGCATGGACCTGGCAGATATTACTGGTTTTACTACCACCCTCTAGTTGAGCCCAGAGGGTGGTATTCCTCTGAAGGAGATGTGCCCACCAGATTTTCTAGCATTTCATCAGCCAAGGTCTCAGGGAAGGGGTGGTGGGGTGGCGGTGATTATCAGAGAAGTCTTTTGTCCTAAGGAGGCCACTGTTCCTCAGACGGCTGGTTGTGAGTCTCTCTTTGTGAAGTGGGGGCAGGGGGTTCAGATGGGCCTTTTGATAGTGTACCCGGCTCCCTGCCACATATCATCAGCCCTGCCCTGGCTCCTTGAGGTGATAGCTGGGCTGGCAGTTGAGACCCCTAGGCTTTTAGTCATGGGGGATTTCAACCTGCCTTCACTCGGTGAGACCTCGGGGGTGGCTCGGGAGTTCATGGCTTCCATGGCGGCCAAGGGCCTGACCCAACTAGCTTCTGGCCCCACTCACATGGGGGGACACACGCTGAACTTGATTTTTGTCTCTGGTCAGTGGTTGAATGACTGTAACTTTGGGGACTTAGTCATAAAACCCTTGTCATGGTCAGATCATTCTCTTCTTAGGCTCGACTTCTGTACCGCCACCCCCCACCGCAGGGAGGCGGAGCCGTGCAAATGGTTCCATCCCAGACGCCTGATGGACCCTGAGTGGTTCCAGATGGAGCTTGGGCTATTTCCCGAGACTCTGGCTCATAACCCAGCTGGAGACTTGGTGGCCACCTGGGACAGGTTGGCCGCCAAGGCTCTGGACCAAGTTGTGCCTTTGCAACCTCTGACCCGGCACAGATCCCATCCAACTCCGTGGTTTACAGAGGAGCTGAGGGAGATGAAGTGCCGGAAAAGACATCTGGAGAGTGTTTGGAGGGCTAGTCGCGCCGAGTCCGACCGAACACAGGTGAGGTCCCATATTAGGACCTACCTTGTGGCGATAGAGGCGGCGAAACATTCGTATTTCTCCGCCCTTATTGTGTCGACAGAAAATCGGCCTGCCGCTCTGTTTAGAGTGACCCGCTCCCTGCTTGAGCTGAGAGCGCGGTAAGACCTCTTGCAGGGCAGGGCAGAGGAGTTTTCCTGATGTCTGCACGACAAAATCGCTCAGATTCGGGGCGGGCTGGACTCCAGTTGGATGGTCCCGGGGGAGGTGTCCGGGTCAAGTCTTGAGACTGTTATCTGGGAGGAGTTTGACCCTGTGACCACTGAGGGTGTGGACAGGTTGCTGGGGAGGCTGAATACCACCACATGTTTGTTGGACCCGTGTCCCTCCTGGTTGGTTTCGACCTCCAGGGAGATGACACGAGGCTGGCTCCAGGGAATTGTCAACGCTTCGTTGAGAGAGGGATCACTTCCTACTGCCTTGAAAACGGCAGTGATGCTACCCCTCCTCAAGAAGCCTGCCCTGGACCCGGCTGTTTTAAATAACTATTGTCCAGTCTCCAATCTTCCTTTTGTGGTGAAGGTTGTTGAGAGTGTGGTGGCGCGTCAGCTCCCTCAGTACCTGGAGGAAGCGACTTACCTTGATCCCTTCCAATCGGGCTTCAGGCCCGGATATAGTACCGAAACAGCATTGGTCACGTTAGTCGATGATCTCTGGAGGGCCCATGACAGGGGTTATTCCTCTGTCCTGGTCCTGTTAGATCTCTCGACGGCTTTTGATACTATCGACCATAGTATCCTTTTGCGGCGGTAGGAGGGGTTAGGAATTGGAGGAACTGTCCTACGGAGGTTCTCCTCCTTCCTCTCTAACCACTCGCAATTTGTGTTGATGGGGGGGGGGGAGAGGTCCACCCCTAGGCCCCTCATTTGTGGGGTGCCTCAGGGGTCGGTTCTCTCCCCTCTTTTGTTCAACATTTATGTGAGCCACTGGGGGAGACCATCCGTGGTTTTGGGGTGCAGTGTCATCTGTATGCTAATGATACTCAGCTTTACATCTCCATCCCAAACCACCCCAACGATGCTGTGGAGGCTATGTCCTGGTGCCTGGAGGCCGTGCGGATCTGGATGGGTGGAAACAGGCTTCAGCTCAACCCTTCCAAGACTGAGTGGCTGTGGTTTCCGGCGGCCCGATATAGTCAGCTGACTCCATTGCTGGCTATTGGGGATGAGATCTTGACCCCCACAGAAGGGGCTCGCAATCTTGGTGTCCTCCTGGATGCACGGCTGTCTTTAGAAGATCACATTACGGCCATCTCCAGGGGGGCTTTTTATCAGGTTCACCTGATTCACCAGTTGTGGCCCTTTCTGGATCGGGACGCCTTACGCACGGTCACTCATGCCCTTGTTGCCTCCCGCCTGGACTATTGTAATGCTCTCTACATGGGGCTCCCTGCGGGGAGCACCCGGAGGCTTCAACTGGTGCAAAATGCGGCCGCGCAGGTGGTTATGGGGGCGTCAAGAAACTCCCATGTGATGCCTCTCTTGCGCGAGCTGCATTGGTTGTCGGTGGCTTTCTGGGTTCACTTTAAGGTTCTGGTTTTGACCTTTAAAGCGATCCATGGCATTGGACCAGGCTATCTGCAAGACCGCGTTCTGCTGGTAGTCTCCCATCGACCTGTACGCTTCCACAGGGAGGGCCTCCTTCAGGTCCCGATGGCATCTATGTGCCGCCTGGTGACCCCAAGGAATAGGGCCTTCTCTGTGGGGGCACCCACCCTCTGGAATGGTCTGCCTCCTGAGCTACGTAACAACATTGACCTGAGAGCATTCAGACGTGTGCTGAAAACTTGGCTCTTTGAGCAGGCTTGCCTGGACTGAAATGGGAATTTTAAAGAGTAATTTTAGAATTTGGGTTTTAAATTTTGGGGTTTTAAATTCGGGGTTTTTATTGTTAATCTATTTGCATTTGCATGTTTTCAATCTGCTAGGTGGACAGGAGCTGGGGGGGGAGGATGGGAGCTTACTCCACGTGGTGTCCAGATCGTAAACCCAGATTATCAGCTTTCCAACTGAGAAGCTCAGTGTCTCAAACCACTGTGCTATTTTGATACTCATATGTCCCTGAAAATAAGACCGGGTCTTATATTAATTTTTGCTCCCAAAGATGCATTAGGCTTATTTTCCCAGTTAGGTCTTATTTGTGGGGAAATACAGTACTAAATGCATCCATGTGGCTGATAATCTTAACTGGGGCTTATTTTTGGGGTAGGACTTATAAGCATCCTGAAAAATCATGCTAGGGCTTATTTTCCAGTTGGGCCTTATTTTTTGTGAAACACGGTATATATACTACTAAAACATTTGTGTTTGTTGGTAAACTTCAATTGGGTGAAATGGTGCATTATAGAGCAAACGTTTTTGAATCAATGTATCTCAATTGGGCTAATTTAAAGAATGTGTCCAAATTCCAGCTTCTCTGGAATTGAAATTTGGCAAAGTTCTGGCCACTTCAGTGCAACCACGCTCAGATACAGTTAGGTGATCGTCATTTCCAACACTACTTGCCAGCTTCCTACGAGGAAAGTCAGGGGAGAAGCTGGCAGGAAGTCAGAAGATATTCCTACTCCCATTGCTTTTTTGTCCACCTGTAAAATAAGGAAAGGTTTAGGTAAGGAAATATCTCTGAAATGTAATGCGTCATGGGTTATCCAGTTGCTTACAAATCTGTAGAACTCATAAACTGACAGCCAATCAGCATTTGCCGTTCCTGGTCAATACTAGTGCAGAAATAAGCGCTCAGTTGTTATTTAGGAACTGACAATTCCTAAAGTATGTCAATTGCTGAGAACCTTAGGAGTTGAAGTATACACATCTGGAGACTGAACAGATTGGGAAAAGCTGTTCTAAAACAATGGCACTTGGTACTTGACCTAAGTCTGATGGATTTTTGATGACTAACTTTATTTCTGTTTTTATTTATTTACCAAATTCAGGGCAACTTAAAATAATGTACTTAAATGCTGTATAATTTTGCACAACTTGGTAACACCAAACAATACACAAGAACTATATCAGTAGTATGCTTAATTATTAGGTAATAATAAATGTCATCCAAATAAAGATGGCAAACGGTCATTCCTTAAGGACCTTCTTTCTGGAAGTCAGGTCTAAAAGCTTCTAGAGCTGGACTTACATCATCATAGCGGCCTCACGTGACATATTGGAACTTTTTTCCCCTTTGCTAAACTGGGCGTGGGCGTGGGTGTGGCCAGCGCATGATACATCCAGCCTGCGGGCTGGGAATTTGACAGTTCTGTTCGAAGGATCATCATGGAGGAGACCAGTCTGATTCAACTCTAGAATTGAGTACCAACTCAAATACTCTGACCATTTTAGGTGGGTCAATTCCAGTTGGAGTCTGCTATCCTACAAGGATCTATTATGCCAGGTAGAGCTGGCTTTATAAATCAAAATCATTTGAATTGTACTTGGACATTTACTAGTAGTAAGTGGAAGTTCTGCAAGATAGGATTATGTCCTCAGGATGATTAATAAATCACATTTTGAACCAACTCTCATTGCAAGTCCTGTAAACTTCAAAAGCAGACCCATGTAGAGTTCCCTGCAGTAGTCTAACGGTATGGGGACAAGGGCATGAGCCATTGTATCCTGGTCCTAGAAAACCAACTGCTTCATTTTTTCAACATTGTTAAGTCAGTCCTCCGTGTCTGGAACACCATTGTCCCAAACAGTTGAAACTTTAATGGGAAGAATGTCTGAAAGTTGGACTAGATTGAGAGAAAAGTGAATGACCAGAGAGACTTTATCTTGCCTGCATGACAATAGCTAAGGCTAATTCCAAGAAGAAATGTCCTTATTGCCAGAGGGGACTTTTGCTTTTCCCCAGAGTCCATGAGAAAGCACAAGAGGTAAAAAAAATTCCCATCCACTCTGTGTTACCATCAAATGTGAGTTGCGGATGTTAGTCTCCAAGTGATTGGACTTTCCTGAGAGACAAGCCAACACCCTGTCTCCTTCCCATTGCTACTTCTACATTTTCCCATTTTTCCTGTGAAGAAAAAAGGAACCTTGTGGATTAGAGTTCAATCAAAATAGTATAAACATTACTTATTGGTGACCTTTTTTAAGGACAAGGTCTCTGGAAAGCTTGCAAGGACACTAAAACAACAGCAGCAGGGATGTCAAATTAAATTCCTTTGTTGATTTCTGTGATTCCTTTGACAAAGACAATTCTTCCAATGCCATTTTTAGGACCGGCTTTATATAACTGACTTCCAAGAGGAAGAAGTAATCATAACTATCCAACACCTAGATTAGGTGATAAAATGGAAAAACACTAGCCAAACATGTCCAAAATTAAACATCAATCCACGTTTTTCAAAGGTGTGCAGCAGTCAAATATTATTGTCAACTTCAAAACAGATCTGGGCTGCTGCAGCCATCTTTTCATTTCTCAGCTTGCTACAGTTTTTTTTTTTTTTTTTGGGGGGGGGGGGGGGGAGAAGCTTGGAATGTCAGACCAGACAATAACAACAGATCATCCCTTGGGAACCAAGGTCATCTCAATAGGTGCCGGCCAGAGACAGGAAGGAGTTATCAGAGAATCTCCAGAACATCCAATTAATGTGACAAAGACAGGAGGGGAATATCTATTCTTTAATTATACTAAAACCATGGGAAATAGAGTTGGTTTTGCTTTCATGCATGCAGAAATGTTATACTCAATAAAATTGTTCTTTGAGAAAGCTGTTTGTCTCAGAGTGCTGAATGGGTTGGGTTCATCAGTCAGAACCTTGACATTATATTTGTCCCACAAGTGGTTGTGCTGTGCACTTATTGCTTTCACACACTTTGTACCACTGTATTGTTAGGGTTAGACAAGACAATTTCTGAGAGCTAAAACATACAGAAAGGAAAGGGGGTGGTGGAAATAAAGGCACAAGAATTGCATATTGATAATTGCAAGTGGTCTTATCAGACAATGCACTGCAAGAACCAAGTCTGGTCTTGGGTTATAATCTAAATGATAACTGAAAGCATCTTTCAAATCTCAGACTGAATCGTTACTTAAGAAGAGAAATGGAGCATAAATTACTGTGTTCAGAAACTTCCCTCACTGCATTGATCATGCTTAGGTTGAAAGCACCATGATTAGGTTTTCATGAGTTCCAAATATCAGCATTTCAACCACTTTGTCCTTCCTATGCTGACCATCAGGAAATAGTACGTGACCAATTTGTCCTTACTGGAACTAATCAGATAATACTGATACATGGCCTATTCCATCAGGTCTAAACCCTCTACAAATACCATTTCACTTTAGATGACTATATACAGTCATTACCTTCAGAAGATATTCAGATCCTATGTTCATAGCTATTTCTATCTATCTGTTTGTCAGTTATCATCTATCTATCTATCCATCCATCTATCTATCATCATCATCTATCTTCTATCTACTATCACATCTATCTATCTATCTATCTATCTATCTATCTATCTATCTATCTATATTATTTATCTAATGTATCATCTATCCATATTTATCTAACTACCTAGGTCTGTCTACCTACCTACCTACCTACCTACCTACCTACCTACCTACCTACCTATCTATCTATCTATCTATCTATCTATCTATCTATCTATCTATCTATCTATCCATCTACTTATCATCTCCCTCTCCCTCTCCTCTCTCTGTCTCTGTCTCCTGAGAGCTTAAGAAAAGATGGACCGATATCATTCTGATAGATGCTCCTTTTTGAAGATGTAAGGTTATGTTCCTGGTTTCTCAATGAGAGGTCCTCTTCGAAATCTGAAGTCAACATCCCTGTGAGCTTGTATGCAATTTTGAACAATTCTACATACTGTATGTATGAAGAATACAAAGTCTCAGTCCTCTCTTTCTGCCTCCATCTTCTCCCATCTCACTAGCGGTGCACTGAAACGCACCATTAGGTAGCTCTAATTGTTAGCAACAAAATGGATAGTGTGGCTCTTCATACCAAAATAATGAGACGGGTTACATTAAAGTTTTGAAAATGCAAGGATAAAACCAGGAATTCCCACATCATCTGAACAATTCAGAGGCCAGAGAAGCAGAGGATGACGGAGGAGCCTCCAAAGAAAAGAGACCCAGAGCAAAAGATCTGCACCTACAGAAGACATAACTTGGGTTTAGGTGTGATTATAATCAATCATCAATATGTTTTCTTCCAAGATCTTAAAGATGTTACATGACCAGGAGCAAAGTGTCACAAATATGTGAGATTAAGTCTTATAACTCCTTGAATATTTAGGTCATCAAGAATAGAAGGAACATGACTCAGTAATCATGTGGAGGTGTTTTGAACTTTGTGAATTTTCTGGCTTGTTTCCAAAGACACTGTTATGTGAAGAGCATTGATTTACTTTCCTGCTTTTATTGTGCATTTAGGTAGCTCTCAAAAATTGGAGTAGTTTCCAGGCAGAATCTAATAGTTCTAAGAATAAGAGGCCCCAAATGCAGCCAGTGTTGTGGACGAAGATCACCACACCCTACTCTGGTAGGAAGACCAATCCAGTGCTTAGGCAATGTTTCTTTAAGATGTTTGGGCTTCAACTCCCAGAATATCTTAGCCAACATGCTGGGAATTCTGGGAGTTAAAGTCCACACATCTCAAAGTTATCACGGTTGAGAAACACTGGCTTGCTGGAAACTCAGGTAAACTCTAGATGTTCTTCAAATGAACCAGGGAACAGTGATTGAGCAATGTCATTCCAGGAATCAGAACCTTCTTCTTGATGTTGCTTCTGATCCACCTGATATTCTTGGAGTGTGCTCAGGTTGTAAATCCTCAAGGAATTTTTGACACAAGTCCCCCTGGCAGAAGAATGAAAATGCAAATAAATTCCAAGAGGTTAACAAAGGCTGTCCTTTGAAAATTCAGAAATATGTAGGTTGAAGATCAGCTCTGATCTATGAGCTGTCAAATGCTGGCCTGGGCATGCTAAATAAAGCGCTTGCTTTATGCTTGTCCATTAATAATCTTTATTCTTTGAGGGAAAGGTTGTTATTATTATTATTATTATTATTATTGTTGTTGTTGTTGCTGTTGTTGTTGTTCTTATATACCACTTGTTTATTGGAACGTGCCCCTCCTGGCTGGTCCTGGCCACTCGGGAGGTGACACAAGGCTGGTTCCAAGGGATCATTAATGCTTCCTTGAGAGAGGGGTTTTTACCCACCAACTTGAAAGAGGCGGTGGTGCGGCCCCTCCTCAAGAAACCATCCCTGGATCCAGCATTATTGTTGAACTATCATCCGGTCTCCAACCTCCGCTTTGTGACAAAGGTTGTTGAGAGTTTGGTGGCACGTCAGCTCCCTCAGTATCTGGATGAAGCGGTATATCTAGACCCCCTCCAATCGGGTTTCAGGCCCGGCATAGCACGGAGACGGTGGTGGTCGCGTTGGTGGATGATCTCTGGAAGGCCTGAGACAGGGGTTGTTCCTCTGTCTTGGTCCTGTTAGATCTCTCAGTGGCTTTTGATACTGTCGATCACAGTATCTTATTGCAGCGGTTGGGGGGGTTAGGAGTGGGAGGCACTATGTTACAGTGGTTCTCCTCCTTCCTCTCCGACCGCTCGCAATTTGTGTTGACGGGGGCAGAGGTCGACCCCGAGGCCCCTATTTTGCGGGGTGCCCCAGGGGTCTGTGCTCTTGCCCCTGCTGTTCAACATTTATGTGAAGCTGCTGGGTGAGATCATCTGTGGGTTCGGGGTAGAGTTCCATCAGTACGCTGATGATACTCAGCTGTACATCTCTACCCCGGGCCACCCCAACGAAGCCGTTGAAGTGATGACCCGGTGCCTGGAGGCCATGCGGAGTTGGATGGGTCTTAACAGGCTTCGTCTCAACATAACCAAAACCAAGTGACTGTGGTTTCCTGTGCCCAGATACAGCCAGCTTATTCCGTTGCTGGCCGTGGGAGGAGAAATTTTGCCCCCCATGGAAAGGGCTCGCAATCTGGATGTCCTCCTGGATGTATGGATGTCTTTAGAAAATCACATTACGGCCATTGCCAGCGGGCCTTCTCTCAGATTCGTCTGATCTACCAGTTGCGGCCCTTTCTGGATCTGGACGCACTTCGCCCGGTCACTTCCGCCCTCGTCATCTCCCGCTTGGATTACTGCAATACTCTCTACATGGGACTCCCCTTGAAGAGTATCCGGAGGTTACAGTTGGTACAGAATGCGGCCACGCGGGTGATCTTGGGAGCTCCTCAGAGCTCCCATGTTATACCGCTCCTGCGCGAGCTGTATTGGCTCCCTGTGGCCTTCTGGATCCGATTCAAGGTGGTAGTGATCATCTTTAAAGTGCTCCATGGCTCGGGACCTGGGTACTTACGGGACCACCTGCTGCCACCACGGCCTCCTGCCGCCCAGTACGCTCCCACAGGGTCGGCCTCTTCAGGGTTCCGCCGGCTGGGCGATGCCGGTTGGTGGCTCCGAGGGTGCGGGCCTTCTCTGCGGGGGCTCCCTCCCTTTGGAACGACTTGCCCCCGGAGATACAGGCCATCACCAACATTCAGACTTTCTGGCGCGCAGTAAAGACCCACTTTTTTCAACAGGCTGGCCTGGCCCAGTAATAATCGTGGAGTTTTAAATTTGGTATTTTAAACTTTTATCTGTTTTTATACATTTTGATAATTTTATAATTTGGCCATTAATTTAATCATTTGAAATTGTTTTTAACTGTACAATTTTTATATCTTGTTTCTATTTTTATCTGGCTGTACACCGCCCCGAGTCCTTTTTTTGGGAGAGGGGGTGGTATAGAAATCTAATAAATAAATAAATAAATAAATTGTTGTTGTTGTTGTTCAAAATCTCAGCATTGTGGGCACATTTAGATAGATGTGTGACTGGCCCTCTATGAGGGAGATGGGAAGTTTCTAAATTTGATTAAAAAACAAACAAATATACATACATACATCAGCCCAGAGCAAACCATCATGTTTGCTTAATGACCACAGAGGTGACTTTACAACTGTTCATTTGCTTAATGGCCACTGCAAACAAGTTCATAAAATCAGGCCAGTCACATGAGTAATCCAATTTATAATGATCATGAGTTAGAACTGTGATGGACAAACTCAGAGGTGGTATTCAGCAGGTTCTGACCAGTTCTGGAGAACCAGTAGAGAAATTTCAAGTAATTTGGAAAACCAGCAAATACCCCCTCTGACTGGCTCTGCCCCCATCTATTCTCTGCCTCCTGAGTCTCAGCTGATCAGCTGGATCTTCCTTTGTTGCCCTGCACAGGAGAATGGATCTGGAAAGCAGGTTAGTGGGGTGGGGAGGGAATGGGGATTTTGCAGTATCCTTCCTGTGCCATGCTCACCAAGCCACACCCACAGAACCTGTAGTAAAAAAAAAATTGAATCCCACCCCTGGGCAAACTCCATTACTATAGGCAATGAGGTAGAAGATGTAAGTAGAATGCAAAGAGAAATGTCAAAAAAACTGCCCACACTGTTGCATTCTGGACAAGCTGAGTTTCTGAGTCCTCTTCAAATTAGGGGCTCTTGGTGCTGTCTGAGCTTGGTTGCATTTAAGTAGACATTTCATTGCCGAAACTAGGTAACATTATGACTCTGTAAACTGCTTTGAGAGGGCTGTAAAGCACTATAAGGGCTGTATATAAGTAAGTAAGTGCTATTGCTATTATCAGTGCTGGTAAGGAGTGGGGTTTGTGAATTAAAGTAGAGCGCCAAGGACCCCTCATTTCAACCCTGATTTCAACCCTAATTATTCTTTCCTCAGCTCTTCAAATTATATGGATTTGGGGTGAAGCTGAATAGGAAAAATGATTTCCCTCTCCATGGCATCTATCAACCAAAGATGGACCAAGTGACTGTCCCCACCCTCCTGCCAGAGAATTCATGTTCCCAAAGACATCCCCAAATAGTTCAGGCATTCAGAGGACAAAAGCTCTGAACTCTGTCAAACAACAGCCCTGTTCTTCTCCTAGCTAACTAGAGGAAACTCGTGTCTGCCCAGAATGGTCACACAAAACCTACATTGTCCTGATGCACATTTTCTTGAGATGCTTCTGAAGTCAGAGCCCATGGAATGAGTGGGTGGAAGAGACAAATATGACTCTTGGGAAGTGGAAAAAAAGAGATGTGCGAGACCCTAAAGTTGGCATAGGGATATTGTAATGGTATGTGAGAATGACCTTGGGAAACAAGGGGAGGGGATGCTGCCTAGGGAACAATTAAACAAGAGAGGCAGGAGCCCTGACTGGCTAAAAGGCCAGAGGGAAAAACCCAGGAAGGATCTTCCCTAAAGGATCAAGCAGTTAAAAGTGCTGGTACCTTCAGACTTGCAAGGTTCTGTTAATGCAGCCTTACAATAAAGTAGGATTAGCTCATCTAGACTTGTTTCCTGTTTGGTTTACCCAGGAGGGCTGGGATCAATCTTGCAAGTCTAAAGGTGCAAACCTCCCACTGCCGCTTTTAACCTTCTGATCCATGAGGGCAGGTCCTTCCAAAAGTCTCTTCTTCTGACTGTTAAGCCACTGGACGTTTTATATGATTGTGGATAGGATTAAATAATAAGCATAATAGGGAGCCGGTTGGGGATAGTGGTGAAGTCACCAGCCTAGAAATCAGGAGACTGAGAGTTCTAGTCTTGATTTAGGCAAGAAGCCAACTGGGTGCCTGGGGACTCCAGTCCCTCTCTCTCTCAGTCCCGGGAAGAAGAATTACAATGGTAATCCACTTCTAAAATCTTGCCAAGAAAACTGCAGGGACTGGTCCAGCAGTCACCAGATGTCAACACTAACTCAAAGGAATTAAACAACCACAACAACCAAACAAGGTGAACAGTAAAGAGATAATATATTTGATTATTAATCTTTTAACTGTGGCTAGAACTGTATTTGCTCAAAATTGGAAAAATGAGAAAATTCCAATGGAAGAGGAGGTGATTAAGAAAATAATGGAATGTACAGAAATGAGCAGATTGACATTAGCAATTAGAGATCAAGAAGAAAAGGAGTACTATAAGATTTGGGATTTATTTTATCAATGGCTAGATAGAAGAGTGAGAAATTGAAATATATTATAACAGTAATGATATATTATAATTGATCATTTTAAAATAAGTTATACTATGAATATATCTCAGTAAGAATTGAGTTTTATTTTTAAAGACAGCCTGGAAATGAACTTAGAAATTAAATAATAGAATAATAGTGAGAGAATATGGTATGGAATATTGATCAGTATATATCATGAATGTAAACTTAGGAGGAAAGAATTACAAATATTGTGTACATGATATATATACCAACGGACACACTGTATCACTGAAAGGTGGTTTTATTTGTTATGTTGTATGTTATAAAAATAAAAAACTTTTTTCAAAAAAAGCAGCAAAACCAAACAAGGTGCCAGGACTCCGACATGCACCCCCATTCAAATCATAAGTCTTTAGCCTTATGTAAAATTACATAAACATAAAATTAATATAACAATAATATAAATAACAGTGATAATCATTAAGATTAGGTCTTATCATCAGTCATAGATGGGACAAATACTATAGAATGAATAGAAGCACAACATTGGACAATGGAAGGACACAGAGGAAGCAATACTTGTCATCCCTAGATGGACTCGCAACTGGTTGGCAAACCATACTCAACAAATAGTCCTTAATGGGTCTAAGTCTACATAGAGGGAAGTAAGCAGTGGGGTGCCACAAGGTTTCGTCTTAGGCCCAATACTCTTCAATATCTTCATTAATGACTTAGATGAAGGAATAGAAGGGGAACTTATCAAATTTGCAGATGATACTAAGCTGGCAGGAATAGCTAACACCCAAGACAGGCTCAAGATCCAGATGGATCTTGACAGACTAGAACACTGGGCCATATCTAACAAAATGAAATTCAATGTAGAGAAAAGTAAAGTCCTACACTTAGGCAAGAAAAACCAAAAGTACACATATAGACTGGGTGAAACCAGGCTCAATAGCAGTAACTATGAGAGGGATCTTGGAGTCTTAGTGGACAACCAGCTAAATATGAGCCAGTGCAGCAGCAGCCAAAAAAGATAAAGCAATCCTAACTTGTATTAACAGAGAGATACAATCATGATCAAGGGAAGTACTAATACCACTCGATAAAGCCTTAGTAAGACCACATCACAACTGCATCCAGTTTTGTTCACCATATAAAAAAGATGTTGAGACTCTAGAAAAAGTGCAGAGAAGAGCAACCAAGATGATGAGGGGACTGGAGGCTAAAACATACAATGAACGGTTGCAGGAACTGGGCTTGGCTAGTCTAGTAAAGAGGAGGACCAGGGGAGACATGATAGCAGTCTTCCAATATTTGAGGGGCTTCCACAGGGAGGAAGGGGTCAAGCTATTTTCTAAAGCACCTGTAGGCCAGACAAGGAATAATGGATGGAAACTGAACAAGGAGAGATTTAACCTGGAAATAAGGAGAAACTTTCTGATAGTGAGAACAATCAACCAATGGAACAGCTTGCCTTTGGAAGTTGTGGGAGCTTGATCCCTTGAGACTTTCAAGAAGAGATTGGACTGCCATTTGTCAGAAATGGTGTACGGTCTCCTGCTTGGGCAGGGGGTTGGACTAGATGAGCTACAAGGTCCCTTCCAACTCTGATTATCTGTTAATCATCCAAAATATCTTTGGGTGATGTATATAAACCAGGGTTTCTCAACCCTGGCAAATTTAAGATGCATGAATAACTCCCAGAATTTCCCATCCAGAATGCATTTCAAATTTGCCAAGGTTGAGAATCCCTGATATATAGTAGACAGTCCCTCTTACTAACATCTTCAGCCATCTATGAAATTGTTGTTGTCTGCTTTTTTCTCCACTGATTTTTTTTTATCTTTTGTTCATGCTTGATCTTTCATCTAAACTGTAGGTCATTGTACAATTATTCTTTGCTCACAATTAACTTCAGTAGAATTTCCATTTTCCCTTTCATGTTTGATTTGGTTTCACTTTCACTTTGGAATTTTTTTCTTGTTCCTTTAAGCTGGGCCTATCTCCTTGATAAGTGGTCTTGTCTTATTAACTTTATGTCTATTAGTTTTTTGAATTGTTTCTGTTGTACTGAAATAGAAACATCCCAATGCTGAATGAGCTTTCACTGACAGAGAGTGCAAAGGTGCCTTTTGAAAAAGCACCTTTGGGACAAACATAACCTGGATGACTGAGAATCTCCATAGACAGGGCAGAGTATAGATAACCCTCAATTTACAACCATTGAAGAAAAAGGGAGGAACATACTAGTGAGCCTACGTTTGGAATATTGTGTCTGGTTCTGGTTGCCATGATATAGAAAAAATGCTGAGACCCGAGAAAGAATGGAGAGAAGAGCAACAAAGATAATAAAGGGTCTGGAGGCTAACTTAAAAATGAACTGTTAATGGAACTAAGTATGTCTAATGTAACAAAGAGAAGGATTAGGAGTGGCATAATAGTTGTATTCTTGAGAGGCTGTCCTAGAGAAGACGGGGTTCAACCTATTCTCCAAAGCACTTGAGAGCAGGACAAGAAGACATGGAAGAAAAGACTCTAACTGCAGGGGTGGGATTCAAATTTTTTAACAACTCGTTCTGTGGGTGTGGCTTAGTTGGTGGGCGTGGCTTGGTGGTCATGTTATTGGCTGAGCATGGCCAACTCAATATCACTCACATCGAGGCACGCATCTCCTCGCCTGGCCTCTCATGACTGTGGGGATGCTGCAACAGTCGTAAGTGTGAAAAACAGTCATAAGTCACTTTTTTCAGTGCCATTGTAACTTTGAATGGTCTCTCCACATAAGTAAAGTACCAGCAAAGGAGGGGAAAAAAACTCCAGAGAAGTTCCTGAGACAGGAAGTCTCGTCCTGCCAAGAATGTAATAAGGGTTAACAGAGAGGCAGTTTCTGTAAGCAATACCAGAATGTTTCCTTCCTGCCTTCCTTACAGGATTAGGCCAGTAATTTCTTCTAACAACCGGTTCTCCAAACTGCTTATTCTATTCTAAGGGATGAACCCAAAGGCATGCAGTGAATTCCAAAGACTAATAGGACTGAGAAGCAGATTCCTCTGGTCCAAATATAAGGTAGCCCTTGACATAGCAACCACTCAAAGTTCTGAGGGACTCAAAAAAGGCACATGGCCAGTATTTTAAGTTCTAACAGCTTCACCCCACCAGGTCACATGATTGTATTTTGCATGCTCAGCAATTGGCCTGCATTTACAGCTATTTGCAACATGCTACTGTCAATTTCTTTGCTGGAAACCAGAATTTACTTCTGATTTCCAGGAAAAAAATTGGGGAGATTTTGCTTAATGACTCTGGCATTTGCTTAATGATTGCTCCAAAAAGGTTATAGAATCAGGTGCAGTCATGTGATGACTCGCTTAATGACCAGCGTGATTTACACAAATCGTAACTGTAACTCCAGGCTCAATTATGGTTGTAAGTCAAGGACTACCAGTACCATGCCTGAGTCTCATATGGTTCATGGTTTATTTTGGTCCATTTAGTTCAGGGGTCTTCAAACTTGACAGGTTCAGGACTTGTGGACTTCAACTCCCAGAATTCCTCCTCCAGTCATGTTAGCTCAGGAATTCTGGGAGTTGAAGTCCACAAGTCATAAACTTGCCAAGTTTGAAGACCCTTGATTTAGTTGTTTGTTTTTTGCAGGTCTAGAGTCACTATTTCCTGCACTGCAGTGTCACACTGAGCTTCCTTGAAATATTTCCTCTGATTAAACATCCCAAGGGGTGTGTACAGCTCACTCTGGCCTTGTTTTCGGAACAAAGCTTGCCCAAGGGCACCGCGGGCAATAAAACACCTGGCTGCACCAATATAGAAACCCCTGGGGGTGAATAATTTGAGTCCTCCTGTCACCAAAGAGAGGGAGGGGCAGAGAAGAAAAGGTACTAAGCAGAAGTGCCAATAAGGGCATGGACAGAGGTGAAAAGAGTGGAACACTTTCGCAAAACGTCTTTTTCTTTCTTTTTTGCGGGGTGGGGGAATACTGTATAACAGGGGTGTCAAAGTCAAGGCCTGCAGGCCACATCTGGCCCACGGGGTGCTTAGATCTGGCCTGCAGGGCCATCCTGGAAAAGTGAAGGACCAGCACGAAGTGCCTCTGTCAGCAAAATTGGAGCGGCTCCATTTTCAGCCACGATGGCATCCTGCAACCAGGGGTGGGATTCTACCAGTTCGCACCTATTCGCTAGAACCGGTTGTTAACATTCTAAGCAGTTTGGAGAACCGGTCGTTAGAAGAAATTACTGGCCTAATCCTGTAAGGAAGGCAGGAAGGAAACATTCTGGTGTTGCTTACAGAAACTGTCTCTCCATTAACCCTTATTACATTCTTGGCAGGACTAGACTGCCTGTCTCAGGAACTTCTCTTGAGTTTTTTTCCCTCCTTTGCTGGTACTTTGCTTGTGTGGAGGGACCATTCAAAGTTACAATGGCACTGAAAAAAGTGACTTATGACCATTTTTCAGACTTATGACCATTGCAGCATCCCCACAGTCATGAGAAGCCAGGCGAGGAGATGCGTGCCTCAATGTGAGTGATATTGAGTTGGCCACGCCCAGCCAATAACATGACCACCAAGCCACGTCCACCCAGTCACATGACCACCAAGCCACGCCCACCAACTAAGCCACGCCCACAGAACCAGTTGTTAAAAAATTTGAATTCCACCCCTGCCTGCAACCCTCTGCCAGCAAAAACAGAGCCCCAGTGGGGGATGGGTCGGTCCTTGCATTTGACCTGCGGGGCCGCCCTGGAAATAGCAAAGGATCAGCCCATGGGGCCTCTGTCAGTGAAAATGGAGCTTGGGAGGGCCATGCCCAGCCTTCCCAGACTCGCTTTTTGGCTGCGACGGCCTCCTGTAACCCTCTGCCAGTAAAACGGAGTTTGGGAGGGCCATGTGTAGCCCTCACGAGCTCAATTTTTGCCTGCAATGGCCTCCTGTAACCCTCTGCTGGCAAAAACAGAGGCTGGGGGGGATCATATGCAGCCCCCCTGAGCTCCATTTTCACTGGCAGAGGGTTGCAGGTGGCTCCAAGGGCACCTCAGCCCCCCAAGGTAAAACACAACCCTGATGTGGCCCTCAATGAAATTGAGTTTGACACCCCTGACGTATAGGATAGAAGCAGTCTTTGAAAACCTGGGTATGGGAGATAATTAAAATAAAGTAAATAAAATATAATATAAAATATAATATAATAGTACAATACAATCTTATAATAAAGTAAAATAATGAAATAAATAATAAAATAAAAGTAAAATATAATAAAATTGTATGCTAATCCGCTCTCATCTATTATTTGGGCTTTTATTCCTGTTGTTGAGTAAGGGGAAGTCTGCTCTTTTGCTGATAAACTGATTTAACCCCAGTAATCCCCCCCCTCATTATTTTACCATCCTAGCAGAATTGTCAATAGTTTTATTGTAAATTTTATTAAAACATACCATAATTAGTAATAGCCCTAACCCAAATTTTACAATTCGGTAGTAAGAGAGAAAAGTAGGAGAATGGTCCTCACATTCAGATAATTCATGTTGCTTATAGAGATTTTAAAAATATATTTTATGGGTATTTTTCCTCGTTTCACACATTTCCCACAGTTATTGGAAAGCCAGTTAATTTAAATAAATCATAAAATTAAATAGTAAAATTAAAAGGTACCCAAAAAGCAATAGTGAGTTATGATGTCAATGGTGCCAATAATATAAACAGTAATTTATATCATTCCACCAATGGCTTGGGGTTGCTATGAAGGTATTATAAGCCCTCAATGGGGAAAGGAATTGAGCTTCTCACAAGGCTAAAAAGTATTTTTCATATCAACAGGAAATGCACTTCATTTTACTTGGAAAAAAATTCTCCCATTTGTTTGCCAGAAATCCCTAAATCCAGGAATCTCAAATTAGGATGCCTTGGATCACTTATTAGGGAAGAAGAGAACAAGACATGATAAAGGTACCAAACATATTTTTGCAAAGTGTATATCCGACTGTCTGTCTGTCTGTCTGTCTGTCTGTCTCTCTCTCTCTCTGTGTCTGTATGTGTGTGTATTCCTTTTCTCTTTGATCCATGTGTTTAAAAACAGTTTAGAAAAGCAATGGCTCCGCTTAGAGGCAATGAAAAGGAATAACCGGAAGCTTTTTCGTTGTTTTTATTTAGTTTTGCTAAACTGAAGGGAGCCTTTTATTGGCAGGATTCACATAGCTGCTAAGAAAGTGGACAGGAGAGATGGTTTTGGTAAGAAGGGAAACCCAATGGGAAAACAAATAAGTTGTGCCTGTGATAGACCGGCGGTTGTCAAACTTAGCAATTTTCAGATCTTTATATTTTACCTCCCAGGATTCCCCAGCCAGTATGTGAGAAGTCTGCTATCTGTGAATTTTGACCAGGGTGGGAAGATGCTCTACACTGAAGACCATCCCTGGTTAAAGACTTTTAGTTACTAACCAGCACCTTAAATTGTATGGTAAAAAATGTAGCACCCACATCCAATATTGGTAGCCATGATAAAGTGATTCTCATCCACTAACATGCTGGCCATCCCCTCCCCCACCCATTTTTTTTTGGGGGGGGGGAACACCAGCTGAAATTTCAAAATAGTCTTCAGGGGCAACCCCATGTAGAAATCTTTGCAATACTGCAATAATGTCTAGAAGGAATGATGGTGTGAGTTACTCTTGCTAAAACCTCCCATTCCATATATTAAGTTATATTCTGACTCATTTGTGCAATATAAATATAAACCAAATACTGTATTATGTCCAGTTTGGTTCTTTGCCAACCAACCCTCTATTTAAGTTTGAAAATATTGACTGCTGTACAGTTTGATCTTCTCTTAAGATCATTGGGAATAGGGGGGGGAGGAGGAGGAGGAGAAGAAAGAAAGAAAGAAAGAAAGAAAGAAAGAAAGAAAGAAAGAAAGAAAGAAAGAAAGAAAGAAGGAAGGAAGGAAGGAAGGAAGGAAGGAAGGAAGGAAGGAAGGAAGGAAGGAAGGAAGGAAAGAAAGAAAGAAAGAAGGAAAGAAAGAAAGAAAGAAAGAAAGAAAGAAAGAAAGAAAGAAAGAAAGAAAGAAAGAAAGAAAGAAAGAAAGAAAGAAAGAGACTTTGTGTTCTGCCACCCAAATCTTATTGTCTTTCCTTCTCAGACCACATTCTCAGCCTTGTAAAAGCAAGTCAGAGGACATCTGTTCTTCTCCAGCCCTTCATATCACTCTAGAAGTTAGAGAACCATCCTTTCCCAGATATTCATTTCTCCCAACAAAGGCCCCATGGAATCTCCCATGAGCAAAGAAGTAATGAGACACACAAGCAGTCATCTACTGAAAATTTTAATGAAACAAATAAGTTAATAAGTTAATAAAGTGAGGTAACTATGCATTGTCTCAGAAACAAAATTTATTAGGAAAACTACCCCGAGGCGCACATTATTGTCTTTGGCTGGTTAAAACCATCCCCTGCTCCCTTCCTTCCCCTCTTGCCCTTCACCATGCAGCCCCTCCCCTATTTCTGGAGATGACCATCCTGGATGAAGACTTGGGTGTATTCTTCAAGGAGGGTATGTTCAGTGCATTGAGAGGAGAAGAGTCATAGTTTGATGGGGGAGAAGCTGTGAACAGCTCTCGCCATTTCTTTAAAACACATGCATGGACATGCAAAGTGAAGATGCAGTTGGGCAAGTGGGAGACTTTGGACATGCAGCCTAAAGGAGGTGTGAAATGAAAGCTGGACGTGTTCTATGGAACAACTCAATCACAATGGTATTGGTGGAGCTAGCTCTGAGAAGATGGGAAAGTCTTCCAGATTTAATTTAAAGTTAGCCTTCTCCCACCAGATGCCCTCCAGATGTGTTCTATCACCATTCCCATAATGCCCAGCCAGCTGCTATGCAAGCTATAGTTCAATACAATTGGAAAGCCAGTATCTATGCAGCAATCATAAAGGTGAGAATGACAAATGAAGATATTGAATAGAAAAAGAGGACTTCTGTTGGTTCTCTTGTTTAAAGTTAACAAGACAACCCACAAGGATCAGATTTTGGTAGCTAAGCAGAGAGCCAAGCAAAAGGACTGGAAGGAAGGGGCTGTTTGGACTTAGAACTTGTTCTGGGATGGGTCTGTGGTTCAAAAAAAATTGAGTGAATGACCATTGGGAAGAAAACCATAACCACAATCTGTACCAATAGCAAGAGTAGAGACTCCACAAAAAGTTACAGATAATCCTGGCTGATGATCTATTCATACATTACATAATATTCAATGGAAACCTAAGAGTTTTCTGTTTTTCAAATGCTAGGCTCCTAAACTCTGAATGTGCCAAGAAGGTCTGCTTGTGTTATTGATCTTTGCTAAGGAAAACACACTCAAGACCAAAGTCCACCATGAAAGCTGCAAAAGTTAAAATCCATGCAGATGGGCAAGGAGGAAGGTAAGATCTGAAGGGCATCAGAGCGGCAGGTGGAAAAATGGAATAATTGGAACAATGGTGCTTCTTATCCTAAAACAGAGTTCCTCAACCTAAGCCACTTTAAGATGTTTGGACTTCAACTCCCAGAATTCCCCAGATGAATTCTGGGAGTTGAAGTCCAGATCTTAAAGTTTGAGGAACATTGTCCTAGAAAGGCTGCAAGGGGGAATGTCTCCAGAAAAACCCTGGATGGAAATCATAATTTAAAGGTTTTCTACTAGTAATAGAAAGGATGTGTTCACAGCTGGTAGGAAATTTGAATCTAAAGCAAAGATTCCCTCCAACCTGTGGACCCCAGATATGTTAGATTTCAAAAGCCCAAGTAGTCATATTAGAATAACCATCCAACCCAACTGGAGGACCTCAGCTTGGGGAGGGATACTCAAAAACTACACCAGAGCGCTGATAATTCTACAAGTGTATAGTACCTGAACCAAGCTCTACCTTAATTCATTGCTGTTGAATGAATGGGAAACTCACTCACACATACACATACACACACAAATACATACACGCAGTTCCCTGGGAGAGAGCAATACTCAACTCTCCCTCCAGAGACAGCAAGCTGATGAAATTCCCCCTGAGAACACCAGGACCCATTCTACTCTTGGCTACCTGAATTGGGTTTCCTTCAAGGGTGCACATGGAGAGCACCAAAGGACCCCAAATCCCTGCTTACTTCCTAGGCAGAGAAGGCACCTTAACCACTGTTAGAAATTGGTTTCAGGTTGCATATTCAAGATAGTTGCATATAGCGGTGCCCATCTCCCCCTAAACATGTTTCCATTACATGGCAAGCTCAACTGCGTGCTCATGAACCAGGAGGAGGGGGGCATAAAGCGATGCCTGCTACCTAGTGGAACGAGGAGCTAAAAGAGAAGTAGAAAGGTGCTTCAAGGCTACCAAGAGTAGGGTTAGGCATTGCCAGTCATTAATTGCTTCTAAATGCAGACAAGAAACCACATTCAGTCAAGTTGCAACGTCCCTTGTCGAGCTCGGCTGAAGAAAAGAGTAACCTAGCTTTTGCATAGCTGAAAAAAAAAAGCATCTGCCAACCTGGTTGCCCAGTAAAGTCAAAGTTTAGAGTTGGTGACTGTCATTCCATGGCTGTCACCATTTGCATGGTTTTCCTTGATGGGTTGGCCATCACAATGAGATAATAAGAGTCCAAAGTGGCCATTTGATCTTGACTGCTCTTTGTCAAAAGAGAATTGAATTCCTCGGTAGCCTGGAGGCACCTGAAAACACTGGAGTTAACTGGGAACCATGGCAGAGGCTGAGAGGTTAAAGACAGATCCCTCTGCCCATTACTTCAGGCTAACAAGGCTTACCTCCCAACAGAGAAAGCTGCTGACTGAGTTTTACATTCCATCACGATCACTGTAGGAAGCCCAGAAACACTGGTGAAGCTATGACTGACTGACAGCTGATGGGTGCTGGGACCACCCTGCTGCGTCAGAGACCTAACCATTTGTCTACATTTGCTCTAAATGCTCTGGTGCTAGTGGCTTTGCCCCCAATTGGAAGACTTCAAGTAAAGTTGAGGTGATCGTTCTGGTGCAAAGGCAGACGAATCGGATGAGGAAACACCAACAGGGTGAGGCTGGAGAAGATTTCGGCTCAGTCGAGCACGGTCCATAAGAGTAGGCAGGAATTGTCTCCCAAGTCCTCCTTCAAAGGAAAGACTCTGTCCCAGCCTCTCCTCCCCTTGTGTAGCTGGTGTGTGGCTTTTACACAGCTAGTCTGGAGTGGTCATGTTAGTCAATGTTGGTGCTAGCCGATCGGGAGATGTTCAGGGTCTGAGCAGAGACAGAGATGTCTTCATGGTCCACAGGACTATGATAGTCAGAGGTGATGTCCGGTTCCCCAGTGCGAACTGGTATAGCGGTCAAGCTAATGGAGTTGATGGAACCCTTCCGTAGGCACTGGGAGTAAACGCCTAGCAACAAGTCCAGCTTGTGCTCAATAGACTCAACCTGGAGAGAGAGAGGAAGGGAGAGGGAGAGGGAAGGAAGGAGGGATGGAGGGGGAGAGACAGAGAGACAGGGAGGGAGAAAGGCAGGAAGGGAGGGGGCAGAGAGGGAGAGGGAGAGATGAGAAACTCTCCAAGCTCTAAAATATGGATCAAAGTTACGAGGCTGGACATTTATTCTACAGAATCAGCAGCTATAAAATGAAGGTAATTCAGGTGTATAAACTTAAAGCGACAAGAATTTGACAAGGCAATGGGGAAAATGGGCAAAGCTTCAGCATTCATAGAAGTAGGTCTGAGATTTTCTAGATTTGGGGCAGAAAGTCTTTAATTTTGTTTTTAACTCTGCAAACCCCATTCTTCCATTTTCATTACAGGCCGAGTGCCTTATTCCAGGAAAAATACCCAGTTTAGCAAAAGCATCATCAAAATTGGGCTGTAACATTGTATGGCAATCACAAGTTGGGCCCAGAATTTTGGGCAGTTGTTAAGCAAGTCACCATGTGACTAGATTAAATTGTATGACCGTTTTAACAATGGTTGCAAAGTGAGTCACTCTGGTCATTAAGCAGTCCATGTGGTCATTAAGAAAACAACATATTCAATGGGCTGCAAGAAAACAGTAAAAAAAGTTGCAAATCACATGCTTGGCAGAATCAAAAGTCATGCGAACGCAGGGGGCAGCACAACATTTTATGATGATCAAAATTGCTTTCCAGGCCATTAAGCATCCTTTCTGAGGCCTTAAAACGGTCATTAAGTGAATACTACTTCTATCCCTATGTTGACCAAAACTACTCAGTGTAGCCATACAATATTAATCTATTTCCAGGTGTAATTTCACATAGCGATTATCATGTTTAAAGTCCTTTCTGATTTGGGACTGGTTACACGGGATTCTGTTCTCCAAATAAAATTTGCTTGCAGTTATTTGTGGTTGAGTGTTCCCAACCCATAGGAGCTGAAAGGCATTTCTATCGAATTCCTAAACTGCTGCAGTTTCAGAAGATCATTATGTAAAGAACGGCTAGCTTCCCTGTTGTGCATGAGAACAGCCAACCTCCTCCCAGGTCATAAGAAGGTTGTTGCAATTCATAAGGGCTCTGCCTAACTTAATCAATGGGAATGTTGGTCCTGAATAGAACAAATTCAGATGTTGGCATGTTCATAATTCTTCCCTGTTTCTTTCACTTCTTGCTAAAGAAAACTCTGTAAGAATCATATTTGGAAAAGTGTCACTTTTTAAAGCATCTACCAAAAAGTCACATTGTGCTAAGATGGGACAGGCGGATCTTTATTCAGCAGGAAAAAAAAGTCATTTCCTTTCACTGTCAGAAATCAGCCAACTTTTTGGCATATGAGGGAATGCACAGGTGTCAGAAGTTGGGAAAAATTGCCTGGGAGAAATGATGGGAATCACCCCTCTGCCGTGTTCAAATAATATGCCTAACCAGGTTATTATAGCAGCTACCTGTGCATAGCATGTTAAGCTTGGTTACTTTTCAACTTGAATAGGATTTTGGGCTTTTCAGGTATGGTGTAACCTCAGGTTCAGGTGGTATATGGATCAATCTGTTGGGCAAAACCATAAAACGAATGAATTCAGCCATCAGGTTGAGCATATTAAATTAATTCAGCCTCATAAAGTTCAGCCTCATACAGATTCATAAGGAATCTTCAATATTTTACAAGGTATGGGAACAATGGTACAATTGGATAGATCGGAGACAGACTAAGGATAGATGATTATTAAATATAGAACATAGATAGAATAAGAATATAGTTATGTATAAATTATCACTATTACACAAATGATTGTTATATGATAATGCACCACAAACAGTTGTTATTGAATTATATATATTTTTTTAACTTTTTCTTTTCTTTTCTTTTTGTAATAAAGTTCAATAAAGTTTATTTAAAAAAATAAATTAATTAATTCAGCCTCTTTGTTCCTAAGAAGAGGATGACCAGGATCAATTGCTGGCTTGTGAACCAAGATGATCTAAGAAGCCTCCAGTGGAAGTCACAATAATGTCACATTAAACAATAAAGGGCCAAAGAAAATGTACTATAATTGTAGTAGTGACTATATATATATATACACATTCGCTAAGAATTAATTGTTAGAAAGTATAAAACAAGATTGAAAATAAGGTCCCACAAACTGTCGAGGACAAAATGTTTTTTAATTGTTTTCTAAATTTTTCTTTTTCATTTTTCTTTCTTCATTCCTTTTCTTTCTTTCACGTTTATGTGTGTGTTGTTTGTCTGTTTTAATGGTAAAATTAATAAAGTTTATTATAAAAAAAAATAATGTCACATATGACATGAAATCATGATGCGCACAATGCAAATTACTCCATTCATGCCATCTGCATGAAAATGTCATCATGCCCTTGATGTCACTTGAGAATTACCTCCACAGATGCTCATAATGCTTTAAGGACTTGAACTAGAATTGGGGAAGTCCCAGTTCAAGTCCATCCTTAACTATGGAATCTCCCTGGAGAAAAAGTCACCCAATTTCAGCTCAGCTCAAAATGAAGAAATGCGTGTTAGTTATATCACCAAGAGATCTTAGACAAAAGGGGGTGTGTGTGGAAATCTAATGATCAGAGAGATGAAATAGAAGGTTCAAGCAGTGGCCTGATCATAACATGTATAAGAGGGGGGAGGGTCAAACCTGCCTGATGTATCGTGACCTTTTTCCCCTTCACTCAACTGGGTGTAGGTATGGCAAGTGTGCGATACATCGGGCCTGCGGGCTGTGAATTTGACACCACCTTCCTCTACCCATTTTCCTCCAGGCCTTACCTGCTTTTCCACCTTTAGTACTCGGCCCATCATACTGAGTTCATCCACCAAGTCGACCTCCAATGGTGCTTTTTCCCCTTTCTCCCGTGTCTTCTTATCCATGGTGATACCTCCCCGGCCCACAATCTGATCCACACTGGAAAGAGTGAAGAGAGAGGTGTTGGGGAGATGACATCAGGCGAAACAAAATGAGGCTATCTGGGTCACTTGGGGAACTAGATCAAGGCAAGAACATTAGGTCCACCTCAGAGAATTCCACCTAAAAGGGTTTTTTCTGTCTAAACATTAGAGGCTTCCTGTCAGTTTCTAATTATGATATACTCTGGAACTGTATATCCCCAACATCTCTGCATAAAAATAATTGCAACAGTCCTTTCAAAACCTAAGTCTTTAATAGCAGAAGGTTGGAAAAGACCAGCTGCTGTTGCTTTCCTGCCCAAGTGGTTGTGCAGATGTTGATCATCTTTTTACATTTTGTCACTGGGACTCTTCCATTCTGTGGCAGTATCTTGTCTGCAGCTGCATCATAAGCTATGAAAGAAACTCAGGTCTTCTAGGACTTTTAAGTCCAGCTCAACTAATACTGGCCAAAATGTAGTTGTTTCTGATCCTGCTCTCCAGTTGTAGTCTTGCCATCAGCACCATCACTAGTTTTGGCTTCTCAAGTTTCTGGGAAAATAACCCTGAGCACCACTGAGCCCCGGTCTTTCTCCTCACCGTGTCTGGAGACTTTTGATTCTGCCAAGCATGTCCAGATGGCCAGCTGAGTATTGCTCAATCACATCCTTAACATCGTATGGTCTCAGGGTCTCCTTGAACTTTCTTTTGGCTACCAGGAATTTAAGAATTCTGCAAGAAAACATGCTCTTTTTTAAAAAAAGTTAACATGCAAGGCACCAAAAGCTGGATGAGAGATCCAGATAACCTTTTACTGGTCTGGGTAACCTTGCGTGGCCTACCCCCATTTAGTAAGTGCTTTTCAGAACTGCTGGTGGGGAGGAAAGTCCTTTAACCACAGATGCCAAAAATGCAACCTGAAAGCAGGAGATGCTGTGGCCCAATGCTCTTCAATCCAGTGTCCCCATATTTAATCACCCATAATCCTGATCTTATAGAATAAATAGACTTTCATATTTAAGGGTTTCAGGTCAACCACTTCAACTGAAGTTCAACAAAGACCACAGCAAACTCTAAAATGTTAATTAACTGACTTAGCTATAATCACCCAACTGCTCTGCTCTCCATTTTAAAAGCCCACAAGGCAAAAATTGTATCAGTGTCAAAGAGCATTGAACTGTTGAGCCTACCAAAGAATTTCCTACTTGAACAAAATCAAGCACAATTTTTAAGATCTGTTCCGGGGCTGGCCTGAATATAGTGGCAGCAACAGCCAGGACTTTGCAGGTAGAAATCCCACTCCAGCTACTGTATAGCCTAAGTCTTTAGTCATTGGTGGAGTATTCTTCCAACAGAACCTGCTAGACTACCAAAAATGGTTTAAAGAACAGATGGGCGCACTTCAACCCAACTCATGGATCAATCAACTTCAAGGAGCAAAAGAGAGACCATCATATCTTCCAGTTGTGAATTTCACTGTCATCCTTTTTGTTTTTACTGCTAATGTACAACTGCAATCTTTCCTTTGGTTTCCAGGGATTTCTCCGTGGCAGTCTGCCTGCAAAGTATATATTCAGCCATCCCTTCTTCTTTTAAATCCAACTCTAATTGGCTTTAATTTCAATTTCTTTAATCTCAATTTCTCTTGAGAGCAACATCTAGACTACAAAAAGTTTATTCTAGTTCGTTGTGCAATTCCAAATGCTGAGACTTTGATTTGAGAGGACCAAATCAACAAAGCAAAGGAAGAAGTCCTTGTGGATCCAAACCTGGAGCTCTTAGCTTTGATTCCAGCTTCACAGCACTCACCTGACTGCTCGGATCAAGGTCTTTACAGTAGGCATGATGTCTTCAAAAGTCAAGTCACATTGATGGGTCTTCTCCTCACTACTTTCCTCTGTAGGACCATCAGCTGTGGATGGAAACATGACTTGGTGGGAGGACTAGCCTCTAGGTCAGGATTTCCTAACTTTAGTTATTTCAAGATATGTGGACTTCAACTCCCAAATTTCTTCAGCCACGATGTTGGCTTTGAAATTCTGAGACTTGGATTCCACAATCTTGAAGTTGCTGAGGTTGGGATGCACTGTCCTAGGGGAAATGTGTGGAATATAAAAATAAGAAACTGTTTAATAAAATATACCAAATAGCAAAACCACCACATGTTCCGAACACTTCAGAAATACGAGTAGCAATGGAATAAACACAAATAATTCTTAGCAAGCTTGGTTGATTTCCTCTTAAGATCAACTACTATGAATTAAAACCATATGAAAATTTCCCAACCACCAGCTTTGGCTGCTTCCAAAATTTACCGTCCACTGGTGTCCGGGGCTTCAGCCTCAAAGAGGCCCGGAACTTCGTCCTGTCATTGAAGCTCCAGCTCTTTTGTACCTTGCTGGGGCTGATGCCTTCATTGACGTTCTCTGTGCTAGGGGAGCGGTGGAGCGGAGGCACCAGATGCTGTTTCGCCCGGCTGCCTTGCTTCTGAGAATTGCTCACTCGGATGCGGTCTTTGAGTCCCATTTTATTGCTGGAAAGGGTTTAGAGCAGAAGTTAACTGAGGAACATGTGACTTGGGGAGGATGCAAAGCCACAGCTGAAGGGGCCCTAGACTCAAATCTGCTGCACTCCTCTGCTTACCCTTTGAATAGGTTACAATTTTGACTGTGGGCTTTCATGTGATCACAGCGGGCTCTCATTGGCCCTGAAATCCTATACAGTTCAGATAGTCTTCAACTTACAACTGTAACTGAGCCCAGCATTCAACTGTAAGCCATACTGGTTGTTAAGAGCGCCACCACATGACTGTGGCTGGTTTTATGACTTTCTCAATCATGACTGTTATTAAATGAACACCATAGTCACTAATAGTAATAGCAGTAATAGCAGTAATAGCAGTAATAGCAATAGCACGTAGACTTATATACCATTTCCTAGTGCTTTACAGTCCTCTCTAAGTGGTTTACAGAGTCAGAATCTTGCCCTGAACAATCTGGATCCTCATTTTACCAACCTTGGAAGGATGGAAGGCTGAATCAACATTGAGCCATTCAGAATTGAACTCCTGGAATGAGCAGTGAGTTAGCCTGCAGTACTGCATTCTAACGACTAAGTGATCTATTGTTTACAATGGGTATTTTTTTTTGCTGGAAACTGGAAGTAAATGCTGGTTTACAGCAAAAAAAAATGATAAATCACAGTCATAGGTCTGTGGGAACCTGCAAATGGCCATAAATGAGGATGCCAAGTGTCCAAAATGCAATCACATGACTGCATGGGGTAAGGCCTTATTGGGACTTTAAATCTAGGTTATAAGTAGCTCCATGGGGGTCTGTCATAATTTTGAATGGTCGCAATTTGAGGACTTTATGGAAAAACCCCTAAACATGGATGAGAATCAGAAGAAAGTTTGGTCCCCAAATAGAAAGTCATAAAATCAGGCACTTGGAATAAAATAGCTAAGTATTTTAGCAAGTCATCATTCAAACTTGAAATAATACTTTAGTCAATAAGAGCTTCTATCCTAATACTTTGTGTTACAACACCCTGTTAAGCCCCAATTAAGGGAGAAAGCATACTGCTTTCTTTTCTGTCTTTCGGTTCATCACCAGAGACCATACCGACAGAAAGCTATTTGTTTCGTTGTCTTTTGTTTACATGTGTTTATGTATTTAAATGTATTATGTATTTATTTAAAATTATCAGCTTAAAAACCTTACACACACAGATAATGTGTGTGTGTGTAAGGTTTTTTAAGCTGATAATTAAATAATAAATAAGGGAGACTAGGATAGATCTATTTTGAGCTAGTTAGCTCTCTTCAGCTAGCCATACCTTTACTGGGATTCGAACCAGGGAAGTATTACATGTGAGGCAGTTGTAATTGCCACTACACCACCTGGCTCTATCCTTACCAGCAGAGGCAGGGGAATAAGTATATACTTTGTGTTACAAAAAACCTTACACACATGTAAAACAAAAAGACAACGAAACAAATAGCTTTCTGTCGGTATGGTCTCTGGTGATGAGCCGAAAGACAGAAAAGAAAGCAGTATGCTTTCTCCCTTAATTGGGGCTTAACAGGGTGTTGTAACACAAAGTATATATATATATTCTGCATACACAGCAATACTTTAGTGTGTGTATGAGCTGCCATGTTACACTTGCTTCTGTTTTGCTGTGCAGTGACAGTCTGCCATGAACTCCTAGGAGGGTGGACAAGAGAGGGAATGGTTAGGGGAAAGTGAAAGTAGCCTCTGTATTACCTGAGATGCTGCTTCAGAGTCAACTGGCTGGGAAAGGAAAGCAGCTGCATACCAACCTAGGCTTGAAGTGACTGTTCTGAAAACACCTTGCTTGAACCTGATTGGTCATGGTGGGAGGTGGTCAGCAATGGGAGGCAGTTAAGGGAGGGAAAAGTTGAACTTGGGGATTTTGGCACATGGTTCTCAGTTCTGACTATGACTTCTATTAAAACTATACTTTTCTCAACAAATGAAGCTAAGGATTGTTTCTACTTAGGTATTTCAGTGGTGGCAGGTCTGAGAGCGCATCAACCTGATCCTCTTGTAGGAACCTTGGTTTTGTTTTTCTGGAGATGTGCCCCATGATTCCCCTTCCAAATGAGGGGCCAAGGGTTGTTAAATGACATGTATCTTTTCCACTACTACCAACATGTCTTTGCAGGTAGAAAACAAACATATAAGGAAGGTAAGTCTTTTCCTGTAGCACTAGTTTTCTGCAAAAGATTAAATAAAAGATCTCAATAAAAGATTAAAAAAAGATTTTTTAAAAAGTCTCAACGCAAATCCACACCAAGTTCTCCACAGCACCCACCTCATTCAGTGGTGGGATTCAAATTTTTTTACTACCAGTTCTGTGGGCGTGGCTTGGTGGGTGTGTCAGGGAAAGGATACTGTAGAATCTCCACTCAGAGGTGGTATTTGCCAATTCTCCGAACTACTCAAAATTTCCACTACCAGTTCTCCAGAACTGGTCAGAACCTCTTGAATACCACCTCTGACCTCATTGTGGAATTTATGGCTTTGGTGCAGTGCGTTCATTATCCATTTGTAGGGTCTACAGGTTGGACCATAAGTCAAGCAGCTGATTTCAGTTAGAGAAAGGATAGAGGAAAAGGGCCCAAACTAGCTCATGCCACAACCCCATTCATAGTCCGGAACCCTTTCCAAAATACTTACAATAAAGGTTGAAAGGAAACAAGCAAACAAACCAAACATGAAACGTTAGAACAATTAAAAGATGGAGAGACTGAAAGACACAACAAGACCAGGGATGCCTGCAGAGGAGATGTTTGGAAGCTCCGCAAGCTCAACACAAGATAAGCTGGCTGAAAGTTTTATTTAAGATAATGTTTGGCTAATAAACCAAGAATATCTTCCTTGATTGCAAGGGAAAGCCTACAGCCCAAACAAATGTGGCTGTGGAAGGAAAAAGCCATTGTTCCCAGATAATACTTCTCCTTCCTTCCTAACAAGATATTTGACCCAACAGAAGAGAATAGAGTGTAGCTCAGGGTTGAACTGTGGAGTCCTTGATGTTCTCTGAGCTTGGTTGTTTTCTTGCAGACGTTTCATTACCTGTCTAGGCAACATCAATGCTAGCTTTCTTTTGCTAGAAGAGACTGGCGTTTGCTCTCTATTTATATACAAGTGACTTGCTCTGTCAGAGTTGGCGGGAGTGTTCTTGGTGGTTCCTCCTAGTTATTATCTTATTTAGTTGGGTAATGAAATGTCTGTAAGAAAACAACCAAGCTCAGAGAGCAGTGCACCAAGGATCCTATGCTTGTCCCAATTTGCCTATTTATTCAAAGTAGCCAAAAGGATTCAGATGGAGATGGATCTGTGGGGGACAAGAGCTAAAAAAAAACCCAAGATGACAGCTACAACTATGTGATTGAAGCCTTGGGTCCTTTTTACACACACATCACTTGCAACTGTTAGATAAATAAATATTTTGCTTCACACAAGCGCAAGGGGAATTGTGGGGGTTGGTGGTGGTGAAAAATGTCACGATCATAGCCACATCAGTACAAATAAAGTCCTGCCCCATTTTGAAACATGTTGCATGTGCAATGAATGTTTAAAAAAACAGAAGGGGTTTCAATCACAGTATTACAGACATATCTTTCCAAAGGAATCTAACCATAGTTAACCCTGATCAAAACTAACATTTGTTTCAGTGGCTAACTTTAAAGTTGACTAACTTTCACTAACTCAACTGAGGTAGTTTGCACTCTCAAGAATGATCAAAACCTTTTCTCTAGCAGAACGTTCAGCTTTATGAATTTGTTCAACTAACCAAACTGCTTGGGTTCATATCACAACCCTAAGTCCTGGAAAAATTAACCAAGTTAAACCTAACCAGCATATTTAGTAGCCACAGCCAAATAGCATGAAACACGATATCTTTTGTAGTAATAGCACTTAGACTTATATACCACTTCACAATGCTTTCCAGCCCTCTCTAAGCAGTTTATTAGAGTTTGCATATTGGCCCCAACAATCTGGGTCCTCATTTTACTGACCTTGGCAGGATGGAAGGCTGGGTCAATCTTGAGCCGGTGAGACTCAAACTGCCTAACTGCCAAAATGCTGGCAACTGGCAGTCAGCAGAATTAGCCAGAATTAGCTCTTGCCATCTCAGACAGTGTCTTTTTGAGCAAGGGCTCCAGAACTGAATTGTAAAACACAAGAAAACACTGAATTGCTTCTCCTTTTCAAGGATGGCCTCTGAGTTCTGCTCAATAGGAGCACTAGAACCAAAAACAGAAGTTCACAGATCCAAATGGTATTTTACCTAACAGACCCAGCAATGGTTTGGCCAAGAATTTGACTTCAATGGCAGAGCTTCTTCTTCTTCCCACCCAAGCAGAAAAAGGTATTTCTGACTGCACTGTTAAATTTCTTTGCTAACCATTCCCCACGTGCCTAAGCTAAATATAAATAACAGTCCCTCGCTCACAACAATTGTCTATCCCACCCAGCTTCAAGCATGCATTGCATAGCACCTTGAGCTCATGTCTTGATCAAGAGCATCCACCAAGTGTGATCATAAAGGTGGCCACCATAGTAAAATCGAAGTTCTGGGTGGACCATTGAACCTAGAAAACAGGCAAACCTTCATGTCACTGTCATTAACCACCAGCCTGTGGACATTTCTCTTTCTCTTCTTCTTGAGTTGGACAATTCTGCTTCCAGCTGGCAAATGGAAGGTTACAAAAACAAAAACCGGGGGCTATCATCTCTGTCTTTCTGCTTGTTTTTGCTTATCATCATTTCTTTTGACAGAGAGGAAAGGCATAGCTTTAAAACACTGATTGGTCACCAAATGGGAAGAGTCAAAAATCTATAATGGTGGGTTGGAGAAAGGGGATGACACCGTAGAATAGTGTCTTTGTGTGTATGTGTCAGTAGTGGGGAAATCCCAGCATCTGAGAAGAAGGAAGGATAGGATTTTACCATCTATAAAAAAAAGCTGCTCCCTATATTTATTTATTTATTAAATAGTTTTATATACTGCCCTTCTCCCGAAGAACTCAGAGCGGTGAACAGCCAACTAAAATATATATAAATTACAAATATAAATACAATTAAAAAAGAATTAAATTAAAGGCTGCCAATTAAAAATTTAAACCCCCCGATTAAAATAAGTTAAAACTTTCATACCCCAACCAATCTAATCTAAAACCCCTTATTTAAAATCCCATTTGAAGTTAGCTCAGGCCGGCCTGCTCAAAGAGCATGGAACCAGCAAAATCAGAAGCCCCTGATTTTGTGGACATGGAAAGTTGTGCAATGTCAACTTAACCCCAATGTAGAATTGTCTGTGATCCAAAGGAGATGAAACAGTTCTTACTGGATTGAAGAGGCATCCAAAGAAATAGGAAAGGTTGCCTCACCCATGCCTAGCATAAAGAAATCACTGCATTGCGGACTTTAAGACCATCTATAGCCCAAAGTATGAAGAAATGCCTCCAGATTTATAGGAAATGCAAGGTCCAGGAAATGAATTCCTCTTTTCAGCAAGGGTCTGAGATTGGTGGAATAAAAGCAAGATAAAATTGGCATGCAGAAATGCCAGTTGCCAAACTTGGTTCAGAGAGACGGTTTGGTGTAGCAGTGAAGCATCAAGTTAGAAATCAGGAGATAGATCAGGAGTTCTGCTCTCACCTCAGGCACAAAGGTAATTGGGGATCTTGAGTCAGTCCCACTCTCTCAACCCTAAGAAAGGATGACAGGCAAACATCTTGCAAAGAAAATTCCAGGGACTTCTTCAGTCAGCTGCCAGGAGTCAATCTTGGCTCAAAAGTACCACCCACACCACAATAAAACCTTGGTTAGCTACCTTAGAGCCATTAATGGACATAATTCTCAGTGCACAGCTGGCTAAGTAAGGAATTACAAGTGGCCATTTTCTCCAGAAGGCTTGTCCAACAAAATATCCTGTTTTCAATTGGGTTTTAAACTGCAGGTATGACTTGAACTTAGGAAAATAGATGATATGTTCCATCTCGTTCCCAAGTAACACCTAAGCAACATTTTCTGACCAATCCTCCAAAAAGCACCAGGTTTTTATTAGATACCTTTCATGCATTGTTCCCCCAATGTGGCTTCATCCAGCTGTGTTGGACTACAGTGGCCCAAAACCAGTAGTTTAGGGTGAAGAATAAAAGAGATTTGGATTGCAACTTTGGGAAAAATGGCTTAGTATTTCAAAAAGAGAAAATGACAAGAACTGAACTGCTACATTTGCTTTACACAAGTGACTCTATATCAGTTCAGGAGCCGATGGATTGATTCTTGGGAATTATTTTCCTCATTCCCAAGAAACATTTTTGTCCTTCTGTAGCAACTTTCATAATTTCAGAAGATACATTCCTGCATTCTAAAGCTACCTAGAGCTGCCATATGTCTGGTTTGCCTTTGCTAACATTAGCCCTATGAACATCTGAGATCTCCACCTGAAGCAAGCTGTGAAGGAATAAGGCAGCTGCAACAGCACTGGTCTCTGGTCACTGCCATGGCCCAGCAGATTCCAAAAAGAGGAGTGAATACTTTTTTTAATGAATCACAGGCAGATAATTGGTCACCTAACTTGCAAGGATGTCTTTGCACAATGACTGGAGGCATTGTGAAAGGGTCACTCTGGGAGGCACCATCAGTAAAAGTAGAACACTGATCATTGACCTGCTAATTTCTCACCATCTTGCAAGAATGCACCATTGAGATCCTCCACATTTCCCATGGAGGAAAACTGGCAGCTCTTTTTGGCCTGTCTTACTGGGCAGCATGGTCATCAGTGTTGACTTTCTTGAGGAACTTCAAAGCAACTCTGCATTCTCAGGTGAGTTGCCTTTTTCCAGGAAGGACAAAGGACCCTGGTTTTTCCACTTTAGATTAGAGATTATTCCAACAGCCAGTTTTCAATCTCCAGGATTCCCCATTCCTTTAGTCTTTCCCCCATGCAGCTCAATTTAAGAAAACTGGAATAACTTCAGGGCCAGCCCTAGGGCAAAATTCCCAACAAGGTCAGATCCCTTCTTCAGCTGGACATCGTTTGGATGGGACTTCTTCCATGACAATCACCAAGTCTTAATGTCATGGATAGAAGAAAAAGGGCATGAAATTGTACATAATCAAGATTCTTTCAATACCTTCTACTGTATGGTTCAATCTGACAAACCAATGGACTAAGTCTTTCCAGGACTGCTAGGTTATCCAGCCAACATGTTCATGGGTTGCATCCATATCTTAAATCGAAATCTGCCCATTTGTAAGAAGTTGAATCACTCTGCTAATGGAATCACTACATCTCGAAGGATGAGGGAGATGTTCCTGTCTTCATGCATTCATGTTTCCAAGTGACTACCACTGGCCCTAAGAGTTATTCCAGACCCAGAATATAATCAGGCAGCTACAAGAAGGTAAATCTCCAGCGCAGCTTTAGACTTTTGTTTGAAAGTTACAACCTGAGGAAACCAATCTTTCTGATTTAAGATTTGGGGGTATGAAAAATCAGAGAGAAACACAAAAACTCCCAAAATAAACTGAAGCGAGGTTGAGGTACAAAGTATCATGATGGTGGCCCACTAGATTACTATCTTGGCCTGAAATGATTAATTGCATTCCATATTAGATTGAATATTCAATCATCAGGTACCCTTTTCCATTAGGTTCACTCTCTAAGACTCAAGGAACATAGAAACTTTTAAAGAATCATCTCATAGTTGGTTGCTTTGGGAACCTGGACAAATTCTCCTACCCTACATTTTAAACATCCTAAGAAATCCATATCATGTTGAAGTGTTTTGATTTCTTTTAATTAATCCAGATATTCTCTTAGGGTCATCAGAGGCCAGCATAATGTGGCTTGGATGGTTGGGGCAAGGATGAAGAAGAGAAAAGAAGTGGGAGGTTTTAGAAGAAAGGAAGAATTCAGAAAGTATTAAGTAGCAACAGGGGTCCCTGGGTTCTTTATCTCCCATCGCAATGTGGCTCATGTTGAATCCAAGTGCATTTGTTTTGACTTTTGCTTGAAAGCTGCACTGGAGACATACCATTATTTTTTTTCAGGAGAGCAAACATATCTCCCACCCTGGAAGGGCATCATAACAAATGGGAAGAAAGGGCATCCCCATGCACTTCTCCATTGCACATTATTTTTGCAGCATGCCCTCTCTGATATTAAAAAGGGAAGGATTTGAATCAATAGGACAACCATAACGCAAATAGAATATGAACATCAAGACAAGTCCCCAAACATCTCCTGGACAGCAGATCCAAAGCCTCGGTACCTCTGTTTCCAGCCGGTGGGAATCCGAAAGAAATTCCTTTTACTACTAAAGATCTGGCTAGAGAGAGGAGAAGGAAAACAAAAACAAAAAAACAAGAACAAAAAGAAGAGGGGGGGGGGGAGAGAAGACAAGAAGGAAAAAGAAAGGAAGAGAGGGGAAAAGGTTAGTAGGGGGAAGGGCAGAGGGGAAAGCCATGCTGAGGCCAACAGGACATGGTGAATGTTGTGAGAGCACCATCCACAGAACACCTCACTCAGGACATCCCAAAATTCACTATAATTTCCAATCCCATCATTGATATGGACAACTCACTTGGCCTCCATGAAACAAGCCAGCATCACCAGAGCTTGCTGGAGGAAGGCTTGGTTTAAAAAATGATCAGCGTAGTTCAGATCTGGAAATATGCATATTGGCCAAGAAGGTCAGATGTCATATTACTCTTGTTCTTCTTGTCTATTGATAGCTATTTCCAATACCTCCATTAAAGCTCCTTCTCTTGACTGTGAGTAAAATGAAAAAAGAATAGTTTGCTGTTCTCACTGTCAATCCCAAGTGCTTTTTTTATGGCTTACAACCAGGCCTTAGCTCAGAGACCTGGCTGCTTTTAATATGAGTTTAACAGGTCTCCTGCACAGGAGGTGGGCAAATATGATATCTCTCTGTTGCTTCACCATTCCCTAGATCTGTCATCTTTTCTTTATGCTTCATAACATAACTTCATTGCTCTTCTGGAAGAGTGCTCAGTAGTCTTAGAACCACAGTTGATAGGTGCTCAGAGAACTATGCTAGGGAGCAACAGAGAAGCACCTCTCATTTCTACTTTCTTATGTGACTTCCACACCACCATTGATTCAGGTTGATCTAAGTTTCTGAGTGAGGTATAAGAGATGATTCTACTTTGAAAGCCTGTTGCCCAAATCAAAATAGACCTGGAAGACTCTTCTCATTGAGAGAAGAGTCACCTTAAGGTGTTCACCTGACTGCACCATCAGAATGCTTGGTGAAATGTATCAGCTTGTGCCCATAACAAAGCTTGTTGAGGGCATTATGGGAAATAGTGTTTTAACACTGGAACAACCAAAGGTGATTTAACACTAATGTCCTGGGCTAGGGACATGATGAAGATATGTGGACATGTCTATGGAGATTCTCAATCATCCAGTTCATGATTGTTCCAAAGGTGCTTTTTGTAAAGGCAACTGGACTTGATTTTTTCAGTTCAGTTCCAAAATCATTATATTGCATTGATTATATTGTTCCTTGCAAACTGGGCAAATCTATAAACCAAAATAAAATAAATACTGTTTAAATCTTATGGGGACTTAAGACAACCTTTAACCCTTAAAAACCCTATTCCTTCAAGAAAAAAAAAACAATCTCATGGAGACTTTTTTCCTACTTGGAGAAGTGAAGAGAGAAAACACTACCCTCCCTCACATCTCTGATTGAGATGTTTGGTCTTTCCACTTCTGGTGACACCACAACATGATTAGAAATACCACTTGAGGACTTAAAAGGTGGGTCCTGGTTTCCTGCAAAATTGACCTCCCTTGTCTCTAAGCATTGATGCAGCAAACAATTCCCTTGGTTCCCCTGTGTTATTTCCATTTTCAATGCTGTTTTTCCCAACACACCACGTTATTCCCCCTACCTCAGCGGGAGATACAGACCACCACCAGCATCTCTTGTAGGGAAACCTACCATCCTGCTGCCTCCCTCTCTCTGAGGAGGGAATAAAAGCAGACACCACCATTTTAAAGGGAAGGGTTACCTTAGGCGCAAACACTTGGGTGGCGGAGCATCTTCTTCTATCCAGCTTCCGGAAATGATTAGGGAATGGAGAAGTGATGAGAAGATGGACAGAGAAATAGGAATCAAGGGAGGCAGAAAGGAGGAGAGAGAGAAAAGATGATGAAATGAGGTGGACTGCAAAGGAGACTTGGAAGGTGGAAACCGTCCAGACCCAGCCATACTGACCCTCTTTCTGGAAAGAAACTGGTGCTGAAAACGTTTTGCCACAAGTCCTGCTAGAAAATGAGATTCTGGGTTAGCCATGATGTTGTGTGTATTGGGTTAATCTTTTTGGCGGCGGCACCTAAATTTCTTCCTTGAAAAGGCAACTATGAAAATGATCCAGGGGTGGGGTGTAACGATGGCCTCCAGCCAGAAGAGGGAGATAAAGAATTGTGCATGGTTGTGCCTTTCTTTCAAGGGCCAAGGAGGAACCCAAAGGAAGCCAACTCAACTTGTACCACACGTAGAAACAAACAAAGGAGTAAAACCAGGAGGGAGCAGCAGCACAAGACAGAGTCCACACACCAGAGAGAAAGAGAGAGAGAGAAGGGCATGAGACACACCAGGGGCACGAAAACGTGCAAGGAGGTGGCATCAACCCTACCTTTCTCCTGTGCAAAAAGTAGGAGTGGAGGCTTTCAGGCCAGAGGTGAAGGAGTGATACGACGGTGGAGCTCCATCAGGAAATTTCCTCACCTCAGAGATCCTAAGCTCTCCGTTGCGAGCTCGGTGCAAGTTTTCAAACATAGGGACCAGTTCTCTAGGGTTGGGTTCAAATAAAAACATGGAGAAATTAAAAGCTTTCAAATGGGAGAGAAAGGGGAGGAAGCAAGCAAGCAAGCAAAAAAAAGTAGAATGTCAAGGAAAGTCTTGAAAATAGAAGGGGATTAAAAGAAAGAGAGAGAGAGAGAAAGGCAGGAAGGAGAAGCAATGAAAAGCCTAGCAGAAATTTAACAAAATTAAAACAAACACATTTGTGGACCACTGCCCATAAATTCTTTATAGAGAAACTTGTTTTTCTCCATAGGAGAAAGGAATAGCTATCACCTAATTGTTCTGTTTTTGATTGACTTATCTGATAGATTAAATTGATTGGTATTGCTTATAGAATTAGGATGCATGTCTGATGGGTTACATTGGCCTTCGTTCACACATGTTTAATCTAACTCCAAATCTAATTTAGAAATTAATCCATTTTTTAGTTTGTGGAATATATGGAACTATAAATCAGCCAGATGGCTTATATTCATAAAATACACTAAGCCACAGAAAGTGAATGATCAAACTGTCTAAGCTTAGCAAATGAAACCAAATTTGTAAGTAATTCGGTTAAGTGTGTTGTGGGAACACTAATTTATGAGCACAAACTCCTATTTTGGGAAGGCAAGTAAATAAGTTGTCATGAATTATCACAATTTTGTTCTGAGTGTAATCCAAGCTGCAAACCAGACTTTCCTCAGATCTGTAGAACATTTCATTCAGAACTATCTAAAGCAACAGTACCAATCAATAAATCTTACCATTAATTGAGATATTCAGTCTTCAATACTAAACAATAACCCATTTCATATTGTTGGGCTGTTCATCATCGATAGTGTTCAATAATAAACATTATTGAATTCAGGATGGCTATGAAACTTATTCCATATATGTCTCCCAAGGGCAGGCAAGCATACAATAAACATACATGGCAACTGAAATTAGTTCAAAAAATTTGCAAAAGGAAGAAGCAAGACAAAATGGATGAAAAGCTATTGCTGGCCAGACTTCCATATTGGACTTTGGTTGGAAAATAACAGCAATTTGATATGGAACTAATCACACAGAAGAACTGTCAATTCTTCCTCATTGGATGTCTTCAAGTAACAGATGGAGTGCTGGACTGTTCTACCAACTCTAGGTTGTGGGCTCCTTTGTACTCTCCAAACTTGATTGCTTTCTTGCAGATGTTTGATTACCCAATTAGTTAACATCATCAGTTCTAGAAGGGAGTGGTGTTTGTCCTCTCTTTATATACAAGTGGCTTGCCATGTCAGTGTTGGTGGGAATATTCTTGGTGGTTCCTCAACTACACTGTTGTTTCTTGTTTGACTATTTGTTTGAGCTGATATTTTCTTGAGTGGCATATTGTTTACTTCTCCATTGTTGGTCTAGTGTTAATCTTGGTGTTAATATCTGCTTATCTATGTATTGATGGCTGTCAAGGATTTTTTTTTGTTCTTTTATTTCCTTTTTAGCTTTTTTATTGTCTTTTTTGAGTGGCATGTAGATGTTTATCTCAATGTACCTGTTGATGTTAATCTGTCTAAGTGCCAGGTTTCCAGAAATTATCTAGCATTTTTGGGCTTAGCTTGGTTTCAGATGCTCAGTTTCCCAGTTGAAATCCTGGTCTGCTCATGTGTTGTGCAATTAAGGAGTATTCATCATGTCTTCTGACTGCTATTTGGTGTTTCTGGATGTATTCTATTAGTCTTCTGCCTATTTGTCCTATATATTATAGTGCACCAAGGACCCCGCAGTTCAGTCTTGAGCTGCAAACATTCTCTTCTGCTGATACAAATCTAGATTCACTATACTCAATAGCAACAAGAGGGTTAATAAGTTCTCCTCCATCTGACTCTAGGGCCAAGCAGAATCTGAATTTAGGAGTCAGAGTCAAAGAGTGCTGGATAGCCAATATGCCTCGAATATAAGGGTATAGCCAAAAATTGATCTAAAAATCCAAAAGGTGGATAATGGTCTTTGCTTATAAATATGTGCTGTTGATGCTAAGTTGCTAGTGTTGACATTCACATCATTACTGTTAAGCTCTAAAATTATCTGCATCAATGGGCCAAGTATAAGGTAATTTGAAGCAAATGCTAGGAGGGTCTTCCTCTTTCACAATGATGTTTCTCTACATAGGATGCAAAGAACCTCCAACTCATAAGATCTCCCATTTGGACAAGTGAAACTGGGGTGGAGACCATACTTCATCATGAAAGCATCACTACTCCAGATCAGTCCATGAAGGAAGAAAATAGGTCTCCATACCATGGCCAGATGCTCTCTGGACTATCCTATTTATATGGTGGGGGGGAGAGAGAGAAAGAGAAAGATGGGGTACAATTTCATAGCCAAACTACTGACTAGGGGAAGATGGGAATTCTTCTCCCTGATGTTTGACAATGTTAATCTTTAGAAGCTTCCATTTGGGCAATACTAACCATCATAAAGGGGGCAGGTTTTGCATAATTTATTCTTTCTCCTTAGTGCAGAAACTGTAGCCTTCCAGAAATTTTTTTTAAAGTTTTCTAATGAATTTGGTCAAACCCACCAAAATTTGCATTCAGCACTGAATGAGTGCAATTCAAAAGGCTTCAGGATGCAGCTTCCAAGCCTGTGTCATGTACATTCAGACAAAAGTCCTTGAGATAAAGATGTTTGGCATTGTAATTTTTTTTTAAAAAAGTCTTCATCCCTAAAAAGTGTAAGATATTTTGAAACAGGGAAAAAAGTGAAATGACAGCACAGGCTTCCTGAATCCTGATTCTTCTTTTAAATCATCTTTCCACATAAGGGATAGCCAATGATAATAAATCTACTGCAAATCTTCTCTCCCCTTATTACACTGGTTAATGCAATTTGTAATTCACCAAGCCACACACTGTAGTATGGAAGTAAACCAAGGGTATCATCTTCTTGGTCTCCTTGTTTATTAAAAAGGTCCATGAGAAGGTCTGTATGCCAAAAGTATCCAATCATGAGGTATAGAAACTTGTCATTTTTGGTCCTTGCTACTACATTTCTTCTCACTTACTTTTCCCCCTTCCATCTTCCTTCCTATCTCTTCCTCCTAGTCTTGGAGGAGGGTCTAATGTCAAGATGTCTATCATGCCCGCATGATTCAAGTTCCACCCCTTTTTACATGCAGATGCCATTTTGACATTTTTATTATATATATATACTCAGGAATTTGACATTTTTATTATATATATATACTCAGGAATTTCATTGAGAAGCATCAAGAGGCATCGGGTATATATCCGATGCCTCTTGATGCTTCTCAATGAAATTCCTGAGTATGCCCACTCTGCCCCTCTGCTACTTGCTTTTGGATGTACAATCCACAGCTTTTCCCCTCAAATAATCATTTTTAATCGTTGTTTTGTGCTGCTTCTGCCTGTTTGGTCTTTAGTTTTGCTTTGATTTTTGAAGATAGTCACTTGATTCCACAGAATTTGTCTCCTTTGCATTTTTGTCTTGTTCTATGTTAAAGACAACTGAAAACCTTCTTGTGTACTAAACATTAGAAAAGTGGGAGATGCATTTAGATACAGAGATCCTTGTGGGCTGCCACAGGCCTGTTTGAGACTATGAAAACGCGATCAAAGTAAGTCTTGCAAGAGGACAGCTTTTTAATTGAACAAATTATGCTTAATAACAACAGTCTACTCTGTATGTATATGCATGTGACCCCATGCATGTCTACATCTATGCAAAGATCTAGAATCATGCTCCCATTAATAGCCCAATTCCTAGCCTCATACCTCTCCATTAGTCTCCATTGCAGCTTCCACCACCTAGAAGATCCTGGAGCCCAGTTTGAGTGGAGGAAACATCACATGTTATGAAAGATGTGAATGGAATTATGATGCCTTATGAAGAGGGCATGGGATCTGAACATTCAAAGCCCAGCAAACATGTTCAAAGGAAGCGATCTATGAAGCATCAGCCTCACTGATTTTAGTCCTTTCACCATGGCCAGTTCCTGTTCTGCAATTATCCATAATTAATCTACCACCTTCTCCTGATGGATGGGATCTAAACACTGGATTGGATAACAACTCATTTATCAGAGGAGCTCCATGTAAGGGAATGACCACTTGCACGGGAGTGCAAGGCCAGAGGAAAGGCACTTCTCTATCTGGCAAGCAGGAAACAGTGTCTCCCCACCATCAAAAAGTAGTTCAAAAGAAGGTCAATGGGATCAAAGAAGCTGAAGGACACATGCATCCAATTTCCATGATTCTGTAACCTAATCCTGTTTTCCTTTCCGAAAATTTAATTAATTAGACTCTGGGAAAATCTAGCATTCTTGATTGTGGGAAGCTGCTAAGGCTTGCTGACACTCACCTTCAACCATCACAAGAATATCAGGCACCAAATATCCACCATCTACCATGGGATAGATGCCAGGCCACCAAAGCCACCATACAATCCCCATTAATTTCTCTGCCCTGTTCTCCCATAGAGTGACTCACATATTTCCCTGGAAATGTGGCAGAGACAAAAGAGGCATATTTAGCCCTACCAATTACTCACACAAGTTTGGCTCTCTCTGATCTATTTTCCCTACTCCGGTCCATCTCACTGCAATTCCATCAACTTGCTCTTTACATTTCCTTGTTCATGATTTCCAAGGAACACCTACCCACAGCTCTAACTGCCATTCCTCCAAACCCCCAATGTAACTTCACACATACCTAAAAGATGGAAGCATGCTGTCATAGTAACACCAGGTAGCAGTCAGGTAGGATCGGTTGATGTCTGTGGAGTAGAGGCGCCAAGCAGCCTAAATCAAGGAGGAAGGACAGGAGAAGAGACAGACGTCAGAGCTAGACCAACTTAAGAGGGCTCCCTCTCCACCCAGCCTTAACAAAGCAGGTGTCTTGGATGGTGGGCCCCAATCCCACCCCTTGCATTCCTCGTTTGATGCATTTCCTTGGTGAAAGAGACCAGGGATCCCCAAGGAAAGGCTCAGACACTCCAAGGAACGAAGTCATATGCATAGCACAGCCAGAGACAATTGGAAAGTCAAACTTAAATGAAGAGATTAAAAAGAATTTAATTAAAAGATTAAAGCTTCAAATAAAAGCATGATGGCTGTAGCTTGCTAAACCCCAACCCTAACTATAAAATACAAGCAGTATTTTTCCCCAGTGAGCTGCTTTTTGTCATCATCAGTCACCATCATCCTTAAACATATCATAAAGGGAGTTTTACCAAGAAGTCACATAAATAAAGATGACAAAAATACAACTCATAAATATGACAAATTTCAAAAAGATGCAATTGCTTAAAGCAATGGCAGAATCCAGCTTCATAGCCCTTAATAAATACTTTTTAAAAAATCAGCACGAAGATTTCCGGTTCAGGCTTCTTCAGCGATGAACTGAAATTCACGATCGTGCGTGGTTTTGATCTGTGCTTGCCGCTGGAGCGCCTCAAGCCGCCCGGATTCGGGGTTGAAGCCACCCCATAGAGGTGGTGAAGAAGGGGGAGCTGTCAGCGGAGTTGAGGAGAGCTGCATATCTCCTCCTCAGCTGGCCATTACTCCCTTTCCCAAAGGTGGTTGCAGTGATGGTCAGAAATGGCTACCTCAAAGAAGAACCCGACTGGACAAGATTGTGCAGGAGGAAGTTTAAAGGAGAAAGTTTGACTGACCGGGTTGAATGGAGAACGTCTATTTAAGGTACCTGGAACCTGAATTTTAAAGACTAATACTATTCCTAAAAAAGATCTTAAGCGGCGAAAGAGAAAGGGAAAGGAAATGGAATTGATTTTTTTCCTCTCACATTGACAGTTTTAATTGACTTGGAACGTTAAGAAGAGATTCGAATAAGAAATTGATACTAATCCACTTTGACATTAATAGGCTATTTCTAGCTGAAAATAAAGTGTCAAAGGGATAAAGATTCTTGGATAATTTAAAAATTTTCTTAAAAAAAGAAAGAAAGCAGAGGAGGGAAAAGGAAACAAGAGGGTGGAATCTGGAAAATGGAGGAGACCACCTGGAACTTAAAAAAATTGATACTGGAATTTTAACAAGGCTTGCAAAAGATACATTGTAGCTGAAACCTTGTTAACAAGATAACAATGCCCCTGGAAAGAGAAAGTATGAAAAGAAGCAAGAAACAGTTTTGGATTATTGGATGATTCCTGGAATTTTGGATGGTAGATCCTAATGAAACAAAATAAAATCAATTGGGGGTTGTTTAAAAAATTTTAAATTGGCATCATTCCTTGAAGAGTTAAAAATGAGACTTAAAAAACAAAAAGAAGAAGCACAAGAGGGAAGAGGATCTTTTGGCTTCATATTTCAATTTTTAGAAATGGAGATTTTGAACTATGAAAAACAACAAGAAATGCTGGCAGAACAAGAAGGGCGGGACAAAGAAGAAGCCATCTTTAATGACCAAGCAATTTTAAGCGGGGTAAAAAAGGGAAAAGGGGGAAAGGCAGTTAAAAACTTAAGCATTGAAGCAACAGCCAAAAAAAGAGTAATTTGAAAAGTAATCATAATATCAGGAAGAAGCAGAAGGGAGAATCACAGAAGAGAGAATCAGATAGAAAAGGAAATAAAAGGGGGAGGGAGAAGAAGAGAGGGAAGAGGGAAAGGAAAAAAGCTACAAATGACAGAAACAAGAAATAGAGGTACAGGAAAAGCGTGCGAGAATTAAAGATATAAACCTATTTAAAAGACACAGAGACAATGGTTAAAATTTAACTTAAGGAGAGGATTCTGCAAGGGTGCATGGGATTGTTATATTAGAAATAGAAAAGAATTAGAAAATATGTTAGATAATTAAAGTGATAGAAAAAATTTATGTTGATGCGTAATGGAATATTTGTTTGTAAAGAGAATAAGGCTCTCAATGATTTAAAAAGAAAGTTTAAAAAACTGAAAAGAAACATGGAAGATTTTTATCAGTTGACAAGATGAATTTGAATAAGAATAATAATTTTATTGACTACTGTTAATAACTATTGTTTTGTTTTTTATTTAAAGACAATAAGTAAAATATGAACTATAGATGATTAAAGTGAAAGACAACTGATATTACTAGGTAATGTTTGTTAAAAGAAATAGAAATGTAAAAGATTGTTATTTATATTAATGGTAGAGCTGTACTTGAATAGAATAATTATTCCATTTACTATTGTTATACATATATACAGATATATATATACATATATACTTTTTTCTTTTAAGAATTTAGTGTGTATTTTTAAGAGAATGTACCAAGCAGAATTCAATTGAAAATAGGTATGTGTTATAAAATAGAGGTTAGAAAATGAATGTTATATCTGTAAAGGTGTAACTTAAATTTTTAAACAAGATTTGAAAAAAGATACAAAGGTATTACACTCCAGCCTAGTAATTACAGGGGAAAATTTGCTTTATGAGAAAAGATAATATGAAATTGTAAACAGGGCAGACGAAAGTATAAAAACATTGATTAGAAAGATTTTAAAAATTAGAAAAAGATATGTAATTGAATTAAGAAAGGAATGAGATAATTTAAAATAAGACTGTAGGAAGTAAAGAAAGGGAAAAGCTATTGAAAAAATTGTGAAAATAGTTATAAGATATGGATTAGAATGTATAAGATAAATATGTATTGAGTTTATGTCTGAATGGAGAAATGATAACCCGGGGGCACGCTGTTCTCAAAAAAAGATATTTTATTTGTATTTGTATGTTTTGTGAAAACTTAAATAAAACTTTTATTTAAAAAATCAGCATGAAATATTACTATAGTTTTCTTTGCTGGTTTTTCTGTCAGCATAAAGAAGCTAGGAGTAGGAGAAGAGTTGTAGGCTCCAAAAGAAACAGAAATGAGGTGGTGCTGCCACTCATCCTATAGACCTAGCGAAGATATAACCATCTTCACAAACCAGGATCCTGGTGCCTGGTGCTTTTTTCTCCCATTCGTCTAATCAGCATTCTACTTATGGTGAATTACCCATGTTGACCTTCATCCTAATCTCATCACTGAAAAACTGAGGCTATGGTTGGAAGTGGCTCATTAAATCATAGTTAAGGGGGAACGTGGTATCCATTGGCTAGGTTGGTTGTCAGTATGTATGTGAAACATACTGAAGGGAAAGGGAATAAATATTACTCTGACAAGTCCTGTAGTAAAGGGTAGCAATATTCACCAGATTGGATATTTCTAAATCAGAAATCCACAGACTATGGTACAGGATCCACACAGGTCAAAAGTGGAGACAATTTTTCCCCTTGAGTTTGACAACATCTGCATGACCTTGTTAATTACTGTATTTTCTGAATTGGACTCAAACAAAAAACTCCCTTTTAAGTAGGTTTCATCCCAGAGATGGGTAATGTTTGGCCTTCCAGGTGTGATTCAAGGTGTTGGTGGTCATCTTTAAAGCACTCCATGGCTTGGGACCCAGGTATTTACGGGACTGCCTGCTGCCACCATCGGCCTCCCACCGGCCAGTGCACTCTCACAGGGTGGGCCTCCTCGGGGTGCCATCAGCTGGGCGATGTCGGCTGGCAGCTCCGAGGGTGCGGGCCTTCTTTGCGGGTGCACCCTCCCTCTGGAATGAATTACCCCCAAAGATGCGAACTATCCCTGACCTGCGAACCTTCCAGCGCGCATTGAAGACCCACCTTTTCCAACAGGCCAGTCTGGCCTAGTATCATTGGAATGGTTTTAATTTTGTAACTTTTCTACCCTGTTTTTATTGTTTTATTATCATTATCTCAGCCACTAATTTAATCTTTTTAATCGATTTTAACTTATATTTATATTTGTAATTCTATTTGTAATTATGTTGTTTTATTTGGGCTGTACACCACCCCAAGTCCCAATTTGGGAGAGGGGGCAGTATATAAGTTAAATAAATACTAATACTAATACTAGATTGTGGGAATGGACTCAGGAAGCCAGCATAGTACTCAGTCATCTTTATTTCTATCTAGGACTGCTCAACGGAGAAACTGCGGCAGCCCTTTTACAGTCAGGCTGCTTGCGGCTGTGGCCAGTGACAGCTCTCCGAATTTCCCGTCACCACGGACCAACCAATCACAGGTAAGTATGCTAATACATAACAGGTAAAGTTGGTGCATCTCCTGAAGCTTTGCCCTACAACCCCCATCTTCCCAACCAACAAGACCAGAAAAGCCTGCTTCATTTCTTTCAACATCTCAATACTAGGCTGTCTCCATTTCACACCTCTTGGAGGACACAGGCCAAGACAAAAGTAATGGAATTGATTGGACCTGGAGTGTTTCACATATAGGATTATTACTAGGAGTGTGTGGATACCTTCTCTCTCTCTCTCAAGAACTCTCAAATTGCAGCCACTCTAAATGTGGAACTTGTTCTGCTGAGTTTCTTATGGCTGATTGAAGGAAGGTGGGGGGAACTCCTTTAGAGATTAATTATCAAGGAGAAAGAACAAGCAGACATAGCCTGACCTTTCATCTGCTCTGGAAAAGAGGGCTATGTGAATTGGCCAGTGGTATCAGATGGGAAGAGGACAGCATCCTCACTCAGGAAAGAGGAGGGCAGAGCTGTGTCCCTAAGATAGTTTTGTATGCCAAAACAACTGCGTGCATCCCTTTTGTCTTGCCCACATCCATTTCCAGCTGTTGTTGGAGGCCTCTCAGCCCAGGAGTTGAATGGCAGGGCAAGGCTGCCAGAAGGAGACCTTTTGTTGCATGGATTCTCTGGACCACAGAGATAACGTGGTGTCAGAAGTTCCATCTTTCTGACCACAATAGGAAAGGAACCAATCCAGACAGGAGAATGATAGGGAAGAATATTGCCGGATCAGAAGTAATTCTTCAACGTAAGAGTGCAAAGCCAATGAAAGAGAAGCCAGAAAAGTAGATTTGGATTTGAGCTTATGGATGAGGAAGGAAATGGGACTGGAAAGGAGGTCATGGCTTAGGATGGGGCTGAGTGGGGAGTGCTATATCTACCCCTGAACCGTACAAACCATAATTCAAAAGATGGAAGAATAAGGAAATATTCATAATGGAACAATGGATTGTGAAGGTGGCAAAGCTAACAGACAATGCAAAATTGACTTGTTTGACTAAGGAGTGAACAACAGTTACTTTTAGAAAAGACTGGAATTTATGGATTTTTTTCTGCTGAAAATGGACAAAAAGGAATCGGCAACTTTGGGATTTATTGATGAAAATGTTTGTTTATGAAAAAAGAGAATCTAGATATGCACTTTGTAACTGTTGCAAAGAAGATTCTTCAGTTATCTTTCTTTTTCTTTTGTTATCATCCCTTATTATTTTGTTTTTTATAACTTTCTTTTTTCTACTTTCTTTTTTATATTTCCATGGCTTTCTAAATCTTATGTAAAATGTTCTCTTAATAAAAATTGTTTTAAAGAAGAAGAAGAAGCAGCAAACTGCTAACTCAGGGTCTCAGCTACTTTTGGAGGAAGGCAGGGGGTCAGGAAGACTTCCAAGGAAATTTTAGAAATGTACTTGCTCAGCAGTAGAACAGTATGCTTTGCAATTATTCTTCCAAACACTGAAGAGGTTGTCAAAAAAAAATACCCCAGTAATTTTTTAATTTATGATGGTCATGTGATATACCTCTTTGATGTGTATGTGTGTGGTTTTTTTTTTTTTTTTTTGCAGATTTTGCAAATTTCATCACTAAGCAAAGACTTGAACGCTCTTCGCTTGGCATTAGACTTATTAGACTTCTTTATAGTACCAAACCACAAGCTTAAAAATAAAGAACTTATTATCTATAAGATTCTAAATAGATATCTAAATAGATTCTATTTTATTTTAGCAGCAAATAAAACGATAATTATGCAACATTGGAAAACTTTACATAATGATTGAATTGTGGATTAGCAATGCCTGTTCAATTGCTAGATTAGAAAAAAAATCTCAGATAAATTAATGAGACTTCAGAGACAAAAAAAAATAGGGGGATATGCCTGCCACCTTGAGTTGTTTGTAAAAATAATAAAGGCGGGATAGAAATAAATAAATAAATAGAACCCCACAGTTTTATTGGATGTTATGATTTACCTTAATAGCAATAGATTATGCCTTGGTATAATCTTTATTTATGGTACATTTTTATAGTATAGTACCTATCCCTGTGTTCCCATTGTAATAGATCTTTTTATTCTACTGTCCTGAAAAAAGTCAGAAGTCATCACTGTTTTCCCCTTTCTTCTTGCACTTCTTTCTATTTGTATTTTATCTTATAAGGAACTTTAATATTTTTAGAAAACATCATAATAGATCTTTTTTGCATTTTATATAACAACAGCAACTTATATACCACTCCATAGGGCTTTACAGCCCCCTCTAAGCAATTTACAGAGTCAGCCTGTTGCCCCAACAATCTGGGTCCTCGTTTTACCGGCTTCAGAAGGATGGAAGGCTGATTCAACCTTGAGCTGATCAGGATCGAACTCCTGGCAGTGAGCAGAGTCAGCCTGTAATACTGCATTATAATCTCTGCGCCACCATATATCTTTTTTATTTATATCTACAGTATGATAATTACCTGATATTGCTTTAAAAAAAATGTTAAGTTAAAACACAATATGCCTTGCCTTGAAAGCTCTTATGTCCCAACTGAGGCACTCCCAGATAGAAAGGCAGTGTTTTGGGATTCAATCAAAGAACTGATGGAACGTTTCCTACATACAGTATGTACTTAAAGGGCCAGTATCTCCTGATTAGACAAAAGGGCTGTTTTCTTTCAATTTTGTGGCTTTTATCCAAAGATTCTACAGATTTCATGAGGGACTTTTATCCACAGTCCTTTGCAGAGAACCCCACTCTTCCCATCTTTGGTTACTGCTCTGCCAGTAAGACATACCTTAACTCAACCTTGATAGAAAATCAACTAGCAGAATAATTTCTGTCTTTATTACCTATCCCTATTCTGCCCACCCCCACCTGTTTTTCCAGGCAGTTCTAACCACTTGACTTTCTTCCAAGAAAAGAGATGACACAGCTAGATGATTTTACTTACCCTGAAGCTGCCCTTGGACAGTGTCTGAATAAGAGTGTGGGGTGATGGGCAGGGAGACTACTTTATCACTAGTACAGCTAAGGGCAATTTAAGGTGTTCTCACTGCAAGGCTGGGTATGGGGGTAAAATCAGGGTCTGTTGGTACAAGTGGGAAGAGATGGTAGAGCTTTCCCATGGTAATGTACAGAGGGGATGGGAGTGGGGATGGTCTTGAAGACAGAAGAAAGGGTTGCACCAGGGTAAGTATCAAAAAAGAAGGGCTTGAAATCAGGCCAAGAAATTAACTTGAGAAAACATCTCAGAGAAGTCCCTCCTTAGTTTACCCTGAAGGAGGTGGACAAGTACATTCAGGCTTGCAAAATTCTGTTACTGTAAATGTTACAATAGAGGTAGTTCATACATACATAGCCTTCTTTCTCACTCCCATCTACCTTGTAGGGCTGACATGTGGGCCAGAGGTGGTATTCAGCAGGTTCTGACCAGTTCTGGAGAACCGTTAGTGGAAATTTTGAGTAGTTTGGAATCCCACCTCTGATTGGCCCCACCCCCATCTATTTTCTGCCTCCCAAGTCCCAGTTGATTGGCTGGGTTTTCTTTTGTTGCCCGGCACAAGAGAATGGAGCTGGAAAGCAGGTTAGTGGGGTGGGGTGGGAATGGGGGTTTTGCAGTATTCTTCCCCTGGAGTGGGGTGGGAATGGAGATTTTGGAGTATCCTTCCCCTGCCACGCCTACCAAACCACGCCCACCAAGCCATGCCATGCCCACCAAGCCATGCCCGCAGAACCAGTAGTAAAAAAATTTGAATCCCACCACTGATGTGGGCCCTTCTGCAGCTCTGCCACTTACTTTATAGGTGACACTAGGTCTCCATCTCCTCCTGTAGTCCTACCCCAAGTAAAAAGTTCAGGAATGAAAGAGCTACAGGAAAATGTAAATCTGACCTGTCAATCAAACCTAAACCTTTCAGTGCAGGTAATAGACAGAGCCACATGCCTCTAGCATGTGCCAGTTGCCAGCTGAATGGCTAAGAGAAGAAAGGAGCTTTGTGAATTATCTTCTCCTGAAGAAATAAAATTTTCATTCAAATAAAGAGAATTGTGGAAATGTACCTCATAAGTCCAGGAATGTAGGAAAATAAAATAAGGATCATTGAGAAAAACCTTAGGGATATCTGATATCCAATGTTTCTCAACCTGGACAACTTGAAGACACTTCAGGTATCAGAATTCCCCAGTCAGCCTTGCTGCATGGAGAATTCTGGGAATTGAAATCCACACATTTTACAAGTTACCAGGTTGAAATACATTGTGCTAGAGAGAGAGAGAGACAGAAGGGCCAACTACCACATTCAGACATACATGTATAGGCACATCATTGTATCTGCAATACTTAGAAGAATCCAAGCCTGTGCGTTTCACAAATATACATGAGTTTGTTAATATTATCTAATAGTTATGGAATGAAGCACAAACCTGCAATTGCTTGCAGAAAGAAACTTATTCAAACATTCCTTGGCTTCTAGCACTGAACACATTCTTTAAACATAGAGGGAAGAAGGAAAAAAGAGAGGGGAAATCCAGGATCTTCCTTTTTAACTCACCTGGATCAAGTTTGCTGCAGGTGTCCTTCTCTTCTCAAAATGTTTTTGTCGATGTTGTTCTTGGACTTTGAGAGCAAACCCTGAGCCTAGAATTCCCTGTGTGAAAAGACAAGCAACAATGGATCCTTCAAAACAGCAGTTAAATTCTAACTAAAAGGAAATTCTAAGAAATTGGGAAATTTGTACTACTTGTTGAGAAAAAGCCAACTATCTAGGATGGTGAGGTCAAACGTCTAAGCCAAAGAGATTCTCAATATTTCAGCATCTTTTCAGGGGCTTAAAGACTTTCTAGCTCATAGGGACAACCAGTGCACAACTATGAAATTCTTCTCCTTTTTGTGAAAAAAGACAAAAACTACAGATAATTATCAGCAGCTAGCTAGCTAACTTGGAGACAGCCACTTTGTTACAGTGGTAAAGGCACCAGGTTAGAAACTGGGAGACCAAATTTTAGTCCCACTTTAGATACAAAGCCAGTTGGGTGACCTTGAACCAGTAACTTTCTCTCAATCCTAGGAAAGGAGGCAAGGGCAAACCGTTTAAAAAAAACCCTTGCTAAGAAAATTGCAGGAACCTATCTTTCTAGCAAGAAAACTAACTTGGGATGATCTCAAAAAAGCTAAGATGGGTCTAACTTGGTTACTCTTTGAGTGAGAGAGTTCTTGAAAACCCCAGGGCTATAGAGTATATTAGAAAGTTTAAAAAATATTCCAGAAGGAGATTAATGACCAACCATTAAATACATGCATTCATGTAGTCACCAGGAGTCAAATTCAAGGAGCCTTTCTCATTTTCTCTAAGCAGCTCAGGGTTGTGTGATTGAGATCTCAGCTTATTGTATCCCTAAACGACCTTATGAATTGATTATAACTGAGACTGATGGGATGGTGGAATCACTGACTAAAGTAGAGCAGGGAGTTTAAAAAAAAGCATGTCACATAGAGTTGCTCTGTTGGAGGAAACATCCTAGATGAGTTTAACAAGGCCTTATTTGCTGGTTCCCAAGGGAATGTAGCCAGACTGACAGGATTCCTGTAATATGGATGATCAACAATAAAGAAACTGCTCTAGCGTATTCATGAAATTATTCTGGTTTCTTGTACTTCATAGATGGGCCTGAAATTACCTAGTGAGATTGCAAGATTGAATGAGAACTTTACACATAGATGTCCATGTTCTCTGTCACAACCAATCTACTACCCTGACAGTAGGCAACCACCTATCCCTGGAGTCTGGCCTAGGAGATTACTAGCATTTCCTGCATCGAATGAGGAGAGCACATCTTTCTCCTCCTGTCCTGGCCACTTTCTATAGAGGCACAATTGAGAGCATTTTAACAAACTGCATTACTGTTTGGTTTGATGGCAGCAGTGCCTCAGATAGAAAGTCCATACAGAGAATGGTAAGGACAGCCAAGAAGATTATGGCAAGCTTGCTTCCTGTTCTTCAGGATGCTGCTTATAAGTGCTATGTGCTTAGAGCTCAAAGCATTGTCAGAGACCCCCACACACCCACTTCATGGTCTGTTTCTGTTGCTTCCCTCTGGGAGGAGATTTCAAAGTATTTCTAGTAGGATTCTGTAACAGCTTTGTTCCCTATGCCATCCGTCTGGTAAATTCACAAGATTCGTTTTTCTCACCATATACATCTATACATCCAAACTGTGTTGTTTCTCTGTGACATGTAATATATGTGGGTATATGCATAATTTTATTTATTTATTTATTTGTTTTATTTATGTTGTCATGTTTATGTAGTGTATATTGTAGGTGGAGACCCTTTGAGAGCTGTACGCAACAAAATTTTATTTTAATATATGCCAATTAGTGTACATTTCAAGTGACAATAAGGTTATTCTAAGTCTCCCTAGGGAGTCAGAAGTTCTTCCTTCTCATGGGGACTCACCGCAGGAAGGGCAAAGAAGGAGATTCCCAGCAAGGCGAAGCAGGCTGTCAGCACCCGGCCCAGCCATGTTTTCGGAACCTTGTCCCCATAGCCAATAGTGGTGAGTGTGATCTGAAATCACAGAAGGAGATACCAGATAAACTTCATAGGAACCTTCTCCTATTGATTGGTTGATACCATGACCATTTCTTTCCTGGCATCTTCCATTCCTTTGGACCAACAGCAAAATCCACTGCTCCTGTGTTCTGACCCAGCTCTCCAAACACGACAAACCCTCTATAGTTAAATAAATGTTCCCTTTATTAGGACTGCCAGCAGCCCTGGCAAATGTTTTTCTCTCCCTGCAGGGTACAAATCTGTCCATCCGGAAGATGAATAGTTGTCTACCACATCTATTCATCTCTGCCCCTTGCCTTTTATCCTCAGAACTAGGGTGGGGCTTCGCTAGCAGTGCTGGCTCTTCCTTCCCAAGGATCAGCCCACACATTTCCACTGCTCTCCTCTCCTCTCCTCTGCCTTCTGCGCATCCGCAGTCAGGCACTGGGCCCAGGTTGTTCCTCCTCTTCCTCATCAGCCACCTCCAGACCTGGGGGCTGTTGACTCTCCACCTGAGAGCTGACAGCCCAAGCTCTTCCTCTGTCTGTCTCCCTCTCTCTCTCTGTGTCTCTCTCTCTGCCAACTCCATTCCCTCTTACCCCTTGGAGGTCCTGTGCCGATCCTAGTGTTTTGGGTGCCTTTCTACTATTCATTCCCATGTCAGTTTGTTCTTAGGTTTTCAGTTCTTCCGCTTGCTTAGCAAAAAGAAGGGGGCAGATTTTTTTAAAGAGGGGAAGCACACTTACCGTACCCCACCAGAGAGAGTCTGCATAGGTGAGAAAATCATCATTGGCATCTTTTTCCACCAAGTAAACCAGGAAAGAGGAAAAGATAAGGACAAGGAACCCAATGTACCATGCTGTGATCAGCTCCTGCCAGAATCCACCAGAGAAAAGTAGATTTCAGCAAAAGAAACCAAGAGAGAGGAGAGAAACTTGCCTAAGGATCATCACCATGGTCACTGAACTCAAAACAGAATGCATCGTTCTCCTTCTTCCCATGTCATCCACACAGCAGCACCCTTGTAGTCAGCTTGATCTGCAGGTAGTCCTCGACTTAAAACAGTTCGTTTAGGGACCAGTGAAAGTTACAACGACACTGAAAAAAGTGACTTGTGACCGTTTTTCACGGTTACGTCCTCTGCAGCATCCCCATGATCGTGGGACCAAAATTTGGATGCTCGCCAACTGGTCCATACTTACGACAATGGCAGTGTCCCAAGGTCATGTGATCCCCTTTTGTGACCTTCGGATAAGCAAAGTCAGCAGGGAAGCCGAATTCACTTAACAACCGGGTTACTAACTTATCAACTGCAGCGATTCACTTAACAACCATGGCAAGAAAGGTCATAAAATGGGGCAAAATCCACTTAACAAATGTCTCTCTTAACAACAGAAATTTGGGGCTCCATTGTGGTTGTAAGTTGAGGACTACCTGTACCAAGAACTTTTCTGGCCCAGCTCACCAATTTCACCACTCCACCACCCTGTCCTACTGGAAAAACTAAGGAAATGCCAAAGGCTTCACCAAGTTTCAGTCTGCATACTGAAAGTTAAGGGAACATAGGAGCTAATAAACCCCATTTTGTCCCTATTTTCTGACACTGAGGAAAAGCACCTGAGTTGTTCATGCATTTGCAGGTAGATAAGACGCCAATAGAAGTGACAGGGTCATTGGACAGGAAGGTAAAGTTGGGAATTGGACATGAATGCCAACTAATTGACCCTGTCTCCTTTCATTCCTCATACTAATACATGATTGATGATACAGTGCTAAATAAAATGCCAAGAAAGACCACTTTATCAAAAATAAGAGAAAAAAAAGCACTGCCTGCCTGAATCAAGGAACATTCTTGTATTACCACAGACGCACACAGACACACACAGACACACCTGGTGATTCCCTAGGGCATTTGAGAATTGCAAGGTTTCCCTAGAGAACGATAATGTTACTTACTATACTTTCATCTCTCCATTTCTAATTAATTCCAATTTGTAGATAAAGTCACACTTATGGAGAGACCCTATCAGATCTGCACAACACTTGCACAATCCCTGTTCAGTGTAGGTTTCCCAATTGTGCTTTTGCAAGGTGCTACAATAACTGCATGTCTATCTATTCTTGGTCCCAGGGAACTACTGGATATTGTCCACCACACACCTAGAACCTCTCAACATTGGCATGGGGATGGGAAGGCAGGCTGCAGACTAGAGTGGAAGGGTCAATGTGAAAGCTAGCTTTCTTTCAAGGAGGCATGGACCTCCTTAGAGATACCTCCAGGAAATCTCAATCATTTCCTCTCAGGAACTCGATGCCTCCCTGCAAAATCAGGACCCATGTGGATTAAATAAGTTATAGCATGCCGAGACAAGCAATCTAGTTCTGACCAAGATCAGCTTTTACAACCAGGAAGAATCTAGGTCCACATGCATGCAGAGGTTGAAACCTCTTTTTCTCCTGCTCTTTCGTAATGGATTGTTCTTTCTATTTTACCCCTGCTAGCTGATTGGTGGCAACTGGCCTGTGTTTCCAAAATGGTTCTCTGTGTAGTCCTCATCTTCTGCTTTGAAAATACCAACACTCATACCTCATCACTCCCTCCATCTGCCAACATAACTGGAGAATATCAATGAGAATGGAGCCCAAAGAGGATCACAGTAGTTCAAAAGACACACAGTCCCATGCGCAAGAGAACCAATGACCTCCATAGGTTGCATGCAACAATAATTTGTCAAACCAACCAATGAAAACAAGTTGTTTCTTTCTGATAGCCTAATAAGGGCTGGAAGTACTTGCTGATTGGTAAACATTGTCAAATGGAACAAAAAAAAAAGGGGGTACGGGTAGTATCCTGTCAGACGAGGATGGCAATAAAGAAGGCATTCTGGAGAAGAACAGAACAGGTTGGCCTAAATATGAGTATGAAGATTCCTGTTGGAAGAAAGAAAGTCTGTGATATTTTACTGTAGAACGTGTTAGTTCCTGATCTCAATGTGGAATCATCAGGAATCCCTCTGCTTTGCACCGGTGGCCCTCCAGAGCTCTGTAGAATTACACTTCCCAGCAGCCCTTGGCCAGTGTGACCAACAGTATCTCTGGAAACTCTGGAAAGTTACTGGTTCTCCAGTCTTCTCTGCTTTTACACAAGTACTTTTTCTGAGATGAAGCAGATTTAGGGAGAATCCCTGAACTTCCTGTTGTGTCAATACCCTCTCCCAAAATGGAAATAGAACAAAAAGCAACTGTCTTTATTTCCATCTTTGAGAGCAGATTCCTGTGCATTGCTTGGGCTGATGTGCCTCCAGGGACTCACCTTGCTATGGGCATAGACCACTGAGCCAAGAAGCTTCCAAGTACCGCCACGGCGGTCCATGCGCACCATGCGTAAGATCTGCAGGAAGCGCATGCTGCGTAGGGCCGAGGTAGCAAAGATGTTCCCCTGGGTGCCAGCTGCAATGACGGCCAGAGAAGCAATAAAGACGATGAAATCTGAAGCACAGGAAGAGAAAGGAAAGACAGGGCAACTTACAATCTGTGATCTAAGCAGTAGCTTGATGGGTGCATTGCCCAGACATCAGTTCCTCGGGTGCAAAGCAAAGAAACCAACCTTGAAAGAAGAGCTAAAAGTGACAAATTCGATCAAGCACACCCTTACGCTTGTTGTCCTCTATGGGAGTTGTCCTCTATAGAGATGGTGCCTCTGAATTATAATTAGCAGGTGAAAAAATATGCTGTTCTCCACAATACGAGGTTGCTCTTCTGTGCCTTTTGGGTAGTTCTGAAATCCCTAGGGAAACCTTAAAATATAAATTAGCTTGGTGGACTTAAGTATCAGTCAAGGATTCGAAATCAATAGTCAAAAACAACTGTGGTCTGAAATAGCCTCTGGATATCTACAGAACCACGGCTAATCACGAGGGGAAAAATGGCAGCTGGAAGATGGAAGGCACCATCTCTATTACCATGTCACAGAGTAGAGATATCTGAGATTACATCAAGGTTTTTGCACAATAAAAACATTCCGTCTTTTAAAATCTCTTTGGAGTTAATTGCTGGGTGGAAATAATTAAGTCTTTTCTTAACAATTATGCACATAACTATCAGAAGGACAAACCCAGGCTTGAGAAGAAGATAATTCACTTGACCTTGGGGACCAGGTGTGTTTCTGGCATCCAGACTTTTCTGATGACCACAGCAATGAGGTCTTCCCATCTTGACCCCAAGAATATCCTGCTCCCAGTTCCACCCCACCTATTTTCTCTGATTTAAAGAGAACATGGTATTCATTCTGGTAACATTGTCAATTCTTCTTCAAGCACAACTTCCTGAAGGCTTCATGGATAAGGTATGTCAGTGTTTTGGTGACAATGCAGAAGTGGTTTTCTATGGCTGTTTTCCTCAACATCTTTGTCTAATCTTTAGCCTTGTATTCCCTGGTCCTGTCCCAGCCAAGTCCTAATAGATCCAACCCCATTTAGTTCCTATGCAGACCAAGTTTGCCAAGTGCTTTCATCTGCTACTCAAATGGAAAAAGTAAACCCCTATCAGATGCCTCCTTGGAATTATACAAATTCCATGAACTGCATAGTTCAGATTACTTTGAGTGAGGGAGAATTAAGTGATACAGCTTACATATCTGGTGGGCAGAGAAGGAAGTCTGCAACAATGGGCTTTCTAGATGTTTCTAGATGACTCGGTCGAGGACTTGGCTGCCACCTGGGAAAAGGTGGCTGCTGGGGCCCTTGACCGAGTCGTGCCCTTGCGGCCTCTGACCCAGCACTGATCCCAAGTGGCTCCTTGGTTCTCCGAGGAGCTAAGGGAGATGAAGCGCCGGAAAAGACGCCTAGAGAGCAGTTGGAAGGCCAGCCGCTCTGAGTCTGACCGAACACTATTACGTTCTTATATTAAGACGTATTTAGTGGCGATGAGGATGGCGAGGAAGACCTACCTCTCCACCCTTATTGCGTCTGCAGAAAACCGCCCAGCCGCACTGTTCAGGGTGACCCGCTCCCTCTTGGAGGTAGAGACACGGGAAGATCCCTTACAGGGACAAGCTGAGGAGTTTTCTAAGTTTCTGCAGGACAAAATCACTCAGATTCGGAATGAGCTGGACTCTGACTGGGCATCTCCGGGCGGGAGAGCGGGGGTGGATATCGCTGAGGTCAACTGGGTTGAGTTCAATCCTGTTACCGTAGAGGACGTGGACAGAATACTGAGGGGACTGAATGCTACCACCTGTTTGTTGGACCCGTGTCCCTCCTGGCTGGTCTTAGCCACCCGAGAGGTGACTCGAGGCTGGCTCCAGGGCATTATAAACGCTTCCTTGAGAGAGGGGTTTTTGCCCGCCTCCTTGAAGGAGGCAGTGGTACGACCTCTCCTCAAGAAACCGTCCCTGGACCCAGCACTGTTATCAAATTACCGTCCTGTCTCCAATCTTCGCTTTGTTGCAAAGGTTGTAGAGACTGTGGTGGCACGTCAGTTCCCGCAGTACCTGGATGAAACGAGTTATCTCGACCCCCTCCAATCGGGCTTCAGGCCCGGGCACAGCACAGAGACGGCGTTGGTCGCGTTGATGGATGATCTCTGGAGGGCACGAGACAGAGGTTGTTCCTCTGTCCTGGTGCTGTTAGATCTGTCAGTGGCTTTTGATACTGTCGACCACGGTATCTTATTGCAGCGATTGGAGGGGTTGGGGATTGGAGGCACCGTCTTACAGTGGTTCTCCTCCTTCCTCTCCGACCGTTCGCAATTTGTGTTGACAGGGGGACAGAGATCGACCCCAAGGCCCCTGCTTTGTGGGGTGCCTCAGGGATCGGTACTCTCGCCCCTATTGTTCAACATTTATGTGAAGCCGCTGGGTGAGATCATCCGTGGCTTTGGGGTGGAATTCCATCAATACGCTGATGATACTCAGCTATACATCTCCACCCCAGACCACCCCAACGAAGCCGTCTAAGTGATGACCCGATGTCTGGAGGCCGTGCAGGATTGGATGGGTCATAACAGGCTTCGTCTCAACCCGACCAAAACCGAGTGGCTGTGGTTTCCTGCTCCCAGATACAGTCAGCTTGTTCCTTCGCTGACCATAGAGGGAGAGGTACTGACCCCTATGGAAAGAGCGTGCAATTTGGGTGTCCTCCTGGATGTGCGGCTGTCTTTGGAAGAACATATTGCAGCCGTCGCCAGGGGGGCTTTTTATAAGATTCGTTTGATCTACCAGTTGCGGCCCTTTCTGGATCTGGACGCACTTCGCACAGTCACTTCCGCCCTCGTTATCTCCCGCTTGGACTACTGCAATGCTCTCTACATGGGGCCCCCCTTGAAGAGTCTCCGGAGGTTACAGTTAGTCCAGAATGCAGCCGCACGGATGATTATGGGCGCCCCCCGGGACGCCCACATAACACCACTTCTCCGCAGACTGCACTGGCTTCCTGTGGCCTTCCGGATTCGATTCAAGGTGGTACTGTTAGTATTTAAAGTGCTCCATGGCTCGGGACCTGGCTACTTACGGGACCGCTTTCTGCCACCAACAACATCCCGCCACCCAGTACGCTCCCACAGGGTCGCCCTGCTTGGGGTACCGCCACCTGATCGTTGTAGGCTGGCGACCCCGAGATTACGTGCTTTCTCTGTGGGAGCCCCCTCCCTTTGGAATTATCTCCCCCCGGAGATACGAGACACATCGGACATCCTAACCTTCCGGCGTGCAGTCAAGACCTTACTTTTTAAGCAGGCCGGCCTAGCCAATTAAAGGTTTTCTGAGATTTTTAAATTTTAAATTCTAATAAGACTTTTAATTCTATTTGACGGGACTCAGTCATTTACTTACTTACTTACTTATTTTACTCATTTATTCCAGTTTCATCTATTTATTTTAATTCTGATTTTAATTGCTGTTTGACTGTATCTTTTATATGTTTAGTCTGTATACCGCCCCGAGTCCCTTTTTGGGAGAGGGAGCGGTATAAAAATACGATAAATAAATAAATAAATAAATAAATGTTGCTGAATTTAAACACAAGCATCTTTTTCAAATGATTGGAAATAACTGGAGTTGAAATCTTACATACTTTGAAGTCATCAGCTTAGACGTCATCTTACATACCTGGAAGTCATCATGCTAAGTTTCAAGAGTAAGCATCAAGCTGTATTTTCTCTTTAGGGGTTGTGTTTATCAATATGTGGTTCGATGCACTGAATGCATCCAGATGTGATGTTTCCCTTGCACAACTCCTCAGGTTCTTCCTCAAGGGGGGATGAGCTCATTTCTGGCATGTCAGGAACTAGGTTAATTAATGACTCTGAACAGCTGGCTGAAAAAGATTTACGGGGGCTCTGGCTGGGGAGAGTTTGCAGGACTGGATAATCAGGGAGGAGGAGGAGGAGGAGGAGGAGGCTTTCATAATGGATCCAAGAGCACACAGGGCAGAGAAAAGGCAAGAGCAACTGAGATCTGCCAGATTACTCGGGAGGAGGCCCTACCCGTCTTGATGAGTTGCATCGGAAAGCTATTTATCAAGGCAGACAGAGGGAGGCATTGCTGAGAATGTGTTTGGCCTGGTGGATTTAAGTTTGTTTGATGGACTTATTTGTTGGAGCAACTTTCCATTGTTTTATGGACTATTGGCCATTGCCTTGTGGACCAACCTTGGCCTGCTTGTAGCTGGATTTATTTGGGACAGTTCTGAGGCTGGGTGAAAGGAACTGCTGGGAAACATCAATAAACTCTCTAAACCACACTTACATGTATGTGTGAATGAGCGGGGCAGCACACCAAAAATTAGGACAATTCTGTGTGTCATATCAATGCAACCAATATGAGTCTACAACTACAAATGGCGATTGTCAGAGCTGTCTGGAGTACAGGATAAATGAACTTTTTCCATTCTTGTTCCTTCTCTTCCCCCCATTAACGATGGGGCACATCAAGAATCCTTCTGACATGCCTTCTTGTCCCCATCAGATGCTTACCGATGACACAAAAGGGTTTGCGGGCAAACCGGAAACGACCTTGCCATCCTCGATAGCGACAGCAGCAGCCCGCCGACCAGACACGGACAATGTATTCCACTCCAAAAACAACAATCATGACAAATTCCTACAAGGAAAAAAGAAAGGCAGAAAAAGCCAATGTGAGGTTGTATGCATGGAGTATGAGCAGGAAGAGTGGTTACAAAAGCCCCAACGTATTTGAAGGACTTTAAGAACAAGAAATGGGTAGCCAGAACAGCATGCACACCCGTGTTTTTCAACCTTGGCAATTTTCAGATGTGTGAACTTCAACTCTCGGAATTTCCCAGCCAGCATACAAATGATACCACTAGGAATACTAAGGCTTATTGCAAAGAAGACACTGGTGAACTCCTTGTATACTTTTCCAGGAAAACTCCATGGAATCACCAAGAGTCAAGCTGGACTTGAGGAAATCTTTCTATTATGTTTACCTTGTTTTAGAATCTAATTGTTTGCCATCCAATTAACTGGGATTAGAACTCCCATTCATATTTACAGCTATTGCTGAAACCCTCAGTATTAATAAGAGGATGATGAGTTATGGTAATGGTGTGTGGGAGTGGTCTTGGGAGACAGGGGGAAGAGCCACAGTTGGGTGAATTGTTAAATAAGAGACTACTTAGCCCTCAGAAGGAATGTGGACATAGCAAACATTTCAGGAGGGACTCTCCCTAGTTTATTGGGCTGTAAAGTCAAAGAGGGAGGAGAACTGCACTTTCAGGCCAAAAAGATTCTGTTAAAGTAACCTTATAGTGAAATAGAATTATTTCATCTGGACATGGTTGTTGCTTGGACTATCTCCCAAGACTGACAGTTGCATAAATTCTGATTAAGCACATATAGTTCCATTCAATAACTGCTCCTTCTAATAAAGAGTTCATGTACACAAGCTTTGTTTCAAAGTCATGTAATTAGAGAAATTAATTCTTTAAAGTTGTTGCCATGTCAAGTTGTTTAAACCATCTGAATTATTGCAAAAAAAAATATGGAAAATCTGCCTAAAATTGCCAAATCACAGGATATTTAATGAAAACATATTTTGAGTTCACCAATTAGTTCAAATGCATGGAGGAGGTTGTTTCTAAATTGCCCAGAGTTACTTCTAAGCAGTTATATAAATTAAGAGAGAGAGAGAGAGAGAGATCCCAAAATTGGCAATATATTTTAATGAAACTATTAAAACATTGCTAAGGAATTATTTGCAAGAATTTTGGAATTAACAGACCAGTGGCAATTATAGATATTCAGAATGTTTCTTATCGTAATTCAAACATTTTTCCCATATTACCCTTATGAGAGCTTTTTAAAGGCCTGATTATCAACCCATTAGCCCTTTGAGGTAGTCCAGGCAAGAAGCACCACAACAAATCCTAGTCCTATCTTTATTGTAGAATTACAACAACAGAATGAAAGCATTTCTTTCATCCTTTTTTTTTTACTTTCTGGAAAAATAGAGGGGCCCTTCTGAAATGCTTCCCGTGCCCTCCCTTCTTCTGTGGATGAGATCTATTTTACATGCCAGTTGTCCAGTCTGTGGCTCTTTCTTCCATTTCCCAAGGTCATTGCCACATACCATTACACAACCTCCTTATTATCGAAAAGTGTAAATGGCTGACAGGAGACCTACTCATTGCCCTGTTTCAATTCAAAATCCATCAGAGAGTTCAGCTGGTCAAAAAAGATCAATATCTTTAAAGAACGTCCTTTTGAATTACTAAGAGAAGACTTATGGTTGTATTACTATATGAAGACTTGAGCATTTAATTGAATAGCGGGGGTTGGTGGCAGGAGTGGGGCTTACTGTTCAATGTCGTGATGACAGTGTGAGCCCAAATTTAATATCCAGAATGGTTCATACAGGGTTGCTTTTTGTTTACAAAATGACTCTTTATTGATGTAGCGCAAAGACAAATCAATATTGTTTTGTGTGCTCAAGGTTTAAGCATGCTTTGAAAAATTAGGCAGAATAATTTCCCATACGTAACAACATTGTCAGGCTACGGAACTTCTTCTCATTTACACAATAAGAATGAACTTCTGAGAACCAAACGTATCAAAAGGAATTCTTTATTGGGGTGAGAGAATCCTGTAGGAGTCCAAAGCAGCGTCTGAGGTCCCTCAGGCATACAGTGATAGATAAAGGGGTTTAGAATCCCCCCCTCCTCCCAATGTTTACTTAGGGAAACAAAAGCCAATATGTTAATCCCCCTCCCAGCTCCTCTGGGAGGGGATCCTTCCCTTTTTGGAAGGTTTTTCCTCGTGTAACTTTCCCAAGACGTACCTAGCTTCCTCCCCCCACCCCCTTTTTAGGACGGACTGTTTTTTGAGATTTCCCAGAGCACTTCATTGTGGAGTTTTATGGATCCCTCATCTCCTGGCTGTGCCTCCCAAAGGTGATAGGTTCCGGCCATCTGGTTTCCTTCCCCCCTCATTGTATCATGTATGGGTGTGCATATTCGATACAAGGTTAAATATATTCAGGTTACATCAAGCAAGGATTTCTTTATCAGTTCCCCCCCCCCCTTTCCTCTTCCTCTGAAGAAATGACAGATACACGGATCTGACAAACATGATGCTTTTGCTATTTCTCTTTTAACTTTTCTCCCTCATCCCTCCACATCTGTCTGCCATTCTCTTCTTACTTTTCCTTTTGAAAACATTTTTCTCTATATTAAAGATAGCAAATAAAACAAACTAAAAAGCTAGAGGGGAAAGATAATCTACCTTTGAATATCAAAGGCTGGGGGAATGAACCACAAGGAAAACATTTGAATTTCACAACCCATTTTGCCCATTTGCCAAGACGTTTAGCAATCTGAATTTCCGCTGACTTGGAAAACCTTGTCAGGGGAAAGGTCAGATAAAATTCTAGTTCTGTTCTTCTTATCAAGGAACTCTCTTCCTCGCTCTTCTTCTCTTTTATGGTTGCCACCGTGGTGTTAATGATCCAGCATTTTGACCAAACCGCATAGAGGCCACAATCAGAAATGAGGACTCCAAAAGGGCAGGATGGCATAGGGAGCTGTTTGCTAAATATAAATGTGCTCGTTGCGACTCATTGATCCTCCCCACACAAAGGCTGGACCTCAGCAAAGACATCTTTGGAGCAAAGGGTGGCATTTCATGCTGGTGCTGCAAATTCACTTTTGAGCAGACATTTTGGGGACACATCAGGAGAAAACTTGGCATGCAAAGGCCTCCATGGATGCAACGTTCCCCAGAGAACAATTTGCTCTCCTGACGTGGCCTTTTTAAAAGTTGCCCGGGGCTAATACCAACTGTGACTGGTCTGCCGGTTGTGAGTCGTTGCCCTCTCTTGAATCCCTGGGAAGTTGTTAATGCTCACTCAGGTAAATTGCTGAAGGTAAATGGGAGGCTACAAAGGATGGATAGTTCAGGTCCGTCACTGCGTTTATTTGGATTTGTCTGCTGAGCTTACAGAAATTTCCAGAATGGTTATCACGTTACTATAGTAACAAGATATGAGTGTCTTGTGATGTTTGATTTACTGCGCATGTGTGCAGGGGAGGAGTTTTACTTTTACTTTACTTTTACTTTTCTTTTGCATGTTTCTTAGAATGTACAGCTTTTTCTTTTGTTCCTAGTTATGTGTAAATAAAGTATGCTGGCAACAGAAAAACACGATTCATTTCCTCTAATTTATGAAGCTAAATTTTTTTGCTTTGACAAGGTCCAATGAAACATAAAGTGACCATTTAAGGTGGGGAAGAGACCATGGAGAGAAGTAGGGTGGTGGGAATAGGAGAAGACAACAGAGTTGAAAGAGAATCCACAAGACCTGAGAGTTCAACTCTCTTGTTCCTGAGTTCTCCTTCTTATCTGGTTAGCCAATACAGTCCGTGTTTAAGGATGATGGAAGGTGGATTCTAAATGAGGGTCAATCAATCTGTCCTTTTGATGGCAGCATTAAATTGATGCACTAAATCCAGAAACTGATTCTGCAATCTTCCATCCTTTCAGTCTGGTCTGGCATCCTTTTTTGTGTCTTTCCAGGATCAAGAGTTTCTCTTCTCTTATGTTTTATCATTTATTCCTCAGTTCTTTATCACAAGTTACTGCTAAGATCTGAGGCCACCCACTATTTCTGTAAATGCATAATCTGATTGTTTTGAATAGCAGATCCTTCTTATTATTTTTATTCTTAATGGAGTCATCTTGCCAGCCCTACCTGAAGCTGCTGTGGATTAAGGTAGGACCCTTTGCATTCAAAGTAAGGGCTCCACCAGAGGCCTATGGCTTTTCTCCTGGATTCGGGCACAAATGTCCACCATTCCTGCTCCAATGGGAAATGCAAAATCCTGGACCTGCAGTTTTGCTCCTCAACTGGTCTCACTGCATCCCTCCTTGCATGAATCAGAAAGGGCCTGTTTTCCTGCAGTGTCAGCTGTGGCCTCCTTGTCACCTCCCTCTCTATTTTTGTACAAACAGGTACCTATTTTGCTTACTACGGGAAAGTCACACGGACCTTCTTAATTTAGTTTTCATCTCAGAAGAAAACCAGCGTCAGCTATTTTTGGGAGTTTGGGAGAAAGTTGCTTAAAACAGAGAGATATCTTTCTTTCTGAGATTTTCCTTCTTTCCTTCCTTCCTTCCTTCCTTCCTTCCTTCCTTCCTTCCTTCCTTCCTTCCTTCCTTTTCTTCCAACTGTTACTGGTTTTTTTCCTCCCTGTGCAGATGAAAACAAGCAAGTTGTGCTGATAGCTGAAATATCCAAATAATTTGTCTTTCTTCTTCCAGCCAGTCCCTTCCAAGAAGTAGTAAGAGACCATCCTATTCCCAACAGTGAAGGCTTCACTGAATATTTCTGAATGCTGCAGGGATTATTATTATTTATTTATTGTTGAACTCTGACTCATGTATTCATTGATCATTCCTTGTCTCCTCTCTGGTCTCTTTACTTTCTAATCCTATCAGGTCCATCTGTGTCCTTCCTCTCCCTGCTTGGCAGTGCCTCCTCCTTAAAACCTTATCCTAGTTCCTTGTCCCTTAATTGCAGACCCAGCTTCCTCCCATCCCTTCATCCATCACTCTGTTTTCCTGGTGCCTACCTGCCAATTATGTTTCACTTATCCAGCCTCATTATCCAAAGCTCTCTGAGGAGTTCTCTTTGCCCAATCAGTACCACCTCATTGCCCTTGCTGCCTTTCCTTGCAGGGGCTTTAAAATTGCCGTTTCTGCAGGCGCTTCTTAAATCCCTCTGCAAACAAGCCAAACGCAAACTCTTGCTGTCTTTAATTTGTGGTAGGTCAATTGGAACAAGTGCCTGTGAAACTGCTGCTTTGTGACAAAACTGCCATTCATCCCTACGATACTAGAGAAATAAATCAATAATGAAAAGATCTAATAAACATTTACATTCCTCTCCTTCTGCCACAAAGTCTGCTTTTTCTGCTAGAGTTTCTCTTTCTGAAGGTAGCTGAAGTTTTGGGGCTGCAACACGCCTACCGTCAGATGGAGTTTTCCTTATTTACGGCCTTGCCAAATCAGTCTCTCTCTCTCTCTCTCTCTCTTTCCCCTCTAACTTTCTCCCACACACAGCTATTAATCCCAGCCATAACCTTTCATTAGTGCCAATGGGAGATTTCCTTTTTGGGAAATCTAATAGCAAGAGGGGCTGCACTGAAGCGGAAAAGGGTTACCTCGTCCTTCCGAAATGTTTTACAGGTAGTCCTTGACTTACGACCATCCGTTCAGTGAGCATTTGGAGTTACGATGGCATTAGAAAAAAGTGACTTATGGCCAGTCCTCAGAGTTGTAATCATCTCAGCATCCCTGCGGTTATGCGATCAAAATTCATGCACTAGGCAACTGACATGGAATTTACAACAACTGCAGATCCGGGGGCGTGTGTGTGTGTGTGAAAAATGATCACTCTTTGCAACTTTCCCAGGGTGGCATTCAACCAGCAAAGTCACTAGTGAAATATAGTTTTTTTTAATGAGCGTGTGATTCACTTAATGACTGTGGTAATTCACTTAATGAGCACAACAAAAAAGGTTATAAAACAGGGTATATTACTCACTTAATGACATCACTTCGTGACAGAAATTCCAATTGTGGTTGTAAGTCAAGAACTATCTATAGTCTCCTTTTCATTTCTGTATTATTATACATTAGCCACTAGGAGGCAGTACTGGATCAACTTGATCTGGGCTCAGAAGCTAAGCAGTTGCCTCAGACTTGGATAGGAGACCACGATGAAATCCCAGGATTGGAAGCTAAACTGGGGGGTTCTGGAAAAATAAACAAACAAAAGCATCTCGGAAGGAGATTTCATCTCTTCCATAACATGCTTCCATACGATTTCCAAGAAAGCTACACAGATCTGTCCCTAAAGTTACCAGAAGTCAATCTTAGCATCCGAACTTTAGTAGGCGTCCTGCAGACTAAACTCTTTAGGGTAAATTGGTGTCTCAGGCAGCATTTTAGAGGCAAAGGAGAAGGGCAATAGAATAACTGAGTTCATCCAATGTTTTCAAGGAGTTCCAATGGGTGACCTTTCAGGATTTCTTTCTTTCAAGGCCAGCCAAGACTTTTGGCTGGAATTTCTAGAAGTTTGATGGAATCTCTTATCAACTGCACAGTCTCCCCATCACACACCCAGCTGGATTGCCCCAGCTCGAGAAGATCTGCTTTCATTTCTTAAAGAAAGATCCTCACAATGGAGCCTTCTCTCAGTCCAGGATGGTCTAAGACAGTGGTCATCAACTAGTGGGCTGGGGACTACTGGTGGTCAATGAGAAAATGTCACCCCACAGAGAAATGTCACCCCCAAAGCAATTAATCCAGGCTGTGTGGGAACACAAGGCTGCGCCGCCCACATGGCCTGCGGGAACACAAGGCTTGCATCGCTTGCATTGTGAACAACATGAGGTAGTGAGGGGAGGGGGCAAAGGGCGGAGGGGGAGGAACTTGCCCTACATGCCCCACATGCCTCACCTGGCCACTGGGTTGTTTCTATCTACTTCTTTCTTCTGCTTTTGGCTGCACACAAGGAAAGCAGCAAATATTTTTCTTTCTCTCCCCCAAACTCTGCCAGAAATGAATCTTTGGGACCCTGCAAGGCATCCTGCTCCAAGAGGCTGTGCCGGCAAAGACTCATTTCTGGCAGAGTTTGGGGGAGAGAAAGAAAGACTTCTGCTGCTTCTGCTGCTTTCCTTGCATGAAGCCAAAAGTCTCTCTCTCTCCCTCTCTCCCTGAGAACAGAGCTGGAGATGGTATCCTGCGATCCCAAATAAAGAATGATCGATCGGTAGGAAAACAGGGTAGGGAATTTTCCTGCAGACTTTTTTGGGGATTTTCCCTGGGTCTCTGGTCCGTGGGATTTAAAATTATGAGTTTGGTGGTCCCTGAGGTCCAAAAGGTTGGTGACCCCTGGTCTAAGATCCCTCAGGAAAGTGGTGCTTCCGCTGGAGAAGGGAAGAAGCTCTCATATGCATTTATTCAGAGTTGCATAATTGAACAGTTGAGGTAACCCCTGCAAGGAGCTTCTGTGGCTGTTTCTGCTTTAGCTCCCAGAGTGGACAAGCCTTGCCCAGCAGGAGATAATTTAAAAAGTCAAGATAGAACCTTGGCAGTGGGAAGTTCCATTCATTTTTATGGATATCACAACCACAGTTGCTTTTTTAAAATTTTAAAACGTGTTTAAAATGTTTACAATAATGCCATGCAAAAGGAAAAAGTCTACCCTTAACAGTAACAATGTACTGCAGAAATATTATCTGGAATAATGGTGTAATGGTATGTGGGAAAGACCTTGGGAGAAGGGAGAGGGGACTAGGGCACTGTCAGATAAAAGTCGGGGAGCCCACAACTGCATAATGGGCATGAAAAGAAATACATACAAGAAGCTTGCTAATTTCTCAGGCTGTAAAAGACATTTCTGCATTCAGACTTGTAAGATCCTGTTAATGTAGCCTTACAATAATGTTGAATTAGCTCATAGTGTCTGTTTCCTGTCTGGTTTACCTGAGAAGGTTGATAGGTTATTTGAAACGGAATGATTTGGAACTGAGTCTCTACTCTCCAGAGGTTCATTTTTGTCCTAGCCCTACTGGCCTTTTATACAGCATTAAAAACCTGCTTGTCCCTCAGGCATTCAGGCTAGGATGCTAAATGCACCCACCTTAGAAGATATGGCTTGACAAGCAGATTGTATGTCTGGGCTTTTAAAATTTTTAACGGTCATTTTTGTTGACTGTTTTTACTGTCGTGTTAGCTCAACAGAGCCACTCCAGCAAAATAAATAAATACTATATATTTATACATATAAATATTACAGATTTACATGTATAAATTATATAAATATTTCAGTGGTTGAATCAATGTTACTCAACCTCAGTGACTTTAAAATTATGAATATGTTGGCTGGGGAATTCTGGGAATTGAAATCCAAACATTTTAAAACAGCTGAAGTTGAGAAATAGTGGATTATATGAACTGAGCAAACCACCAAAAACAAATCAGTTAATTAAGAAAAGGAAAAGACCCACAAAATAAGTATAAATATCTATCACATACGGAATTAATACAATTGGTGTCAGGTCCAAGCACACAAATAGGATACTGTGAAACTGGGAGATCCAATCAAGTTCGGTCCTTTATTTGCTTATACCTAATAGACGGAATCTTGCCAAACATTATATAACTTTTATAACTATTATAATTTTCTAATAAAAAAATTTGGGTAAAAAAATAATAAAGTTATAACCTTCTAACCTATTATATATAACTTGAGAGATATTAAAAATCTTTTAAATTAAAAATCTTTTAAATTTTTTACTATTTATGTCGTTTTATCTTGGCTGTAAACCTCCCCGAGTCCCTTTTTTGGGAGAGGGGGCGGTATAAAAGTGTAATAAAATAAATAAATAAATTAATGTTATTATTATTATTCGTACTTATTTCCTGTATTCTTACTCATGTTTATACTTATATCTATTATCTTGTAAGCGATTGACAAATCAAATAAATAAATAATACCCTGAATCTCTTCCCTCTTCTCCCATCCAGCTCAGGACTGTGCAATCTCTCAATTTGGGTCTCTTTCTGGGAAACCCCTATGTGGCGACCAGTCTCTATCCAGTGCTTCTCCGGCTGCACATTCCATTGCAGTTGGGCTTATTATCAAACCAGGACCATGGAGCCACACCCGATGTCATCTTCTCTCCCAAAATATTCCAAAATGAGAGACCAGACACATCTCTGGATTGCAACAGTTGCAGGAGTAAAGAGTAAATTTCTTCCAGCCTTATTCCTGCTGCACAGCAAGAGTGACCTATGGATCAGTGGAGGTGAAGTACTTCTGGGCAAAGAGCCCATTCCGTCAGTTTCTGTAAGGAGCTGCAGGGCCATCAAAATCTCGTGGGGAAGGAAGAAACAGGACGGACCCTGCCTCCAAGTAACCAGTCTGTGAGCTATATCTGGGATTGGGGGGGGGGGGGGGGGAGAGCAGGGGTGTTAATTCTAAGCTGTTGTCTGGCTCCAAAAACCCAGAAAGACCCAAGATTCTTCTAATCAGACTTCATTATTGTTCCTCTTATGAAACTAAAGGAGACTACTTAGCACCATAAAATGCATCATAAAATATACGCTCTAGGAATTATTAGGTCACAGCTGTCTTCACCCTCTTTCTCTCACACAAACTGTTTCAACTCTGTTGTCTCTTGCTCCTCTGAAATGCACTTCCTCTCTCCTGGGAATCCAGATTATTATTATTATTATTATTATTATTATTATTATTATTATATTATTATTTCAATTTATATACCGCCCCCTCTCCCAATCAGGACTCGGAGCGGTGTACAGCCAGATAAAAACCACATACACAGATACACAATATTAAAAAGGAATTAAAATGAATTAAATTAATGACTGAAATGCTAATAAAACTAAAAGATACATATTAAAAAGTAAAACCCAATTAAAAGCCAATTAAAAACTCCACCAGTAAAAACCTAGGCCAGACCCGCTTGTTGAAACAGATGGGTTTTTAGCGCGCACCGGAAGGTCTGGAGGTCAGGGATGGTCCTCATCTCTAGTTCGTTCCAAAGGGAGGGTGCTCCCACAGAGAAGGCCCGCACCCTCGGGGCCACCAGCTGGCATCGCCCAACCGGCGGTATCCCAAGGAGGCCCACCCTGTGAGAGTGCACTGGTCGATGGGAAACAAATGTTGGCACCAGGCGGTCCCGTAAGTACCCGGGTCCCAAGCCATGGAGCACCTTAAAAATGATCACTAGCACCTTGAATCGCACCTGGGAGGCCACCGGAAGCCAGTGCAGCTCACACAGGAGCAGTGTAATGTGGGAGCTCTGAAGAGGCCCCAAAATCACCCGTGCGACCGCATTCTGGACCAGTTGAAGCCTCCGGATGCTCTTCAAGGGGACTATGTCTCATCACATCACTTCTTGGGGTAAGCATGCATGAGCACAAACATAGCTGGTTTGGTCTGGTGGTTAAGGCACCAGATTAGAAATTAGGGGACTATGAGTTCTAGTCCCACTTTAAGTATGAAAAGATTGGCTTTGGGCCAATCATCAGGAGACTGTGAGTTCTAGTCCCGCCTTAGGCATAAAAGTTAGCTGGGTAACTTTGGACCAGTCTCTCACAGCCCAACCCACCTCAAGGGTTGTTGTTGTGGAAAAATAGGAGTAACAAAGAGTATTGTGTGTGTGTGTGTTCACCCCTTGAGTTATTTATAAAAGAATTAATAAAAGACAAGACATAAATAAAATAAATAAGTCTCAATTCTGATTCCTTTATGGATCCAGAAGAGGGCAGAAAGAAAGCTGAGAGCAATTAGTGGGATCCCAGGGGGGTTCTTTAAGCCTTTCAACAAATTAACAAAGGTGACCCAAAGGAAGGAATTAAGCAAGTCAAAAGCAATTTTAACATGCATCATTTTGGTAGCATAGATGTGGCTGCCCTCTTGACTTTTCTGACTCCTCCCAAGCAGACACCCTGGAACAAAATGTATAATTGCATTAATTGCTTCAAAGCCTCAGGGTTAGAAAGAAGATCCAGGTTCAACTTGCAGGGACTCTTCTGCTGAATTGTAATATTTGTATTCCATAGCTGGAACACACCAGCAACCAGAGCATCTTCAGACAACATACTCAAAAAAAGTCAGGCCAAAACATAACAGTACCATCTGTACGACATATTAAGCTTGGTTACAATTCATTCATCTTGGCCAGTTTCTTGGTAGTTTAAAAGAACATTCAAACCTTGCTGGTTTGGTTCCTTCAGGTTCAGTGCATTGAGTGAACCTGGAAAATTAAGCCAATTTAGCAGTCAAACTTTCCTGGATGATGTGATTCCAGCCTGGGGCTATTTGTGGGAAGGGAGTTTAAAGCAAAGACCATGCAATCCTGGAATCCTGGCAAATGTTCTTCACCAACCTGCCCCACCTCACTTCCTTGTAGCAGTGAAAAACAATGACTATAAGAACTTCACTCCCCATACTTACCTACAGAGAAGTTGGGTTCACAATACACTAAACTGTAAAGCTCAGTTACTAAACCAAAATGTATGTGAGTCACTCACTTCCCATGCAATGCCCAAAGAACCACCATTCAGCCAACAGGCTGAGACAATGGCTGGTTTCTCAGAACATGTGGAACCTCAAATGACTCCATCTGGCTTTAACCAAACAACATAGGGAGAAAATCCCAGAAGGTTGCTGAAGAAAGAAGAAGATCTCCCTTACCAGGATGAAGAGATACTCATTGGCAAAGTCGTGATGCTCAGGAATAGTTGAAAACACAGATAAAATCAGACAGCTGAAGACCAGGATAAATCTGCAAGAAGGAGGAGAACCTAGGTTAGCCCAAGCTAGAATCCCCATGAATGATTGTGTCATGTGAACACAGGACTTTCTGGTATCCCAACTTGTCCGAGAATCAAATCTTGGAGTGAGTTAGGCCAGTGTTCCCACTCAAACTGTGCCAAGCCTGATAAAAAATGTGATTCTCCCCTCAAGGTTTCTCATGATCCTCTGGGGATCCCAACCCATAATTGGAAAAGACAAAAACAAAACTCCAAATGATCTAAAGAGGTTAGGGAAATGTCCTGAAAACAGCAGAAAGAAACCTGAGAGACACAAATGCAAACTTCTTCACTTGGAGAAAGAAATTAAACCCCCAGTGACAGTTGGACACGAGTTATGCATAAATAGAATGTTTGTTACAAGTGCATTTGAATGAAGGTTGAATATGAATCACCAATGTAATCTGGCTGCAAAAAAATTCAATTTTAGACAGTAGCAATAAAAATACGCTTTCTAAATTATAAGCCATATTAGCTGTACTTTATTCGGCATCTGTTGGCTCCCATCTTGAGTACTTGGCAATTCTGGACACTATTTTTTGAAAGATACTGAAAAGCTGGAACAGACATAGAGAAGATCAGGAACTATGGAACTGGGCATGGTTTGCCTTAATGCTAGAACTGAAGGGATTTTCCATAGATAAATTACCTCAGTGATAATTATTATGATTAGCTTCAACCTCTTTTCTATCATACAGGAGCACAGAATTTAGAATGCCAATCCTGAAGTTCCAGGAAGGAAAACCTAATTAAATGCTGGGGTGGGTGGGTATAAGACCTATTTGATAAGGGAACTATTTCCCCAGACATGGGACAGACTTCCCTTTATTGAATGGATTCAGACAGAGGATGGATAACCATTTTTGTGGGATGCTCTGATTTGGGATTCCTGCACTGGGCAGATGGTTGGACTCAATGGCCTCCTACAATAGTATCAGTCCGTGGTATAAAACAGGTAGGCAAGGAAAGTTGGGTTAGTTGAGCCCAAACCCTAAGTTAGCAAGCAGTGGTGAAGACCTCCTACTAAGTCAGAACCTGGCAACTTGGTGAAGAGCAAATAAATTTGTGCCAATGTGGTGAGTTGGTGAAAGTTTTGAGACCCCAGTTCTAATCCTCCCTTAGCTCCGAAAGCTTCCTGGGGGAATTTGCGCCAGTCCTTCTCAGTCTCAGCAACAGGGTAGTATAGTAGGGAAGGAGTTGGATTAGGCAACTGAGAATTTGAATCTTAGGATCCAAGAATCCGAAGGAGCCTTCAGACCATTTTGTCCACTACCCTAAATGCAGTAATCTTAATTAAAGCATCCCTGATAACTTTATATCCAAGCTTTGCTAGAATACACCCAGAAATGAGGAGCCCACCACTTCCTTTGGTAACTGGTTCCATTATCAAACCAACCTGGTTTTGTAAGATATTTTCTCCTACTGTTTTCTAACTCCTTCTTCCTTGTACACCCAACTGAGTTCCTGTTTCCACCTTCCAAGCTTTGGGGAATGGAGGAGCAGCAATGCAAGCCATGATAAAAGAGAAATAGGACATGGGATTTTAGTTCGCCATATATCAAGGGATCTGTCAGGCTACGGAACTTCTTCCCATTCAAACAATAAGAATGAACTTCTGAGAACCGAACTTATCAAAAGGAATCCTTTATTGAGATGAGACAGTCCAGTAGGAATTCAAAGCAGCGTCTGAGGTCCCTCAGGCATACAGTGATAGATAAAGGAGTTTAGAATCCCCCCCCATCCCAATGTTTACTTAGGGAAACAAAAGCCAATATGTTAATTCCCCTCCCAGCCCCTCTGGGAGGGGATCCTTCCCTTTTTGGAAGGTTTTTTCTCATGTAGCTTTCCCAAGACGTACCTAACTTCCTCCCCCACCCCCTTTTTAGAACGGACTGTTTTTGGAGATTTCCCAGAGCACTTCACTGTGGAGTTTTATGGACCCCTCATCTCCTGGCTGTGCCTCTCAGAGATGTTAGGTTCTGGCCATCTGGCTTCTTTCCCCCCCATTGTATCATGTATGGGTGTGCATATTCGATATAAGGTTAAATATATTCAGGTTACATCAAGAAAGGATTTCTTTATCAGTTCCCCCCCCCCCCCCTTTTCTTCTTCCTCTGAAGAAATGACAGATACACGGATCTGAATGTGGGGTTGTCCTCTCAGAGGCTTGCTCCATCCCCCAGTGACAAGCACCACGGCAGATCCAGACCTGTTTTAGCTTGAAGAAGACCTTGACTTATGTGGATCAATGCCCATCTGTTCAGATGGAAATGAACATCACTGCCCATTAGCCATTCATTTGGAACAGGCATCATTGTAGACAAAAAGGAACAACGCCAGAAACAGCATGCTTTTTTCCTGGTTATCTCCTCTACTCTTGTGGTTTGCTTCTTTCTTTTGCTTTTTGGATACAAACAATTTGGATATGAGCAGCCACAATCCATAAGCAAAAAACTCCACATTTTAGATGCATCTACCAAACTGCAGATGTACACTTTGTTGATAGGTGGCAGCATGGGACAATCAATGGTGATGGAGAAATTTCCAAATCTGGTCCTTCTGATATTTTGAGCTGAACATAATTATTTATGAGGGTCAGAAGCTTAAGAAATAAAATAAAACATCCTGGGTTCTAGGCTTTTCCCCATGTTTCATTTCCTGTATTTATCTCCCAAACATATACTGTATCTACGATGGAATCTTGAAACTAACTTACTCAAAATACAACTCTTGTTTCATTTCAATATATAATAAGAAGGGGGGAGTTATACTTTTGGGATGCTCCCCACAAACACATATAGAAATAAATCCTTGGCAGTTAAAGGTAGCTAATGCCCAGAGTCACACCCAGAAGAAAAAGATTCTAGCCTAGATCAGTCCTTTTGGAGCTAGCTTTATATCTGTTGCATTTTATTTTATTTTTAATCTGATCAGCAAAGAATTTCAAAATTGGAGGTTCTTAGCCCATCACTAAGGATACCAGGACAGGATTCTACCTACCTTTCATTTTTCTATGAATGTACATGGAAGAAAAAATATCCATGCATAATGGTAGATAGAGATATATACATTTCATACATGCTTCAAACTTCTATTAAAATGTGTTTAATAGCATTATCATCATCAATGTCATGTCATATTTTTCCCTAGAACTCAAGTAAGCGTTCATCAAGAATGGTGAAATTACTCAGTAAGGAGGATTTAAGGGCCACCAAAAAGAGACACCATACAAAGGAAGCTTGAAATATGTTTTTTTGTTGCAAGAAGTTTGGCTTTTTCTTTCTTTCTTTCTTTCTTTCTTTCTTTCTTTCTTTCTTTCTTTCTTTCTTTCTTTCTTTCTTTCTTTCTTTCTTTCTTTCTTTCTTTTCAACTATGTTTAGCCGAGTTAAGGTGCTTACATGGTGGTTTTTGGGTTTTTTGCATCAGAATAGGAGAAAATTAAACCATTATTTCTGGCAAAGACAAAGGGTCATCTTGAGGACTCGATAATGAATATTTAAGGAATATTTGCAGTCCTGGCCCTACAGATTGCAAATATGATTCTTTCCAGCCATACAAACACACCACACTTTGTATTTATCCTTGTCACCAATCTGCCAAGTTGGATGGTTAGTCTGAGAGAGAGGAGCTCCATGACTGAACTCCGTCTAGATCAGTGTTCCATAAATTTGACAACTTTAAGATATGTGGACTTCAACTCTTCCACCTGGGAATTTTGGGAGTTTCAGTCCACACATCTTAAAGTTGCCAAGTTTGAAAAACAGAGATAGATAAAGGACAAGCTTGAGGAAAGCAGGAGGAAACCAATACCGGAGCTGTGAAATGCATTTTATCAGGCAAACACTGATGACAGAAAGGAAACATGCAACGTGAAATCAAAACAAGTTCACTAATACAAGATGTTGCAAGGACTAATATTAAAAAGTTTTTTTGAAAAGTAAAAACAATGCAAATTTGCAAAAACACAAAGTAAAGTGATAAATAAGAAAGTAATGAAAGAAAAAATAGAAAAAATATATGGAATTACTTCCAATCTTTACATACATAAAATGCATTTATATGTTATACCCTCTTTCTATGTTTACATCATGTCTCCCTTTTTTCCATATTCTACCCTTTCTAATGAAAAAACCCCATAAATCAAAAATTTATATTTTTTCCATTTTAAGCAAAAACAAATCTATAAAGTATTTCCAGTCACTAACAAATGTAGTTATTGTCTTTTCCCTAATCAAGTCAATTTTTCCATCTCTGCAAATTCTGTCATCTCACCATTCCTCCATTGTGAGTAAAGCTGTGGCAATGACTGTTAGCTATTTTCTTTTTTAAACCACAAACTTCTGAAAAGAGGTTCCTTGACAATTGCATTTTCAGTCTGCTTGTAAGAAATGGTCCCTAAAGCAAATTTCATTGAAAGAGTACATACAATCAAATCCAACCCCAGACAACATAGAAAATAATTTAGAAACTTTTTCTCCAAAAGCCTAGAATGTAAACTCTAAAGTCTCTCAGCCAAGATCATCCATCGGGAGCAGGGTTGTCAAAAGAAAATTAAGATAGTGTCCATGACTACATGACTGAAGTATAAGTAAAAAATAATAATAATTGGAGTTTCTAGGTTTGTTTTAGGTCCGGTGAGCCTTTAAACAATGTAATATTGCTTTTATCAATGTATGAAACTGTGATTAGTATTATAACAGGCTTGTTAGGCTTCCTTTAAGGAGAAAAGCAGCAAAGTAGAACTTCCATTTTCAAGATAAATATATCTCAGATGCTAACAGAGGGAAAATTATGATGCATTTTGGTTTGGTGATGGCTGGAAAGAAGATGGATGTAGAAATTAAGACCTTTATAGAGATATGCATAGGGCCATCAAAATTATCTTCCTTATTCTCCAAATGAATGAGCAAAATGTAGTGAGGTGCTCCAATCCAGATGAACATCACAAAGTTTCCCGATAGTCAAGCATCTAGATTTAGATCCAGATTTTCATTTGCAGGACCTAAGAAAACACGATTAGTCTCAAAAGCTGGAAGGGAAGTTGACTGGTTCTGGGATAGGAGACCTTCAGGACATCCCAAATCAATCAAAGAGACTGAAAAGACCTCCCCTTGCCCTCCACCCCCCATTCAGAAGAAAATAAGGCATATTGCTTTCATAGCCTGCTAAGAAAACTACAAAAACAAAGATAGCCTTGAAGAAGATACAGTATTTAGCATATCTGGAATTTAGCCTAGAAAAACAGGAAAGAATGAGGAAGAAACTCAAAATTATCTACCTTGGCTCACTCTAAGAGGGAGGGGAAAGAACTATTGTCAGCTTTCAAGATTCTGCTCTTACAGCTTAATAACACAGGGATGTTCAACTAAATGGATGGCAAGTGTTATATTCTGGCCAAGCCCTGAGGCTCTGGTTTGATTCATTTGTCATTTTAGAGCAGTGTTTCTCAACCTTAGCAACTTGAAGATGCGTGGACTTCAACTCCTAGTATTCTCCAGCAAGCATTGTTGGCTGTGGAAATCTAGGACTTGAAATCCACCCCTCTTAAAGTCATCGAAGTTGAAATATGAAATGGAAACTTATTTTAAAATGAGTGAAATGGATAATGATATGAGATGATATTATATAAGATTGATGGAAATGAAAGTATTATTATGTACAAGTGTTATAATCCGGAATCATGTTGCTCACGTGAAGAGATGTGTAAAAATAAAAAAAAAAGTTAAGAGACACTGTTAAAGGATCCCAATATCTTTACACGTGAGACTTCCTGGCTCAATGTCTTTGATACCCCATGTAGCATCAACAGATGCAAAGTCCACCATTCCAGATCATTGTGTGATTACATTTTAAATTACAATTCCGTGCAACCCCAAGGAAGTTTTAGTCACCCTTCTCTTTCTGAATATGCAGATACTGGGATTTATTTATTTAATTACAAGTTATTAAACTAAAATACCAACAAAAAAAAAACATCCCAAATCCAGTGAAAAAGAAAACATCCAAAATATGACTGATAGCAAACAATAATAAGCAAAATAAAAAGGGGGAAATCATGTAGGGATATCAACTGTAGATCAAGTATTAAACAATATATGAAAATTGCAGACTAGGGGGAAAATCCAATGATTGTAAAATATAAAATTACAAAGGAAACCAGAGACTGGTTTATCTATTATATGGGAGGAAAAACTATTCTCATGGATTAGATCCAAACAGGAGTTGGAATTCAGTGAAAATGTAAGAAAGGAGCAAGCAAGGGGAAAGGGGTGGAGTTAAATACATTATCAGTTTAGAGTCCTTGCATTGCCACAAGAGACCCAAATCCACGCTCTCTCCCCCCCAGCCCTTGAATTCGGTTGGCCCTTATGGGGCACCAATTTAGTGCTGATGGTTAATTGACTAGATTCTTAATAAATCTTAAATGCTGCAACCTTATAAATAATCCTGAATCTTTGTGTTTCACAGACATGTACACAAAAACTAAGTTTAATCTTAGCTTAATCATTTCATTCTCTGCTTCAGAATCCACCTTATCTGGTTGGTTTATTTTTGAAGTATTGAGCAAATCCAGAAGGAAGAAACAAAATTAAGCATGAATGCAAACTTTGGGCAGCTTGGGGAACCTCTGCAACGTTTTTTTCAAGTAATAAACCCTTTTACCAATTCTAACCTTCCATGTGAATTTCTTTTCTCACCTAAGGTATACTTTTTATGGCTCACTTGCTGAGATTTTCAGCCTTTCTACTGGCTACAGTATTTTACTAGCTCCAACTGCTTAAGTTAATTATTTTGGTTTTATCTCTTAGTTCAGTTAACTGCTTTGATTTCTTTTTTAAAGCGTTTAATAATTTTAAAGAATAAGAAAAACAACATTCAACTCCATGATCGGACCTAAAGGTTTTTGATTTCAAATCATAATTGAAATGTTAATGAAATATTTTGAGTGTTTCAAGTTATGGTATGGAAAATTTCAGGAGGACCTTTCTTCCTCCTTCCATCTCTCTTTCTTTTTTTCTTTCTTTTTCTCTGTTTCGTTCTTTCTTTTCTCCTTCCTCCCTTTTTTCCTTTCTCCTTCCCTCTCTCCCTCCCTCTGACCGTATAAATAAAACCAGACAGCAACATGCATTTTGTTGGAAATACTAAAGAAATGTGAGTCAGATTCTTTGGAGCCTTTGGAAGGCATCTTGCACCAAATTGGAAACTGAAGCCCACCCAAAATTCGTTGAAAAAAGGGATTTGAAACTCATTTCATGCTGAATTGGAAAAGGCAATGCCTGAAATTCAAACCCACCGGATTTCAATTCTGCCGATACTGGTTGTTTCTAAAAGCTGAGAAAATCTGCCATCAAGCTAAATATATCAGTGTCTTTGTATTTCTTTTGACAAAGGAAAGAAGGGGATCCTGATGAAAGGCAAAAAGATGCAGTCAGGAGAAATCACTTCAACTGCTTCAACAGAGACTGCAAAAGGTTCCAACAAACTTTAAGAGAGATAGGAAGAGAGGAAGGGACAGAGATTACAGAATTACAATGCTTTTTTATTAATAATTTTATCAAAACTTACAAATACAAGATATTTGTAAACTTTAATGATAAAAGATTAATACAAAATAAGAAAAATTTAAAAACCAAAAAAGACCAAGACAAAAATACAGAGAAAAAGAAAATAAGAAAAAACAATAAAGAAAAAAGATATTTTAAAAAATAACACCCTCTTCCATCTAGACAAATATTAACAACCTTGGTAATTTCAAACCTTCTCTAGTGTTTTAATTTAAAAAATCTCTCATATCTTATCAATCAATACAATTGTAAAAACATATCACTCAGCCCTAACCAACAAAACTCTTTTAGGGCTACCAGAAAAAAATAGGTTATATATTTTAACCTTAATCAAATGAATCCATTTCGTATTCCAACTTATTGCTTTTCCTAAGAAATAAAGCAATAGAAATCTCTCCTGCTATATCATCTGTTATTTATAAACAAATCATTAAAACCTCTTCATTCAATACTGGTTGTTTTAAAAGGTCCATTAATAGCTACCAGTAACCACAACACACACACACACGTATATATTAAATTCAGAATGGCACTGCTTTTAAGGCTGAGCAGATTGGAAGGGTGAGCATCAATTAATTGAAAAGGACTTGGTCCCATTATTGTTTTCCCACCCACGCCTCTCAAATGCTTGTGCTCCAAAAGATCTGGATTGGCTATGCCAAATTGTAGGGTGGACTGGAGATCCTAACTTATCAATGTAGTTCTGCTGGCTTGCTTCAAGGGCCAAACTCTGGCTGCAGAAGCTCCAGACTGAGAAATGACCTCTTGGCTGCATAAAAGCAGAACCTTTTGGTGATGGCACCCAATATTTTGGGACTTTCTGCTCAGCAGCTTTGCCATTAAAAAAAACAAAAAAACACACAGTGCAAACTTCCAGGCCATTGATTAGCTCCTAATGGCACTAAAGGTAACTTGAATTGCCTGGTCTATGGCATTTTATTTAAGATTGCAATTGCTGTCGTCCTTATCCATCTCTGATGTCTTTTCAATGCTGCCCAGCATCCATCGTATTCTTCCAGCAACTCATGGTTTTTAATGGCACAGAGATATTTATAACTACCTTCTATGAGAACACTTATTTGCAATTAAAATCACTGTCTTTACTGTTCTATCTGCCATTTTTATTTTGTCCTTTAATATAGATGCTTTTTTCCCTCCTCCAGCTTATGCATTTTAGTATTTTAAGCCATCAGCCTTTCCGTAGCCATCTCGTAAAAGGCAAAATAGAAATGCTATATATAAAAACAAAGGCACTCCAGACATGGATTGAGATAGGAGCCAACTCATAGTTGTGGGCTGCTGCCAATTTTGTGGGGTTGTGGTACTCTAGATCACTTGCATTTTTCCCCTCTTATGCTACATACTAAAAAATGGCATTATTTCATTCCGTACACGAACACCCCCATCAGTCTCTTGCAACCATTAATCATAAAGGTGCACAATTCCATGCCTACTGTCTGAAGAAAGCCTTTTGCTCAAAAAAAGGAACTGCAACATCCCAAACTGGACTAATTTGAAGTGTCAAAGCAACGCCCTGTGAAAGTGCTCCCTTTATTACCCAGGTGTCCTTAAAACAGAAAAGTATCTTTGGCACAATTAGCGGAGAAAGAAATAAAAGGGAAAACAAAGATTGCTGAAGACAAAGAAATGAGATGTGTGCAAAAATATATTTTCCTCCTGATTCAGCAATTCTAAATATGGAACATGGAAAGATTAGGCCACAAGCTTGCATAACGGCTTACAAAGACCATCCATCTCCCAGGTCAGCATCCCGCCTTAGAGATTAGCAGCAATAACATGCATGCCTTAAAACTGGACACATTTTTAACAGATGATATGGGGCAAAACAAAATGCTGAAAATGTTGATCACTCTGGAGGACATTGGTTGTCCTTCCTAGCTTAAGACAAGGAGAAACAACCCAGAACTCTTACAAAGGAGAAGTCTGACTTTTGCCCATGCTGGCCACGCTTCCTAAGACTTACCAGCCGAACCTAGTGAAGATTTGTCCATCCTTACTAAAGGATGTGATGACCTGATAATCCTTGCTAGAGATGATGATCCAACTTGATCAACGCAGGCATGGTCTGTAGAAACCTTCTCCTTGTCTCATTGGATGCTACAGCTGAAACTCTACTGGGATGTTGATTAATCTAACATTGACCACAGGAAGCTGTGTTACCCCAAGGCAAGATGATCATCTCATTTAGCCCAACATTACTGCTCTGTTGAGCAACAGCTCTTTGCCAACAGGCTGTAATCTTCAACCAAACTTCAGACAGGAAGGCGGTGCAGAGAGTGATGAGTAAAGAAATTATTGGCAGTTCACTCCTTTCTATCCAGGACAGGGCATATAAGCATTGCTTGACCAGGATTTGCAGGATTGTCTAGGACACTTTACGACCTGTTTTCCTTGCTACCTCCTGGGAGGATGTTTCGTGGTATCCAAAGCAGAACATCCAGATTTAGCCACAGTTTTATTCTATACAGTATCAACTTTGTATACTCTCAAACTTCCTCTTTCCACTATGTATTCAAGATGGACAGTAACTAATATTTATATGCATGTATATTTATATGCATGTATATGTTCGGGTACATATGTATGTATATAGCATGGTCTATATGTTTGTTGTATATGTGTGTACTTTTGAGAGCAGGCAACAGAATTTCATTTTTAATGTGTGCCTGCATGCCCACAGTTGAAAATGACAATACAGGCTATCTTATCTTAACCTCCTTTTGTCTTATCTTCCTGGCAGTTGTTTTGGCCTGCAATTCTCAAAAACCATTGGCAGTACAGGCCAACACCAGAAACAGAGGATTTTCCATTGGAAAGATACTTGGTTGTTTCTTCTTGTCTTAAGCTAGGAAGTGGAATCTACTCTACTTGAATTAAATGGAGTTCTTGGTCATCAAAAGATTCAGGAAGTGCCTTTACCCACCTTAAGTGAAAGCAACAGAGAATTGAACCCAGGAGATTAAATGTGAAGTCTGAGAGTTCTTCAGCCTGTTTTGCTTCTGAAAAAGCCATAGAAAGTCCTTCCCCAACACATTATCAGAAAATTCTTTATTTTAAGCTTCAGCTCTGGTCAATGGCTGAGAAGAAGAAGAGGGGGCAGTTGCTTGGAGATTTGTATTAATACTATGTATTTGTGTGATGGCTATATTGAGGTTCCAGAGACAAAAGAAATATACCATGGAAAATTGTTGGCTGGGGAGGAACTGAAGGAAAGAGCTTTGGGATTTCAAGGTTCATGGCACTGTCTGGCATGTGGAAGGGGCAGGACTTAAATATTCTGGACTGTAGGGCTCATAGAATAACAGAGTTGGAAGGGACCTTGGAGGTCATCCAGTCCAACCCCCTGCTCAAGCAGGAGAGTCTATTCCAAATATTAGCTTCTACCTAGGATCGAACTCACAGCCTCCTGATTGTGAGAACTCCACCTCTAGGCCACCAAAGAGAGGGTTGTTGTTGCCATCTTGAATTCTAAATATGTTCAACTTGTGAATGGAAAACAAATGCTAATCTGCAAAGAGGGCTGCCACGAAGAAGGAGTCAACCGATTATCCAACTCACCAGAAAGCAACAGATGGAAACTAATCAAGGAGAGAGAACCAACCTAGAACTAAGGAGAAATTTCTTGACAGTGAGAACAATTAATTAGAAAGACTTGCCTCCAGAAGTTGTGGCTGCTCCAACACTGGAGGTTTTTTGGAAGAGATTAGACAACCATTTGTCTGAAATGGTCTAGGGTTTCCTGCCTGAGCAAGGAGTTGGACTAGAAGACCTCCAAGGTCCCTTCCAATTCTGTTATTCAGTGGCATGATGAATGTTTAATCCAGCGCTTCTCAATTTTGGCAGCTTTAAGATGGATGGATTTCAACTCCCAGAATTCCCCAGCCGTCATCTTAACGTTAGGAGATGCAAGTTTATTCAAAGGAAAGTTACATGGATCATCAGCCAAGTACTTTATCACTCTCTTGCCAGCATTTAGAAATCTACCAGAATATATCAAGAAGAGACAAATAGCTAGTTTGGTTCTTGTTATGATATAGGAAGCTCATCAATTTTATATATAAACTTTTTAAAAATCACTTACACAAGTTTCTCAGGGAAGTCTTGAAAAAGGGGGAACAAGATTTCAGCTTTGGACTTGATGAATCTCAACAGAGTTCTTTCTGGCAGGGAATTCTTTTTAAATCCATTTCAGTGAATAATCAATAGATAATAGTAATAATTCACCAATAGCATTCACTTCATTAAAATTTTATTATATTAAATGAGTATGTTTTCTAGATTGGTTTGGCAAACTGGGGTGTAAACGAATAGCATATATGTTCATTTTAGTGGCAATATACAATTTTTCTGTTTTAATAATAATTACACAAAACAGCCTTTGAAAAAGTATCACCCAGCAGGATTAGTGTATATATTTTGCACAATAGAAAAAAAAATCTGCATAAAAATTTATTCAGTTTCTAATCTAAGAAGCCAGATGGCTCCTGGATGAAATGTATTCTAAATGATGGGAAATTATATTGGCAGGAAACTAAACTCAGCAATAAAAACATTTGAAAACCCCTCATAAAAGAAGACCTCTTTTTTCAAGATGGCGGCCGGACGTTTTCGTCGGAGGCTTCTCTGACCGGGATGGCCTGCGGCATGAGCCTCCGTGTCCCCTGGGTCCCCCCACCAGTGGCAGAGGTGGGGGAGGACTGGGGGAAACCGGCGAATGTCATCAGGAACCAGTCGGAGGGGCTGTCAGGACTACAGGGCCGGTGAAGACAGCAACCGCTTCTTTGCTGGATGGCCACGGCAGGATCGGGCGGCAGCAGTGCCGACAGCTGCGGATGGACTTGTTGCTCCCCGTGGTTCCCCCCGCCGGTGGCAGTGGTGGTGGGGGGACTGGGGGAGGTCGGCGGGTCCTATCTGGAGCCGGCTGGACCCGACACCGCATATCTGAGACGGGACCAGTTGGCCCGCTGCAGTATACACGGACCGAGCTCTACGCCCTTCAGAGGGTGCCCCTCTCCCTGACATGGCCGAAGGGATTATCAAAAGTCCACCTCAAGGACGGGTCTTGGGATCCAGAGAGGTGGCATGGCCATGGCCATTCCATGAAACGTCTGGGGAGGGGGAGGGGTTCTCAATTGTTTCCTTTTATTCTTAGATTTTTAATGGGGTTAGGGAGGGGTGCTACGGGTATGGGGAGGGAGGTTGGGAGGAGGGTGAGGGATAGATTTTTAGTGGGGTTAGTGGGTGGGGGGGCTGGGGTCAGCCAAGCCGGTGAGTACGCCTGGGGGGACCCGAGGGACCGGGGGTTGGGGGGGCAACCAGGATCAGAACTATCGAGGGTGGACCTTATTGGCACCGTAAGTGGGAGGGGCAGATATGGCAGGGGTAGAGGGTCATATCAGGTTAGGGGATCGTGTGCCCGCTATCTCCAAGCGGTAATGCGCTCCGACCCTCCTGACCCGCCTTGCAGGCCTGGTTGTGCAGAATCTCAGGCCCTGAGCACTCGGCTGAAGTTATGCAATGCCAGGTCCGTTATGAATAAGGCCTCCCTGATTTTTGACCTGATACAGGATGAGGGCGTGGACCTGGCAGGGGTCACCAAAACCTGGTTGGGCTCAGAGGGGGAGTTTCCCCCTAGTAGCGATGTGCCCACCAGGTTTCCAGGCATTTCATCGGCCGAGGGCTCAGGTAGGGGTGGTAGAGTGGCGGTAATTATTAGGGAGGATCTATGTCCTAGGGAGGCCACTGTACCTCAGATGGCTGGCTGTGAGTCCCTCTTTGTGAGGTGGGGTCAGGGTGGGCAGATGGGTCTTTTGATAATGTACCTGGCTCCCTGCTACGTGTCATCGGCCCTGCCCGGGCTCCTCGGGGTAATAGCCGAGCTGGCAGTGGAGACACCCAGACTGTTAGTTATGGGTGACTTCAACTTGCCTTTGCTTGGTGAATCCTCTGGGGCGGCCCGAGAGTTCTTGGCCTCCATGACAGCCTTGGACCTGACCCAATTAGTTTCTGGACCCACTCACATGGGGGGACACACGCTGGATCTGATTTTCGTCTCTGGACAGTGGTTGAATGATCGGTTAGGGGATATAGTCGTTAAACCTTTGTCATGGTCTGATCATTCTCTCCTTAGACTGGACTTCTGTACCACCAATCCACACCGCAGGGAGGTGGAGCCGAGGAGATGGTTCCGCCCCAGACGCCTGATGGACCCTGAACGGTTCCAGACAGAGCTTGGGCCATTACCTGAAACTCTGGCTCATAACTCGGCCACAGACTTGGTAGCTGCCTGGGACAGGTTGGCTGCCGAGGCTCTGGACCGAATTGTGCCTTTGCGACCTCTGACCCGGCAGAGATCTCGCTCGGCTCCGTGGTTTACGGAGGAGCTGAGGCAGATGAAATGCCAGAAAAGATGTCTGGAGGGCGTCTGGAAGACCAGTCGTGCCGAGTCTGATCGAACACAGGTTAGGTCCTATATTAGGACCTACCTAGTGGCGATAGAGGCGGCGAAGCGTTCTCACTTCTCCACTCTTATTTCATCGGCAGAAAATCGACCCGCCGCCCTGTTTAGAGTGACCCGCTCCTTGATTGGGCCGGGAGCGAGGGACGATCTCCTGCAGGGAAGAGTGGAGGAGTTTTCATGATTTCTGCACGATAAAATCGCTCAGATTCGGGCTGGATTGGACTCTAGTTGGGAGATCCCGGAGGAGGTGACCGCAGCGAGTCTTGAGACGGTTATCTGGGATGAGTTCGACCCTGTGACCGCCGAGGGTATGGACAGGTTGCTAGGGCGGCTGAATGACACCACATGTTTGTTGGACCCTTGCCTCTCCTGGTTGGTCTCTACCTCCAGAGAGGTGACGCGGAGTTGGCTCCAGGGAATTATTAATGCTTCTTTGATGGAGGGCTCACTGCCTACCACCTTGAAAACGGCGGTGGTGCGACCCCTCCTCAAGAAGCCCTCCCTGGACCCAACTCTTTTGAACAACTATCGTCTTGTCTCCAATCTTCCCTTTGTGGTGAAGGTTGTAGAGAGTGTGGTGACAGGTCAGCTTCCCCAGTACCTGGATGAAGATACATACCTGGATCCCTTCCAATCGGGCTTCAGGCATGGACATAGTACCGAAATGGCATTGGTCGCGTTGGTTGATGATCTCTGGAGGGCCCGTGACAGGGGTTATTCCTCTGTCCTGGTCCTATTAGACCTATCAGCGGCTTTTGATATTATCGACCTTGGTATCCTATTGCGGCGGTTGGGGGGGTTGGGGGTTGGGGGCACCGTGTTGCGGTGGTTCGCCTCCTTCCTCTCCGACCATCTGCAATTTGTGTTGGCGGGGGGGGGAGAGATCCACCTCTAGGCCCCTCGATTGTGGGGTGCCTCAGGGGTCGGTCCTCTCTCCTCTCCTGTTCAACATTTATGTGAAGCCGCTGGGGGAGATCATCCGTGGCTTTGGGGTGAGATGTCATCTATACGCTGATGATACCCAGCTGTACATCTCCACCCCAAGCCACCCCAACGATGCCGTGGAGGTCATGTCCCGGTGCCTGGAGGCCGTGCGGAACTGGATGGGCAGGAACAGGCTCCGACTCAACCCTTCCAAGACTGAGTGGCTGTGGTTTCCGGCGTCCCGATATAGCCAGATAGTTCCATCACTGGCTATTGGGGGTGAGATTCTGTCCCCTGCAGAGAGGGCTTGCAATCTGGGTGTCCTCCTGGATGTACAGCTGTCTTTAGAAGACCATATTACGGCCGTCTCCAGGGGGGCATTTCATCAGGTTCGCCTGATTCGACAGATGCAGCCCTTTCTGGATCGGGATGCCTTACGCACAGTCACTCATGCCCTGGTCACCTCCCGACTGGACTATTGTAACGCCCTCTACATGGGGCTCCCGAATGGGAGCATCCGGAGGCTTCAACTGGTACAGAATGCGGCCGCGTGGGTGGTTATGGGGGCGTCAAGATTCACGCATGTGATGCCCCTCCTGCGCGAGCTGCATTGGTTGCCAGTGACCTCTCGGGTGCGCTTGAAAATTTTGGTGTTAACTTTTAAAGCGTTCCATGGCATCGGACCAGGATATTTACAAGACCGCATTCTGCCATTTTCCTCCCACCGTCCAGTGTGCTCCCACAGGGAGGGTCTCCTGAGGGTCCTGTCAGCATCTATGTGCCAGCTGGTGACCCCGAGGAATAGGGCCTTCTCTGTGGGGGCGTCTGCCCTCTGGAATGGGTTGCCCCTGGAGTTATGGACAGCCACGGACCTGGGGACCTTTAGGCGTGCTTTGAAAACCTAGCTTTTTGACCAGGCCGGCTTGGGCTGATTTTAGTTTTGGGGTGTTTTGTTTTTATTAAATTTTAGGGTTTTAGAGTATGGTTTTAAATTTGTTTACAGCCAGGGTTGGGTTTAATTTAGTTTTATTGTTCGACATATTTATTGTTTTAACTGTACGGCTGTGCACCGCTCCGAGTCCTTCGGGAGAGGAGCGGTATATAAATAAATATTTATTATTATAATGAAAAATAGTATTTGTTAAATTTGGATATTATTTATTGCACATATTAAAAGGTTTTCCTTAGTAGATGGTCCCCATCGGCACAAATGTGATTTTGGACAAATTTGTTTAATGTTGATGATTAATCTGTATTCTCAATTATACATACACTAAATCCCCAGTTATAAGCATTTTTCCCCCTTTTTGTTTGCTTTTATTTTTGATTCTGGTTTATTTTTGTAATTTGTGTTGTGCATGTATTGCAACTGTCTGGAGAGAAAGGGGAGGGGGAGAGAGAGAGAGAAAGGAAGGAAAGGAAAGGAAAGGAGAGGAGAGGAGAGGAGAGGAGAGGGGAGGGGAGGGGAGGGGAGGGGAGGGGAGGGGAGGGAAGGGAAGGGAAGGGAAGGGAAGGGAAGGGAAGGGAAGGGAAGAAGGAAAGGAAAGAAAGAAAGAAAGAAAGAAAGAAAGAAAGAAAGAAAGAAAGAAAGAAAGAAAGAAAGAAAGAAAGAAAGAAAGAAAGAAAGAAAGAAAGAAAGAAAGAAAGAAAGAAAGAAAGAAAGAAATCAAAAAATGGGTTTCAGTCCTGACAAACATCTAAAGCATTACTCAAACTGGATCTTTAATACTGATTGACAGCTAAGATCTCTGTAACTACTGCAGTGCATTCTACATGGAAATTATCCTTGAAGATTATTCAAAAACTTCAACTGGCCCAGAATACACCAGCATTGCTCATCATGAAGGCTTCACATTATGCTCCATGTGGCAGTTGCAATTTTTTCCTAGAATATTAACCCAATGTTAATATTTATTTGTATTTATTTGTTAACACATTTATATACCGCCTTTCTCCCGGAGGACTCAGGGCAATGTATAGCCAACCATAAAACATTCTACAAATTATAAAAGTTAAAAAGAAAATTAAACATCCTAGGCTGCCTTAAAAATTTAAATTATACCCACTCCCAATAAATTAATAAAACCTCGAATATTAAAAGCCCAAAATTTAAAACCTTTAAAAATTTAAAAAATTCTAAAATTACTCTAAAACTCCCACTTCAGCCACTTCAGACATAGATGCCATCAGGATCCGAAGGAGGCCCTCCCTGTGGGAGTGCACAGGTTGGTAGGAGACTACCGGCAGAACGCGGTCCTGCAGATAGCCTGGTCCAATGCCATGGATCGCTTTAAAGGGCAAAACCAGAACCTTAAAGCAAACCCGGAAGGCCACCAGCAACCAATGCAGCTCGCGCAGGAGAGGCGTCACATGGGAGTTTCTTGATGCCCCCATAACCACCGGCGCGGCCGCATTTTGTACCAGTTGAAGCCTCCGGGTGCTCCCTGCAGGGAGCCCCATGTAGAGAGCATTACAATAGTCCAGGCGGGAGGTGACAAGGGCATGAGTGACTGTGCGTAAGGCGTCCCGATCCAGAAAGGGCCGCAACTGGCGAATCAGGCGAACCTGATAAAATGCCCCCCTGGAGACGGCCGTAATATGATCTTCTAAAGACAGCCGTGCATCCAGAGGACGCCCAAATTGCGAGCCCTCTCTGTGGGGCCTAAGATCTCTCCCCCAATAGCCAGCGATGGAGTCAGCTGACTATATCGGGGCGCCGGAAATGACAGCCACTCAGTTTTGGAAGGGTTGAGCTGGAGCCTGTTCCTATCCATCCAATTCCGCACGGCCTCCAGGCACCGGGACATAGCCTCCACAGCATCGTTGGGGTGGTTTGGGGTGGAGATGTAAAGCTGAGTATCATCAGCATACAGATGACACTGAACCCCAAGGCTACAGATGATCTCCCCCAGTGGCTTCACATAAATGTTGAACAAAAGAGGGGAGAGGACCGACCCCTGAGGCACCCCACAAATGAGGGGCCTAGGGGCGGACCTCTCCCCCCCCCCGTCAACACAAATTGCGAGTGGTTAGAGAGGAAGGAGGAGAACCTCCGTAGGACAGTTCCTCCAATTCCTAACCCCTCCAACTGCCGCAATAAGATACTATGGTCAGTAGTATCAAAAGCCGCTGAGAGATCTAACAGGACCAGGACAGAGGAATAACCTCTGTCACGGGCCCTCCAGAGATCATCAACCAACGCAACCAATGCTGTTTCGGTACTATGCCCAGGTCTGAAGCCTGATTGGAAAGGATCGAGGTAAGTCGCTTCCTCCAGGTACTGAGGGAGCTGATGCACCACCACACTCTCAACAAACTTCACTAAAAAGGGAAGGTTGGAGACTGGACGATAGTTATTTAAAACAGCCAGGTCCAGGGCAGGCTTCTTGAGGAGGGGTCACACCACCGCCGTTTTCAAGGCAGTAGGAAGCGACCCCTCTCTCAACAAAGTGTTGACAATCCCCTGGAGCCAGCCTCGTGTTACCTCCCTGGAGGTCGAAACCAACCAGGAGGGACACGGGTCCAACAAACATGTGGTGGTATTCAGCCCCCCCAGCAACCTGTCCACACCCTCAGCGGTCACAGGGTCAAACTCCTCCCAGATAAAAGTCTCAAGACTTGCCCTGGACACCTCCCCTGGGACCACCCAATTGGAGTCCAGCCCGCCCCGAATCCGAGCGATTTTGTCGTGCAGAAATTGGGAAAATTCCTCTGCCCTGCCCTGCAAGAGGTCCTCCAACGCTCTCGGCTCAAGCAGGGAGCGGGTCACTCTAAACAGAGCGGCAGGCCGGTTTTCTGCCAACACAATAAGGGCGGAGAAATACGAACGTTTCGCCGCCTCTATCGCCACAAGGTAAGTCCTAATATGAGACCTTACCTGTGTCCGGTCAGACTTGGCGCGGCTAGTCCTCCAAACACTCTCCAGACATCTTTTCTGGCACTTCATCTCCCTCAGCTCCTCCGTAAACCATGGAGCTGGATGGGATCTGTGCCGGGTCAGAGGTCGCAAAGGCACAACTTGGTCCAGAGCCTCAGCAGCCAATCTATCCCAGGTGGCCACCAAGTCTCCAGGCGAGTTATGAGCCAGAGTCTCAGGAAATGGCCCAAGCTCCCTCTGGAACCGCTCAGGGTCCATCAGGCGTCTGGGGCAGAACCATCTGCACAGCTCCGCCTCCCTGCGGTGGGGGGTGGCAGTACAGAAGTCAAGCCTAAGAAGAGAATGATCTGACCATGACAAGGGTTTATAACTAAGTCCCCGAAGCTACAGTCATTTAACCACTGACCAGAGACAAAAATCAGGTCCAGCGTGTGTCCCCCCATGTGAATGGGGCCAGAAACTAGTTGGGTCAAGTCCATGGTCGCCATGGAAGCCATGAACTCCCAAACCACCCCAGAGGTTTCCCCGAGTGAAGGCAAGTTGAAATCCTCCATGATTAAGAGCCTAGGGGTCTCAACCGCCAGTCCGGCTATCACCTCGAGGAGTCCGGGCAGGGCCGATGATACATGGCAGGGAGCCGGGTACACTATCAAAAGGCCCATCTGAACCCCCTGCCCCCACTTCACAAAGAGAGACTCACAACCAGCCGTCTAAGGAACAGTGGCCTCCCTAGGACAAAAGACTTCTCTAATAAGCACCGCCACCCCACCACCCCTTCCCTGAGACCTTGGCTGATGAAATGCTAGGAAACTTAATACTATTAAGTGATCAAGGTTAAGTGATTAAGAGGTGCAGCAGTTAGAATGCAGTATTACAGTCAAACTACACCCACAGCCAGGAGTTCGATTCCAAGTGACTCAAGGTTGACTCAGCCTTCTACCCTTCCAAGGTTGGTAAAATGAGGACCCAGATTGTTGGGGCCAATAGGTTGACTCTCAGGGCTGTAAAGCTCTGTGAAACAGTATGTAAGTTTAAATGCTATTGCTATCAAAACGTTGTGAAGTGTGGCACGTGAATTGTAATTGATCCATGTTAAGGCTGTTGTGTGAATGCAGCCACAGAGTGGAAAAGTTTTCTTTAAAAAATAGCTGGGCATCTTTAAGTTGCTGAAGATAAATGAGAGGCAGGCAGAAAGAGGCTCTTCCAGAGGGAGGGAGGGAGAGGGAGGGCTTTTAGCTGAGAGAATGAATGTCTCTCTTTTTTTCCTTGCTGACCTAAGGACTTACAATATCAGCAGTAATAGGAGTCATGGGGACATAAAGCCAACCAAGCCAAGTAAGAATATGAGGAAGAATACTTCCTCAAATTCTGACTCCTTGGCTTTTGAGCTCTCACCATGCACCATATTAGATCAATTCCTTCATCATCTGCAGAATTCCCTGTCTGGCTATAAGCATAACACCATCCCCTTCAGCCTTACTGTCTCCAGGACCTTCTCAGTGGCGCATCCAAACATCCTGGACTGACTTTCCCCACCAGATTGATCAAATGACTATCAGGTCGGTGCTGATTGTTAACAACCACATACATAGATTTTCTCCATGGGGATCGGTCCCTAACTTTCTCTTCCAGGTCTTCCAATGATGGATTCATTACCACTGTAGCGGAATCTATCCCATAATGATAGATAGATAGCATCACAGAATAGTTTGAAATTATCACTCTCATAGTATTCAGACCCAGCACAGCCAATGATGGTTTGGGAGTGACATCCCAATGCTGCTGAAGGATGCCAGGTTGGAAGGAGGCCCTCTAAATCAAGCACCTTTCCATATGTATATGATGACCAAGGCAGGTATCTATGTCCTGTGTCTATGCATTTGATTTCTTTTTCTTAAATGAAGAACTTTGCATATCTCTGTCACATTCCACAATTTAATTTTCAGCTATTTCTCTATCCTGTCAAAATCATTTAGGGTTATGGTCTATATGCAGAAAAAGCTAAAAATAAGCCAAAAAAGGAAGCTGTCAAAAGAACCAGCATTCTTCCACCTTGGGGAATGTTCCACGTCATGGTTCTCCCAGTCTTACAACTTCTTTTGCCCTCAGCCAGCAGGGCTGTGATAGAATTGTGGGTGATGGGAGTTGACATTGAGATTTCTACAAGTTGCCAGGTTGGAAAACACCAATGCAGAGAAATCCATTTCTTTCTAACTTTAAGGAATAGCTCAGCGCTACTATGGGGAAGAGAGAGGCAGTGGAGGGAGGGGTGGGGATAGTAATATCCAACCTGTCTCAGTCCTGCTCTCAGACCTATCTGCATGCTTAGACCAAGACCTAATTCCCAGCAGTAAACAACAATGACATCATCTGAAACCAAAGGATAAAGAAGTAAATTAGAAAGAGCTAACACAGTTTTTCCATCGGGATGAGCACCGCCTGAGCAAAAGTTGCCTTTTATGGCTGCCCTTTTTCCCCACGGGGTCTCCTTGCATTGTCAGGAGCTTCACATTCCTCAAAACAACATCAAATAAAAGATATCCATGTGAAGTTTCAGATGCCACCTAAGGACAAGATAACATTTCTCCTGAGTCAATCTCAACTCCTGGGGACTACATGAGCCTGTCCATTTGTGTGTTTTGGAGAATGTATGTTAAAGATGATACTCTGGCTTTGTTACTGTCTTCTAAATATAAAGAGCAAAGCCATCAAGTTAATAATAAAAGCAAAATATCAAGAGTTTTCCAGCTAGTTCACAATTCCTACTATTTTGCAAATACCGCAAAAAGACTGCTCTGATTTAGGTCAAAAATTCAGTTGAGCTCCAATTTTAAGATCCATTGTCAAGCATTCACTTTCAGTCAAGGTCTTCTAGTCCTTGATGGCTCAAGGGTAAAATTGGTAGAAGGTTTGCAAGTCATTGAGGCCTTCTTCTCCTACCTGATCTGTCAGCAGAACATGCTAAGAATTTGGATAAAAGGGAATTCTGAGTAAAAGAGGGAAGTGTACAGTTTTCAGAAATCAACAATTCCTCCACAGAATACAGCTCCTGCCATTCTTAACCAGCATACCTTGGTGACTGAGGTGGTCTTATATCTTGCATCGAGTTAGCCTTCACAACCAGACATTAGGCTCTTCCTCAGAACTTGTTTGTCACAACACAAGAATGCTTTACTAACTATTTTTGAAAGATGTATCCTCAAGATCTCACTTCTACATCATCCTGGTGCCCTAAAAAGAAATCTTTAGCTAATCTAGTTTGGAATTGATGTTTTCCTTCTTCTTTGGGACCAAAACGTTCTGTGAGGTTACTCTAGGAGCTCAGGGTTGAATGTGGGATGATACTGTCAGAGACATTGATCTGCTTAATTCCATCTGGTCCAGTGATGCTGCTGTGGAAATGGCCTTACCCCAACTAATTGCTAGACATTGTGCCTCTCGGCCCCTGTTGATTTTGGCTGCAGAGAAAGGACAGCAAGTATTTTTTTGGACAGCAAGTATTTTTTTTCCTTTGCATTGGAATATTGAATGTTCAGGAGATCGATAGATTTGTCAGCCAAGAACTTTGCTCTTTGGTATCCACATACATCAGGACAGTCTCTGTGAGTGTGTCTGAGTTGGAGGTGAGCTAGTGAAGCAGGGAAAGTGTGTAAGATACACCTACACACACCAACCTTGAATGGGTGGTGTTGGGGAAAAGTAGCTCTTAATCTAGAGTGGAAAAGCAAGGAGAACATGATGATACAGGATCCTCTGATTATATTTCACCTCAGCTCTCCCTTTGATATGGTCAAATGACTAAATCAATAAAGGTTCCATTCTATTCCGCTCCATTCAATCCCATCTATTCTGTTCTGTTCTGTTCTGTTCTGTTCTGTTCTGTTCTACTCTACCCTACCCTACCCTACCCTACCCTACCCTACCCTACTCTACTCTACTAATACTTAGCAATTCCGATAACTGAGACAGACTTTTTCTTTGCAGAAGGTAGGGAAAGGGTTATTTGACACAAGTATATTGACTTTTTTTGTTTCTCAGACAGAACTACTGTTAAATTCCCAGGAGACTGACAATCCTGTCAGAAGAAGCCATGCATCCAAAACAGCGTTTCTCAATCTCAACAATTTTAACAAGCGTGGACTTCGATTCTCAAAATTCCCCAACCAGTCATATAGGCATCAAAGCATCCTGTTTAACTTTAGCCCCCTCCTTCCCTCCCTCTCTCTCTCTCTCTCTATCCATCTATCTCTCGATATCTCTATCTCTGCCCAGCCTATCTCATAGGGCAGACAAGGGAAAAAAATTGGAGGAGGCAGAGCTACCTTGAGCTCCTGAGTATAAAACTAATAAATAAAACCTAAATAAATTAAGCACAGTGGTGATCACTAAATGAAACCTTCTAGCTCACAAGTGTAATACTTGTGATTGTTAAATCATATAAAAAGAATGTCAATGGATGAGTAATTGGATGCTTCTTATTGGAGAAATATCTTCAAAGGGAGTCAAAAAGACCTTACATGAGTCTTGCAAATAATGAAAAGTAGCTAGACATGAGGACTGAGTAGAATACACGGTACTTCACTGCTCATTTGGGTCAACAGCTGTGGGGGTTTGAAAACCTACAGGATCTGTTTGCCCCAAGGCAAGAGTGGGATCAAGAAGGGGTTGAGATTTGTTGGTTCATTCTTCCCCCTCCTTTACTGGCTTGTCTTTAACATTCATCAGGACAGTTTGCACTGGTGGAGAAGGAGGGATAGTAATTGCACCGTCTCATCACTATGGGAAGAACTGCTTGGCTGAAACTCCTGGACAGCTTAATGCTCCCTTTAGAAATGCAGAAGGACTTGCTGGCCTGCTGAATTATTAAAGAGCACCCTGCCATCTTCCCATTCAGCATTTCTGATCTTAACCCTTTTGAAACAAGAACTCAAAGGCAGGATGGGGATGTGAGAAGAGGTGAAACATCCAGAGACAGAGACCTCAGGCAGGCAGAGGGCAGCTGCAGGGGAAAGTGAACATGGAGACAGGAGAAGAGGGAAAGATAATCTACTGGGGTTCCATAAGGGATTCAAGAATCTCAGCATGTCAGCTTTGGGGGGGAAATGATTTGAAAAAAGATGCTCAGAGAATGAAACCCATGATTAAGGAAAGCTAAATCAAAGCCTGATTGTATGTCTTGCTTAATCAGGTCAGGTGCACCCTACCTGTTAATTTTGAATAGGGTTATCCTTGTGACTTGATCTCTCACTCTTTGATTAATTTATGGTCCCACTGTATTGTATGAATCCAGAATGTGGGCTTTTGGTTCTATTCTTAGGTCACAGTCTAAAAAAAATCATCTAATTTCTTATGGAAAAGCACACACAAATATCAATGCCTCTCAATCCTTCCCAATCTGATTATCTCCCAACTGCACTGACACTACAAGTCCCAGAATTCCATGTTAAGCAGGTAACTGTAGAAGCTGCAGACTATTGGGGACAGTCTCTGTAAAACAGATTTTAAAAGCAATAATATGAAGAGAATGCACCTATTCCCCTGTCTCTTGTTCTTTCTAATTTCTGTTTACATTACAGTTCCTCTCTCTCAGCACAATCCACCTCACAGGGTTGTTATTGTAGGCAAAAAAGGAGGAGGAAGGAGATTAGGTATGTTTGCCACCTTCAGTTATTTATAAAAAAATAATAAAGGTGGGAAATATCTACCTACCTACCCTACCTATCTATCTATCCCACAGGTGAATTCTGGGAGTTGAAGTCCACAATATCTTAAAGTTGCCAAATCTGAGAAATACTGACCTAGCCCACTATAACAGTGATGGTGAACCTATAATATGCACGTCAAAGGTGACATACCATAAAGTTCTGGTGACATGCCAGCATTCATCAATACCTGACAATAATTATTCTGGGAAGCATGCCTTGTTCTTATCATTTTCGGAGGGGTGTGCACTCACACAGCCTCTTAGCCACCCCCAGAAATCACTTGAAAGGGCCATGCTCTTATGTGCCCTCAAACCTTCTGAAAATAAGTGTGCTAGTTTATTTCATTTTTGTGATCATTTGATATTTCTTTATATAATATATAACACACATGTGATGAGACTGGATTGGGTTTTATTTTTAAATAAATGAATATGCAAATCATTGTTTTCCTTTTGTTTGAGTGTGCGGTGGTGACATGCAATCAGAGTTAAGTTAGGCTTTTTCCTAATTTTTTGACATGCCAAGCACATAAGGCTCACCATCCCTGAACTATACTGTGCCTCATCCCCTTCAACCCATCAGAAAACATGATTTCTCTTTTTAACTGCCTTCTCTTTGGAATCTAGCATACGGTCTCTCCGTCCTTCCATCGGCCTTCCTTCCAAAGATATGTTTTGCATATTCCTAGCCATCTTAAATGTCCTGCTCCAAAGTCATTCTGCCATTCCGTACTGCCCATAATGTGCATTCTCCTGACCCAGATATAGCACTCTAGGTATTGACTAATGAGGAAGAAAATAGAATTTTCTCTTCTCCGAAACTAGGGAGGTGATTGGCAGTCAAAGAAACAAAACAAAGCAAGCAATTATGATAGCTTAAAATAAAAAGCAGAGAGCTTCCTAGAGAATTGTTATTTTATGTGCTCTGATTAGCTTTGCTTAACCCAGCATTACCGCAGACAAGCTAAGAATTACAGCTCCAGCAGATCCTGGGTTAACGAAAGCAACTCTGAAGTTGGGGGAGCTTAAGAAGAATTTGGATCTTCACAAATGCATGGAATCGATCTAGGGACAAAAAGCAAACAAGGATGCCAATAATACAGTGCTCTGCCTATGAGTTTCCATCAAGGTGGACACCAGTGAGAGCAGAACCATCGTAAGAGTTGGAGGGAAGCTAAGAGCTCTCTTAGGTCACTGCAGGATGTTGAACTCAATGGTTTTTCATCTGAGCCTATAAAAACTCTTTCTTTGTCCCCCTTTCTCCCACTAAGTGGGCAAGTTAACGTTGATGAGAAGAGCAGCTTTCAGAAAGGAAGGCGTAGAACAGATTTGAGCACCCTGCACTCTTAAACATCACAGAAGCAGGTAAAGGTTTTCCTGTCCAATTGTGACCAACTCTAGGAAACGGTGGTCATCTTGTTTCTTGGCCAAGGGAGCCAGTGTTAACTGAAGACATTTTCCATGGTCATGTGATTAGCAAGGCAAAAGGCCAGGGCACACGGACCTTCCCCTTGAACCTTTTTAACTACTTGAATTTGCATGCTTTTGAACTGCTAGGTGGGCAGGAGCTCAGGCAAGTAACAGGAGCTCATACATTGCGTGGCGGTCAGGTCTCGAACCCAGGCTGTCAGTTTTCCATCTTGATAAGCTCAGTATCTTTAACTGCTGAGCCCTTATCTCAAAAGCATTTTAAGCAAAAATCTTGCATCATTTGGAGATTTTTAAAAAACTACCCACCCATCCAGACATACCAAAGCAAAGTCTGGATGAGACTACCATTTATAGTTAACTGAAGAAAGAACAAGGATTTCATGTAAACCTTTAATCAGATCAGCCCTAAGCTCCATGTCGTCAACACACCGAGTGGAAATGATCAAAACTGAAAACTTAGGCAATTCTAAAAGGAAGGAGAGAAAGCAACAAAGCAGTTACCACTCCACAACCAAAGATGTAGGCAGCTCTGCCTGGCTCCTGAAGATAGCCAAGCACTAAAAATCCACTACCCCTAAATCTTTTGATTCCATGTGAACATGCTCCATACAATACAAGGTGCCTGCTGCAATTCACTGTTATGTTTCCCATTGTTCCTTTGAGGAAAGGCTGACTCAGGTGCTTAGCTCCTCAACCACAGCAAACTAAGAGCCTAGCCCTTATGGTTGCAGAAATATTATGAGAAAAGAGCATGCCAGCTGTCTTCCGTCTTCCTGCCCCTCAGCCCAGGAGTGAAAGGAAGCCGTTCACTGCTCTGTGAATATTATGCATACATCTCTTCTGCTGGCAGGCCAATATTTAGGCTAGGAGATGTCCATATATGGCAAGGGAATGTCATTGCATGACACAACCAAGCTCTGAAACGTATTCCGTAGCAAAATCGGGAGTCTTTATTTTCTCTGCAAACACTGGATACACAGTACCGTCTTCATTTATAGAGTCTGGAGACTGTGATCTAGAAGGTGCTGTTATAAGTTTAACCTCTGTTTGCAGCTGGGAACCAAGCAAGTAGCTCAGTCTGTGCCTTCTCCAACCACCTCACTATTCTTAAAGGATTAACTGCAATAGTTATTCCACTCTAATTTTATTTATTTATTTCTTGATTTATTTATTTAAAACATTACTGTAGCTGTCTATCTTAAACCAAACTTGGGGCAGCTCCTGGCTTTAATACTGTACATGATATTTCAGTTTATAGGCATAATGTATTTTCATTTTCTCTCTGGTAGTCATAAATACAGATTATGCAAAAGGCTATTTGTATGAATTGTGTTGTGACACAGCCCTGAACAAAGGATTTCTCTTGAGATTATAGAATTTCTAGACCGAGGTGTCTCTGAACATGAACAGAACAACTTTCTTATGGTGTCTATCATGATGAGTTCTGTGCTGCAACATTAGAAGCAGGAAATAGAAGTTGTATGCAACTATAGCCTGAGGACAAAATGCTTAAATAAGACATCCTCATTTTCCCATTTCCTCTGTGTGCAGGATTCAGCTTCCAGGAGGGAGGGAGGGAGGCAGGTGAAAGGTGAGAGGGAGGAAAGGGAAGGGTAGGGGGAGAGATGGAAGGAAGGAAGGAAGGAAGGAAGGAAGGAAGGAAGGAAGGAAGGAAGGAAGGAAGGAAGGAAAGAAGGGGAAAGAAGGGAGGGAGGCTCCACAATTTTTACATTGTTACTTGTTGTGCTCAGTTCTTGTTATGTATAAAGCATGCTTTAACCCAACACTTTGGCACCTTCTCCAATATTTGGGGCATTAATTCCCTAATAAGAATTACTGATTACTTGATCCCCTTCCTTGGTCTTAGCATTCTTAGATGCTATCTGAGCACACCCCTGGACAGACCAAACAAGGTATTATTTGTGTTAGGGCAACAACAGTTCCTGAGCCAAGGAAGCCAAACTGCGAAGTGGGGCTGGTTTCCCAACCATGGAAGGAAGGAGAGTCACCCTTCCCCCTGTTCTCCAGGCCTTTAGTCCCTGGAGTTTCTGGACTGGCATCAGCAAATGTCTTTGAGGATGTGGGGGGATCCTTTGCCCCCTGAAATTGTGCTGCTGATGTGTTCTCAAAGGCTGAGTAAAGAGTTGTCCCATCATTTATGGCGAGCTGAGTTTGGATGCAGCTGGCTTCTGTTCATGGACTGTGAAAAATGCCGGATCACTGCTTTACTGTGCTTAGTAGTTAGGAAAACTTTTACTGATTCACATGAGCTGAACTGAATTGAGCTAGTCAGATAACAATTCCGAATTACTCCTTCAATCTGGGCAGATGCGATCTGAGACCTTGGCAGATAACATTGAGGGAGGTCCATGGAAATGCAGTAAAATGCTAAGAAAATCAGCCAAGTTTCTAGCAGCAATTGCAACTATCTAGAATCTTTAGTTCATTTGGCACCACACTTCTAACTAATTTGGCTATCAGCATATTTTTTCCTGCAGATTAAGCATTTCCTTCTTTTTAATGTCTCCAAAAAGTAACATCAGGCTTCATCCCTGGTGACTCACACAGGCATTCCCAAAAAAGACCCTTATGCTCCACCGTTCCTCCTCTATCAGCTTAAAGGCTACTCCAGCTTCCACCCAATTTATTGGAAAGATAGAAGTGACATTTGAAGAGGGTATCAATGGCACCATAGACTCAGCCATGAAGATGGTGGAACACCAATAATACAGATGTTCAGAGCAGCCCATCAACTCAGGTGCAGTAGCTTATCTCTTCATTGGGACCCAGAAAACTACCACTATTAATTCACTACAAAAAGCCTCTCCTGAATTATCTTTAGCTTGTGAACTGCAATATCCTCTCAGTGGATAGGAGCAGATTCAGAGCAGATAAAAGGAAAACTCTCGTCTCCTTTCTAATCCTTCATCTTCTCCATCCTGCATGTCAAGACCTGCACTTCAGCTGGTCCCAAGACTGGCGTTTCTCAACCTTAGCAACTCCAACTCCCAGAATTCCCCAACCGAGCATGCTGGCTGGGGAATTCTGGGAGTTCAAATCCACATATCTTAAGCATTGCCATGATTGAGAAACACTGCCCCAAACCACCAGCCTCTATTCAGAACATTCATTTTTCAAAATAGCTGCTCCTGATCTTATAAAATCTTGAAGAGACAGATTTCTACCCAGGATAAAAAAAAAATAATGCCTCCGTCAAGATACACAAATTCTAGGGATTACAGGAGCATAGCCAAGTAGATGGGTTCCTTGACATTTCTAGGAAATCAATTTATCCTACTTTTCTTTCCAAGATTTTCTTTTCCTTCTTAACTTCCCATTCTCCTGAAGCTCTGAAATTCCAACCAGTTACCCATCTATGGACTAACCATGGCAACTGAAGTTAAACAACTGAGATCAGCCAAGGTCAGCAACATGGAGAAATAAACAGGCGTGATTATGCACTTTATACTAGTGGTCGAAGTGTTAGAAAGTCAGATTCAAGTGACATTTAGAATGTACCCTGAGGGAGAGTAATTCTCTTACACTTTTTCTTCCCTGTTTCAAATATGATGAAAGAGAAATTGCTTTAGAAATTATTTCCAAGAAGCAACAAATGTGGGAAACAATCACAGAGATTAAGTTGGGTGTGTTTGCATTGAACAGGTAGCACTTCACACAAGATCTTTCATCTGTTTGTGTATTTAGCCTTTTTTCTGACTTCCACTGAACCATCAATTAAGCAAAGTATTTTATCTCACTCATTTGTTGCGTGGTACATTTTTAATCCGTGTATATTTTTAAACCACTGACCTAATAAACATTATGATTAAGTAAATGGTCTGGCTTCACACCACATATTAAGGCTCAGCAAACAAGCAAGCTAATGTTAAAATTAACTACATAGCCTGTGCCCCATGGGGGTCATCATTTCAGAGACGTTTCCTTACCTAAACAGACAATCAGAATGACTGCAAAACTGACTGCAAAAAAAATCAGTGAAAGCTGAAGTGACTTCTGACTTCCTATTGGCTTCTCCGTTGAGTTTTCTTGCTGGAAACTGGGCAGTATTAATCAGAAATCTTTCCTTCCTTCCTTCCTTCCTTCCTTCCTTCCTTCCTTCCTTCCTTCCTTCCTTCCTTCCTTCCTTCCTTCCTTCCTTCCTTCCTTCCCTCCCTCCAATTCTTGCTTTCTGTGAATTGGGAAAGTTATGTGTGGGTGCACAAGAGGTGCCATGCTTGTGTGGGTGTGTGCAAGAAATGATGCATAGATCTGGGAGGGTACATGGGTGAGTGGTATGAGTTGGGAAAGGTCTGTGCTCTGCAGGGAGGTGACCCAGGTCAAAAAGGTTATGGGGGGGGGGGGCATGGTGGTGTGTAAGAGTTGCTGCATGGGTTGGGAAGTGTGCCTGGGGGCCCTTGGGAGTGCCTTAGAAGTACAAGCTAGAGGTGGCATGTGCGGGGCAGGGCAGGTCATGTGCATGAGTGCGCCAAGGGGTGTCAAACAAACCAGAGAAAGTAAGCTGGGGCTGCATTGGTGTGCAAGAGGTACTGTACTATGCAGGTTGGGGAAGGCACATGGGGGTCATTGCACAGGTCAAGGAGGGTGCATGGGAGAAACCAACCCCCCTCTGAACTTTTTCGGGAGCAACACTATTATTCCAGCTAAGGAAAAATGCCACCCTTGAGAATAAGATTGGAGAATTCAGGGACAAATTTCAACATGCTGTTTTGTCTCCAACAATAACCAAAACATCTGAGGACCATCCAGAGAAGGGTCAGCAGAAGCTTCTGTAGAAAGTTAGCACCCACCCCTCTCCTAGAAGAATGAAATATTTTGAGAAATATTTAAAAAAGCAGAATATTATATTGCCCTGGTTGAGAAGCTTTTTTAGAGGGAGAAAGTAGCCCCCAACTTTTCTTAATAGCTCTCAGCAGATGTCAGCATTTAAGAGATAAAGAGCTTATTGAAAGAAACCAAGTATCTAGGTAGCTCTATTCATAGCCAAAGCAAATACTGCAGGCAGAAATCCATTCAAGACAGGATATTTTGAAATTGCCTGTAGCAAGATCTGAACAAAGGTAGGATTAGCCCTCAGACACAATAGGAATTGCCCAACACTCTTTCAGAACACAAGCCCCCTCATTGCATCACCCTCAGAAACTTCAACCAAACTTAGCTCAGACAAATACCTAGGATTTGTACTTTGCCTATAGAGCCAGCTATGACCCCTACATAACCCCAATGTGGCTCCATGGGAGTCTGACAACAGCCAGTAGAATACATGTTCTTGCACAGGAACAGGAAGCTCAAGTGCAAAGCTTAAAGAAGGTGTAAAAAACCCTCATTCTCAACTTCATGTGATCAGTTGCACCAGAACCATGTGCTTGGTGGTTCTGCTTCATCGTTAAACCATTTTTCCAATCAGCTTTCATGTTTCTGGTGTCTTTCACCTGGCTTGGAATTGAACCAGATGGATATTTCTTTCCACACTTCCCAACATTAGACTTCTTCCTCTCTGAATTTTGCCAAGGGTCAACCCAAAGGAAAATTTCACAAGGCCTTCCTCAAATGAAAAATACAGGAACCGCAAGGGAGATCATCTGAGTGGGAGATGTCAACTTTACTCATTTCATTTTGGTTTATTATTTTGTAACACAAACCATCCTTCTCCTACTCTCACCCCTCCCCCGCCGCCCCCCTCCAAAAAAACAAGTTTGAGTAAGTTTTCTTAGCTCGGATCCAGAAAGCACCGAATTTGGTATTTTAAGTGAAATGTTATTCCTGCAATTCCAAGAATGGAGCTGTTAATCAGAGATGTTCTTTGCAAAATTATGCAGCTAAATGATGTAGCAACAGAAATTTGGAGCACCAGTGAGCTACAAAGGGGCTCCTTTCGTCAAGTATTTCCAAGAACTATAAGGAGTTCCCAAGAGGGCGCTTTGGTATCTGAGATGACTTCTTTATGATATGCTTGAGCTCAAGTTGGGTGCCTGCCTGTTTTTCTGCTTTTGCTTTAGAGACTTCAGTTGGGATTAGCATCCCAAGAAAAGGATCATTCTAAGCATGGCATTTGGAGGGGGGTCATTGGGGGGGGACGCTATTAACTTGATCATTTCATAGGCATTAGTGTCTAAAATAATAGCTGACTTTTTAATGGTTCATTGCACAGTCAGACAAATGTTTAGACTGGGGTGGGCATTTTTGTGCACCAAGTTCTTCTCAAAGGTCTAGGATTAGGCATGTGGTCCTATTTCATGATATTAAAGGTATTGTTACAGGATGTAAGCTGTTCAAATAAAGCTACCAGTTGGAATTGACTGATGGGGATTTTGTCAGTGTTGATAGTGTTCAAGTGGTGCTCCAATTGTTTTGGGATTGCACCCCAGGCACCTATTATTATAAGTACTTCGCTTGTTTTGTTTTTTTGACAGAGTCATTTTATATCTATTTGCAGCTCTTTGTATTTTGCTATCTTCTCTATTTTTTTTCTTTTGTTATCCTTCAGACACTGCCACATCCACAATTCAGACTTTTTTTCCCTTTCTTATTGACAATTGTTAAGTCTGGGATATTATGTGGCAAGTGCTTATCTGAATTCTAAAGTCCCAGGGCACTTTAGCTTCTTCATTTTCTAGAACGTTGTCTATTTTATGAGTCCAGCAGTTTTTGCTTGCAGGCAAATGGTATTTCTTGCTGATCTTCCAGCACACTATTGTTGCTACTTTATCATGCCGCTGCTTGTAGTCAGTCTGTGTGGTCTTTGCAGCAGCTTACCTGATGGTCCAATGTTTCTTCGGCTACTTGCAAAGGCTGTTGACTGCTGACTTCTTTTTATTATTATTAGTAATACTAATTCCTGGGCTAAAACCCACCGACTTTTACATCCTTTACCCAAAAATTACATGTAACAATGGGCAGCTAAAAGGAAGGAAATGAACTGAAAGAATAAAGAGGATAAATCTGAGGCAGGGTTGGGGACAAAAAACATTAAGATGTGGCTGCACTAAAAAGAGGGGTGGGCTCTCAATCCATTCTTGCAGCCACAAGTTCACTTGTTTGAATTCTGCCTTCCCCCCAGCATCATTCATGCTCCATAAATATAGCTAAATCTTGACAATATTCAGTTGTCATTCATTTGTTAGATTCATATCAACTTGTTGAAGGGTTCTGGGGCTTCTAGTAGACCACAGATTCGACATGAACCAGCAGTGTGCTGTATCTCCCAAAGGAGCCAATGTAGTCTTGGATTCAGGGGTGGGATTCAAATTTATTAACAACCGGTTCTGTGGGTATGCCCTAATTTGCGGGTATGGCTTGATGGTCATGTGACTGGCTGGGCGTGGCTCATATATAAATATTATAAATATTTATGTAAATATTGTTTTTTTTATTTAAAAAAGAGCAACTTTTACCCAAAATCAGACAGGCAGATTGACTTGCTCACAGAATCACAGATTCCCTCAAAGATCTACCATTCTGCAATCTGCTACCTGAGTCTGCACTGAAAAATAGATGCTTCAGTCCTAAGGAAGATTCAGCTCTGTTTTTAGATTAGCTAGAAAGCAAGAAATCCAACAATTTCCTGCTTTCTAGCTAATCTAAATCTCTTGGCACAGCAGAACAGCTGATGGTGGTGGGGGAAGGAAAAATAGCAACTTACCAAACGCAGGCAAGTTTGATGGCGCGCATGACAGGTAAGGAGTGAGTAGGGAGGAAGGGAAGGGGAGGGGAGGGGCCAGCCAATGGCATGATTTGCTGGTTCTCCGAACTGCGCAGAATCGTATCAACCGGTTCTATAGAACCGGTCCGACCAGGTAGAATCCCATCCCTGCTTGGATTGCATTAACAGAGGCATAATAATGTTGAGATCATGGGAAGTAATTGTTTTTCCTTTATACTGCAGTAGCCAGGTCACACCTGAATTAACGTGTCCAATTTGGGTCACCAAGAAAGTTGCTGAAAAACTGGAAACAGGACAGAGAGCAAAAGCAAAACCTCGAAGGTGGATTCTCTAATGATTAGTTAAAAGAACTGCATATAGCAATAACAATAAGCACTTAGACTTATATAGCACTTCACAGAAGCTTTACAGCCCTCTCTAAACAATTTATAGAATCTTGCCCCCAACAATCTGGCTCCTTCTTTGATCAATGGTTTTACAAAAGATTGTGGATATGTTCTGTGACCATGATGCAATGATATGAGAAAAATTAATAATGTTTGACTAATCAATTGGTCAGGATTTTTTAAATGTTTTCAATTCCCACCATCCATTGCCAGGTCAGCATATCTACACATCAGAACAGACCTCAAGATAAGCCCTCATCCAAGTTGGGTTGCTTTGTTTTTCTCTTTTGCAACAGGGTGTGACAATCCTAATGTGGTTTATTTATGCAGCTTTGTAACAAAACTGTATAACTTTCTCTTAACACAGGGGTGTCAAACTGGATTTCTTCGAGGGCCAGATCAGCGTTGTACTACTCCTTCGCAGGCCGGCTATGTAGGAAGACGGGATGGACGCCTCCTGCAGAATCCTGCTGGCCAAAACAGAGCACACGTGGGGTAGCGCCCCCCTCTCCACTGTTTTGGCTGGCAGTGTGCTGCGGGAGGCCATCCAGGATGAAAATGGGGCACAGGAGGCTGTGCACGGCCGCCCTGCACCCCGTTTTGGCTGCCAGAGGCACCATGGGCTGGTCCTTTGCTATTTCCTGGCCGGCCCCACAGGCCAGATTTAAGTACCCCGCAGGACCAATTCCAGCCTGCAGGCCTTGAGTTTGAAACCTTTGTCTTAACAGAACACGTAAAGTTTAGACAGCAAGCATGCTGGCTATCTTATTAATGCAATTATAGCACAGCATCTAACTATTGAGACATTAATTGTATTATTTACATCAATAATATTATCACCTAGTTAACACTGAGCCAAAAATAATATTATTATTTACTATATTAGGCTCAGATTCCCTGCATTTCCACTTTATGGTAAGAACTCAAAGATTTCAAGGTAATTCCTTGCATTTGATTTTATTTTCGATATGTATATGCCATAATCCTCATCTACTTCCAACAATGTAGTTGCATGGATTTTTAAAAAAGATGTTTTGCTCTTTTTTATCCATATAAATACATGATGGAAACAGACATTTATTTATTTATTTGCCCTTGGGCCATTTAATAACTAAAGGAAGTAGAGCCATGAAGTAAACTTAACTATGGTCCCAGCAGAGCACCCCAGCATGGGAATTCACTCTCATGGTGTATTGTCTACAGGTGAAAATTGCACTGCACATCAAACCAACCGAAATTCAATTGCACCAAACATGTCCAGTAAATAGCCAACAGGGAAGAAAGAAAAAGAGATACCCAAATATGACTATCCAGAAACAAGCCATCAGACCATAAGCAAAGATAAATAAATCATCAGAGTAATAATTGTCAAGGAGATTGCAAAACATTGGAACATACTAGGAAAAAATGTCCGAGAAAAAAAAAAGCTGTCTCAATCAATCAACCATCAAACTGATAATCCGTGTTTTGGTATATTTTTGTCGCTGAATTGGCCCAACTCAAAGAAGGGACATTTTATTTGGCTGAAGTTCCTCTTTTTCCCCTAACAAATTTAATTTAATTAAAAAAAACTTGATACCCAATGGGAAAAAAAGACCCCAAACTTTAACCTCAAAAATATATATGATGTCAGAAGGGACCATCTTAGTTGAAAAAAAGAATGTTGCTTACTGTGTTGGGTGAATCTAAAGTTTTCTGAAACAAAGTTAAGAACTGGTAGGAATGATAATACTTTTTGAAGCTCTAGTTTTGGAAAAGCAGACTGATTTTTTAAAAAAATCTCTTCCAGACTCTCAGAAACAAAAACAAAAGGTGGGACAATGTTCAAAATTTGATGTCCCCCAAAAGTGAAGATATAAGGCATTTAAAAAGTTCCTGTCCATTCCTCTCCATGACCTGATGAATTGGGTAAAAAAATATCACCCTGTGAATGACCCAGGGGAATACAAAATAAACACAGTCACAAAAACCCAGTGAAGCCCTTTTTATTCCTTCACTTTGCTTCCAAGCTCCAAATATCCTTGACAGAAGACAAAAAACTCCCACACAAGCAGTTACAAGGAGGAAATGCCGTTTAAATTATAAAGAGTAAAAAAACAACACAAACCAGGCAAGATAAGGACTTGAAGATGTCCACAGATAACAGCACACACACTGGGAAGGACGCTAAACTCAGAGAGGAATCATAAACTAGAGATATTTCCACACTTTGTTTCCAGCGCTCAGCTGTACGCATGCCCGTCCTCTTATTCAGTTGTCACAGCTGCAGCCATGAAGAGGATCAAGGCCCTCTCCTCCTGAGTAGAGGTCTCTCCCTTATCCTCTCCTCCCTGCATGCCTTAGGATGGAGAAGGGATGGGCCTGGGTCCTCCTCTGACTGCCCAGCCGGCCTCTGCCCTTCTCCAGCCTCTTCAACAACCTCCGGAGCCACACTTCTACTCCCTGTCGGCTGTTCCTCCTCTCCCTCAGAGTCAGTCTCCACCTGACACACCCTCTATAAGTGTGCTAAACCAGGAGCTGAAAGTAAATTTCCTTCTAATCCAGATCTAGGGATGAATTTGTTTCCAAAAAGTATATTAATATTTCCTAGAGAGAACCTACATTATACTGGAACATGCTAGATTTTCAAGCTACAATTCAGGAAGATCCCAAAGATGTTTATAAGAAGTTCCATAAAGGAAAAATAGAGAAATGGGCTGAACTTCCTTGGAAGGCATCTTCAATCATCTCTCTGTCATAACAATCACAGAGGCACCACTAAGGAGATGTATGGCTGTGTCTCTGAACTCAGAGCGGTCTTGTGGAAGTATCAAAGGACAAACCAGCCCACTGTGCTCGACATGCCTAAAAATCCAATGCAATGGATACTGAATGATGAATAGAATGTAAGGCTATCTTAGATATCTTTGGAAATCTAGAAACATAAGACCAGAAAAGAGAGCTCATTCAACTGCCCAGCCCCCAGCTTGTGTGACTTATCACTTCAGCATCCCTTCCTCCATCCCACCCCATTATTCCTCAAATAAAACCCTAAAAGAGGAATAGCTTTGTGGGCATTTGGACTCATGTTATCTGGCCCAAACCCAACCCATATTCACCCTTGACATTCCCAAGTGAAGGGCGTAGGGACTTCTTGGCTGCCTCTAAGTCAACACTCAACTCCTATGGGAACTGGAAGGGCTGCTTGCCTCTTGTATAAACAGTGTGTCTTATAAATCCACGCATGTCCTGAATATAAATACCCCCACTGGTGGAGCAGCATTTGTTTTCATGGGTAACCATGGCAAGGGCTGCGAGCTGTTGTTTTCCTTGCCTGTGTGTTACACTCCAGGCCTGACTATCTCAGCATTGCAAATGCCAAAGCAAACCTGAAAAGTTGCAATCCCCTGAGGAAGCTGGCTCTAGGCCCAACTCCAGCTTTGCTATCTTACAATCCAACAGGCCAAATTTTATAATACTCTGTTAACTTTGGAGTAATTAGATCCAAACATTAATCCAGTGTTTCAGAACTGCCCCCGGCATAACCTTCTGCAATCATTATATTCCTTAATTTCTTGTATCTGGAAGAAGGATCATATCTACAGATGGAAACCCCCAACTGTTAAGTGGATGAAAGCTCTGCAAATCTGAAGAGGAAAACATAAACAAGTTACAAGTCATCTATTATGTCCAAGTGATTATGATATTAAGTTTTTATTAAATTAAGCAGAAAGTTCATGTCCGTTTCACTCAGCCAGAAGAATGGCCCTATGGGATGTTCTGCTTACTTGTAAGCTAGGGAAGGCAAGTTAATTTTCCCATGGTGCTATAGATATTTTCCTTGTTGCCTTCTGGCCTACCAGCTCCACCTATTTTTTTAATTTTTTTTTTTTTAAATAGAAGCTTCAAAGAAAGGCCATCATCTTTGTTTACAAGGACATCTTTGGGCTACTCAACGATGGATTTTTAAAGAAGTGAAAGTGGTAAATAGCTAGTGCCCGGTTTTGTCCAGAAGAAGAGAGTTTCCCATTTCATATAACAAATAAAAGCCCTAAACCCAGAGTTTAAAAAACCCACAATCACTATGGTCATGCAACAGAGCATGTCCATACAAATAAGCCATCTTCTGGCTCAAAACAATGGTCTGAATTAGATAACATGTATGGTGATGACCATTGAAGCCCAATGACCAAATCCTATTTTTGACTAGGTAGATTTCATGCACAAAGATAGAGAATCTGGAAGGAATAGAAAGAGAGTAGAACCTATAATCATAGGGCTGGGAGGGACCTCAGTGGTCTTCTAGTCCAACCCCTTGCTCATACGATTCTAGTCAAATTGTTGTCCAGTCTATTCTTGAAAATCTACAGAAATGAAGCACCCACAATTCTGAGAGGCAGGCAAGCTATTCCATTGATGAATGGTTTTCACTGCCAGGAAATTTCTCCTTAGTTCTAAGTTGGATCTCTCTTTTTACAAACTTCCACCCGTTATTTCTTGTCCTGCCATCTTGAACTTTGGACAAGTGGCAGGAAACTAGCATCCTTATCCATCCTCCCGTTAAAAGCTGGCAGATACATTTTGTACCTTTGTGATCTTTCAGTGGAAGCCACTGTCCTTAAAGGGCGATGACCCCTCCCATAAGAAATGGATGGCTGGATGATTATGTGCCATCAAGTCATTTCTGATTCTTAGCAACTCAATAGATTTTCTCCATGATCGATCCCTACCTAGCCTGTTCTTTTCTTCCCAATAGTGCACTTTGCCATCCACCATTGCAGTCATCCACCTTGCTGTTGGTTGTCTTCTTTCTTTCTTTCTTTCTTTCTTTCTTTCTTTCTTTCTTTCTTTCTTTCTTTCTTTCTTTCTTTCTTTCTTTCTTTCTTTCTTTCTTTCTTTCTTTCTTTCTTTCTTTCTATCTTTCCCAGCATTACAGGCTTTTCCAGAGAGCTTCACATAATGTGTCTGAAACTATAAGGAAAGAAACTTTGGAAATGAAAGCAAGATAAAGGCTTCAAGTCTTAATCAAGAGTCAGTCATTACGGTTTTCCAGTTTTAAAATGAAAGACTGGTTTTCAATTGCATATTTGGAGAACATCTCACATGTCTGACTAATTTAATCAACTTGTATAACTGTCTATCTCAAGTAGTGACTCTGGGCAGCAAATAATATTAAAATAAAATTACAGAAAATTACAACTACAAATACAAAAAATAATCATGGATAATGCAAGACAGGTGAAACAGCAGTTATTTAACCAGAACTGAAACACTGAATTGCACTTATCAAGATGGATGGAACAAAAAGACCCTTGTTGACTGCTTTGCTCTCTTCTCTAAATCCTAAAAGATGTTCTGCTGTTGTTTTTTCTTTAGGGAGGGAGGGAGGGAGGGAGGGAGGGAGGAAGGAAGGAAGGAAGGAAGGAAGGAAGGAAGGAAGGAAGGAAGGAAGGAAGGAAGGAAGGAAGGAAGGAAGGAAGGGTTTCCAAAATGCAGTGACAATTTCCCACAAGGAAACTCAAAGGGGAAAGCAACAGGAAATTTGCTCCCATTCCACCAATTTTTTTCCTACCTGTGGTCATTCTGTTTTTCTGTTTAGGTAAGGAAATACAGTGCAATATCTCTGAAATGATGGCCCAATGAGTCATTGGTCTTCTAGCTCTTAATCAGGTCAACTGACATGTTTTGTTTCCTAGAGCTCCCTGCTTCTGACCTGTGGCAGATATCAATTCAAGTGAATAACAGAGGAACCACATTCATCCAAGACATTTATGGACACAGTAACCAATTGCCATATCAAGCCATGAAAAAAATAGTATGAACTAAAGTTAGCATGCTGCCCAGATCCATAATTAAGTAGGTTGCAGAAATGATGCTGGAACCACATGAGCAAAAATATGTCTCCCTTTCAGTCTATCATCACTTTAACCCATACCCTGGCATTAAGTGTGCAGGAAGTATCTCTGTTTTTTAAAAAAACTAAAGCATTGCCATTCATCACCAAAGACACATACCACCATTTTCTCTTCACTTTCTAGATTTAACTTTCTTTTAACTTCCTTAAATTTCCCGCAGTGCATCCACACGCATCTCACTGGGTTCTCGGAGAGAGAAACTGAGGCAGCATGAACCTGATAGTGGTGAAGGCAGGCTGGCAGAGGCAAGCATGGAAAGCAAGCATTTCAAGTTGAATCTGAGACAGTGTTAGGAGGACTCAGCCTGTCCAACCTAGACTAGCCTCGAAGGTCTTCAAGAATTCATTCTTCGTTCTCAGTTCATACTAATAACACCCCTTCAAAGAACCTCATGCATTGTGCTATCCAATCCTCTGGCAATGGCTTCTTCAATATTGGGGTACATGTGCAAAGAGTACAGGTAATCCTTGACTTACAACAATTGATTTAGTAATAGTTCAAATGATTTATGTCCACTTTTCATACTTTATACTGCAAGAGCCATGGTGGCGCAGTGGTTAGAATGCAGTACTGCAAGCTACTCCTACTGCAATTTGATAGTTCGAACCCCACCAGGCTCAAGGTTGACTTAATGTTCCATCCTTCTGAGGTTGGTAAAATGAGGACCCAGATTGTTTGCGGCAATATGCTGACTCTGTAAACCGCTTAGAGAGGGCTGTAATAAGTGCTGTTGCTATTAAGACCATTGCAGAATCCCAATATTCATGTGAACAAAATTCAGGTGCTCGGCAACTGTTTCATATTTATGATGGTTGCAGTATCCCCAATTCATGTGATTCCCTTTTGCAACCTTCTGACAAGCAAAGTCACTGTGGAAGCCAGTTTTGCTTAATAACCGGCTTAACCACTTGATAATTATGGTGAGAAAAGTTGTAAAATGGGGCAACAAATGTGTCACTTAGCAACATAAATGTTGGGCTCGATTATGGTCATAAGTCAAGGACTACCTCTTATAGGGTGGCTCCCAACATTACATGGGGTCAGCAGACAATGCAAAGCCAAACAGGAAGGAAAGCTAGAAACGGCATCACTCTGCACATGGTGAACTAAAGCCATCCCATGGTACTTGGGGATTTTGAGGCAGGAAAAGTAGAGAGGGTATTAATGTATTTTATGTATATAGTAGATAAATTACCCTACCCTTCCCTGATTGAGCTACACCTGCATGTCCCATCCATCCATCCATCATCTGGCAACATCTCCTGACAGAACGTAGCTCAAAAGGGCCAGCAAAACTCAATAAAACTCTCCAGGGTGACTGCAAACCAATGTAAATATTTCATGACGCGCCTTCTGCATGACTTTCTGCAGGCCCCAACCCCATCCATCAAAGAGCCAGCCCCATCAGACAAGGAGAATTATACCAGTGTTGAGGGCACATAGTGAAGTTTTTGTAACACTTGGGTCAAAAGCCTTTGGGGAACTTACCCTTTCTCAAAATAAGAAAATTCATCTACTCTGCAGGTAAACCATCATATGTGTGTGTGTGTGTGTGAGAGAGAGAGAGAGAGACAGAACAGAGAGACAGAGAGACAGACAGAGGCAGAGAGAGAGAGGGAGATGCAGACAGCTAGATAGATGGATAGATAGCCAGATAAGAGATACTTAGGTAGCTAGATAAATACCCTTTCTCAAAATAAGAAGTGAAAACTCATCTACTCTGCAGGTAAACCACCGTGTGTGTGTGAGAGAGAGGTGGGGTAGATAGATGGATATAGATGATAGTGTATGAGAGATCCAGACACACAGAAAAAGAGTGGTACAAACCACTCCATCCAAGTAGAAATATCAGGAAATGACCGCTCCTCTCCAATGTTAAGCTGCCACCCCACCCGCCCAAAAAGAAACGTGAATCCTGCTCCACCCACTGAAGCCAGTCTCCACATGGTTAGAAGAACTGAAATCCAGCACAGCCAGAAGATATGAAGATTGGGAGAACACAAATATACTAAAGTGCAGAATGGGTGGCAGGCAAACCTGAGTTGGAAGTATCCCATCTCTAAAGAAGGAGAAAAACGGAGATAAAATTATTTGGTACTTGGCAACCAGGGTTGTTGGCCAGCAGAGGAAGAGCAATGATTAGACAAAGTACAGAAATGTTTGCAGTGTGATTAATGCTCTGTAATTGATACACTCTCATTCCCCTGGTATACTTTTATGGATGCATTTCCAATAGACCGGTGTTTCTCAACCTTGGCAAAATGAAGATGGATATACATCAAGTCCCAGAAATGGGAATTCTGAGAATTGAACTTTACACATCTTCAAGTTACTATGGTTAAGAAAAAAAACTGCTGTAGACACTCTACACAAAGGCAGGATTTCTCTGCTTGTTTGGTCCGAGATTTCTTTTCCACAGTTACATATCTTCCAGTGCTCTGCCAAAAGATGGGGAGTCTTGGTTGATCAGAGAGGCAGAAAAGGAGGTGACAACTGGCTTCTTTCAGATTGATCAACATTGTACATGGTGGTTGGGTTTATGCAAGAGCTAAACCATGGTTGTTTCTGGGTTTTCTGTCTTCAAGAGTCTTAACTCTGAACCAGTTTTCTTGGAAAAATTTTGAAAGTGATTTGCCATTGCCTTCTTCTTCCTAGGGCTAAAAGATAAGTGACTAGCTCAAAGTCACCTAATTTGCTTCATGTGTAAACCAAGAGAACTCAAGATCTCCTAGCTTCAAGTCCAGCACCATTACGACCTTGACTGAAGGTGATTACAAGTTCCTGCAATTTTTCTAGCAAGATTTCGGAAGTAGTTTGCCGTTTTCTCCTTCCTTGGGCTGTAAGAGAGGGACTGAACCTAAGTCATCCAGCTAGCTTGGTGGCCAAGACAGGACTGGAACTCCCAGTCTCCTGATTTCTAGCCTGCTGTCTTAACCATTACACTAATTGTTGTGTTTGCATAATACACTATGCCAAATTATATATATATATATATATATATATATATATATATATATATATAAATAGCTTAATATCAAAAGTGCTTTTTCAAAAGGCAACTGGACTTTCTTTATTTTTGCTTGAAGATGTTTCACTTCTCATCCAAGAAGCTTCTTCAGTTCTGACTGAATGGTGGAGTATGGAAGGATCTGAAGAAGCTTCTTAGATGAGAAGTGAAGTGTCTTCAAGGAAAAAGAAAGTCCGACCATGACTTGAATGATTGAGAATCTCCATAGACATTATAGCTTAATGTGATAGCCTGGTCCACACAGCATACAATACAATACAATAGCCTGGTTCCCACAACCCACGAATTATAAATGCTCCCTAGTTTAGCCTAGTATTATGGAGTACAGGCCTGTCTCCTTCTTAACCAAGTTCACAAAGTACATTAAATTAAAATAGCATTGGGTAATTTGTGAGTCAGTGAGCAATGCTCAGTCAGGCAAATGGGCTTATTCTTTAAACCATGGGGTAGCATGGTGTGTAAACTCAAACAATGATTCACTATAACTCCACCAACTGAAACAAGGTACAAATCAAAAGAAGTCTCTTACAGACTTCTGGGAAAGAAATGGCAAACACAGAATCAATGACCATGTGGAATGAAGAGTCAATCAATAGACTAGGTTTTTGAGATTGCTCTCTGGAAAAGGAGAGGACTTGAGATCAGTCATAATGATCCAGACAGTTGCTTCTCATGAGGAGAGAGGTCTCCAGTGTGTTTAGAGCTCTTGAAGAGAAAGGAATAACAGACAGCACCCATATGGATACTTCCCTTTATAATCAATTTCAGAAATTGTTTGTTAACTGTTTTTCACCTATTAGGAATCTTCAGATCAGCAGGTTTTATAGCACCAGATGAATGTTCTTCAATCCTTAGTGAAATAAGTTTTAAATCCAAGTTTAAAAATGTGGTTTTTTTTAATCTACTTTTTGGAACGAAAAGAAAAAAAGAAAACCAGAAAACTTTATTTTCTGAAACGCCCACAGATTCCCAAATCATGCACCCTGGCATCCCAGAATTATTCTAACTGTCCCCAGGGCACTTTGATGCACACAGGGTTTCCTGCCTAAGCAGGGCTGGACTAGAAGACCTTCCAACTCTGTTATTCTATTCTATTCTACTTAAGGAACCTCTAGTGCAGGGGTGTCCTAACTTGGCAAGTTTAAGACTTGTGGGCTTCAACTCCCAGAATTTCTCAGCCAGCCATGCATGTTCTCAAGTCTTAAAGTTGCCAAGTTTGGAGACTCCTGCCTAGTGGCATCATGAAAAAAAATTACAAAGGCATTAAGGGCATTGAGATTAAGGGCAAGAAATTTTGGAAATCTCTGACACAATTTTTTTTAGCTCCCACAGACCAACAAGGTTTCCTCCTACGATGAGAGTCACTTAAGAAGCCTTTCCTTTCCAAGATTCTATAGAATATACTGAAAGGAAGGTAGGAAAACATAAACATTGATGATCCAGACAAGAGACAGAAAGCTTAAGGTCAAAGATCTCCCTCTCCTCCATCCCTATTAGCTGACTGGAGCAAATCAAGATCACATTCCAATAGTTTGGAAGAGGAAAGATTGCAGGAAGCTGCATAGTTTATGCTTCAACTTTTCTTGTACTACTACGGTCCAGTTAAAATCTCTTTCTCCAAACTCTTCTGGGAGAGTGCAATCAGCCAGAAATGCAAACAGGGATGATTGGAGAAACCCGAGCTGAAGTCTTATCAGACACCAAGATAACGGTGAATCTGAAACATCACTTCTCCTCTTTAGTTATCTTCCCCAACCTGGCGCCCCTCAGATGCCAGGTCACCCAACTTGCAGCCCATAGAGAAGAACTGCGCTGTCCCAAAAAGGAGAATCCTAGCCCAGCATATTTTGAAGGACACCAACTGTGGGGAGATTGCCTTAGCATAGCACTACCTAGGTAGCCATATGAGACGCCATGCTGAGCTCCTGGGAGAAAGGAGAACAAGCAAACTAAGCCAAAGCAATTCTGACCTCAGGGGAAAGAACAGGACAGAATTATCCAGATCATTATATTCAATTACAACTTTAGCAGAATCAAAACAGAGCAGTTTTGATACTATCTAACTAAAGGTGCCCATTCTAGGCTTGACCACAGAATTCAGTATCAAGATCTCCTTGACATTCTGAGGAGATTTCACATTCACTTTTCTAAGTTTCCCAGCTAGGAGGATGTATTTTCAGGTGGACAAAAAAAACACCTCCTGAAGACTTCCGGTGGCACTTCCGTCAAAGACGGACCAGAGACCACAATCGTGCATGGCCTTGATCCATGCTTGCCCTGTTGGAGGGTACGGGACCGGATTCATCTGACCCACCTCAGAGGGGTGGGGGAAGAGGGGGAGGCTGCCAGCTGAGTCAAGGGGAGCTGCATTTCCCTTCCTTGGCTTGGCATACTCCCCTGGAAGACAGGGAGAAGCAGCAGTTTTAATGGCTGCCCTGAAGACGGGAAGCTGCCAGGACATAAGTGAGTGCTGGAGCAGTGACATGGTGAGTGGCATGTAGCCAGATAAAAGAACTTGAACTTTTTTTTGACAACCCTGAAAAGCAGAAAGAAAGAGCCCTCGTTTGGGAGTGTGACAGCGGCGAATGGAAAATAAGAGGAAAATACAAGGTAAATAAAAAACCAGAAATAAAAGAACTATATGAAAGTAGAGATTAAATTTGGAACAATATACAGAATTTGGCATTAATTAGGCATTGTCTAGAATGCTGGACTTACCTAGAATGGATTTTTTTAAAAAAAAAACCAATGGGTAAAATTTAACATTAATACAACTGAAAAGATAAAAAAAAAGAATTTTGAAAAGTGGAAACGATATAGAGCACCATCTAATGGTTAAAGATATTTCCTCTTCTATGTTTTTATGGAAAATTACTGGTCGTATAAAAGTGTGAAAGAGAAAAGAAATGAAATAAAAAACTATAACATAACAAGAATCCCAGAACTTTAAAAGGGGGGGGGGGGATTGCAGCAAAGTATAAACAAATGTAACATCTTGGAACTGTTTGTGACAAGGAGACAGAAGGAAGGGAAATTGAGATAAACGGAGACTTTTGGCAAGAACCACAACAGAAAACTCTGACTTTTAATAAAATAAAGAATAACTCAACAGATTAAAAAAATGGAAGAAATAAGCAAAGAATTTAAGTCGGAACTGCAAATTGTGAGAGGAATGTTAAAAGAAAGAATGAGACTATTGGATATATTTGTAGGCAAAGTAATGGCGATGCAGTTCATAGAACAAAGAAAACTTAGAGAAGAGGAGTTAAAGGAAAAGGAAAGCAGCCCAGATGAGCATGGAGGACAAGGGCCACTTCCAAAAGACATAAAAGTACCTAAAACTAAGATATTGACGATAGAGGCAACAAATAAAAGAGAAAACACTCCCAAGATTAAGCAGATGAAAAAGAAACTGTACAAGAAGAAACTTCAAAAAAGAGAACAGAGAAGGGCAGGGGGAAAGATGGCTGATAGGCAGAGGGAAATAAAAATAATATTAGAAGGGAAAAAGAGGAAAATCCAGGAAAATCCAGAAAAGGGAAAGCTGGCTAAAATTAAAAGAAATGACAAGGCCAAGAGATTTAGAGATAAAGGGATAGGGGTAGTATAAAAGGGGGATACCACATGGGAATGTATATTGGTATTTTTAAAAAAATTAGATATACAGATTGGGGAGATTTGAAGTTTAAAACTTACTGGGAAGTACCCTAAGATTATATAACTATAACTATATGTGGGTTCATAACAATAGAACTTGTATATAGTTGTGTGTGTGTGTGTGTGTGTGTGTGTGTGTATCCTAAAACATGAAATTGACTATTCAAATGATATTAGAAAAACAGAGAATATGACAAATTTGGGAAAAGTGTGATTGAAAAGTGTGAATTATAGGTTATGGAAGCAAAAAAGGAAACTTAACTTTCTGTTTTTCTTTCTTTTCTTTTTTGGTGTATATATGAAATAGAAAATGTAATTGACCATACAAAGGATATGAGAAAACAGAAAATATGCCAAATTAGAAGGGATTATTTTGGAATATGAAGTATCTATAATGAGAGTATTATCTTATGATTAAAAGTAGGGGACTGAAAATTTATCAAATTACAGAGGCAAATTTTGGCTAAGTGGAAATAAAGAAAAAATATGATTACTATATAATTATATATGAGAAAACTGAAGATAGAGTGAGAGACATTAAGAAGTTACTATTGTTGTTAATCCTTTCTTTTTTACATATATATATTTTAAAACATGCAATTGACTATTTAAATGATAATAGGAAAACAGAGAACATGGCAAACTGGGAGAAAATATGCTATTATGAATAAAAGATGTGAATTATACAAACATTATAGATTAAATTTGGTTAAATGGAAGCAAAAAGGGAAACTTAATTTTCTGTCTTTTTTGGCGTACACATGAAATAGAAAATGTAATTGATTATATAAAGGAAATGAGAAAATAGAAAATATGATAAATTAGAAGGGATGATATTGGAATATAAAGTATTTATAATGAGAGTATTTTATTATGATTAAAAGTAGAGGAATGAAAATTTATTAAAATTATATAGGTAAATCTTGGCTAAGTGGAAATAAAGAAAAAATATGAAATGGTTATATGAATATCTCTGAAATAAATATAAGATACAATGTAGATTGGGGGATATACCATGTGGATCCTAAATATATTAGTTTCATTTTATTTGTACTCCTTTTGATTGTTTATTATATATTGGTCTAGAGAAAGCTAAGGATGATAATGATGTATAATATAAAATAAAATAGTGGAAAGCTGGAAATGGAAATAATAGGGGATAAAGAATTGAAAATATCTGTGAGGATGAAATGATATTGATATTGAACTAATGAATTGAAATATGAAATGGAAACTTATCTAAGATTAGTGGAATGGATAATGACTTGATGTGATGTTAAATAAGATAGTTTGGAATATAATTATGACTATGCATAAATGTTGTAATCTGGAATCACGTTGCTCACGTGAAGAGATGTGTAAAAAATAAAAATCTTTTATTTTAAAAAAAAAAAAAACTCCTGATGTATCCAAAGCAATCAGCCTACTTTCCATTGAGTTCAGCATCTTCTGTTATCTATCAAAACCCCATGAACAAGGCAGCAGAAGCAAAGAAACTTCACAACTTAGTTAACAATTGCAGAATTCAGTTTTTCAGGCCATCCCATTTTAAGTGCAGCACAACCCAGATCTATACTGATGTCACCAGCAACACACATTCTTGCTAGAACGTAGCTGCGCACAACCCTACAATCTTCAGTATCACAATTCATCAGCAGGATGTGAACACGATGCTCTTGGCAAGATCACCAACCAAGGCAGCCTCTTGCTTTATATGCATCCAAGTGGCCCTTGACATCTTGGTTGGTTGGCTTTCCTGCCGTCCGAGCCCTTTCGAAGGAGTAGACACCATAGGCTCAATCCTAAATCACTTGAGTGCAAAGCATGTGTTGTAGCACAGAGCAACAACCTCTGCTTTCTCCATCCTTCACCCCCTGTTGCCTACACCATCTTCTCACTGCTCATCCACTGCCTTTTATTAAGTTGCAACAGTGGCACAATTACATTCTAACACATTTCCCTAGCATGCAGGAGAACAAGTGTTTTCCTAACTATTTCAAAAGAGGTTTTGAGCACCATTTGTCATAGTTCTGGCAGCCCAGCTGCCAGGTGGCTCTTTATAATTAAGCATCCTGCTATTATCGTAACGATGCACCAGCCCAGCACAGGCAGACTCTGCACCTCTTCAACCTTCTCTATTCTCACTCACCAGCACCCCCCACCCTCACTGCTGAGGGAAGGTGTGGGAAACATTCCCTTCTGAAGGTGCTTCCTGCTGAAAAAGCAGCCTTTTATTTTAGCTTCTCGAGAATGGGGATACAAACACCCAAGAGTTTAGCTACCTCCCTCTGCACTGTTTGAATCTGGAGCTGGGCACAACCTCTAGATCAAATGCCCCCTTGCTGATGCCATCCTCAGAACATTATGCTGGGCACCCGCTGCTTTCCACCACTGTACTGAAGCATGAGGCAGCCTGAAATTCTCCCTTTGGTCTAGCAGAATATTATAATAATCAGGGTAAACCAAGGCAAGAGTGCTTTGAGAAAAAGGCAACAACTAAGAAGACAGACATCACAGGTGAGAAGACTCATCCTCTCCTGGAACCAGACATCCAGTGTTACACCAAGTGCTGGTGGCTGTAGAAGACTGTGAAGAATACAGGAGCTCATAGAGAAGAAGAAAATGACAGCTCAGTCCTGGAAATGTGTGGGAAAGAGACTCAAAATAACCCCACCTTGATTTTCTTTGGTATAAGAGAGGGCAAAGAGAAACATCGGCAGCCCGTCAAGTTTCTGTTATTATACCCTGCAAGATAAAGTAGCAACGTGATATCGTGACCTGGCCTACCCAAATGCTGATAGTGGCTGACCTAATCACCATTCTAGGGCTGGGTTCACATATAGCACTAAGCCATTATGAGGCATGTTTGCTTTTGGCTACAATTAAGCACTGTGATTTGCCATCAAACCTTTAACTATAAATCTTACTTCAATGAACCATGGCTTACTGCAAGGTAGGGATGGTTGACAAAGCTGCCCAGAAAGAAGAGTCCACCAAAGCCACACAGGCCATAGGTCATAGAAATGGAGCAGAACCAAGGTTCTAAATTTTGAAGAAACAGGCAAGCTTGGACTTCACCAGAGTGATCCAATTCCTGCTGAGGATTAAACTGAGCACTTTTCTCACTGATTCGGTTGTAGAACAATGAAAGATCCAGATGCTTAAAACTTGAGCAATTTTTAAGTGGCTGCTGTTCTGCAAACATTTACAAAAGGATAATGAAATGATTAAAAAAAAAACAGGAAAAACAGATCATAAGTAGTTGAAAACCACAGCCATGCCTTCTTCCTCCTATATCGTAGCTTCAATTTCCTGAAAAGATGAGTGAAAGATAGTTTTATCTCTATGACTGCTGAGTGCATCATAACAAATATATTAGGGTTGACATCAGGCTAAATTTATTTATTTTATTTATTTATTCTAGGTTTTATATACCGCCCTTCTCCCGAAGGACTCAGGGCGGTGAACAGCCAACTAAAATACATGTATACAAATATAAATAGTTAAAAAAGAATTAAACCCTAGGCTGTCCCTATAAAAATCTAAAAACCCCAATTAAAATAAATTAAAACTTTGTACACCCATCCCAACCAATCCAAAAACCCCATTTAAAATCCCATTTGAGTCAGCTCAGGCCGGCCTGCTCGAAGAGCCAGGTCTTCAGGTCACGTCTGAAGGCCCTCAGGTCACTAGTCGTTCGTAATCCAGGGGGCATCCCATTCCAAAGGGCGGGTGCCCCCACAGAGAAGGCCCTATTCCTCGGGGTCACCAGACGACACATAGAAGGCGTTGGGACCCGGAGGAGACCCTCTCTGTGGGAGCGCACCGGTCGGTGGGAGACTACTGGCAGAATGCGGTCTTGTAAATATCCTGGTCCGATGCCATGGAGCGCTTTAAAGACCAAAACCAGTACTTTAAAGCGAACCCGGAAGGCCACTGGCAACCAATGCAGCTCGCGCAGAAGGGGCGTCACGTGGGAGTATCTCGACGCCCCCATAACCACCCGCGCGGCTGCATTCTGTACCAGTTGAAGCCTCCGAGTGCTCCCCGCAGGGAGCCCCATGTAGAGGGCATTACAGTAGTCCAGACGGGAGGTGACCAGGGCATGAGTGACTGTGCGTAAGGCGTCCCGATCAAGAAAGGGCCGCATCTGGCGTATCAGGCGAACCTGATAAAAAGCCCCCCTGGAGACGGCTGTAATATGATCTTCCAAAGACAGCCGTACATCCAGGAGGACACCAAGATTGCGGGCCCCTTCTGTGGGGGTCAAGATCTCATCCCCAATAGCCAGCGATGGAGTCAGCTGACTATATCGGGCCGCCGGAAACCACAGCCACTCGGTCTTGGAAGGGTTGAGTCGAAGCCTGTTTTCGCCCATCCAGTTCCGCACAGCCTCCAGGCAACGGGCCATAACCTCCACAGCATCGTTGGGGTGGTTTGGGGTGGAGATGTATAGCTGAGTGTCATCAGCATACAGATGGCATCTCACCCCAAAACCACGGATGATCTCTCCCAGCGGCTTCACATAGATGTTGAACAGAAGAGGGGAGAGGACCGACCCCTGAGGCACCCCACACATGAGGGGCCTAGGGGTGGACCTCTCCCCCCCCGTCAACACCAATTGCGAGCGGTCCGAGAGGAAGGACGAGAACCACCGCAAAACGGTGCCCCCAATTCCCAACCCCTCCAACCGCCGCAATAGGATACTATGGTCGATAGTATCAAAAGCCGCCGACAGATCTAAGAGGACCAGGACAGAGGAATAACCTCTGTCACGGGCCCTCCAGAGATCATCTACCAACGCGACCAATGCTGTTTCAGTACTGTGCCCGGGCCTGAAGCCCGATTGGAACGGATCTAAATAGGATGCTTCCTCCAGATACTGAGGGAGCTGACGCGCCACCACACTCTCAACAACCTTCGCCACAAAGGGAAGGTTGGAGACAGGACGATAGTTATTCAAAAGAGCCGGGTCCAGGGAAGGCTTCTTGAGGAGGGGCCGCACCACCGCCATTTTCAGGGCGGTCGGAAGCGCCCCCTCCGTCAACGAAGCGTTGACAATCCCCTGGAGCCAGCCTCGTGTCACCTCTCTGGAGGTAGAAACCAACCAGGAAGGGCACGGGTCCAATAAACATGTGGTGGCATTCAGCCTCCCCAGAAGTCTGTCCACACCCTCGGCGGTCACAGGATCGAACTCTTCCCAGATAACCGTCTCAAGACCTGCCCCGGACACCTCCCCCGGGACCACCCAACTGGAGTCCAGCCCATCCCGAATCTGGGCGATTTTATCATGCAGAAATCGGGAAAACTCTTCTGCTTTACCCTGCAAGAGGTCCTCCCGCGCTCTCGGCTCAAGCAGGGAGCGGGTCACTCTAAACAGGGCAGCAGGCCGATTTTCTGCAGACGCAATAAGGGCGGAGAAGTGTGAACGCCTCGCCGCCCTTATCGCCACTAGGTAGGTCCTAATATAGGACCTCACCTGTGTCCGATCAGACTCAGCACGACTGGCCCTCCAGATACCCTCCAGACGTCTTTTCCGGCATTTCATCCCCCTCAGCTCCCCCGTAAACCACGGAGCCAGGTGGGATCTATGCCGAGTCAGAGGTCGCAAAGGCACAACTCGGTCCAGAGCCTCCGCGGCCAACCTATCCCAGGTGGCCACCAAGTCTGTGGCCGAGTTATAAGCCAGAGTTTCAGGAAATGGCCCAAGCTCCATCTGGAACCGTTCCGGATCCATCAGGCGCCTGGGGCGGAACCATCTCCTCGGCTCCGCCTCCCTGCGAAATTTCAACTCACAAAGCAACATGCTATCTGAAAGGCCTCTTCAAGAATTCCCTTCATCTGAAAGGAGATACCACTTTCCAGTTCCAGTTGATGACATAGCTCTGTTTTCAACATGTGTGAAGGATTACCCCACTATGATATCTGCAAAGGACCCTAGGAAGAAGGAAGCAGGGCAATCAGTTGCTGTGACCAAAGGAGATTGGCTGGACTACTTTGTTGATTTTATTCAGGATGCCTCTCAACACATTCACAACTTTCATCAGTGGAACAACAAAACTCTTTTTTATCAAAGCCACAGCAGAGAGACAGTCAATCAAGTGTTCCTCAACCTTGGAAACTTTAGGATGGGTGGACTTCAACTCCCAGAATTCCCCCAGCCAGCATGAATTCTGGGAGTTGAATTCCACCCATCTTAAAATTCCCAAGGTTGAGGAACACTGGTATAAACTATTGTCCTGAAAGGATCACAGGGGGCATCCCTGGCTTCACTGCTGTCGCTTTGTCATCTCAAAGCCCAATAAGAGTTCACTCTTCCTTAGTGATGATTTCAGGAATATAGTTACTTAATTTCTTTAGCAACTATATGATAATGGATTTCCACGCTTACTTCTGTGATATTTTTTTTCAACTTCCACCCAAGTACTAACCAGGTCTGATTTTGCTTAGCTTCCCAGACAAACAAGGTCACCCAGTGCTCCCACCAGCTGAGATGCTTTATAAAAGAGTTATCTCTTCCTTCTGCCTTCTGCCACCTCACCAATTAAAAAACTGAGTTGTTAGCCAGTCATAAATGGATGCTTGTTCACATTAAAATTATTTCCAGCATGGTCTCCAGGACAAAGTTGTGAGGCACATTCAGCCCCAATCAGTCACTAGCTTCTCTCACAGAAGCAAAAGCTCTTCCCTCTTTAAGATGCCACTCTTTTCTGTTATGAAATCCTCAGAATATTTCATTGGCTGGGTGGTGTTGGTTTTAGTGATCATGGTCTAGAGAACAAATTTCTTGAACTCACATCTTTAGAGGTGTAATGGTCTGACCACAGGTTGAAAACCCTCCTTGGGGAACTGCTTTTTGATTAGAGATGTGAAAAGATGACTCTGCCAACTGCATTGTTGCTATTGTTATTTATTTGCTAAGTCGTGTCCACCTAAATTAGAAGTGCACAAGGTGCCAAACTGGAAAATTAAAGCTTCTTGCAAATTTAAAGGGGATAAAGCTCCTTGTAGGGAATCCTCAGGTTACCTAAGGAACCATCTCAATGCAATGGGATTGGCCCAGCCCACTTATTCCAGTGAAAGAGGCATGCTGAAGATCCCATAAGTCAAGGAATGTTGGCTGGTGAGGTCCAGGAGACAATCCTTTTCTGCTCTCACTTTCCAGAACATCATGCCCCTTCAAGGTGAGATTCACACCCCTTTGGTCTTTTGGAAGGGCCTGAAGACCTGGCTCTGCCAATTGGCCTGGGGTCCCAATGTAGATGAGTCATTGTATATTACTTCCTTTCCTTAGCCATCTTCATTAATTTTAAGGTTAGCATTTATTGTTTTAAGGTTTTAGAAGATTGTGGTTTTTCTTTTGTTGTAAGCTGCCTGAAATCATGTGATGGCACGATGGGAGATGTATAAATTTAATAAATTAATGAACATATATTTTCCAGAAATTGACATATCATTAATTCCCAATGCAAGGGTTACCCCTGGAGACACTATGACACCTAAATATGACATTTTTGGAAATGGGAGATCAAACAACCCATCCCATTGATCTCCATGAATGATAGTCCATCAAGTCGAATGTCCTCCAGCAGTCCCATTGAAATAAATGGAGTTGTGTCTTGGGAGAAATTCCTAGTAGATTGAATACAACAGAGAGAAACAGCTTTCTTCCTCCTCCTCCCCTCTACCTGCATCCCCATTAATTCCCTGAATACAGAGATTCAAAGAAGGAGACAAAATCTGCTGAGCGAGATTTTTATGTTGGTCAAGACAGAAGTAATATCTTGAATCCCCAGATGTGCAAACAACATTTGTAAGGCCACACAGTTTGCATTAAGCAGCAAAATCAAAGTGCCAATAAAGGTAGAGGTAAAAGTTTCCCCTGTCCAGTCATGTCCGACTCTAGGAGGTTTATCTCCTTTTCTTAGCCAAAGGTTAAGAAAACCCTCCTGTCAGAAGACCCTCCTGTGGTCATGTGGCCAGCATGACTGTATGCTGAGGTGTCCAGAATGCTGTCACCTTCTCATCAAAGTGCTATCAACTCACATCTGCATACTTCGGAACTGCTAGGTTCACATGAGCTGGAGCAAGTAACAAGAGTTCGTCCCATCATACGGTGCTTGGGTCTCAAACCTGGGCTATCAGCTTTTCAACTGACAAGCTCAGCATCTTTAATCACTGAGCCATCATGGCAAAACAGAGATTTAACTCCCCTGTGGTCATCAATTCACTTGCTCTTTTCCATCACATCCTGAACTTCAGAGTCGAAAAGGTGAGATTTTAACAAGAGATCTAAATAGGTAGATTTCTAAGTTCTAAACAGGTATGAATCAACAAACTAAATAACATAGAAAATAGATCTTCAGGCTAGGGAAGGAAGAAGGGGCACATTCCCTTTCTAAAAACGAGCCCATAATTACCTTCTCCTCATATGGCTTGACTTAATGAAATTTTCTGGTGGAAAAGGAGAAATTGGGCTGAGTTGTTTGGTTTCTTTTCTTGCAACCATCTCCCACTTCCAAGCAATTAAGGCCTGGGCTCAGGGGACACTCAGGAAAAAAGACAACCATCACACAAGGAAAAAGTAGAATGGAGGAATGGGGTGCAAGCATTGAAGAGTTCAGGCATGATAAAAACTAGAAAAAGGGTGAGTCCGTTAGAAGGTGCAGCAAACTTTGTGCCCATTCTCTTCCTCATTCTCTTCCATTCCTCATTCTCTTCCAGGTTAAGAGTTGTAATAAGGAGATTTCCCACCTTCCTGCCAGCCAGATTCTGGGGCTTGGAATATTCATAGAGACCCCACATAAATTTTAAGAAAATGCAGGCACTCATTCTATCAGCTTGAACTTCACAAAAATAATAAGAGAAGAAGTAGCACTAGTTGTGATTCTCCTACAAAATGTTGAAATTGGAAGTCCCGTTCGCCTCTTCCCCCTTACAACTTCTTTCCTAAAGTTTTTATGTCTTTCAGAAAGTTGGAATCCTCCCAAAGGCTGTCAATACCTCTCTTGCTCAGCCTGCCTAGGAATATTTTAGCTACAAAAGGAACAGCACTTGGAGGACAACTGTGTAGATAGTTTACACAAGAGTTATTAATATAGTACCCTCTGTGTACTGTACTATGTAAACAAAATTTGGGAAAAGAGAATTGCTCTCATCCAGGAGATCCCTTGCACCAGAAGCAAAAAACAAACAAAGGGACTGCCTATTTCAAGTGCATGGAGATACTTCCCATGGTGCGAATTTGGCCCAGAGGCAAAAGCATTAGGACAGAATCCAGGATATGGTGATTTCTAGTCCTGCCTTAGGCAGGAAAGCCAGCTGGATAACTTTTTGCCATTTACCAGGAGACGGTAATTTCTAGTTCCACCTTACAAAACCCAGCTAAGTGATTCTGGGACGGTTATTTTCTCTCAGCCAATTTACCCCAAAGGGTTGTTGTTGTGGGGGGAGAAAGGAGTGTTAAAATACATTTGCCATATTGAATTATTTATGAAAATAATAAAGGCAGGATAAAAGTAATACATAAATAAAAATAAACACCAATAAGACCAAGGAGCTTATAGTGGACTATAGAAGGGATAGATCAGATATCCAGCCCTTGCTTATCAATGGAGACTGAGTGGAGCAGGTGGCCAGTTTTATGTTTCTGGGTGTTATCATAAAAGAGGACATTGCAGCCCTGGTCAAAAGGGCCCAGCAGAGATTATACTACTTAAGACTTCTCAGGAAACAACTGAATGAAAAACTGCTAAGTGACTTTCTAGTACTACTGCACCATAGAGAGTATTTTAACTTACTGCACCTCTGTATGGTTTGCACAATTGCACAGTGGCAGATACGAAAGCACTCCAGAGAGGTTAACGTCATTGCCCAGAAGATCATTGGTTGCCCTCTCCCCTCTTTGGAAGAGCTTTGCAATTCCCACTGCCTTAAGAAAGTTCAAAACATTCTTAAAGATCCATCTCATCCTGGGCACCCCTTTTTTTGAACTATTACCATCTGGCAGATAGTACAGGATAATAAAAACAAGGACAAATAGGCTGAAAAACAGCTTCTATCCCAGGGCAGTAGCTCTTTTGAATTCTACTATATAGTGCAATAAAAATGTGATATCAGGGGTTTTCAGTTCAATTGTATAGAATGTAAAGGATGTGTGTTTGTGTTTTATTTTTATAGTTATAATGTATACTGAAGATGGCATTTAATTTCATTGTATAAGGTGCAATGACAATAAAGCAAAGCAAAGCAAAGTCCAGATGGCTAGAACAGCCTGTGAACGATACAGCCATGTGGCAACAGGGGATCACCATTAAACCAACTTATCAACATATCTAAATAGACACCAGGTTGGAAAAATGTCCAAGGTTACAAGAAGAGAAGGAACTCCTTCACCCATCCTATTTAGTAATGCAAAGGTCAAATACTCAAGAGGACTCAAGTCTATGGAGATTCTCAGTCATCCCGGTCATGGTTGTCCCAAACATACTTTTTAAGAGGCAACTGGACTTCTCTGAAGAAACTTCTTGGATGAGAAGTGAAATGTCTTCAAAGAAAAACCAAAAAGTCCAGTTGCCTCTTGAAAATGCCTATTTGGGACACTCAGAGGATTTGCAGGCAAATGAAGAATTTAAATGAATAATCATGGGATGAATTTTTCTATCACAGTACAGTTCAAGACAAGAACTGCTTGTATTCCAGAAAATGTAGTTCTACCAATGCTAAACAGAACAGGGGTTTTTTTTTCCTCCTAAGGAAGAGGACACCTAGAATGCCACACAGGAGAGAAAAATTGTGTGTAATATTTCTTGCAAAAGCGATTTCTGTTTTGCATGGATTTTATTTCTTCCTCATTTTTTGGTTAGCCTAGGATTTTTTTTCAACTGCAGGGTCACTCAAACATGTCCCCAGTTAACTTAGTGCAAAAATATTTTTATAACATAAAATGGAAACAAATAAAGGCTTAATATGCGTAATCTTCAAATTATAGCCATTTCTTTGAAGTTACAACAGCACTGAAAAATGTGATTTGCAGCAGTCCCTTGCACCCATGACCATGGTCATATAATCAAAATCCGAGTGCTTGGCAACCGGTATGTATTTACGGCAACTGTAGCATCCCATGGTCGGTCACATGATCACCATCTGCAAGTTCAGTTTCCAACAAGTCAATAGAGGCAGCCAGATTTGGTAATGGCAGTAATGAATTACTGAACAACTGTGGTGACTTGCTTAACAACTCTGGCATAAAAGGTCCTAAAATTGGATATGACTCATTGAACTGCTCAGTCACAGAATTTCAGGCCCCAACTGTGGTTAGTCCTAAACTGAGGACTGTCTCTACTGCAAGTCAGTGATCAGGCTGAACTAGTATCTTATTGACTCAAATGCCACAGTAGAAAGAATTCTAATTCAGCCTAGAAAAAGATGCAACCAGGATCAAATTCAATAGGAGTACTGAATACATTTCTGCTTTCCTTGGCATTATAAAGGGAATTCATGGGCCGGGAATTCAAATGCAAGGATATAGACAGAGAACAAAGAGTTTTTCCAATTCATTGCCCTGGCCCATGCCTTTCACCAAAACAGCTGCTTTTAGACAAAGACAAAAATAAGGTAAGGGGTCATCTCTGACCCAAGGGCTGGATAAACGAGGAAAAATCCAATTCATATAATTGATTTGATTTGGAAAATCAGTCAGTGATTCAGATGGATTTTTGGAAAGTCAATCCAGATCAATCTGGATCTACTTCAATTTAATACAGAGTTGATTTGGATTAAGGGCAGTTCTGCACAGCTAGAGACAGCTTCAAATCATCCAATTTGAATCAGCTTCCTGATTCAGTTCAGAGATCTGGCTAATTCTACTCTACGCTATCATTTCCTTTCCCAGAATTGACATCCAATTTATTCTGTCTACTTTATCACATTATTATCTATGTTGCAGGAAGCCCAAGAACTTTTCTGTAGAAAATAAAGGCCAGAATTAGCATTGGAGGACAATGTCTCCTTGTGTTAGGGCCACAACTCCCAAAATTCTAACATGGACAAAAAAAAAAAGATTCACAATTTTGAGAGCTACAAAATTAACACAATTCAAAGTCACTGGAACAATAACCTAAAGATTGATTAATCCTAACTGGTACAAAATAGCAAACTAACAATGTTTGTTTCAGAATGTGGTAACATTTCACTGGTCATCATCAAGGCACTGCTGTCCTTGGGTTTGAAGTTGTTTAGCCATTGTGGCACTTCCCAGGCTGCTCAGAGATGTGTTTCGTACTTCAGAACAAGAAGTAATGGGTGGAAGATCATTAAAGAGATCCAACCTAGAAATAAGGAGAAATTTCTTGACAGTGAGAACAATGAACCAGTGGAACAGCTGGCCTCCAGAAGTTGTGGATGCTTCGAACTGGAGGTTTTAAGAAGAGGTTGAACAGCTATTCATCTGGAAAAAGTATAGAACCAGAGGGTTGAACAAGAGGTTCTCCAAGGTTCCTTCCAACCCTATTATTCTATGCTAAATATGCCCTTGCTTCAATGTAGCTATTAATTTTGTATCTGCCCTCGTTGAGTACACTACGTGAACACAATCTAACAATTACAGATTAACAGAGTTGGAAGGGACCCTGTAGGTCATCTAGTCCAACCCCCCACCCAAGCAGGAGACCTTATTCCATTTCTGATAGATGACAGTCCAATCCCTTCTTGAAAGCCTCCAGTGATGAAGCTTCCACAACTTCTGAAGGCAACTTTTGTTCCATTGGTTGATTGTTCTCACTGTCAGAAAATTTCTCCTTATATCCAGGTTGAATCTCTCCTTGATCAGTTTCCATCCATTGTTCCTTGTCTTATCTACAGATGCCTTGGAAATTGTTGACTTTAAACATCCCCCTTTTTAAATGTACATCAAACATAAGATGAGAACTAAGAATCTGAAAGGTTGCAATCAACAAATTATTTTCCAGATCGCGCATTCTGCCTTAGATAGAAAACACTTTGAAATTTGGGGGGAAAACATAGATTATGTTGATTTCCTCACCTATGAAAACCAGTGAAACCAGTAAAAAGTGTGCTGCCTACCCCAACCTCTAAATGTACAATGCACAGCAGGACAGCTAGAGCATGACCCAGATTTAAATGGAAAACAAAACTGATCGGGAATCTAACTGGTGCCCAGGCACCAGATGTGCCTAATAAGAAAAGACCAGTCCCAATTAGCACATCGTATTGACTCTTGTGCATTTCAACATTAGTTTCCTTCACCTTTCACCAGATGGAGAGAAAGGAGAAAGAAGACCTCCCAGCAGGGAAACAATTAACACCTGCTTTTTGATTTATAGCCTTCCTGCTTTCTTCAAAGCTTGCAGCAATTCCAATGCTTACAGAAATTGAGCTAACTAATTGGGTGGAAAAGAGCTTCCAATTGGGCACAGCAGATTTAGTCTCCAATGGCCTTCAAATTAAGGCGGCCAAAATTATATAGGCCCTCTCCCCACCCCAAGACCAGATAGATTCAGAGATCACCAGTAATCAGCCCCTTTGGCCGATTAACCTTTCTGTTGAACTCAAGAAAAGATGCCATATCTGACTATTAAGTCAGAACATTAATGCTTGTGGGTGCTTTGTAGAACAAAAGTACTCACTGCTTTCTCATTTCTCATCCTTTCTAACAACCATGATTCTGGGTGGCTTCCAATATTTTTAAAAAAACAATATAGGAAACATAAAACTTTTTTAGATAGATAGCAGCCACATCACAGGCTCTAAACAACAAGCCCACTCTCAGATCCAGTAACACATCCATGATTGAGAGCCTCTGAAAAGCCAATAGGGTTGGAGTCAATCTGTCTTTTGGGAGGAACAGTGTCCACAGGGGATAATAGATAACAAATTAACAAGAGTTGGAAGGGATCTTGTAGGTCATCTTCTAATCCAATTCCCTGCCCAAGTAGGAGACCATACGCCATTTGACAGTCCAATCTCTTCTTGAAAGCCTCCAGTGATGAAGCTCCCACAACTTCTGAAGGCAAGCTATTCCATCAGCTGATTGTTCTCACTGCCAGAAAATTCCTCCTTATTTCCAGATTGAACTTCTCCTTGTTCAGTTTCCATCCATTTATTTATTTATTTATTATTTAAATTTATATACCGCCCCCTCTCCCAAAGGGACTCAGGGCAGTGAACAGCCAAAATAAAAATACACATAAAACACATATACAATATTACAATATTAAAAATTAAAAGAATTAAATATAATTGGCTCTACAAAGATTAAAACAAGGGGATTAAGAAAGATTAAAAACCAGATTAAAATTTAAAAACCCCTAGGCCAGACCGCCTTGTCTGGCCTTTGGGTGCCTTGGAAAATAGCTTGACCCCTTCCGCTCTGTGGCAAATATTGGAACACTGCCATTTTGTCTCCCCTGGTCCTTCTTTTCACTAGACTAGCTTGCCCAGTTCCTGTAGCCATTCTTCATATGTTTTAGGCTCCAGTCCCCTAATCATCCTGGTTGCTCTCCTCTGTACTTTTTCTAGAGTCTCAACATCTTTTTTATAGTGTGGTGACCAAAACTGGATGCAGTAGTCTAGGTATGGTCTTAGGCTTTATAGAGTGGTATTAGTACCTCCCTTGATCTTGATTGTATATACCTCTGTTGATGCAATTTAGAATTGCAGTGGCTTTTTTTGGCTGCCGCTGCATATTGCTGGCTCATATTTAGCTGGTTGTCCACTAAGACTCCAAGATCCCTCTCATAGTTTCACCCAGTCTATATGTGTCCTTTTGGTTTTTCTTGCCTAAGTGTAGGACTTTACTTTTCTCTACATTGAATTTCATTTTGTTAGTTAGGGCCTAGGGTTTGAGTCTGCAGAACTCCAGGGTTAGAACCAGAGTTCTGATGACTGTCTATGGAGAGTCTCAATCTTGCAGGTCATTTTTGGGCCAGATATGCTTTTTCCACAAGTCAACTGAACTTTCTTTGGTGTTTAGTTTTTTCAGAACTGAAAAGCTTCTTGGATGAGAAGTGAAACATTTTTTAGAAAAAAACTTAAGAAAGTCCAGTTGACTTTTGGTATAAAACACTTTTAACAACAGCAGCAAGAAAATAGGGCAAACTCATTTAACAAATGTTTCATTTAGCAACAGAAATTTTGGGCTCAATTGTCATAAGTTGAGAAATACCTGTAAATCAAATCAAATATCTTTATTACAGTCTTTGGTCAGGTAGAGAAAGAGAAATAGTTGAATGCAACAAATTGTTACTGGGAGGAAAAAAACCAATAAAATAACTTATATGATTAAATATTTGGCACGATTGTGTGATTTGATGAAGATATTTGGCCACCAGGTATCCAAATGTAATGTTAGCATTTCTTAAAAACATAGAATTAATCGGTATGACCCTCAAATTCAGAGATGATTGGTGTGATCAGAGCAAGCCTTGGGATATCACAAAAAGGACAACATATAAGGACACAAAAGAAAGTTCCTTCATCCCTGGAGCCACCAGAGTCCTGTTTTAGTCCCTGTAGATAAGAATTCCCATAAAATTTTCCTGCCAGCAATTTGGGAATTTAAATAATTTATTTCCTCTAGAGTAATTAAAATAAGTGATAGCTTCTCAAAAATCCAGAGCTTTCCCTAAAAGAAACAGCATTTTCTCAGTTCAGAAGAGAGTGTTTAATAAATGCTTCACCTTGTGAGCATCACTGCTGGAGATGCCAACAATCCTATTTTAATCCAAAAAGCAAATATTTCAGAACTGGGGTGAAACTTAAAAACTGGCCAAACTTTACCACCCATAGTCACACTGTGAGTGAGATGGGTAGTCTCTAAATTTGATATCTAAATAAGAATAAATAAGCCTTATGCAAATCATAAAATAAATAAATAAATAAGCCTTATGCAAATCATAAAATGCAACTACATTACCACCTTCTTAAAAACCAAGAGGAATTCAGAAACCCAGTGGTTATTTATCTGATGCGATGCTTGATGCCTTGAGTTTATAAATATGCTAACGCAATGCTTCTCATCTTTTTCCTTCCTTGTCCCAAATCACTTATCAGAAAGTCCTTTTTATCCCACTTAGGTAAAACACTTTGAGCCAGTTTAAAAGTCTCTGTTGTGATTGGGTAATGGGTTTGTGTGTAGTTATCTAAAATCACTTTTACCCAATTTCCATAATTTGCCAGTTTTGGAAAACATTATGTGAAAACATTTGTTTTTTAAAAAATCAGCAAATGAGTAATACATAGAAAAAGCAATGCTGAGAACAGAATTTTAATATAATGGCATTTTGGTTTGAGAAGCAGAAAACATATTAAAAATAGGAAAAATGATGAAAGGTGATATTTGACCTTTCAAAACATGTTTAGTACATTTTTGAATAAAGTATTGTTTTACAAATTATCCAATGTTATTTGCATTAAGGAAGGGAGGAAGGGAAATGGACTTAATAACTAAAAACCTTTGAATTTTGACTTACGCTGTAACTTTTGTATAACTGATCGTAATGGCTTTTAATTTTATTTTAATATAGTTTGCTGCTCAGACTCCCTTGTGAAGTTCATGCATGATTTAATCAGCCATACAAACTGATGGAATAAACAAATAAACATATTTGCCTGATGAGGGCCAGGATTGCATTTAGGGTTAAAACTTAACAGAATAACAGAGTTGGGAAGGATCTTGTAGTTCAACCCGGCAGGAAACCTTTTATCATGTCATACAAATAACTGTCTATTCTCTTCTTAAAAATTTCCAGTATTGGAGCATTCACAATTTCTGAAGGCAAGTTGTTCCACTGGTTAATTGTTCTACCTGTCAGGAAATTTCTCCTTAATTCTGGGTTGGTTCTCTCCTTAATAAGTTTCCATCTATTGCTTCTTGTTCTGTCTTCAGGTGCTTTGGAGAATAGGTTGACCCCTCCCTTCTTCTTTGTGGCTTTGGAACACTGCCATCATGTCATCCCTAGTCCTTCTTTTCACTAGACTAGACAATTCCTGCAACCGTTCTTCATATGTTTCAGCCTCCAGTCTCCTAATCATTTTTGTTGGTTTCCATTGTATTTTTTCTAGAGTCTCAACATCTTTTTTATATTGTAGCGACCAAAACGAGATGCACTTGAGACAGAATCTTTACCAGTCAGCTCAACTTATTTTACAATATGGTCAATAAGACATTGGAGGAAGAAATGCTGCCCACTTGGAACTTCTGGACAGTTCAGAGCATCAAAGTAATTAAAAGGCAAGGTATAAAAGTCAGGAAATAAAAAGAATTGGCTATGTATAATATAGGTAGTCCTCAACTCATCACTATTTATTTAACAACCATTTAAAGTTACAGTGGCACTGAAAAAAGGTGATTTATGATAGGTTCTCACACTTACGAGCATCATAGCATTCCCACAATCTCATGATCAAGATTAAGGTCCTTGGTACTTGGCATGTATGCACGATGGTTGCAGCATCCAGGATCATTGTGATCACTATTTGCAACCTTCTCTGCAGGCTTCAACCAGCAAAGTCAATGCAGGAAACAGCATTCGCTTAGCGATCATGGGAGTCACTTAACTACTATATTGATTTGTGCCAAAAAAAGGTCATAAGATTGGGTGCAACCAGAGGTGGTATTCAGCAGGTTCTGACCAGTTCTGGAAAATTGGTAGTGGAAATTTTGAGTAGTTCGGAGAACCCATAAATACTGCTACTGGTTGGCCCTGCCCCCATTTACTCTCTGCCTCCCGAGTCTCAACTGATCGCTGGGTTTTCTTTGATTGCCCTGCATAGGAGAACGGAGCTGGAAAGCAGGTTAGTGGGGTGAGGAGGGAATGGGGATTTTGCAGTATCCTTCCCCTATCACACCCACCAAGTCACCTCCACAGAACCAGTAGTAAAAAATTTTGAATCCCACCACTAGGCACAACTCATTTAACAACTGCCTTGCTTGGCAACAGAAATTCTAATCTCAATTGCAGTCATAAGTCAGGGACTCTTCAAACATAAATCCAAATTCTAAAATACAGTAGGACATTTCTCAATAGGATTCAGAGATGCTTTTCTCAATTTGAAATACTTCAGATGAGCTGGAGCACAGCTCCCATTATATTGAACCAACAAACCAGGAATATGGGAGCAATCATGAATACTACCATCTAATTCTTCCAGAGGAGAGCAAGTTGAAGAAGCACCTTTCTTGAGTGCTTGAAGCGACCAGGGGACAAAGAAAAGAAAAACAACAACACTGATAAAAATGGGAAGAAGCGGTCAATAAGCTGGCTAAAGCCAATAATGAGAAATAAATGGTAATCTGAATATCCCAAAAGTAACAGAGTCAGGATGCAAAGCTGTTCTGGATAATCATGGATGATTGGAAATGAGCTACAGAAGTTCTTTCTATCTTGATTGTGAACACCAAGCCATGTATTCATTTTGCATTCGATTTCCATGCAGAAGAAATAAGTGCACTTCATTCTCACTAGAAACAAGTCAGGGTTAATCTTGGTAACCTAATTACTAATCACCGTATTGCCACAAGAACTATTTCTCTTTCCAAGACCTGGGATACTACAAGGAATATTAGCTACTAAAAAGTGTGTTGGGCATAATATTTTTTATCTGGACAAAGAAACACTGGATGATTAACTGCATCTAAAACATAAACCAGTACCGAGACCAAAAACATCTACCAATGCCTGTGAGAAGTATGGAGTAACTAAATTTAAGATAGTCCTGGTTTAGCAACTATTTTCAGTTTGAACAGTGATGAACAAGTAACTTTACTACCAGTCTATTTACAACTTTTGCAGGTCTATAAAGCAAACAAAAGTTGAACTGAGATCATGAGAACGATCATGGTTTCGTCTGGTTTCGTTTAATGACTGAATTCCCAGTTTCAATTGTGGTCACAATTGAACAAGAACATCTTCAAGTTGCCAAAGTTGAAAAACACTGTTTTAAAGTCGGCAATAGAAAAAATAATAATAAAGATCACAGGGAAATAAATTCCTGCTCCTCTAAAACTAAGAAATGTACAGGTACTCCTTGAGTTAACTCGTTTATTGACCATGCTAGGTTACAATGGCTTCACATTATGAAAAATGTGACTTATGATCCTTTTTCACAGTTATGACCTTTGCAGCATCCACATGATCATATGATCAAAATTCAGGTACTTGGCAGCTGGTTCATATTTATGACCGTCGCTGTCTCCCGAGATCACATGATCTCCTTTTGCAACCCTTCTGACAACCAAAGTCAATGGGGAAGCCAGATTCATTGAACAACCAGGTTACTAACTTATCAACTGCAGTGATTCACTTAACAACTGGGACAAGAAAGGTTGTAAAATGGGGCAAAACTCACTTAACAAATGTTTCACTTAAGAACAGAAATTTTGGGCTCAATTGTGGCCATAAGGTGGGACCTTATTGAATGATTGGAAAGGTTTCTCCCCAGATTTCCTGCCACTTGTGTTACCGTTTATGAGATAAGCCACCAAGAGACTCGCCTTCTGTCCCTCAGTGGTTTATGTTTGTAGGAAAGAGCAACAAAGATTATTTGGGGAAAAGAGGCTAAAACATATGAAGAATGGCTGCAGGCATTGGGTTCATCTAGTCTAGCGAAAAGAAGGATAAGAACTGACACGATCACATTGTTCCAATATTTGAAGGATCAACAGATCCCAGGATCACTTTTAAAAAGCTTGTTCAGGGGTCCTGAAGAGCTACTTCTGAGCAAGTTGTTTACTCATGTAGGCTGGGGGGGAAATTGTCATTTTCTGTAGACTTCATCTTGCATTACAAGGAATCACTCCATCACTATGCCTTATTAACAGAGCTGGTCCTCTCGAAATTAATAAAAAGAGTCAAACTATTTCTGAAGCAATGTCTGGGCTGCCTACAAAAAAATAAGGTATCCAAATCCAGAAAAAAAACAAAAGCAGGAAAAACGCAAACAATTGTTCCTCAAGTTAGCACCATCATGATGAGCTTCTATATTGGTATGTGAGAAAGACCCTGAGAAACAGGGGGAAGAGATGCTGCCTAGGAAACAAACAGATAAGAGAGAGCATAGTCATAGCAGCTGCAAAATGGGCAGAGAAACAGACTCAGAAAGGAACCTCCTTAGCTTCTCAGGATATAAAGGTGACAGGGGGTGTGTACTTTCAGATTTGGAAGATTGATGTCAGCCTTCCCAGTTATACCAGACAGGAAACAGACCAGATGAGCTATCTCTACTTTATTGTAAAGCTACCTTAACAGAATCTTGCAAGTCTGAAAGCATAAACTGCCACCATCTCCTTTTCAGCCTGAGAAGTTAAGGAGGGTCCCTTCTGAGTCTCTTTCTCTGTAATGTAGATGAGGGCTGTGTCCTCTCTTATCTGATCATTTCCTAGGCAGCATCTTTTCATCTTATTTCTGTTTCTCAAGGTCTTTTTCACATGTTTCATTATGCAAAAACTGCCATTATGCAAGTGTGTCATTGCATGATTACATTATGAAATGTATGGTGGCATCAGGTCATACTAGCTTCTGCTAGGTGCATCTGACCAGCCTTTAAGAGGTTTAGTTCTAAAGTGTAGTTTTTGTATGGTTTACATAACATCTTTAACCTGGTTACTGAATTGTTCCCTTTTCTGGATTGCAAAGTCAGAAGCCAATTCAGTGGATTGGGTCCCACATTGCATGCTGAATCAAACAACTAGAATAAAAACTTATCAAGTTTATCAAGTTAAAGTTTATGCAACTTTAATCACTGAATAAAGAATTTGAGATTCCTGTTTTGCCCAGATACTAGGAAAAGATATTAACACCAGGGCCAAAATGTTCAGTTGATCCTGGATTATATCATACTTAACCCAAAACAATATTTTAGATTCCTTGGACCCCACTGAGTTTATATAGCAAAAGCTTATGTAAATCATCAAGAGATAAAATGAGATTAATGCTTCATTTAAAGATATGTTTGCTCAGTCCTATGGTTGCTCAATTCTGCATTATCTCAACTTTCAAACTTGATGTAGTATTCTCAGAGGTTCGAGTTCTTTTGAATTACATTCCTAATACTTGGAAATTGATATTTGGACAGAGAAAGTAAATTCTCAGTGCCGTAGTTTGTACTAAAATTTTAATCTTCATTGTTTGAAAAGTAAAACATATGGCCCCCAACTATCAATTGTCTGCAGAGAGTGTGTGATTAGCGATTTAGGAACAAATTGCTTTTCATTGAATGATGAGAATAGAATAGAATAGAATAGAATAGAATAGAATAGGAAGGGACCTTGGAGGTCTTCTAGTCCAACCCCCTGATCAAACAGGAGAATCTATACCATCTCACGCAAATGACTGTCCAGTCTCTTCTTAAACATCTCCAGTGATGTCCCACGATTTCTGAAGACAAGCTGTTCCACTGGTTAATTTTCTTCACTGTTAGGAAGTTTCTCCTTAATTCCAGGTTGAGTCTCTCTTTGATTAATTTCCATCCACTGTTTCTTGTCCTGTCCTCTGGTTCTTTCTAGAATTAACCCCCTTTTCTTTGTGGCAGTTCCTCAAATACTGGAATACTGCTATCATATCACCCCTAATGCTTCTTTTCTTTAGATTAGCCAGACCCAAATCCTGCAGCTGTAATTGAAATATTTATGTACAACTTGTATATATATCCATTTATAGGTCCTGTTTTCCCTTCCTTCCTTCCTTCCTCATCTCCCTCCCTCTTTATTTTCCTTTCTTATTCTTTCTTTACTACCCTTCTTTCCTCTCTCTCCCTCTTTCATTTCTTCCACCTTTCCTTCCTTCCTTCCTTTCTTCCCCATTCCAATCTTCTTCCTCCCCACCATTCCTCTTCTTCCTCTGCCTCACTCTCTATGGTTCCTTCCACTAGCCATCAAATCTTCAACTTATTATTGTCTTAAATTCAATTTCTGGAGATAGCTCTAGGAAATGAATGAGGTTACTAACTGAAGGCGAGCTTATTTAATTTTAGAGAAGGTTGGAAGGAATCACAATAGGAAATGAACTTCATCCCCACCGTCAATTCAATGTAATATTATATTAGTGCTTGTTTCAAACTTTGAAATCATTTGGGGTGCAACTATCTATTTTTTTGGGAGTGATTTTAAAGAAAAGACTTGGGGAAGAGGAAGGAATCTACCAGCCACTGTTATATGCTCATTTTTTTACACTTTTTTATATTTACTGCAAATTAATTAACTGTAACTGAAGGGTTAGCAACGGAGTCAAAATTAACTAAATTTTAATTTGATCAAGGTTATTTTGGATGGGTCATTAGAGGTTAATCTCCCTGAAATTTAAATAAATCCTAGTAATTATATCTAAATTTAAATTGACTGCTGTAAATGAGCCTATGCAGATTTGCGTCTACCAGCGTGGGTGCACTTCAGATAAATATTTTTTTTATTATGAAGCTAAAGTATATATCTGGAAATATCTGAGCTGGAGATTAAATAGGAAAGCATCTGGGATGCTACAGGAACCACAAGGCTGCAGCAAAATGCAAGACCAAATCCATCTTTAAAGGCACTTTTTAAAATGCAAACTAAACACTGGGAGAGTCTGAGTAGCTTTTTTTTCCCCACCATCTTCCATCTGCTGAAACTTGTTGGAAAGTTTTTTTGGGGAAAAGTTGGAACATCTTGCTCAACCAAGTTAACTTCGTCAGTAAATTCATCAATTTGGTACCTAAAACTAACCCAACATATCGAGTTCATATCACAGGTTAAGCCATAAAGAAAGCAGCAAACCTGTCAAAAAACGATCAGATTGGCATGTTGAATAAAAACAGGATGTGGGTTTGTAACAGAGTCGGTGAAGCATAGGGCGCAGCTGCAGAACGAGTCACTCTCTGGAACTTACACAACTCTTAAAGCCCAGGGCATCTTCCCAACTCAAACTTCTCTCCGCTAAAAGCCACGAGAGCTTTCGAGTTATACAGAACAAATCTTTGTGCCAATGATTTTTTGATCCTTTAATCAGCAAGAAGAGAAGCTTCTCGGCTCCAAATTTCCCAGGGATGACCATGTCCCCCTTGATGATGATTCCAGCACTTAGCAGGGATTTGTGAGCTCTAAACCAGGATATCAGACTGGACTCGCCATCCCCAAGATGACAATCTAGATCTGATTATATGATGCAAATGCAGTTTCTTCCTGGAATTGTCTTGTCACTTAGGCAGCTAGCTTAGACAGAGTAGAAAAACCATGGTATTGCTTGCATGTGGGAAGCCCTTTCAGGGTGGGGTGGAACATCATTTATTTATATTTTTATTTATTTACAAAATTTATTTGCTACCCATCTCGTATCCAATGACTGGGCAGAACACCATACAAGATTATGCAAGCAATGAGGTAGAAACCAGGGGCATCTAAGTAAGGATGGGGACAGGTTAGCATCTATAAGGGTCTTGAATTGGGGGAGGGTGAAGGAGGACAGACTTTGCTAAAGAATAAATAAATATTTCCATGGACTGTGATTCGTCTTGCTTCAACGATGGACAAGCAAGCCTATTGACTCCTGCTTTGGGCAGTGGGTTGGACTAGAAGACCTCCAAGGTCCCTCCCAATCTGATGATTCTGGTTCTTCTTATAAGTTGGAGAAAAAGAAAACAAGACAAGTAGGGAGAGGGAAAGAGAGGGGGCAGTTACTCTTTTCTTTACAATGATCAGAATGGATTGGCTGAAATTTGCTTTTGAGTTTTGAATAAAAGTGCAAGTAGAGGATGGGAGAGACCCTGCTAATAAACCTTGTCCAATCTGTCTAAGCATTCTAAGCGGTGGGTCCAGCACACCTGGCGAGCATCTTTTGTGACAAGGCTGCATTCCAAGGATCCTTTAGCAATAGCTTCCCATTTAGAAGCGGTGCAGGTTAGCATCTTCTAAAGCTGCCTTGTGACCGCCTCCCACACCCAAGCATGCTTGCAAAAACTTTGCTCTGCCTTATTTACCTGACAAGTGTGGACGGATGTTTTGCTCAGCTAATCTAATCTAATCTAATCTCTACGGTCCTATCGGGAGCAATCAGCATGCACATTTCAAGTCTTGGGAACCTTTGGAAGAATTATTGCATGAGCTTTTCTGCACCCAACTCCAGTTCATCTGACCGATGTAGTTTGGTCCTAAAACAGATTATTTAATTTATTTATTTAACCAAGAAATTAAACAGGCATAAAGTTTTTTGCTGTAAGATTTCTTTGTAATGTTTCTCTGTAATGCTTTTAACCACCATTCTCCCACCTCAAAAAAAAAATAGTTTTTTAAACTATATGGTGGAGAAATTTGCGTGGGTGTGAGCTACAAGGAGGAAAGACAAAAATAGAGGCTGTGTTCTTGCAAAGCACTTACCTGGCCACTTAACAATCTAAGAACAACGTTCACATATGCTAAGTTTGGCTAGTAGGAACCTTGCTTAATTTCTTTAAGGTTTAGTAAGGGGCCCGAACTCAACATATCTGGTTGGTTCGCTGTTCTATGCCAGGCTTAGAAAATGGGTCAGTTCGGCGAGAAGGTCCCCTGCGTTGAGTGAACACAATCGCCGGGGCGCCTTCTCCTTAACCACGGCCCTCTTGCAAGACCAGAAGAGTTCAATGACTCTGAGGCGCTGGGCGAGGGGAAGCACTGCTGACAACCCAATAGAGATCCCAGGGACCGACCGGATTCACTGAAACAAAGTTCTGGACCGGAGAACTCACATGAAAACGTGGTAGATGAACGCCCAACCTCGGGGTCTTTCCAACACGTTGTAGAGGCAGTTCTGAAGGCGACGGTATCGCTTATGCGACGCGGATCGAGCTCCGGAGCCCCCGCGCGGGACCGGTAAGGGAGTCCCGAGGAGTCCCAGGCGCCTGGGGCTGGATCCAGCGGCGGCGGGGGTGGCGGGGGTCGCCTCGCTCTTCTCGGTCTGCACGGCTGTCAGGGCTACGAATTCCAAGCGCTGGGCTTCGCCGCCGCCGCCGCCGCTGCCGTGAACCGCGGACGGAGGCAGCACGGAGCGGTCCCCGCCGGGAGCCCCGGCCATCGCGCTGAACAGGAAGGGCGAGCGCGCTCACGGCATGGAGAGAGCTGAGTCCCGCGGCAGGTCAGCCCGGCATGGCCCGGCTGCCGGAGGGCTGAGGGGCTCCGCCGCGATCCTGCCCGTTGGCGCCAGCCCTCCGGAGCCGTCCTTCCCTTGTTGGCAGGGAGGATGGAGGTTGAGCCTCGCCCACCCGGGCTCAGGGGGCAGACGGAGCCTGGGACTTCGCCGCGGGATGCGCCCTAGGCGCACACCGGGACTCTTGCCGAGCAGCCTTGCGAGCTCCCCCCGGTTCTTTAAGCCACTCGGGGAAGGCGTGGGGGAGGTGGGGGGTGAGAGAGGCAACTGGAGGGACGCGGATCTCCCTCCCCGCTTCTTCGGCTGGATGCTGCTTCTCCGCCTACGCCCAAGTTTAGAAGAGTTGCCGGCTTCGCGTGGCGCTGCGCTTTGGAGAGCTGGGCAGTGTCAAGAGCGCGGCCGGAGAAAACAGAGGCGCCAACAGCAGCAGCAAGAGCAATTTCTGCCGGTGCCGCCGCCGGCTCTTTCTCCTCCTCTTCCCTCGGCCCCTCTCCATCCTGCTGGGTTTTCCACCTGCCTTTTGCTTCGCCAACTCACATGGCATCCTTCTCCCCCCACCCCCACCCCACAACCCCCGCCTCGCCGGCTCGTCTTTCCGACGACGCGGCAAACCCTCGACGCTGAAGGGGCCGGGCGCCCAGCAGCCAGCCACGCCTGTGCCGCCGCTGCCTCCTCCTCCTCCTCCTCCTCCTCCCCCCGAACAGGCGACTAACCGCGGCTGGAAGGAAGCGCGATTTTCAATCTCCGACGAGAGCGCTAAACTGCGCCTTCTTCTTCCAGACACGAACAACAATGGAAAAGTTCCTTCAAAAGAGCCCTGGGCCCAAGTTTCTGTTTTTCTTCATTCATTCAGCCGGTTCGGCGCCCACATTCGCTATTGCCCATTCATCACGGCCAATTGGCAAGGGTCAACTCGCCGTGGGACCATTCGGTACGGAAGAAAAGTTACACTAATACCGAAGAAATAGAACCATTAAAGAAAGGATGGCAAAGGAGGGACCAAATGAAATGTAAATTACAAAAAATTAAATATTTTTAAAATTATTTTAACTAATTAAATTGATTTGAATTGTCTATGGTGAAGTTGGCCGTGGAGAGTTGACCATAACGAGAGATGGCTGTGGTGAATTGTCCCATTCTGCCTGAAGCAGGCCTTTCCTGCAATTCCAAGGTTTGGCTCAGCCCAAGGGGTGGTCTCTTGGTTCTTAACCTCTGAGGTGCATTTCCAGGGTTTCAGCTTTCCCTTCGGATAAAGGGGAGCAGGTTTGGCCTCATGCTGGCCCTCCCAAACTTTTGGTAAGGGCAGTGAAGACAAACACTTACCTGACTGAATTGTATTCAATTGTATGTCTTTGATTAAGGGCAGTTGATTTAATGGCTTCCTCCTTGGTCATGATTAAATAAAATTATCTGCCAAGTTTGGAAGGAGGATGAAGGCTGTGGAAGGAGAGGGCTACTGGTTTGTGTACCCATTAGATGTGGGAAAACAATGACAGCAGGTAGAACCACTGACTTTAGAATTAAGAGCAAAGGAAGTGGTGGAGAGATTCTGCCCCTTAGGATCAACCATCACCTGTAAAGGAAGAAGAAGTCAAGAATTATGCCACAGACCAACAATTGATCACACTGCTGCAAAGGCCACATTCAAATATTGTGAAGTGTTTGTACCTACAAAGATCAGAATTGTGCAGACCATGTGACATTCTATGGATGCTTTTTGGGTGTGAAGCGAAACATTTTCAAACAAAAAAAAAAACTTAAGAAAGTCCAGTTGGCTTTAGGAAAAAGCACCTTTGAGACAACCACGACCTGGATGACTGAGAATCTCCACAGAATTTTAACTAACCTTAGACTTAACAGTGGAGATAAGGAAGTGAAATAAGATAAAAGCACCTGCCTCTTAGGATCAACCATCAACTGTAGGAGAAGAAAAGTCAAGAAATATGCCGCAGACCAGCAACTGATCACACAGTTGCAAAGGAAAAGATATTCAAATGTTGTGGAATTCAATTGTTGGAAAATATATTCAAATTTTGGAAATTTTTGTATTTACTTATTTATTTACTTTGTCATGTTTATGTAGTGCATATTGGAGGTGGTGACCCTTTGAGAGCTGTGTGCAACAAAATTTCATTTTAATATATGCCAATTAGTGCACAAAGTGACAATGAAGTTATTCTGTTCTGTTCTATTATTTCATTCTTCTATTCATTGTGAATTAGATGCCACCTTGAGAGAGAGCCTTTTGAGTTCCATATGGAGACAGGAAGATAGACAAGAATGCCAATTAGCAGAAAACCTACCACTTTGCTCACTGGCTATCAACAAGTATATTGATATTAAAAGGCAAAGTCATTCTTTTTCCAGGATAAGATCATTCAGTTTTACAGCATTGTATGTGCAAATCAGAGGCACAATGGCTCAGTGATTAAAGATGCTGAACTTGTCAGCTAGAAAGCTGACTCCTGGATTCAAGACCTGCGTGCCGTATGATAGAGAGAGTTCCTGTTCCTTGCTCCAGCTTCTTTTGAAAGCAAGCAAATGCGAGTAGATAAATAGGTACCACTTCAGTGGGAATATTACAGTATGTCATGTGCCTCGGTATATAGTCACGCTGGCCACATGACAACGGAAATGTTTTCCGACAATACGGCTAAGAAATGGAGATGAGCCCCACCCCCTAGAATCAGACATGCCTGGACAGGGGAAACCTTTCCCTTTGCCAGGCACAAATCAGATGGCTGTGAAAAGCAGAGGTTTGAAGTGATTTGCAAAGTTGGCAACTCTGCCCACATTGTGGTTTTGTGAAAAGCTTTGAAGTACGACTGAGTGCTCAGTTTAATGGATCCTCTTAATAGAATCCTAACTACAAGCTGATTAATTGGGAGGGGTCTGCTTTAATTGGACAGGAAAACAAATGCGAAATGGAATTGGTGATGAATAGAGATGGCATCCAGAGGATTTTCTTGCTCTTCACATAGAAATGGGCAAACAGTATTTTTCCCCTACTTCAAAATGATCCTTCACCAACCATCACCCTGCTGGCTGGATGAGGGAGAGAGAGAGAGAGAAAGGGGTGCCCTGCCTACTATTTTCCTCAGAAGAGCCCTGTGGGGTGAGATGAGTTGAGAAAGAGTCACCCAACTGGCTTTCAGGCTTAAATCAAGATAGAACTCCTGGTTTCTACGTCAGCACTGACATCCAAACTGGCTGTCTTTATTTATTGATTTGCTTTATTTCTATTTTTTTTTAATTGTAAAAGATTCCAAAATGGCTTTCATTAAAATAATAACATGTAACTCCACCAGGGCATATTCCAATCCTTGCAAAAAAAAATGAAGGGTGGGGGATTACTTTCACATTGCATTTAGAATGACAGGACTGGAAATGACTGGTGTTTTCAAATTTGGCAACTTTAAAATGTGTGGACTTCAACTCCCAGAATTCCCTAGCCAGCATGGATTCTGGGAGTTGAAGTCCACATATTTTAAAGTTGCCAGGTTTTGGAGGGGAGAAAGCACAGCTTTGGGTCATCAAGTCTCATCCCTGCTTAGAACTGAACTCTCACTTTAAGGTCTCCAGCCAATGTTTGGCTGATCTTCATTGAAGATGTCCAATAAAAGGAAAGCCTTCACCTTCACCTACACGGACAGGGCAAGCCACTTGAACGGGGTCTTCAAACTTGACAGCTTTAAGATTTGTGGACTTCAACTCCCAGAATTCTTCCTCCAGTCATGTTAACTTGGGAATTCTGGGAGTTGAAGTCCACAAGGCTTAAACTTACCAAGTTTGAAGACCCTGCACTAGAATATCAACCCAGAGCAAACCCCACTCCTTACTAGCACTTATGATGTTAGCTAATTTGGATAATGAAATGTCTGCACCAAATCAACCAAACTCCGAGAGCACCAAGAACCCCAATCTGTCCCTAACTTGGGTCTTCCAATGATGCCCCCATCATCACTATAACTGGGTCCATTCACCTTGCTGAGAACTTCATTCTCTTCTTGTCCTTTCCTCCACCTTTCCCAGCACTAGAACCTTCAGCAGAGAACTAGGTCTTCACATAAAGCATCATATAAAATTATTTACCATGCTCCGTGCATTTATTACTTTATTTCCCATGCTTTTTCACCCTCTTGGCAACCTGCAATGTTCTAAAAATGTAATTAAAAAATTAAAAAGAACTGCACCTTAAAAGAGCACCTAAAATGCCCCAAGTATACAGGCAATAAATCGGCAGGAAAAAAATGTACTTTAAAAAGCTCTGTTGCAGCTTACATGTTAATTGCCCTTAAATGCTGCAAGGTGCCCTGAGTAATGCATCAGAAGAAGCATTTGTAAAAAATTACAATACACAGTAATGGAGGTTGGCTTTATGACTCTTCCCAGTGGGCTTTGGCTGCTTTCATTTAGTCTCTCTTTCCAGAGAAATAGGACATCTGTGTTCCTGTCACCTTTCCCCAAAGGAGCCGATATAAAGATCTGGCAATTTAAGAATCAGCCTCTTGAGAGATACAATAAGCTGTGCACAGAATGAACTGGGTTAGCTAGTTCATTAGATGCAAACCTTGCCTCATGTGATCTACTGAACCCTTCCTGGCTGAGAGACCCTTTTCCAAATATGGAGACTTTAAAAAATAAATGGAATGCAACTTTATCTAGAATCACACCATTGTTTGGCTCCAGGCTGGGGTTCTCACCACGTCTTGTGGCAGCGTGTTCTAGAAGGTAATTTTTAGATACTATGGGAAACTGTAATTTAGTAATTCCTTGGAGCTACTATTAATTTACAGAATTAGATAACTGAGAGACAAAGAACCTTCTCTGTTCATGTACTATGCAGAATTAGTGAACCATACACACACAAATACATGCATACGTGAATCCTCAATTGTGGCCATAGGTCAAGGACTATCTGTAATTATATATACTGTATTAACAGCCTAGGACAACTAAATAAACTAAACATCAGGGGAAAAGATCCAATTTCATGCCCAAGCAATATTTTTTAAATCGCTGTTCCCTTAGTTGCTTTTTTCTCTTTTTAAAAATGCAATTTTTAGTCTTTGTGCACTTGTCTTATCCTTTGAATCTCCTGTGCTACAATTCTTCTTTTCACCTTCACTGTTCAAAACTACATGTGGATTTCAAATATGCACAGTAGCCGTACGATAGCGACCGTCTTATTTCCAGCACATTTTTAAAAAATCATCCAATTGAAGTTTGCCCTTTTCACAGTTGCCCGGAAGTGGGCTGGTGTTTTTATGTCTAAAGATCTTGCTAGCTACAAGTTCACACCCATATAAATAAAGCTATTTTACCACTCTTACAAGGCCCAAAGACTGTGTTCTCACAAGAACATTATTTTTCAACAATTTTGCTGGTCTGTGACCGTAATAAAGATTGATTACATATTCAACAAGCATGTGACGGTTGGGGAGAGCTGCCGCAATGGCCATATATGTGAGTCATGCATGGGCTATGAGTCTTTTCGTTCAGTGCCATCATCACTTTGAAAAGTTAATGAACAGATGGACGTTAAGTAAGGATGATCTGAACCAGGGCAGTAGCAAGTCCAGGGGGCTTTCACATAACAGCAAAGCTTTGAGATTAAATTTAGTTATGCTATTAAAATGACCAAGAAAATAATGTTACCGCTCGCCATTTTTAAAATTGTTTTATCTCTACCTCAGATAGAGGAGCAAATGAACATTGCTTTTGTGTATCATCTAACTGTGGTAGGTTAACTTTATTTAAAGAGGCCTTTCTATTTTTATTCTGTACATTCTCTGTTTTCCTATATAGTTCTGAATAAAATTTTAAACTATCAACAATTTATATATTTCACTTCTATTGGCCTCTTTCCCTGGCCTCTTTCATCACCACATTTTGCAGAGGTTGTAAAAGTTCATCCTCAAAGCATTTATAATAAAAAGCTGATAATCCATCTGGTCCAGGCACCTTTGCTAGTTTAATCTTTTTTTTTTTATAGATTCAGAAACTTCGCTCATGGTGATAGGTTCATTCATAATTTGTTCCTCTGTAATCCTCTGTAAATTTTGTTTCTTTGGATATTCATCAATCTTCTCTAAAGAGATGTCATTGCTTTATACAAATTGGAATAATATTGATAAAATGCTTTTGGTATGGCCAGATTGCCCATTAGTACAGTATCTGCCCATTGTAATTGCAATATCATTTTATTTTATTTTTGTAATTTATGTCAACCATTGCTCTAGTTTCTTTGCTAACTCAAAGGGTTTTTTTTGCTCTGCATAGTTCATTTATATTTTCCTTTCTCTTGTCATCATCATCATCACCATCATCATCATCATCATCATCATCATCATCATCATAACAACAACAATAATAATTTTTTTTAAAAATCCACAAAGGTCCAGCTTGTTGTCTATTTTAAATCCAAATTATTCAAAAACATTTCTATCCTAAAAAAATTTTCAAAAAAACCCTGTCTCCTTTATTTGTTTTAAACTTTCCTACAGTCTTTGTTAAGCTTTTTGCCAAAAAAAATTCGATCTTTAAAACCCCTTCTTTTCTTTTTAATCATTAAAGAATGGTGACCCACTAAGTTGAATTGCCTTATCCTGCCGCTCAAAAAAATCTCTCTTTACCTGAAAATTAATTACATCCAAAACAGTTTAAGAAAGTGATGTTTGCATGAACCTTATGTCCATATAGACTGCATCATGACTGTGAGCTTGATTGAAATCCCTCTATTCTCAGCCATTCAACTCATGAGTTGACCACAAAAATCTACATTTCTGCTCTCTACTTACTAGGGCCAGCTATTTTACAGAATGCATGTGGACAATCCCACAATCGATCCAGAGAATCTGCACCAACCAGAATTCACAATCTGATTGCCAATCTCTACTGTCCCTGCTCCTTCAGGGATGTCTAGTTTGCCAATGATCCTCACCTGGAAGCCCCTCAAAGAGGGCTGTTGGGCCAACTTTGCAAAATGCCAAGAATTGAGTATTTTTGCACAACATTTCAAGGGCAAGGAGTTCCATACTATAGGGTCCAGAACTCATTTAACAATAGTTTCTGCAATTGCCCCATCAGTCATCAGGCTTTGTAATTCTGGCCCTGTTGCAGCTTCTGGATTATCCTCAAAGACTGCTCCATGTAGAGTATGTTACTGTGATCCAGTTAATTGATGATCAGAGAAGAAATGATCATTGCCAATGGAACCTGGTGCAAGTAGGGCCATCAATAATAGACATGCCATTTGAAGTTGGCAAGTGCCCTGTGACTAGTCTTGTCTCTACCTGCTGCTAATACAGTAATGCAAGTCCAAGACGACTTCCAGATCTCCTTCAAGGGAAGTCCCATCCCAATCAGATCACTGCCAAATTGATGTTCTTAGCTCTTTATTAGTAGAAAGCAGTTTGGTGGAATTTCCTATTCTCTTAGAGTTTCCCTACACTGTTCAGGGTTACCCACATCTCTGGTTCATCTTGAATGGCAATGGCTAACTGAGTGTTATCTCTATACTAATGGCATTTCACCCCAAATCAATGGATGATTTCAAAGATTTCATCTAGATGTCAAGATGTGAATTGAAATATTGTGCAAACCCAGCTGGTTTCATTAATTTTCAGGTCAGTTATCATGCAATCACAGATTGAATCAAGATAAATTGATTTTGAAACCCAAGTTACATTTGCTTGCTTGTAGGAAGCCCCTTAATCATAATCAACCCTGGAGGCAGGATTTACAGCACACAGTAGACCACACTGGTTTATATATTGCTTAAATATTATTTTGGCACCCTCTAGATGTATTGAGAATGCACTGGGAATTGTTAGAGCTGCAGTCCTAGCACACTGGGTGAGGGAGCACTATATTCTAACTAAATTAAGACAATAAATTGCAATTACATTGTGGTTTCTTATCCTCCCATTTTGGAGAGCTCTCCAGCTGGGCTTTTGGCATGCTGAATAACTTGACCGTTTTCAGACTAGTCTGACATTGGTAATCAGTTTAATGCAGCTCTCCCTGAGGCTGAGAAAGAACTAGTTGGTTGTGTTGATGCAGGATTAAGGTGACTCAACAGTAGTTCTTGATTACAATCATTCATTTGGCCACTGTTTGAAGTCATAATATACTGAAAAAAGTGATTTACGACTGGTTCTCACATTTATGACCGTTGCAGCATCTCCACAGTCATGGGATCAAAATTTGGGTTCTTGGCAACTGGCATATATTTATGACAGTTGCAGAGTCCCAGGGGATTCTCCATTTGCAACCTTTCCAGCTGTTTTTTTGACAATGTCACTGGAGGAAGCAGGTTTGCTTAATGACCATATGATTCACTTAACCACTATGGAAAAAAAAGGTCACAAATGTGGGCATGACACACTGAACAATCACATTTTTAGCAACTGAAATTTATCATCTGTCTGACTGTCTATCTATCTATCTATCTATCTATCTATCTATCTATCTATCTATCTATCTATCTATCTATCTTTCTTTCTTTCTTTCTATCATCTTTCTTATTGGCCACCCATCTTCCCACAGAATAACTCTGTTCCCAACTGTGGTCATAAGTTGAGGACTACCTGTTTTTCGGTTTGATGCAATGGCCTGGGTCACACATTATGTTAAGGCAATGTCGGAGTTCATCTGTGTAGAACCAATTGGGCCATATACCTAGTTTCTGCATTTGCACAACATGATAGCCTTTAGTTTATTCGTGCCTTGTTATTTGGTGGCTGCAGCCCCAGTAGTTAATTTAGAATAAAGGTGTTGTAGAAGCACAGGAAGTAGACAACCCAGATTATTTCAATAAACCTGGGTTGGATGGACCCAGCCAGGGGCTGAGTCCCCAGATCACATTGAACTACTCAGAATCCATGCACATCCCAGATTGCCTGACTGTGTTAACAGATAACAGATAATCAGAGTTGGAAGGGACCTTGTAGGTCATCTAGTCCAACACACCACCCAAGCGGGAGACCCTACATCATTTCTGACAAATGGCAGTCCAATCTCTTCTTGGAAGTCTCAAGTGATGGCGCTCCCACAACTTCCGAGGGCAACTTCTGTTTCATTGGTTGATTGTTCTCACTGTCAGAAAGTTTCTCCTTATTTTCAGGTTGAATCTCTATGTCAGCTGGTGCTCCATTCAATATCCAAGAAAGAAACACTTAAACTCCATTTTGTTAGAGTAAAGATATCTTTTACTGGAAATCAAAGTGGTAGCAACAAAAGAATTCTGAATCTGAAGAAATGAGCGCGAAAAACACATATACAAAGTGATGGCAACGTTCCCACCCCCAACAGTCCATATTGCTCCTCCAATTAGGAAGTATGCATAGCATCATGTGGGCATCTTCAGGTGGTGATGAGGCCTCTGTCCGTTGACCTTGGCATAGTTTGATAAGGAGTCGCAGTTGCGCATAGCAAGGAATAGAAAAGCAAGGAATAGAAACTTAAGTAAAACTCCCCCCCCATAGATATACAGTTTCGTTTCCTACACACTCCAGCACGCTTCCCAAATATATCATAGCCCATTTCCCCCCTCCCGTTACTTATGGCAGCCGAAAGATGCAAAGCAGAGAAAAAGAAATAAAGGAAGAAATCTTGAAGGCTGACATTCGGCCCTCCTGCAAAAAGACGTTAGTCCTAGAAAATATAAGAATAAAAGACAAGATATTACAAACAAATAACAACAGCATATTTGTTCAGGGTTTATCAGGATACATGGTGCGGAACGCCTGTACCAGTCGGGGGGCTCTAACATCTCTCTCGTCTACCCATTCAGACTGGGAAGAAGGAAAATGCTTTCACGCAACCAAATATTAGAGTCGACCCCGCTTCTTCCTAGAATCCAAAATTTCTTTAACTTCAAAATGTTGTTCACCTTCAATGAGCAATGGCACAGGGGGGGCTACCTGAGTAGGCCTCAGATCAGATGTACGTTCAGGTTTTAACAAACTAACATGGAAAACAGGATGGATCCGACGGAGAGTTTTTGGCAATGTCAATTGGACCGCCACAGGATTCACAACTCGTTCAACCGGAAAAGGTCCCACATACTTAGGTCCAAGCTTTTTCGATTTCTGTGTAGTCTGCAAAAATTTGGTAGATAAAAACACTTTATCACCAACTTGGTATGGTTCCTGTGGACGTCTCTTTTTATCTGCAAACTTTTTGTGAGCTTGATGAGCATCATCCAATGCCTTGCGGGCAACTGGCCAAGTCATCTGGAGATGCCTTATCCACTCATCCAACGAGGGAATATTAGTTTCCTCTTGCGGAAGCTCGGGTATGGGTACAAAGTCTTGTCCCGAGGCCACTTTAAACGGAGTGAATCCGGTGCTGCTATGTACCGAATTATTGTATGCCACCTCAGCAAAAGGCAGTAAATCAGTCCAATCATCCTGTTGATAATTAATGTAACACCGCAGATACTGTTCCAGTACAGAGTTAGTTCTCTCGCAGGCACCATTGGTTTGTGGATGATGGGCGGAGCTTAACCCCTGGGCGGAGCCTAGTAACTTCAGGAACTCTTTCCAGAAATTTGAGGTAAATTGGACACCCCTATCAGAGATTATGCGTTCAGGGACTCCATGTAGCCTGTAAATATGCAGAATAAACAACTTAGCTAACGTCTTCGCTGACGGGATCTTCGCGCAGGGTATAAAGTGTACCTGTTTGGAAAACAGATCTGTCACTACCCAAATGACTGTATTTCCCCCACTGTCAGGTAATTCTACAATAAAATCCATGGAGATTTCCTTCCATGGGGCCGTTGGTCTAGCCACGTTCTGCAATAAGCCTGCTGGTTTACCAGGCGGCCTCTTAGCCGAAGCACAAATAGGGCAACTAGCGACATAGGTCTCAATGTCCTTTTTCAACGTGGGCCACCAAAATTGCCTTTTGACCAAGTGTAGGGTTTTCACGAACCCAAAATGTCCAGCAGGTTTAGAATCATGAGCTTGATGTAAAATTTCGTGCCTTAGCTTTCCCAGTACATATAATTTGGCCCCCACCCAGGCCAACCCATCTCTGATAGTACAGTCATTCGAGTGGGTCAGGAACCAATCATCCAGTTTTAGAGCTTCTTTCAATTTTGCCGATAAATCGTTTGACACATCAACCTCTTTTTTCTTCTGAGCTCTGGTAACCATTGGAGCTGCCAACTGTTCGGTTGGGATGATAGGTCTTATCACTTCCTGGCGGGCACTATTATACTGAGGTAATCTGGACAAAGCATCTGCCATGAAGTTTCTCCCCCCGGGAATGTACCTCAAAGAAAAATTGAACCGCTTAAAATGTTGCGCCCAGCGAACTTGCTTGGGAGACAGTTTCCGAGGTGTTTTCAGAGCTTCCAGATTTTTGTGATCTGTCCAAACCTCAAAAGGGTGTTTGGCTCCTTCTAGGAAATGCCTCCACGTTAACAAAGCCCATCGAACTGCAAAAGCTTCTTTTTCCCAGATGGCCCATCTTCTCTCGGTTTCAGTTAGTTTACGGGAGGTATAGGCGCATGGTTGCAGGTATCCCTTTTCATTTACCTGAAGTAGCACCGCTCCAACGGCTACGTCACTTGCATCAGCTTGGATTACAAACGGAACGTCCATGTCTGGGTGCTTAAGTACGGGTTCAGCAGCAAACAGACGTTTCAGTTTCTCAAAAGCAGCTTGACATTCCATGGACCACTTCAATGGCGTACTGGGCTTCGGTTTCACCTCCCCCTTGGTTTTAAGGAGATTCGTGATAGGCATCGCGATCTTCGCAAACGCAGGAATAAATTGACGGTAAAAATTTGCAAATCCCAAGAAGCTTTGCAGTTGTTTCCTGGTACGGGGAGGGGTCCATTCCAAAACCGCCTGCACTTTCCCCGGGTCCATCTCTATGCCATCGTGCGATATGCGATAGCCCAAATAGTCAATTTTCTCCTGGTGAAATTCACACTTTGACAGTTTGGCATACAACTGGGCCGCCCGAAGTTTCTCCAGGACTGACCGCACTAGTTTCACATGCTCATCACGAGTCTCTGTGTAGATAAGAATGTCATCAAGATAAACTAACACTCCTTTGTACAAATGCTCTTGCAACACTTGGTTTATCATTTGCATGAAGACCGCAGGCGCCCCCTGTAGGCCAAACGGCAGGACGTTGAATTGAAAACACCCCATCGGACAGTTGAAAGCCGTCTTCCATTCATCCCCTTCCTTGATTCGGATTCGGTAGTATGCCTCTCTCAGGTCGAGTTTTAAAAAAATCTTTCCTTTAGCGAGGTGGGCCAGCATGTCCTTCATCAGGGGAAGGGGGTACACGTTCTCCACCGAGATGGCGTTCAGATTTCTGTAGTCTACCACCAAGCGTAAGGAACCATCTTTCTTTTCCCGAAACAACACTGGAGCCGCCACCCGGGGCCTAGCAGGTTGGATGAAACCACGTTCTAAATTTTTTTCAATGAACAACCGCAACTCCCCTAATTCCCGTGGGGTCATTGAATACAGTTTGGGTTTTGGGAGTTTCACTCCTGGTAAAAATTCGATACTGCAATCCGTTGAGCGGTGAGGGGGGAGCACATCCGAGGCCTTCTCACTGAACACCTCCTTTAAGTCCCAGTATTCCTCTGGAATTTTCTCCTCCCCTTTCAGAGTCTCGGTGCCAGTAGAAGCCAATTCTATGGGAGCTTTGGGTCTCAGCTTGGATTTCCCTTCCTTTTCTGGGGGTTGGTCTGTGCGTATGCGTAGTAATCCCCTCCTCCAATTAACATGGGGGTTCCATTTCCGGAGCCAAGGTAAACCCAGTATTAAGGGGCGCTCCATCCCAGGGGCCACAATAAAACACAGAGTTTCTTTATGGTTCCCCATTGTCATCTCCACTGGCTCCGTTATAAAATGAGCAGGTCCACCCCCGGCTACCGATCCATCCAATTGGCAAAAAGCTATGGGCGTTTTCAGAGTCTTTAGCCTTAATCCCAGCTTCTCTACCATCTTTGCACTGATTACGCACCTTGTGCATCCAGAGTCTAACAAAGCCAACATGTCCCCTTCAGCCCCCGACGTGGATACCCTTAATCTCACTGGAATGGTCATAGGGCCCTGGTTCGGACTTACCAGTGCGTCGTCTTCCAGTTCGGATTCACTCCCTTCAGAAGAGGTTGGAGTTCCCAACCCCCTCTTTTTAGAGGGGTGACTTCTACAACCTCCTCCGCTTTTAGCGCCGATCCACGAGGCGTGGCTGGAGGCCTCTCAGACCTTCTCCCTCCTCCTGGCGCCCCTTTTGGTTCCAGCTTGGCATGGCAGTCTGCAGCCCAGTGGCCCTCCTTCCCACATCGGAAACACGCTCTGGTTCTGGGTTTTGCCGCTGGTCTTCCTCTCAGGGGTTTTAAGGTTTCTTGAGGCCTGGTAGGGGGGGGATTCCTCAAGACAAAACCCCCCCGGCGTCTGTTTCGGGTTAGGTCAATCTCCACCTCTGCTGCCAGCACGTACCACTGCTGCAGCTCCCCAGGGTCTCTTCTGGCCACGCAGCATTGATAAACATCTTCATTTAGCCCATCCTTAAAAGCCTCTATCAGGGCTCCCTGGGACCAGCCGCGGATATGGCACGCCAGCTCTCTAAACTCCTGGGTGTAATCAGCTACTGACCTTCGCCCCTGATTTATGGTTTTCATCCTGATTCTAGCCTTGCGTTCAGCTAGGGGATCTTCAAATCTGGTGCGCAATGCTGTCATGAACTGGTTATAATTCAGCAGTTGAGGGGCATTATCATTATGCAAAGTCACCATCCACTTTGCAGCCGTTCCCTCCAAAGCCCTGGTCACACACCTGACTTTGGCCGCTTCTGAGGAAAAATCCTGCCCATACTCCTCCATGTGGCTCCAAACTTGTGCTAGGAAAAACCCCAATTCCTGGGGGTCCCCTCCATATTTTACTTCCAACGGAGGCACTCTTGCAGCTCTACGCCTTCTGGCAATTATCCCCCCAGCTGGGGGGCCCTGTGCTGCTGCTGCTGCCTGTTGCGCTGGCCCAGGTTGATTTATGGGGGGGCTGTCCTGGTTCTTCTGCCTGGGGTTACCTCCCCCTCTTCCCCCTCGTACCTTTGATCAGCTGGAACCTCTCCGGCAGCTTCATGTGAAAATTGCTCGGCTTGCATTAGTGAGAAGCCTCTCCGTTCCTTCTCCTGCCATGGTTCATCTTTCCCTCGGCGACGGGTTGTGGTCACTCCTGGAGGGGGCCTTTCCTCAGGATCCTTCCAACCGACTCCCAGGGACCATTTAGGCTTCACAGCTGGGGTTTCGTCAAGACTTAGCTCAGCTAAGAAGTCAGTCTCTTCTGCTCCCTCCATCAGCAGGGATTCAGGTCCTCCAGTCGCTCCCTGGCCTTCTCGGTCACTGGCTGGGCTAGACATCGTTTGTTAGCAAACCCCCTCAGAAGAAAATTTGGGTTTTCTCCGGGTGGGCTGGTAAAAGGGAGATTCAGAATAATGTCAGCTGGTGCTCCATTCAATATCCAAGAAAGAAACACTTAAACTCCATTTTGTTAGAGTAAAGATATCTTTTACTGGAAATCAAAGTGGTAGCAACAAAAGAATTCTGAATCTGAAGAAATGAGCGCGAAAAACACATATACAAAGTGATGGCAACGTTCCCACCCCCAACAGTCCATATTGCTCCTCCAATTAGGAAGTATGCATAGCATCATGTGGGCATCTTCAGGTGGTGATGAGGCCTCTGTCCGTTGACCTTGGCATAGTTTGATAAGGAGTCGCAGTTGCGCATAGCAAGGAATAGAAAAGCAAGGAATAGAAACTTAAGTAAAACTCCCCCCCCCTAGATATACAGTTTCGTTTCCTACACACTCCAGCACGCTTCCCAAATATATCATAGCCCATTTCCCCCCTCCCGTTACTTATGGCAGCCGAAAGATGCAAAGCAGAGAAAAAGAAATAAAGGAAGAAATCTTGAAGGCTGACACTCTCCTTGTTCAGTTTCCATTCATTATTCCTTGTCTGGCCTACAGGCACTTTAGAAAATAGCTTCACCCCTTCCTCCCTGTGGCAGCCCCTCAAATATTGGAAGACCGCTATCATGTCCCCCCTGGTCCTTCTCTTTACTAGACTAGCCAAGCCCAGTTTCTGCAACCATTCGTTGTATGTTTTAGCCTCCAGTCCCCTAATCATCCTGGTTGCTCTTCTCTGTACTTTTTCTAGAGTCTCAATATCTTTTTTATAATGTGGTGACTAAAACTGGATGCAGTACTCTAGGTATGGTCTTACTAAGGCTTTATAGAGTGGTATTAGTACTTCCCTTGATCTTGATTGTATCCCTCTGTTAATACAGTTTAGGATTGCATTAGCTTTTTTGGCTGCTGCTGCACACTGCTGGCTCATATTTAGCTGGTTGTCCACTAAGACTCCAAGATCCCTCTCACAATTACTGCTATTAAGCCTGGTTTCACCCAGTCTATATGTGTACTTTTGGTTTTTCTTGCCTAAGTGCAGGACTTTACTTTTCTCTACATTGAATTTCGTTTTGTTAGATATGGCCCAGTGTTCTAGTCTGTCAAGATCCATCTGAATCTTGAGCCTATCTTCTTGGGTGTTAGCTATTCCTGCCAGCTTAATATCATCTGCAAATTTGGTAAGTTCCCCTTCTATTCCCTCATCTAAGTCATTAATGAAGATATTGAAGAGTACTGGGCCTAAGACGGAACATAACCTCAGCCATTAAGTTGCCTTGGCACTGACAAATCCTGATTTGCTCTCTTCTGCTTCTATGGAAGAACCACTTTGCTCAACGTGGACTGAACCCAAGGTAGGCAGGGTGGAAGGGGGAGTGAATCATCTCTGAGAATGGCTTAAACTTCCTCCAATGCACTCAAGAGAGTAGCTTTCTCCAAACCACAAGGAAGGAGCATGAGAATTAAAGGCCTATGCACTAGTGAATTATTCAGCAGGTGGTGAAGAACTCTGGCAGGGCACCCAGCCTAAACAGCACCATTGCACTCGGAAGACTGTCAGAAACACCAGCCATAAAAGCATCACTAAGTAATAGATCTACCACTTATTTTGACCTCCCTGCTAGCTGCAGAGCCGGGGGCAAACATGGACAATATCCAGTCTCTCAGGAGTCAGGAGGGAAATGCACAGTTCTAAGACACAGTTTGCTTAACTGTTCCTGGGGTTTCTGTAGGACCTGGTCAAAAGGGCCTGTGACAGTACAATCAGAGCAATCAAAAAAGGCAAGGAAGCAGCCATGACGGCACAATCAAAGTTCTACCTGTTTTCGTGGACATCAGATCATACAATCATGGTTACCTTCTTAATGGCTTTTTGTCCACTGGATTTCACTGTTATTTTTGGGTCTTAAGGATTTCAGTTGTCAGAGAACCCTGCATTTCCAGTTCATCTCCCATGTCAAAAGAAGTTAACTTCATTTCAATGGCTGTCTTCCTTTTTCCTGGACCCTTATGGATAGTTTGGAGCAGTGCTTCTCAACTTTCACTATTTCATGATAAGTGACTTCAACTCCCAGAATTCCCCAGTTAGCCATGAGAATTATGTGAGCTGAAGTTCATACATCCTAAACCAGCCAAGGTTAGAACGTACGATCATAGAGTTGGAAGGGATCTCAGAGGTCTTCTAATCCAATCCCCTGGTCAAGGAAGGAGACCTTATATCATCCCAATCAAATGTCTGTCCAGTCTACTCTTGAAACCTCTAGCAATGGAGAACCCACAACTCTGGGAGGCAAGCTATTTCATTGATAGTTTTCACTGTCAGGAAATTTCTCCTTAGTTCTAGCTAATCTCTAATCAGCTTCCAACCATTACTTCTTGTACTTTGGAGAATAAGTTGGTCTCCCAACTCTATGACAGCCTCTCAAGTACAGGAAGACAATTATCATGTATCTCCTAATTTTTCCTTTCATAGGCTAGACATACCTAGCTCCCTCAACATTTTTTCCTGTGATTTAGCTTCCAGACCCCTAATAATCTTTGTTGCTCTTCTCTGCAATCTTTCTAGGGTCTCAGCATCTTTTTTACATCATGGTGACCAAAACTGAATGCAATAAACCAAGTGTAGCCTCACTAGAGCACTACAGATCTGCACTATCACGTTTCATGATCTTGATGCTACCCCTCTGTTGATGCAGCCTAGAACTGCATTGGCTTTTTTGGCAGCTGCAGCACACTGCTGACTCATACTTAAAACAGTGATCCACCTAGATTCCTCTCACAGGCACTACTCTTCAGTCAGGTTTATTCTATAGCTGTGCCTTTGTTTTTTTCCTGCCTAAGTGCAGGATCTTACTCTTCTCATCATTGAATTGCATCTTTCTGGATAGGGCCCAAAGCTCAGGTCGGTCAAGATCCTTCTGTGTCTGAAGTCTATTTTCCAAAGTGTTAGCTTTGTTAGGTTGAAAAACATTGCTTCGGAGTATCGATTGTCCAAAAGCAGATGACCCCTTCAATTCCATGTTGCGCCCCTCTCCCCAATCTCATTTTGTATGCCTACCAGATTGTGGCATCAAAACTGGCAACAGCATCCTGCATCATCCAGTACAAAATAACCAAAATGCAATATATATTTTTTTGCTCTATCACTAACTCAAACACCACATGAAACAGACAAAAGAGTAAATCATATCTCCTAACTTCACCTCTTCACCAAAAATCCACCTACTTCCTTCAGAGGTCTGATGTTTTTAAAAGCACAATCCTAGCCAGATCTAACAAACTAACCATAGGGATCTCCAGGGGTCTTGAAGCAATGAATGGGATCCCAAGCTGAATGTGGAGGATTGGATCTTTTCTTTCCTAGTTCCTTTTTCATTAACTTTTTCATCTCTCTCAAACTATAGGCTGCTGAGAAAGAGCTGGAACTTCTATCAGATGCCCAAACAAACTTATTTGATTCTGTCAAGTCCCACATCTAACCTTCAGGTTACCTACAGCCTGGGAGTTTCAAATTACCCTCCTCAATCTACTCTCTGGGATCAGCAACTGAATCCAACAGGGTCTGCTGATGTCTACTGACCGACGTACCCTTGTTGTCAGCTGAAAGAATGAAATAAATAAAGGGGATGGGGGAGGAACTAGGAGTTGTTCTGATGTACTTGCCAGCTGACAGTGTAAGAGAGAAGACTTGGCGCCTCTATTTCTGGGATTGGCCTTGTGCACAGCAACTTGCTGATGAGGGGGTCTCTTGGTGGAAGCAGCGTAACCTGACTACTGAAAATAGGAAGTCTCCCAGATCTGATTCTGCAAGCAGTGACTTTTTTGATAGCAGAGAGAATGGGAGTTGCAAAAAAAACCCCCACACATGCATTGACTAGACAGGCCGGTTTGGGGGGTTTTCTTCTGGCATCCAGGGCAGTAGTGGGATTCAAATTTTTTTACTACCGGTTCTGTGGGCATGTCTTGGTGGGTGTGGCAGGGGAAGGATACTGTAAAATCTCCAGTCAGAGGAGGTATTTCCTGGTTCTCTGAACTACTCAAAATTTCCACTACCGGTTCTCCAGAACTGGTCAGAACCTGCTGAAGACCATCTCTGATCCAGGGGAATGGGATAGGGAGAGACTAGCAAAGGTCCAAAAGACTTCACATGCTCTCCAGAAAGGCTAAAATGGATATCGGCACATGGAGCGTATGCCTGTGAGGGTATAGACTCAGGCATTTTCTCGCCAGGTGCCAACCCTTGTGCTAAAATCATTCCAAACAGATTACCTAAAGGCAACAACAAGAGTGAGATTTAATCTGGGAAGAACTGGGAAGATCTGGTTATGCAGAGCAAAGAGAGAGCTCTACTTCCCCAATTGTTTGGTGGCTGAGGCAGATTCATTCAGAAGTCACTGTAGACAATCCTCTCTTTAGGAGTGGGGTCTCCAACCTTGCAACTTTAAGACTTGTGGACTGCAGCTCCCATGCTGGCTGGGGAATTCTGGGAGTTGAAATCCACAAGTCTTAAAAGTTGCTGAGGTTGGAGATAACCGCTTTAGGAGTGAAGCAGTGAAGCCCTGTCTCTGGCAACATATATTCTCCTCCCCCCCCCCCCCCTCCACACACACACCAAAATAGTCATTGCCCCCTCATGAGCTGCGACAGCTGTTCTATCTTGTCTTTTCCTTTTTGGTGGCTCTTTTGAACCTAGAAACCTCCTTGGATCAATTTCATAACCGAGAATGTCTTTGGTTCCTTTTTGCTTTGGTCCAAAGCCAGGGAGTCTAAATCAATATGGCAGCAACCAATCCATCAGATCTGACATGGGTTTTGGGAAGCCAGCCTGCATGCTGCTTTCTCCCTGGCAGTTGCTGTCACCATAATCTTGGTTAGCCGGGTGAAACTCAGAGCTCTCCTCTCGCTCCTCCTCCAGAGCCTTTAGAAAGGTTTTCCAAAGGTGGAGCTCTTTATATTGTTTCAGCTTAGTTGTTTGCTTGTGGATGTTTTATTATCCAACTAACATAACTCACAGTCACTCAAGACGGTCACTTCCCGTCTTGATTATTGCAACACCCTCTACATGGGACTGCCCTTGAAGAGCATCCAGAAGCTCCAGTTGGTGCAAAATGTAGCGGCCCACATGGTTTTATGCAGACCCCGGTATGCAAATAGATCACCTCTCCTGCAGGAGCTGCATTGGCTGCCAATTTGCTTCCGGGTGCAATTCAAGGTGCTGGTTGTCACCTTTAAAGCCCTTCATGGCTTGGGTCTGGGTTATCTGAGGAAACATCTCTTGCCAATGACATCTACCCGACCCATTAGAGTGAGGAGGCAGAGAATGCTGCGGGTCCCATCCCTGAGGGAGATACACCTGGTGAGACCTAAAAGAAGGGCCTTCTCTGTGGTGGCTCCATCTCTCTGGAACATCAGGCTTCAACTGGTGCAGAATATGGCTGTGCAGGTGATCTTGGGGGCTTCTTGGAGCTCCCATATTACACCACTTCCGCGCGAGCTGCACTGGCTTCTAGTGGTCTTCCGGGTGTGATTCAAGATGTTGGTGACCATCTTTAAAGCGCTCCATGGCTTGGGACCCGGGTACTTACGGGACCGCCTACTGCTACCATCGGCCTCCCGCCGGCCAGTGCACTCCCACAGTGTGGGCCTCCTCGGGCTCCCGCCGGCTGGATGATGTCGGCTGGCGGCCCCGAGGGTGCGGGCCTTCTCTGTGGGAGCACCCTCCCTTTGGAATGAACTACCTGCGGAGATGCGAGCCATTGCAGACCTGTGAGCCTTCCGACGCGCACTAAAGACCCTCCTCTTCCAATAGGCCGATCTGGCCTAACATTAGGAGAAGGGTTTTTAAATTTTTAACGCAATTTTAAATTTTTATGGGTTTCATTGGTTTCAGCCATTATTTAATTAATTTTAAATCTATTTTAACATTTCTAACTGTATGTTTTAGTGTGGCTGTTCACCGCCCCGAGTCCCTTTTTGGGAGAGGGTGGCGGTATATAAATTGGAATAAATAAATAAATAAATATTTCCCCCAGAGATTAGAATGCCCCCCTCGTTAATACTATTCCAAAAGGCACTGAAGACCTGGTTTTGCCAGCGGGCCTGGGGGACCCAGTGAGGGATGGAACCCATCAAATGGCTAGTGTGACCCACTGTCATCGGGGTGGAGGGGTGGGAGTTGGTTTTTGTTTTGTTTTGATTTTGTTTTCCCAAATTTTGTTCTATTGTACTTTACTAATTTATTTGATTCTTTTTGTTAGTTCTTATTGTTTTTGTTTTTATTTTTATTTTTCGTTTTAAATATGATTTTATATTGTGTAAGCCACCTTGAGTCTTCATGGGCGAATAGGTGGCAATATAAATCAAATAAATAAATAAATAATCAGTAATGAAGCATCTGCAAGCAGAATAAGAGAGTAACAGAGTTTGAAGGAATCTTGGAGGCCTTCTAGTCCAACCCGGAGACCCTATACCATTTCAGACAAACGTCTCTTCTTTAAAATCTCCAGTGATGGAGCACCTACAACTTCAAAGAATCAATCTCTGCAATAAGCAAACAATCAAGCTCAAAGAGCACCAGGAACTCCACAGCTCAACCCTGAGCTACAGATATTCTACTCTATTGGAGCTTTTCCAAGATCTATGCTAATCAGAACAAGGAGTTCTGAGAACTTGGAGCCCATAATCCTTTGGGGAATCAGACTACAGTTCCTGGCAGGTACCTCAAGAGAACATTGGGATCTTCCTATAAGACTCAGGACACAAAACCAACTGGCCAATGAAGGATCACCTTCTTCCATTGGAAACAAAGCAGATTTGGGTTCCAAGCACTGGAGAGACCACTGGAGGCTAAAACATACGATGAACAGTTGCAGGAACTGGGCATGGCTAGTCTAAGGAAGAGAAGGACCAAGGGAGACATGATAGCAGTCTTCCAATATTTGAGGGACTGCCACAGAGAGGAAGAGGGGGTCAACCTGTTTTTGCAAAGCACTGAAACTGAAAAAGGAGGGATTCAACCTGGAAATAAGGAGAAATTTTCTGATAGTAAGAGCAATCAACCAATGGAACAGCTTGCATTCAGAAGTTGTATAAGCTTCACCACTGGAAGCTTTCAAAAAAAGTTTGGACTGCCATCTATTGGAAATGGTGTAGGGTCTGCTTGAGTAGGGGGTTGGACTAGATGACCTACAAGGTCCCTTCCACTCTGTTAATCTGTATTTGTATCTAGAACCTAGTCCAACTGTCTTCGTGTTGCAATGAGAGATTTAAGACAGTTCTGAAATCTGCCTTGGAATTTTTCAAAAAGGTTCTTCTCCTTCCAAATCCACATTGAGATATTGTCAAGGTCCTCAAGAATTGGGACTGTTCATTTCTCTGAGGACTCCTTTGCATCGACCAAGGACTGGAGTGATGCATCTCCTCCAAGATGCTTCACAAAACAACCTGCTCTACTTGTTCCTAAGAGCAAAGCAGATACATTGCTCAGTTGAATTTTACCTCCTTTCAGACTGCTATTTGCCAGATCCTTTCGGTCAAGGATGATGCTGAACTCATTCAGAAAATTCCAAGCAACCTTATACTGACCTACTGTTTTCACATTTCCATTGATGACATTTCTGAACTTCCTTTAGAGGTGAGAGAAAACAATGGTAGTTAGGATAGCTTTGTTGTTTATTACTTATTTTTCAATATGTTTGAAGTTTCCCTGACTACAGTACCCATACAGTAGAATCTCTGATCATGAATGCTTCTGACCATAACCAAATCAGGTTCCAACTAAAAATTCACAAAATTTTTGAATCTGCTCATGAACACATACTCAGGTAGTGATCAAACATGGCTGCGGCCAATTTTCCCTTCCACACCATTTTTTGTAAGTGCCAAATTTCCTGTTGTGGGAATAATGATGAAATTAGGTTCACGTCATGACCAAATCAGGTTGTGACCAAAGTTACGGAATGAATTATAGTCGTGACCAGAGGTTCTACTATATTTCTCAGTTTGCAGAGCTATGAAAGAGCATTTTGCCCTCTAGTTAATAGAAGGAAATGTGATGGTTTTAATTTTCAGCAGAGTAAAGAACAACTGGGTACTTCATGTCTTCTCTTGGGATTTGATTGGAAATCAGGAAGCCAGAGAAATGCTAAACCATTAAAGAGAACACTATGTGATGAAATCCTTCCTTCCTTTCTTCCTTCCTGTCTTCCTTCCCCTCCCCCTCTCCCTCTTTCTCACCCCTCTCTCTCTCTCTCACACACACACACCTTCTTGGCCACATCCTCACTAAATAAGAATGCCTAACTCCACCCATGGGAATATCTCTTGAATTTTTCTCCTCCCTTGAAATAATGTTGACATTTAAGGTTTTTTTTTTCCAGCCAACTGAATGTGACAAAAATGCAAGAGCAAGTCTTTGCTTAGCATGCAGAAAATTGGATTTCAGTTTCTCAGGCTAATGCCAGGAATGGCAACATTTGAATTTAAACCTAAAAGATTGGACTCTCCAACCAGAGTCTGGCTGAAGAGGTTGGACAGCAATTACAAGTTTTGCTAAGTTGGCTAGACGATGGGGCTCCTGAGATTTCTATTTGGGTTGGCCATCCAGGAGTTCAGACAGCTATCACTAATTGCAAGAATTCCAAATACTTGCAAATCCATGGATGAGAGTCTGCTTCAAATATATAAACCATTAAAAATTTGTAGCTGCCCTTCTATCTAGGCATCCTCCAGTGTGTTAGCCTGTAATTCTTCACATTCCTGATAATTCAGGAGATTGTGGCTCAACACATCTGGAAGAGTCATTCATTCACTCACTCACTTATTCAATTTCTATAGCCACCCAATTCAACCAATTGACTCTGGGCAATTTACAATTCTAAAGTTTTAAAACAATTCAAACAATTTACCAGACATTAAAACAATAAAAACATCAACAGAATAAAAGATGAGCCATGATGATTAACTAATTAATAATAATGCCAACTAACAGGGCCCTTCATACATTCCTAGCCCCAAGTCTGGATACATAGCCAAGTTTTTAAAGCTTTGCAAAAACACAACAGGACTAAGCCCATTCTAAGGGGAGAATAGTCCACAAGGCAAGGTCTACAGCAGAAAAAGTCCTTCTTCTACTTCCCATGGTTGGCACCATTTGGCTGATGGGATCTGCAGCATGCACAATTTGTTGAATCTGATTGGATGGGTAGAAACTCTTGGGAAAAATGGTCCCCTCAGGTAACTTGGACCAAGATTCCACCCCTGAGCAACTCTCCCTAACCTGGTGCCCTCTAGACTTCGGTTCCCAGCATCGTGTAGACTGCATAGCCAACAGCCAAGGGCCCTTGAAATCCAGGATGGAGGAGGAAAGGGTGCCCTAGAGCTTCTGCAACCTCTGCCTTGAGCAATTAGAGAAGGGGAGCACTAGGAAGAAAAGACTCCTTACTCAATTAAGCTGACTTTCCCCTGTTCTCCTCTACCTTGGTGGACCCTGACATATTTTGCATTTATGCACAGCTTTATGCACAGCTTTGATTGGAAAATACTGCATAGTCATATCTTCTCAGTGGCTTACCTTCTCTAACAGCTGTAAAAAATCATTCCATAAATTAATTTTGCATTAGAATGACTTCTATATAGCAGCAGAGCCAAAGAGAATGGTTAAAGGAATCAGGTATGTCTCTACCCTAACAAAGAGAAGGATTAGGTGACATGATTGTTGTCTCCCAGTACTTGAGGGTCTGCCACAGAGATGAGTGGATTGGCTTACTCTCTTGAGTAAGCACCTGAGGGCAGGACAAGAAGCAATGGATAGAAGCTTGTTAAAGAGAGATCCAACCTGACACTATGGAGAAATTTCCTGACAGTGAGAACAATTAACAAACAGAATAACTTTTCTCTTAAAGTGGAGGGTACTCCATTGCTGGAGATTTTCAAGAAAAGATTGGACAGCCATTTATCTAGCATGCAATAAAGTCTCCTGCCTTGAGCAAGGGGTTGGACTAGAAGGCCTCCAAAGTCCCTTCCAGTCCTGTGATTCTATGATTCACACCAGAACAAAGAGTGATTTCACCAAATGACCAGGGATCTCTTAATCCAGATGTGAGGAACATCTTTGCTTATAAACACTGCATAGAGCTGCACAGAGAAACACAACCTTCCTCGTAAGCTCTCAAACACACAGAATCAGTCTGAGAGTGAGATGGATGGTCTCTAAATAAAATGAATAAATCTTAAACCTGAGGGCCACAGCTTCCATCAGCTTGAGGGTCACACCAGGCCTTGTCACAGGTGTGTACTAAAAGTGAGTGGTGAAGAGCCAAGGTAGTCCTGGTTTTCTGGGGGGCAGGTTGAAGGAGAGGGATGGGTGCCATAAAAACCGAGGCTTAAGGTAAACATTTTGCCCCTTCTTGGTAAAAAAAAAATGGACTGGATGTTTTGAGTACTTCCCACGCTGAAAGGATGGTGGAGAGTCACCCTCTGTTTTCTCTTGAGGAGCTGTACAGGATAATTTCTACCTAAGAGAAAACATCAGAAAGTGACTGAATTGCCAACCTCCATCCAGTGTGCAAGACTCTTGACTGTCTTGATATATGAACAAGGCCTAGGTGAACACACCAGAATTTCTGAAAGTCTTCTGAATTCTATGGGGGCTTCCGGTCGCCATCAATTATCCAGAGCCCAAATGCAGCTCCACAGGGAAGGCAGATCAAAATTCACACATTAAAAATGAAGATTCATCTTGTCCTCAGCAATAAGGTAGTAAGCAGCGGTTCTAGCACCAAACAAATTTTAATTCACTTAGGGACATAGGGTATTGAGAGAATCATCCCCTGGCATTTCTCTTAATAGATTTCTGGCACAGCATCTTCAAGAATCCACTTTGAGCTTTGTATTAAGCAGCCTTTCCCAAACAGGAGTCACAATTTTTCTCACCAACAAATTCAGTTAATGGACTAATGAGGAAACACATCTGTAGGACACTGAAGTGAAATAAGCTGGTGTTGTAGGTACTATAGGGAGGGCTGTCCGCAAAGTATAGTAAAAGTCAAGGTAGTGGCCTCAATGATGAAAGCTCTGCCTATTTTTATGTGCAATGTGCATAAATTAAGACGGAGCTTCAATCATACCTTCATAGCCATCATCTTGACTTACTTGATCCTATCCTATAGACACCTGCAGAGTACAATAAAAAAAATGTAGAATCCTTGAGTTTTCAGTTACATAAAAAGAAATCCAAAATCTAGTTGGAGAGAACTATATGTCCCCAAAACTGATTTTTAACTTTTTAGACTTGGTGAGAATATGGAAACTGAGATGCATGAGTTTCCCTTTGTTCTGCCTTTGTGCAGAGAAATAGCCTTAAATTCAAGTTCTTGGTGCTCTCTGAGTTTGGTTGTTTTCTTGCAGGCATTTCACTACTCAATTAGATTGCAGATAAAGATACCCAAAGAGCTACAGATAAAGGTAAAGGAGTATCTATGGGTTTTATTCCATTGATCATAGGAGGATTTGGGTGTGTGTGCTCATCTCTGTTTCTTTAAGCCAGTGAGCTAGTGCTGTCTGAAGGTGTTTCTATAGTCATGTGGTCAGCATCACATCACAGCATAAAGTGTGCAGGGAAACACAGAACACTGTTACCTCCCCACTGAAGTGGTACCTATTTATTTACTTGCATTTACATGCTTTCAAACTGCTAGGTTGGCAGGAGCTGTGGCAAGTGATGGGAGCTTAATTCATCACTTGGTAGTAGGACTCAAACTGCCAGAGTTCTCTGGCATCCTTTAAGCTACTGAGCCTCTCTGAGCTACAAATATTCTTGTTTAGATTCAGGTTCTTCTTCCTTTTAAATAATTATAAATCATTATTTAATAATCCACGGTTACTGCAATCAATTGGATGGACATTAAATGCTTGCCTTTTCTGGAGAATATATAATAACAGGGCCTCACCCCAGAGTATTTGGTGCTACTAATTCTCAAAATTTGCTCAAGGTTGCCCTTGATTTCTGAATCTGCCCTCTGACCTGGTTACTTAAGCCACAGAGAAAGAAAGCAATGCCAAGAAGAAAAGGGTCGATATAATAATATTTGCATTTGTTAACATCATATGTACCTAAATGCATGCTGAAAGCAAAAACATTAAGCCTTAATGACCAACTTCTGAATGATTAAGATGTTTCATCTCTCAGTGTTTTTAAGCTAAAGAATACTTACAGTTTTTATTTCTCTTCCCTCTCCAGTCAGTCTTATATATCTCTGCCCTTGGAGGCAAATGGCCTCTAGCATATTAATTGCTCCAGAAAGCAAAGATCTGGGAGGAGAGCCTTGCTTCAGGTTGATGAGCCACTCAAGTTCTCCAAAATTTATCTTAATTTACAAAGAAACGGTTTCTCTAGTATCCTGATACCAAGGTTGGGCCTGCCTTAATTTTATTAGCTGGGAGGTTTTGCATTGATTCTCCAAGATGTGCCCTTGGAAACTTTATCCTAATTCAGAGCATTGAATGTTATTGAAGAGACCTTAGTGAAGGCAATGCCTAGACAGTATGTTATGAAGCAGGAAAGAGAGGAAATCAGCCTTAAATCCAAGTGACTTTCACTCAGACAGGTGATCAGCAAATTCACATTTGTGAGGAAGACTGCTATATTGACAATAAGTCAGTTTTTGCAGGGCTATGTCCATGTGTAGGAAATTGAAAAAAAACAACATTGTAAGTACCAATGGAAAACAATTACTTCTCAGGGCCTATTCACAAAAGAAACATCCATTCTTCAGAAGGTAAACTGCTGAAGTTGCTCTCCATCTGTACCTGAATCCAGGAAATACTTTTGATCAACTTGCTACCTCCATTTTTCTTTGGTGTTGCTAGTCCAGAATATTAGTCCACCTGGTTGCTTAAACCTTCACCCTTTGACCTGATGGTTTAAAAAACAAGTGAACATAATGGCAAGAAAAGCAGAGCTGATATTTTAATATTTGCATGTATTTACATCTTACATGCACACTTGCCAACATGCCTTCAACCAAAACATCTATGGATTATTTCAAAATGGTAAGATGAAGGTCATGATTCTGACTGTTCAAACATCCATTTATTCTTCCATTAATCCTCCTGATTACTTCATTCACTCTTTCTGCTTTCAAAACCAGTATATAGGCCCATGATGGATCCTGAGATGTTCTTCCCAATATTCTGATACTTGAGATTGCAACTGTTCTTTGCAGAAATCAACCTTCCTCTTTCTTGATTGGACTTAAGAGTTGGCAAGTACTCAGAGCAACACCCTGGCCATCAGGACTATGTTAGTCTTCTTGCTTGTAGTTTAATCCTTTAATCACTAAAGACAAAACTCTATAAAGCACAGAAAAGCAAACCAGAAATAAAATAGCCCCATTCCACATGTTTTGCAAATGCATCTGCTAGGTCATATACTGACCTGGTTAACTACAGTATATTGTATACACACAACCTCTGCTTTATTGATTTACTAGATTATATTCTCTCTTCAACAGCTCTATATACAATCCTTTTCTAAAAACAGCATCATGAGATCAGAGTGGATTAGAACCATGGTCTCCTAGACCTCATTCATCTCCTTAACCATTATGTCACACTGTCCCTCACCCATAGTGGAATTTCTAACTCTCCTGTTCCCTTGTGAGTTGTGGTGGATCAAAACCGGCCATAGCTAATCAACCTGGTGTCTCAACTAAAAGAGATATTGGTGAGGTTAAATGAACGTTACTGGGACCTTTATCAAGCTAGACTTACAGAACCTTGGAAAGCTCCAAAGTGCCATTTTATCCCTGGATTTGTGGCATGACTGATTATTTTATTCTTCTACAGAGGGGTTTCCCTTTCATAGATCAGGAATTATTGGCCTTCTTTTGTCATGGGCTCTTTTAAAAACCTAGCTAAACACAATGACTCCTTCTCTGGATAATGAACTTATACACATGAAATAAAATATAGATGGACTATATAACAAAGGAAACTTGTTACTCAGATTTTCAAATAACACATGTGTGATATATGTTCTTTATTAATCCATTCAATCAACAGCAATACAAAAAAGATACCTTAAAAGACTAATAAGTTAAAATAATTATTTCCCCTCCTCCAAGTCCTCAGACTAATTACATGCAATATGTTCACCTCAATTTTTAGGCTGGGAATATCACTCAAATGTTAAGTACCAACACTTAGCCCAGGAAATTAACTTTACAAGAAATCCCTTGTAAACCAAAATTCCTGTATTTTGAGCTCCTGCAGCCACCAAGAGTTTGGTCAACTGAAGAACCCTGAAGGCTCACTTCAAAATACAGGGACCCATGGTGTTCAATTATGAAATAAGCATATCTCGAATTCTCCAGAATTTGAGATATGCACTTCTTATTCATATTCAATCATTAACATTTAGCTCTAGTTGAGGTAGAGCATCTATTAGCCTCTCTGGGGTTTTTTTTGCAGAAGAGACAAGCCCACTGTTTCACAGAGCCTCCCAGGAATCGGTCAGAAGGGCTCCAATCTAGTGAAAGTCACTGTCATGCCCCTGTCAGAGTCTGAATCCAAGGAAAAAGACAAACAGCTGACAGGGAATGGGAGTGTGGCTCCATTGGATGTGGAGGAGGCTGGGGAAGGGTAAAGTCCGGCTGGGCAGAGCAGGGAAGAGATAGAACAAGGGAGAGGGAGTTCATAGGAAGACCCAGGCCCACCCCATCTTCATCCTAGGGCACGCAGGGAGGTAAGGAGAAGAGACCAATGTGGGTTGCATGGCTTACAGGGGAGAAAAGGGCCCTGATTCCCTTCATTAGCCACAGCTGGGAATGAAAGTTTAAAAGAACTGAATGCTGATTGTGGCAGCTGCTGGGAGCAAACATGACTTTATCCTGTGTTGTCTTTGCTTTTCTGTGTTCCTAGCATCTTCCCAACCATGTGAGTTTTGCCATGCATGCACATCTGGAATTCTTGTTCCTGCCCTGCCAAACTAATTGCCTCATTTTGGCTTGAGTGGACTTATAATTACAATTTGTGTTGACCATGTTTTGGACTTGATTCGTTATAGTCAAAGGCTGTTCCTGGGAGAGTTTTTCTCCAGCCAGAAGGTAATCTAGACATTGGGGGAAAAGTTGGAGCTATTAAAGGGACTCTGACAGTATTGCCTTTGTGCCACGCCCTGGGTCATCACAGGCAAAGGAATCCCAGGGATACCTCTAAAGACAAACACTGTAAACCCAGGAGTGCCCTTTTGTTATCAACAAGCTAGGATGCAAGTACTTCATGCACAACAATAAGGATTTATAAGATTTGTAACTAGGTCCCAGTTGCACGTAATCCCAATCACTTGGAGACACTTGCTCCTCAGAAGTAGGGCTCTGCAATTGAGTAGCTCTTTATTCACGAAGAGGTCCATTCCTCTTTGGGGCCTTATCTGCTGAGCTTGAACTTTCACTCATCCTGAATAGATTAAACAAGTCATGTGCAACATGTTACTGACAGGTGATGTCATTTGTTCTCCAGGGATTCACATGCACTCACCTGTCCTCTTAAGATAGATATGTTTCCATTTCAGACTTGTTTCTCTCCGCATTTCCCTTAGGTTTCCCTTTGCCTAGGAATTGGATGCAGAACAGAAAGTTCAGAATGTCTAAGGCAGGTATGTCCAACCTAGACAACTTTAAGTCCTATGGACTTCCAACTCCCAGAATTCCTCAGCCTGACATGCTGACTGAGGAATTCTGGAAGTTGGAGTCCACAAGTCTTAAAGTTGTCTAGGTTGGACGTTCCCTGATTTAAGACATCTCTAGCTCCAAATCTAAATACCTAAAAATGACCATCCTTCAGGACCATTTAACTCCAGGAACTGGATTCCTTCTGTGATAAAACATTTCTCCAGAGTTCTCTCAAACTATAAGGTGAATAGTCTGGCTTTCTGGATACAGGTTGGGTACGTCTAGTTTATGAATATAAAATAGGGGCTCCAGTGAGGTACAGAAATCAGAGGCAACATCTGTAAGGGACTATGAGAGGAGGGTATGGAAGATAAGACTTCTCCCTCTCATCCCTCCAGCCTCCATGTTCAACAACAAAACAAGTAGAAGTTCCAAGGGCAAAAATGTTGAGTTTGTGAAGAGGCAGTTCACCAACCTAATACCCAGATGGAAAAAGATGTGACCTTGATCCTCCAAGCTAAATTCCACAGGGAGGTGGGGGAGATCAGTGTGCGATTCCTTTGGAAACAGGCCATTTAGTTAACAGAGTGGCAACATCATATGCAAAGAGTGCCCTCTGCTGAAAGAAAGGAGGAAGATCTCAGGATTCATCCAAAAGTGGATGGCCAAGAAGCCAGCTTTTCACCAGCCAGCTAGTTAAATGGTCTTCTGGTAGGAGAATCATCTTCTGGTAATTTTCTCATCATCTGAAAAGACAACATGTTTTAAAGTAGGGCAATTTGAGGCTTCAGAACTGAAACACGGCCAACTGTCTTTCTTGGGCCTCTTCTTGGCCATGATTGCTGAAAATTGCTAGTCCAGCTTCTTATCACTTTAAGATGCAATCCCTATATTATGGTTTCACCAGTGTTAAAGACAAAATTCAAACTTTCCTCCCAAACCCAAGGGAAAAACTCTGAAATATTGGCCCCCACCAGTGTTTGTGATGTGACCCTGTTCACATTGCATCAATAGTTCTCTTGCTCTCACCCAAAATGTTATGCACAGTTAATAGAATTATGGAATCCAAGAGCTGGAAGAGGTTTTAAAGATCATTGATTCAAACCTGCTCAATCAATTAGACTATCTCTAAGAGATTATTGTCCAGTTTCCATCTGAAGACCTCCAGATATAGAAATGTCACCACTTTGCATGACAGTCTATTCCACTGGCTGATAGCATGTACAGTCAGGAAATTTCTCCAATTGTTTATAGCCTGCATCTTTTTCATGAAAATTGTAATGGATTGGTTCTAGTTCTCCCCTGTGAGACAACAGAGAAAAACAACAACTTCTATTTGCAACTCTTTCAGATATTTGACGATTGCTATCATCTCTCTCCTAAAGCTAGACATATCCAGATCCTTTATCTGTTCCTATTAGGTCTTCATTTCTAGATTCATCACCATCACGGCTGTATATGCTGATCCTCCATTTTCAATTGTGTTTTCCAGAATTGGACACAGGATTCCCAGGGCAGAGTAGAAAAAGCATTTATTTCCTGTACTCTTTATTATCAGTCCTCCAATGTTTTTTCATCCCATTTGTTTTCATTTGTTCCAAGTCCGGTCTTCCCTCTTGCCAGCCAAGTCAGTTTTTATCTGGGTCTCTTACCCAAAATGCAGTCTGGCAAAGAGGAAAGGGACCATTCAAGATCCAGAGACTTTAGGATCACTTATCATAGTGTAAGGGTCAAGCTCTGTTTATAGTTTTTGGTTCTTGGTGGGGTTGCTCTTTTTAAATGCTAGCCCACAGAGAAGGGAGAATGATGGTCACCTATCAAAGCTTCAGGCCTACCTCAGGAGGAAATATCATCACTTCATGCTTGTCTTACTTGCTCCTCATCTTTACTTTCCTCCTTTGACAGCCATTCTTTTGAGAGGAAAAAAATGAAAATGAAAGAAAGAAGTATCTTTCCTATCTACAAATTGTGTTGAAAAGAGAATTAGCAACTGTGTCCATGTGAAATTTTATTGAGCACATCTATTCAGAGCTAAAAAGAAAGTAGTCCATAGGAATTCCTAACAGGGAAATGTTCATATTTATGTGAAAGTCCACAAGTTGGTCCAGATAAACTCTCAAGTTCATGCAGCATCCTAAGCCAAAAAAATAGTTAATCCTGTTTTTTTTAATAACATGCCACACATGCCTCTGTTTGCAGTGCAGTGCAGCTACATTCATACAACATGGTAAGCTGTCATCTAGTCGTCTTCTCTTCCTCTCCTCCTCCTCCTCACTGGGTTTTTATATCACTTTAAGCCATGACAAAGTATGAGGTGTAGATTCACACAACCAGCAAAGCCAAACCAAACATAATGACTTGGTTGATATGAGAAAGCCTGCCAGTTCAAAGAGCTCAAAGGTAAGATTCCAGCCAGCAAACCCTTTGCACTGAGTCTACTGGTCAGTCTTGTCTCTGCTCAGAAGCCAAATAGAACCAGATCTGGCCAGGGCTCAGATAGGAGACAACCAGGAAACCTTCCAGCTGGAAAATCAAACCTGCATCCTAGAGGAAAGAAGTGGCAACCTGCTTCTGTCACACTGCCCCCCTCAAAAAACTCTGCCTTGATGCATGCATGAAATCATCAGAAGTGGTTGCTCCCTGAAAAAAGACAGTTGCTTCCTTGGTGAGATTTCAAAACATTGTTGCTTTAAAAGTAGAAAATCTTCCCTGAATACTTTGCATTGCCGTTTTATGCTCCTGGTCTTTTGCTTTTTCCCTTCCAACTTACAATTCCTAGCACCCCTTAGGGAAAGGGAATGGCTGCCAAAGCTATTTAAAGCAGGGGGATATGTTGTCCAGAGCATATATATATAACCTTTCTCCTTTGGAAATGGGAAGGGGAATTGGCAACTAATGGGGGGGAAACAAGAGAGACCCATAACATGGTTGCTGCTGTTGTTTGCTCCAATAATAGGAGGTGGATTTGAGTGAAGGAAAAGAACTTGTAGGAATTTAGAGGAAGTTTGTAAGAGTTTGTAATAGTATCAGCAGTATATCTGGGGGAATATATCTCAAACTTACACCAACTTGAGAAAATATATTACTGGCATTGCCCCACCTAAGGTCAGGACAGAAGTAGCAGCAAAATGAGAACTAAGCAAGAGAAAGATGACAATCTCTGAATGAACATGTGCCCTAAGCCAGTCAACTCAGATCTAGGAGCAGTTTTATGGAAAGAACATTCTCGTGGGTACAGAAAAACAAAATTGAATTAGAAGGTGGAGGAAGGAGACCATCGAGCAAGGAATAACATTAAAGGAGGATATGGCTGAAGGATCTGACCTCCTTTATATTACCTGGAAGACTCTAAATAAGTTGAGAGTTGGAGTGCATAAGTCTAAAACTAATATGTTCAAGTGGAGGCTCTTAGAGAATAACAACACGCCATGCAAATGTGGAGAGACACAGAGCCCGACCCAACTGCTGATATGTTGGCTACTACCAGAAACATGTATCAATGACTTATTTGGGACCAAAGATAAAACCAAGAAGGTGGCTTCATTTTGGGGTTTAAAGTTTGAACTAGATGTGGAAGAAGAGGAATCTGACAGAGAGCCAAATCTGACTCTTGAGGTGAACTATGAAGGCCAGATTCACTCTTGAGGTGAACTATGAAAGCCAAAGCCCAGGCTCTATGCTCCAAGTGAAATCTTCCTTAAAATCAGGCTGTTATTTTGCTAATAATACAGATAGTTCTCAGCTGATGACCACAATTCCAGCTGGAGTTTTGCTTGCTAAGTGACCAAGTGATGTAGTTGTTAAATGAATCATCATGACTGGACCTGATTTTAGGTCAATTTTACTGTGGTCATTAAATGAATCACATCATCATGAAGCAAATCTTGCTTCCCCAATTGACTTTTCTGGTGGGAAGCCAGATGGGAAGGTTGTGCACATGTGGCCACAAAACACTGCAACTATTGTAAATGCAAGCTGGTTGCTATGTGTCCAGTTGTAATCAGGTGACCAGAGAGGTGGTGTGATGGTCATAACTGGAGGACAGGTAATAAATTGCTATTGTTAAAAGAATGTTAGTAATCTGAGGATTACCTATAATTTGATTAAAGTTTATAATTATGAAGATAAAAATCTGAAACAAACTAAGAAAAAATAGAAAGTAGGGATGCAAAGAAATAGCAAAAAGTATGAAAAAAGACTCTACCAGACGTGCCAGTATAAACCATTTCAGTGACTTAAAATCTTCTCTAATTTTTTTTAACAAAACCCTCTTCTTCCCATATTTCATCCCATATCAAACTGTAAAAAATCTTCATTTGGAACTAATCAACAAAAGCCTCTTAAGAGCTACCAGAAGCAGTAAAAGTTGCTTGTGACAAGATGGAGGGCAAACGAATTTAATAAATAGACAATAGATGTATATTAGCCTGAATTAAATAAATCCATTTTGTAATCTTAGAAAAAAGAAAACCCATTCATAGCTACCAGCCATCTCCCTCTTTTCTTGGAAGCAATAAGATTTTGCTCTCACTTCACACATAGTTCATTTTCCAACTTCCAATCTAGTTGAGTACCCTGACATTTGTTTCCAACTTCCCACACAGGTATTAAGGAAGCCCAATCCTGCTTTGGACTTCCAGGGAAAATCATGACAAAAATGAAATTAGGGGCTGGGGGGGGGGGGGGGGGAATCCTATTGTTGTAATTTTGCTGGCTTGATCAGGAAAGAGACTTTTGCTGCTGGTATGCAGTCAATATTATTAGGCTTTTCATGTTGAGTTCTTATTCTTAACAATTCTTACTCTTTCAGAAGAAGAGACTCTAATGGCATAGATAACACTACTTCTCTACAAAATATCCTTTTTGTCTTCCATGCAGGCAGCAGTTGTATTCACCCATTGTACTGATGCATAATACAGACTTCTTGAAGAAGTGTGTAGTTCATGTACCTTCCAAAATCGGTTACAGATTTATTGAATACAGCTAGTTATTGGCTTACGTTTACACATTTTATAATTGTTCTTAATTTATTAATTCCTTGAACTCTTCTTTGTGGACTTCTAGCTACATCAGGCAGACCACATGAGAGACAAGGATTGGCTAGAAGCTAAAGGGCTATTCTGATATTCTTAGTCAAGAAAACAATTGTTTTGCCTCTGCCTCATCTTGATTTTTAACTGATCTAGCGTCAGCACAAATAACTACACTTTCCCATAAGTGTAGTATTAAACTATTTTATTGCTCAATGCGTATTTCACAGCAATCTTCTCAAACTGGCAGTTTGCCCCTGGGAAAGACTAAATAAGGTTCAGTGGGATTCAAGGGGAATTGAATCTTGTTCTCGTGTCTATACATAAGGATTCCAGGCTGATTCCCTGCTTGATCCCTCCTCCTGTCTGAGACTTTTATCTCTCCAAAACCTGGTGGTTGAATGAGGCATTGAGGGATTTGCTATTATCCCTGGGTCTGAATTCAAATTTTTAAAAAAGTTTCAGTGTGGTTTTAGTTGATACACTCCAGAGAAAGGATCAATTTAGCCAGAGGTCAAATGACCAGAGCTGCTGTATTACCATTTTCACTACAGAAGTCAGGTGTATGCTTCTTGATCCAAAACCCACAAATGTCCATATTGCTATATATTTTTTTCTTACTTTCTACATTGATTTATTCTGCAACCAACGTTCAGGCAATCTTTATAATCTAGTCTACATTCATTAATGAAAAAAACACAGGAAACACGTGCACTAATGTCTGATGTGGATGGATTGCTCTTGCTTCACCAATCTTGCAATATAGGAATTTAACCACTGGTTTTTAAGGCACATTTACAGTTGAGCCAAGGTACAAAACCCATGTCTGAAGTCCATATTCTCATGATAATTGTGACCATTTACTCTGCATCAGTTAGCTTTCAACTCAAAATCAGGATCTGGTTAAACCTGGTGGTTGTGCCCTTTTCCAGCCATATGAATTACTTCTCTCATTATGCTGGCTCCAGGGTACCACTATGAATTAACAGAATAAAAGTTGGAAGGAATCTTGGGAGCTATTTACAGATTTTTACAGATTAAAAGTGTTGGAAGGGACCTTGTAGGTCACTTAGTCCAACCCCCCTGCCCAAGCAGACCCTACATCATTTTTGACAGAGGGCAATCTAGTCTCTTCTTGAAAGCTTCCAGTGATGAAGCTCCCACATCTGAAAGCAAACTGTTCAATTGGTTGATTGTTCTGTCAGGAAATTTCTCCTTATTTCCAGATTGAATCTCCTTGTTCAGTATCCATCCATTATTCCTTGTCTGGCCTTTAGTGCTTTGGAAAATAGCTTGACCCACTCCTCTCTGTGGCAGCCCCTCAAATATTGGAAGACTGCCATCATGTCTCCCCTGGTCCTTCTCTTCACTAGACTAGCTATGCCCAGTTCCTGCAACCGTTCTTCATATGCTTTAGCCTCTAGTCCCCTCATCATCCTGGTTGGTCTTCTCTGCATTCTTTCTAGAGTCTCATCTTTTTTATAAAAGATGAGAACCAAAACTGGATGCAATAGACTAGTTGTGGTCTTTCTAAGGCTTTATAGAGTGGTACTAGTACCTCCCTTGATCTTGATTCTATTCTATTACACCTATTCCTGGTTCCTGTTTCTATTCCCTATTCCATTCCATTCTTCTAATTATTCTTAATAATTCTCTCCAGCACAGCTAAGAATATTAAAAATGGGCCCAGCTCCAACTTTCAGAATTAGCCAACCTAGTTTTCCTTACGTAGAAGTTCCTTTCAGGCCCATACATTTCTACTTATGAATTTGTCTCCTTAACTACAGCAGTTGGGGTGGGGGGAGGTAAAGCTACTAGAGAACCACTCTGAACCCTCCTACGCATGTCTTCTGAACTGATGGGAAAGGCCATCCAGAGAGACTTTTCGCCAACCCTTGCATTCCAAGTACTGATAAAAAAAAATCAAGAGATCACAGCAAAACAAAATTAAAAATCCAATTTCCTGTGATCAGCAAACAAGAAACATAATTATTGAAAGAGCTGCTCATCCACCACTGCTCACTTGTGCATTGGTCTGACAAAGTTTGACTGTTACACAAACCAGATCACAACAGTCCTTAATAAGAAACAAAAACAGATCCAAAATAGAGAATCTACTGCCCTCTGGTGGTGCTCACAAGATTATTTCTGAAAGAATTTACTCCTCTGGCCTCAGCCTGTATATTACACTAGTAAAACACAACTGGGGACCTGTTGGTTGATTCACCAGAATTGTGCTGAGATTATTTTGAAAATACACAAGATGTTGATTAGGTATAGCAAAGGCTTCTGGGAGATAGAGGGGATGTTAAAACTTTTACAGGGAAATGCTAAATCAGATCTACCCCACCCAGAATCCAATGGGATTGACTCCCAGTTAAGTGCTCATTGGTTTGAAGCTAATTCTCTTGGTTTATGAGAGTCGCACATTGAGCTTAACCACAATTTATGTACAAGGGACAGCTAGCTGAGTTCACATGCTAAGCCTGAATCAAAATCACAATGCAATGCCTGGAGTTAATCACAAATTGCCTCGTTTTGCCCCTCTTAATTTGTTGGGATACGGAAAGAGCGAACAGCAGACCTCATCTGCTGATCCTTTGGGAAGCGTTCAAAATTATTCAAGTGTAGCAACTGACTACCAAGCAATCATTTCAGTATATTCTTGGAGTAACTTCCTCAAGACATACCAGATGCCTGCAAAAAACATGTCCGTGTAGGAAATTCCTCTCCTTTTCTTCCTCTCCTGCTCATCATAGTGCTTCCTCAAGAGAAGGCCACAATGAGAAGAACTCTACCACTAACCCAACCTCATTTAAAGCTACAACTTTCCTACCCCTACTAAAGGAAGGAGAAGCTGTGTGTTCAATGGTACCACTGCATCCCGGGATTCATAACATCCTCTGTTAAGACACACACACCCCACACCCAAATTTATTTATTTATTTTAATATAACTTTAGTTAAATGACTGGAGATGAAATGAAAAACTAGTCTCCAGAGAGTTGCCATCATTATTCTATATAATGAGAACTATAGGCATTGAGATCTATTCTATAGGATTCTCCCTTTTTATGCACACCCCAAAAATGATTGATTTCTATTGTTCTTTCCTAATGGAGAACTTGCAGTGCAGCAAAGTATTAGCCGGTGGTGACCCAAGGTTAAGTAACAAAGAAATGGGAAATAAAAATGAGATAGGGGTTTACCCATTGGCCAATGGATTAATTTAAGCTTCTTTAGCACCAATTTAAAACATATCAATCCATAGAATTTGGGCAGGTTCTGAAGCATTTTGGCAAGTCTAAATCTGGCAAAGCAGAACTTGTTCTGGATCAGGATCAATTGATGAGCTGAGGTGAGAAAGACACATAGTATAGAATATTATAGAAAAAAAAAGGTTTATTGCATTTCATGCATTTTTTAAAAAAACATGCATCGACTGAATTTTATACCATTACCCAATAAATTTTATTTGCATGTCCAAATCCCCTGAAGTCATTCCAAAATAGTTTGAAGCCAAATTTAATGCCTTTAGAAAATAGGTTCATGAAGGAAAAGCTGGGTTTTTCCTGTTTTTTTTCATACTTGGGAGCTGCAGGTAGCAGCACCTGGACATGGGACATTAAAAAAAAAGAGGAATCCCTCTGCCCATTCTCCCTCCCTCTCTCTCTCTCACACACACACACTGTATATATACATGTACACACTAACACACTTTCAGATTTAATGACAACAATGTAATATGCAAGATCAGGTGTGAAACAGGATAAAAATCTTTTGATTTCAAATGTAATGGACGGGAGAACAGAAAGAACAAAGAAAAGATCCCAGACCATGGAGAAATGATAAGGCCTTGCACTGCCTGCAGAGCCCTCTATAAAATGGTCAAAGTGGAACTATATATAAGAAGAAATACATATATTGCATTGCAGTCAGTTCCTGTGGCATCCTCTCCTCCCAGCCAACGTAAGCAGTTGATGTAATGCTGAACACAACCCTTGACATCTTTCTATCAATGAAGACACATGGTGGGGAAGGAATAGACTAGTTAAAGGCTGCTTCTGGACTTGATCAGTGGGAACATGAATCAAGTTGCTATGAATTCCGCCACATCAGGAAAGCTTCCGGCTGGAGCTAATCAGTCTCCCGTGACCTGTGGCGCCTGTCCATCTGTCGTCTGATTGGTAGACTGGATGAACATGGGTTGGGTGATATCTTGACCGGCAGGCATAGTAACTTGTTGGATCTGGTAGAGTTGCTGGAAGGGAAGAAGCAAAGAGAAGCTAGTAAAACTGTTTCTAGTGGATCCTTTTAAGGCATGGCGTGCACTGCACTCTCAGATTCATTTACACACTTTCTTCTATAATAGTCCTCAACTGGGAAAAATTCACAACTTTAATCAAAGTCCCCTGAACTGCTGGGGAGCATCTGAAGCGTGAAACTCTAAGCTAGTTTTCTCTACTCCCTGCAGTAGATTAAGATAATGACAATCAAACCTCAAGTTTTTACTTTTACATAATAGTATAAACTAGCTGTTTCTGTAACAACAAACCTATGTAATTGGTAAAGCCCAAAATCAAAATTACTTTTTTTTCTGCTCAAGCACAAAGTCGAAAAGCAGTTTCCAAGTAGAAACAAAAGTAATTGTGTATTTTTTTTCTTTAATCAAAAGCAGTCAGTTTGGCCATCTCTACTCTAAGCTCGTTCTCAATTGGAAGAACGAACTGAGAGGGTAAATATTGTATAATCCACAGAACAATGTCTCTGGCTTCTTCCTGTTAGGTCAACAACATTCCCATGAAACTGGCTTTCTTCAGGAGAAATTGACTATGCCAAGCTGCTCCAAGCAACCACCCCTTCACCCAGTCCCAAATGCAAAGACATATACCTGTCCATCGGTAAACTGGCTGAATTGCTGCTGCCCCTGTTGAACGTCTGTCTGCGCAATCTGGAAAGACATACATGGATGACATTTGCACCTCTGATCAAGAGGGAATCAGTGTTTAAAATAAATGCAAAAGAAGAACTGCAAAATATAAGAGACGCCTTGAATCTCTGGTCTGCTCTTTTTCCTGTGAACCCCTTTCAATTTGTGGTTTTCATTATTTATTTCCCAAACAAATTTGCCTACCAATAGAAATAAATATCCTTTCAAAGGGGGTTCAAGACCCTGTCAAAAGTAATATTCCCCGCATAGTTGGGGATAAAAGGATACAAGGCATGTGTGTGTTGGACTACTAGTGTTCTTTTTGCTGCTGCAATTGGGCGCAATACGCAAGCCGTTTAGGCAGTCTGTTGAGCAAGAAGTCTATTTGCAGATATAGCTGTGAACTTTTCCAAATAAATGGCCTTCCAGTTGCAAAATCTGAAAGTCTACGACTGTAGAAACTGTGCAACTGGGAAACAAAGCTAATTGAATGCATACCCTTCTTGAGAAAAGAGATTGTAGGTATGTGTTAGGAAAGGCTAAGAGGAAAGGGAAGATAGACAGAGAAAAGCAATCCGATTTGATACTAATCAAGGCAGATCCCAGGCTGCAGACAATGAAGCATCAGATCCGAAAGAGGTGAAGGCTACTCTTAGCCAAGACCTAAACAAAAGTACTGCTTTTAATGAATACATTTAGCAGTTACTAAAAAAGGTTTTGCAAAGCAGAGGAAATTAGATACGGCGCCTGAACACAAAGAATGGCAACAGGAAGGCTGGCAGGTGGCTCAAACAGAAAAGCTGACCGATAACAAAGGCCTGGGAGGGGTGGTGGTGGAAGGAACGGAGTTTCATTAAATTTGCTGAAAAGTGGATAAAGTTTTGAAGTAAGAATGAGATTTTGGATTCCAGCCTCCAAACACCAGGCCTTTTAGCATACTGAAGTGTTTTAAAGGGTTATTTCATTTTTAACCAATACGAGGCATTTATTGAGAATGGTGATGTCCAAGTGGAGGAGGGGTGTCAAAAACCCCAAGATGTAGCTGCATCCATCTTCTTTGACACTCCACAAGAGATGGCCCTGAAACAGGGTGTTTACCAAACAAAACATGATTTATATTTTTCACAGCTAAGCAAACATAAAAGGCCGTTATGTCTGGGCAGATTTATGACAATAGTTCTGAATCATAGATTTTGTCCTATTCCACATGCAAAGGAGCAGGGTTAATACAACTTCTCCAAATGGTTGAGGATTTCTTTTTGGGGGGGTGGGGGTGGAGTAGTCAGCAGAAACACAAGATCAGAACTCCTCCCACCACCCCTGGTTTCAATGGTTGTATCTGCAGAAATCAATTCCTTTCTCAAAGGGTCACAGAAATCCAGGAGGTCAGCTGATACCTGCTGCGTGTTGGCTGCAAGCGTCTGGATCTGGCCCTGGACTACCTGAGTTCCGGACACAGGCTGAGCTAAGCGGATATACTGCAGCTGGCCGGCATTAAGTTGGACCTAGGAAACAGCAGGAGGGAGAAAGAGAACACAGAATTGGTCACCTGAAAACAGAACGAGCCTCTCCTTTCCCAGACATGCTTGGAGAGATTACACAGGAAGATGACACAGTAAGGCCAAAGATGAAACCATAAACACATGTGCTTGGGGTAGAAAAGTTGCTTCTTCCTGCTATCTTGATTTCCAATTCTCTTTTACATCAGCTATAAGTATAAATTTAAATTTACCTTTTGCTCTACAATCACAACTTTTGTTTTTATTTCTATAGTCTTCTGTATATTTTTTTAGTTCGTCAAAACCATAAATCCGAAGTTCAACAATGTAAAGACTTTGAGATGAAATGAAGTGGAAACTTGAAAGAAGAACCACCTAAGGTGCACATATCCATACTTTTTTCAAACCTGAAAGAACCCAACTTGGTTCCTAATTTTCTGATTAATGCAAATCCTGCCCCACTGTAACTCTCCCAAAATTGTGCCGACAAAAATATGGTATCTAATCATTGATTTTCAGTGGCATAATGACACTTAAAAAAATGAAACAATGGCATTTTAAAATGTGAAAATGGACACATTAAATCTGATGTGTGCTTAAGGCAATGATTTTGATGCCAGGAATCTCAATCTACCCCCTCTGGTGATGTTATGGTGTCACTGCTGGATCTCCCAGGTTCGTTCTTTTGTGTTTTAAAAAGTGTAAAAATGCTTGCTCAGCTCTGTTTTAGAACAACCTCGCAATATTTAGAAATAGTTAACCTCCTGCCCGCCCTGCTGTATTTGTACAAAACACAATTATATTGTGCTCAGGACAGCATCTTTTAATCAAGGAACAGGTGGATAAGATCTTTAGACAATCTGTCATTGATGCCCCAAATCTCCTCGAGCAGAAATTACAGCCCTTGGACCTTGTCCCTCCACTGACTTTTCTAACATCTGGGATTCTTTTTCCTCCCCAAATAACCAGTCCCTAAAGGCAAAGGGTAGCCCCCCTGTTGCAAATGCATACTTTCTGCAAGCGAAAGCTCCACAGCTGTCTTTCTGAAGGCACTGAAATATGCCTGCAGGGAGAAAAGCTGTTTGCAAGCAGAGGCCCTGGTTAGACTTTAACTAGAATAACTAACTTAAAATGGACAACGCAGACATTAAGGGCTTCGACTTACTGCTCTGGTGCACACCACCATGGCGTTTCTGTCTGGGAAACCACTTGTTAAAGATAAGAGTGGAAAAGCTTGAAGGGGCAGTTTGCAGAGAGACCTTCAAAACCAGCCTGATTATGAAAATAAGCATGGAATGTTTTGCAAATATCTGTGCGGCCCTAGTGATTGTGTGACTTTTAAATGTTAACTCAGAATATAATGTAAACCTGTTTCACAAGCTGAGAATGAAGGAAGGGGAGAAAGTAAGTCAAGGAGCTGAGCTAATGAGTGTGGAGGGGAGAAATGGCTTCAGCAAAGGTTTGAACAAGCTGCTTTTTAGAGCGGGCTCTCTCTCTCTCTAGAAAGGAGGCGTCCAAACTTGGTAACTTTAAGGCCTGTAGCCTTCAACTCTAGCTAGCTAGGGAAATCTGGGAACTAAAGTCCAGAAGTCTTAAAGTTGCAAGGCTAGACACCTCTGGCTCTAGAACTTGGCAGTGAAGATGCACATGAACCTGAACCCAACCCAGCCAGCAAAAAAGGGCTAGTGTTGATCATCCAGGGGTTTCTGCAGGAGAGGATACCAACATAGCCATCATATTTTTGCCATTCCCTTAGGACATCTGTGCAGTTATCCACGACTCCTTTCTCAAATCAAGCCCAGGGCTTCTGTAACTTTTAGACCAATTTTGACTCTCACCGGTATCTGCTGTATTTCACCCGTGTTGGTGATGATTTGCTGCATGACCTGCATAGTTGGCCCCGTCCCACTTTGCGCCGGCTGGGTTTGCCCCTGTGGCTGGGCCTGAACGATCTGCACCTGCTGCCCTTCTCCCACCTGCATGGTCACAGGAGTGGTCTGAAAGAAGAGAGGCACACAGGAGAAGATGGAGGACATCTCAGATACAATGATCAGCTACACGTTGTGTCCTGCAACATGACCCGGACCAGACAACCACTCTCTCGTGTGGAAATGCTCCCCTCTGTTCAGTGTCACAATCTTTGAGACAGAAAAAGCTCAAGATAGCAGAAAAAAATAAAATCAGATTTGCTTTGAAAGCAAAAGATTGTCTATATTTCATTCTTTTAAAATTCAAATTATATCCTGTCCTTCCTTCAGTCTTTCAAGGTGGCATCCAAGACACTGTTCTAATTTTTCCCCGAGAACAACATTGGCAAATAATAATAGTGGCCAAACATCATCTACAGAGCTTCCACAGCCAAAGATAGATTTGAATGAAAAGGAAGCCCCAGTCTGACCTTGTAAAACAGGAGCAGCCAGGCTTGCCTGTTCCAAAATGACTGTCAGCATTAATGAGGAGAGCACTGGTTTCTCCTCACTGGTGTACTATAGATAGAGCCTATGGATCTGCTCCAATAACTAAACTGCAGGAGATGTGGATAATACATGGCCAGACAGATGTTGCTGGAACTCTAACTCCATATTGTCCCAGCCAATATGATCAGGGAGAGAGAACAGGATCTGCAGCAAATACTATCTTTCTTTGCTTCTCACTTAGGAAGGCAGTGAGAAATCTGACCATACTTCCATTCCCATCCCCACCCTCCTTGGGTAGTTCTTCCTTCTGCAAGTCTAAGCAATTGACTTGAGTCTTAATCTGCAGTTTTGCCAACAGGTTGGTCCTTATAACACACAAAGGGCAGCCTAAAACAGGGATGGGTATTTTACAATTCAGCATATTGTAAGAATGCAACCACAGCATGTTGGAAGGACCTGGTCTATATATTAAGCCACAATACCTTGGGGAGTTTTTTATTCGTTTGTTTGTTTGAATGCAAGATACCCCAATGTAGCATATTGCATTTTGTTAACTTTTAACATGCTGCCTTGATCTCAGCCCATGTCTCCTTCACAAATCAGAGAGCACCCAATACCACTTTCCACCTGCTCTTCAAATTCGTGAAAGGCCTGCCTACCAACCTGCCCTTGCTGAGGCTGGGCGATGATAATCTGCCCGGGCTGGATTGTGGTAGTGGATGTGGTTGTCTGCTGGCCCGTCTGCTGGCCCTGGACCTGGACAGCTGCTGGCTGCTGGGCCAGAGTGAAGTAGTACTGGACGGGTTCTGCTGGAGTCACAGCCTGGCGGACCTCCTCCTACGCCAATGGAGAAGAAGGTGGTCAGATACGGTAAACTAAGCCTGAAACATGGATTGCAGCAGAAATGCAAACAGGTAACGGAGGTATTAGAGGTATACAAATGTCAAGATTTGCCGCCCCTGAAGCCAACGAGCTCATGAAGAATGCCATTTGCTTACTTAAAGTAAGATTTAAAGTGAGATTTGAAACTACAGGTAGTACTCAATTTACAATCATTCATTTAGCAATTGTTCCAAATTATAATGGCAGTGGAAAAAAAAGTGACTTCTGAGTAGTCCTTGCATTTACAACTATTCCCCCACAATCACATGATCAAAATTCAGGCACTCAGCAACCAGCATTTATTTATGATGGCTGTAGCATCCCAGGGACACGTGATCACCATTTGCAGCCTTCCCAGCCAGCTTCTCATGAGCAAAGTCAACGGGGGAAGTTGATCTGCTTAATGACTGTGATTCTTGGGGTTCTTGTGGTTGATTATGAAGGCAAACAATAAAATGCACTCATAGCACAGAAACAGGTAAGAATAACATCTTAGTACAATGACTATTGCAGTACAACTGCAGTGATTTTTATCTTAAGTGAACGCCAGGCACGTGGCTACCCAAACTCTCCAATCAAGACCTCACCCCGCTTACCTTTCCTGGTTCTCCACCTTCCTCCAAACGATGAGCTAGGGATGGATACAGAATGTTGAGAGGACAACCTTGGAGCCATGATGCAGGTACATGTTGAGTCCCACAAGTCATAATGAGGAGTTACAACTTCCGAGAGGACCAGTCCATGCCAGGAGGCGTAAACAACCTTCTCCCAGCTACCACAAAGTCACAGCTGAGAGTGTAGGATGTTTACACGCACTGCTACATGGCTAGGGTTACATTGGTAAAACACACACGAGGGCTACTGGTCAGTTAATATCTACCACCTTCCATGCGAAATGGCTGAGGCAAAGAAATAAAAGGACGGGGGGGGGAGAGTACTGAAGATGCTCACCTCAACTGAGATTAAATTCAATCTTAGTGACTCATTGTTCTAAGGTGATGTTAAGATCTAGTTAGAAAAATAAAGTCCCACCTTCAAAGGTTTTAAATAGAAAATCCAGTGGGTTATTTTCTTCTTGAACTTTTTCAAAAAGACAGGTATAATTTTTAGAATGTCCCTAAACTCAAGTACAATTTTTAACTATTTTTAAATCATTTGGCACTTGGAACGACTACTAAGTTTGAATGAATCAGAGCTTCAAAAGCACTACACAACTGTTGTTATCTGGCCCACTTGCCAGCAACGATGTCAATGGGCACGGCCAAGAGATGCTGCTGCCAAGAATGAATTCCATTAATAACACATAAGGACCTCTTGTGCAAAGTCACTGGCCTGCGTCAAAGCAGCTGACCCTGGACCTACAGGGTGGGAGAAAAATCTTTCTGGGAAAAAAAATCCCTTGCTGACTTCAGAAGAGTTGGAAGCCATTGTGCAGACAGAATGGAACCTGACGAGAGTCGTTCCTCTTCCCTTTTATCTAAAACCAGATTCATGTTGCTACAAGACATGAGCACTAGACAAATTCCCATTTGGTCAGTGAGCTGGAAAAGAGGGAAGCTGACATAATTGGCTTCCTGCATTTTTCAGGACACCCTTAGACATGAGGTTAGGGCTCTGTTCACCATGAAAGAGGCAACTGTGATGAGAAAGATCCAGCTGGAAAACCTATGCTAGAAGGCTCAAGATTTTAAAGGTCACTGCAAGCAAGTATGGACGGTTGTGGTTGACAAATCACTGCATTTAGCACAATATGGAAAGTGTAGCTCAACACCATCTGGAGCAGCGGTCGCCCACCGGTGGGCCGTGGCCCACTGGTGGGCAGTGAGAAAATTCTGGTGGGCCGCAGAGAAATCTCACCCCAGAGCACTCCCCCCAAAGCAATTAATCCAGGCTGCGCAGAAACACAAGGCTGCTCAGCCCACATGGGAACCCTCCCCGCCCACTCACTCCTTACCCAGCAAACTTGTCTGCTAAGTTGCTATTTTTCCTTTTTCCGACCATCATCTGTTCTGCTGTGCTGGGAGATTTAGATTAGCCAGGAAGCAGGAAATGGTTGGATTTCTTGCTTTCTAGCTAAGCACAGCCAAACCTCTCTTAGGATTGAAGGTTTGTTTGTAAGCAAATTCAGTGCAGACTCACGGCAAGCAAATTTGAGAGACTGAGCTAGCCGATGGAAGATAGATAGATCACTGAATGATTCCGGGAGCAACTCAATCTGCCTGCTTTGCCTGATTTTGGATAAAAGTTGCTTTTTTATATAAAAAATTCAATATTTACATACATGGTATGTTGTGAGTTAATTTTGAGTTTGCTTGCTAGCAAATTTTATGTGACAGACTGAGGTAGCCAATGGTAGATAGATACATTTCTGAATGAATCTGTGATTCTGTGAGCAACTCAATCTGCCTGCCTGCTTTGGGGTAAAAGTTGCTTTTTTATATAAAAAATTCAAAATTTATATATTTATAATATTTACACACAAGCCATGCCTAGCCAGTCACATGACCACCAAGCCACACCCACAAATTAGGCCATGCCCACAGAACCAGTTAGTGATCTCTGGGATCTAAAATTATGAGTTTGGTGGTCCCTGAGGTCCAAAAGGTTGGCAACCCCTGATCTGGAGGATACCAAGCTGAAGGAAGATCCTTTACATAATGACTGGAAGAGGGTTATTTTTTTAAAAAAAAAATCCAAACTACAGGAAGAGAGATCTGATCAATCATGACTGCTCCCTTCAATACATCAAGCAATCCAAGTGCTCTTTATATATTTCATCTCTCATCCTCCTCTTGCAATACTGCAAGATTGCTCTCAATTTCTTGAAAACTCACAGATCTACGATAAACTGTTTTTAACTTTTCTTCCCCAAGATTCCAATGTGGATACTTTATACGTTTTTGTACAATAAGGAGTCAACCAGTATGTGGAAGCTCCTTATTTTAATTTTAAGCAGCTCTGTTTTGTTTCCAAACTAAAACTTGACTAACGGAGTGCCTATTAAGGAAATGACAGACTGAAAACAAGAAGTCCAGGACTGCCAAAATGGGAATCCAAACGCAACTACTTGATTGCAGTATGATTTTTGTCCAGAGCTCTGCAATGTATGATCCAGGAACAAGATAAAACACTATAAAGCAGTGCCACAATGGGACAACGTATTTGTAGAACTCATTGCAAAGAAAAAAGAAAAAAAAGCAAGACATCCACAAGCATCCAAAGTTGGCTTCATTAAATCTGTTTCTTTAATCTAACCAATCACAGAGATGCAAAAACTCTTCATTACTCTCTTTAGGTAGCTATAATTATGATTTCTGACTTCTCCAAATAGCTACAAAAGATTATCTCACAAACACAAAATAGTCACAAAACATAAAACATTAACTTAAAAATGTTGCTATGGGCCAATTTAAAGTGGTCTGCAGTAGTTTCGTAAGTTATAGAAAAGTTCACAAAGAAAAAGGAACACTGACACCTAAAGCTTCCTGAAAGATTTGGGAATAAGGACTTGTCTTTTTTTTCTTCTTATTCAAGACCACAAGTCAGTCTGTATGCAGACCCAAAGTTAACAGATGTCACTCTTTTTTATCTTATATTTCTGCATCATTCTCCCTTTGTTAACTCAGCATAGATGCCTTATTTAATACTGCTCCGTAAGGACTTATATTTGTTGTATCAATAATGATGTGTTTTTTAATGAGCCAAGAATGCCATCTATTCAAAGCCACAGAGAATTATTTGAGTCTGCTCCTGAAATCTGGAGTCCGGTAACCCTTGAAACTGCAGTCATTCCCACATGTGGCCTCAAGGGACAACAGGAGGAGGACAGATATAAAACAGCGCCTTGCTCGTTCTATATTTGTCGTCAAGACTTCTCTGAAACCAAAGCAAGCCTGTCTTGGCATTTACCAAGGAAAGAAAGTGGAACAGACGTCAGAGCGCTGCTATATCCACCCTGCTGCTGGGAACGTTCATACAGTGCAGTGTTGAAGCATGCTTCTCTCCCGCCCCCCTTTGTGGCACACCTGGATCCTTTAGGAATCCTACATGACTAGCAAACTATTCAATGCCACTGAGCTTCCCGAGGAGACAGAAGCCTTAATCTAATTTACCTGCACAACACTGTTATTCTGCTGTGGCATAAGGAGATTTGCTATGTTTTTGAAGTACAGGTAGTCCTCAACATATGACAATTGACTCCAACAATTCTGTCGTTAAGTGAGAAATTTGTTAAGTGAGTCTTGCCCCATTTTATGATTTCTCTTGCCACTTTTGTTAAGTAAATCACTGCAGTTAAATTAGTAACAAGGAGGTTAAGTGAATCTGATTTCCCCATTGACTTTGCTTATCGGAAGGTTGCAGAAGGGGATCACGTGATCCCAAAAACCTGAATCAGTTGCCAAGCATTTGAATTTTGATCATGTGACCATGGGAATGCTGCAACGATCATAAGTGTGGAAAAAATGGTCATAAGTATTTGTTTTCAGTGGCGTCACTAAGTGAACTGTGGTAAGTTGAGGACTACCTGTACACTGTTATCAATGTTCAGAAATGCAGTCAGCCCTTTTCATTACGGGGCACTTTGGAACATCAGTGTGACTCCTAATTTTATGCTTATGGAAGGGACAGTATAAAATAAAAACACCATATAGCAAGGGTGGGAATCTTCCATTATCCCCTTCCCCTGCCATCCAAGCTAGAGAGGCTGGGAACAGCAGCTGAATAACATCTGGAAGACTGCAAGTTCCCCATTTCCAAAGTGAGGCCTCTTGAGGGACACTGCAAATGTATTTGTTATGTAGATATTTCTGCAAAGCCATATATCCCTCCTCTGATCCTCCAGCTGGAAAGGTCTGCCTTGTTCTAAGTGGAGGGGAGATTTAAAACCATGGAGAGCAAACACCATACTAGGATCAGTGTTCTTTTTACATCCTCCCTACAAAAATTCCAGACTTATACTTGCTATACCAGCAGAAATAACATTTGGACAAGGCTTCTCTGTAGTCACTGAATGTCACAAGTGGAAGCTGATGTACAGACATGGGACTGTATTTCAGTGGCACTAAGCTGTACTCTCTGCAATCCTGGAAAATCAACTTCCCCAACAGGAGGCTTCTCCATGGAATGTCTTAGATAAAGGACAGGGGCAACCTTCAGGCCTAAAAAGATCTGCTCGGTTTTCTGTATGAACATCAAGACTCAGAATAGGGGCTGAAGAACCAGATGTATGATTAGGATTCCAGAACTGGGTATTTTCTGAGTACATTTAGCAGTTCAAGAATTTGTTTTCAGTACAACATTTAAAGCTCACAGGTTCCTCTCCTCAATTCTCCTGCAACCACAACCCTACTCCTAGTTCCCCAATTTTCCCAGGCATTTTTGTACTTCAGTGACCTAATATAGGAGGAAGGAGTATGTTTTATTTGTTGTTCTTGTGAGTCAGACGTCCTTGCTATCAGCCAAACTCCTCTCTGGAGGTCTTCCAAGCATATCACCACTGCCATAAGAAGACATGTTTTACTAAGAGGCAAAAGAAAGGGACCACATACATCTTGAGGTCTCTGGAGGTAGTGTAAGCAGTAAATGCTATGGCCATTATAGTTAAAAGAACATTTTGCAACCAATATTCTTCTGTATTCTAAGGCTGGTTTAACAGAAAGTAGTGACTGACTAGACTCCAAGTTTGGAGCCTTCTCTAGCCAGGTGTCAGCCAAGGGCAACTTTTCAATTTGAACCCATTCTGATTCAGCAGGATTGTGGCAGCCTGCCGCTGTAAACATCCGACTGAAAGCCTCTTTGAGCCTGCACAGCTTCCAGTCAAGGATGTTTACAGGGGCAACAACTGCCTGGATAGATTCACAATGGGACTCTCCCAGGATGATGGATTCCTTGGTGCAAGAAAATCATGGTATTTGCACGTGTTGGCTAATTCCATGTCAAATGTGCTGGAAGACCAGGAATTCTAAGGAAGACGGTGGCTCCCCATCCGCATAATTCTCAGTTCAAGCAGGCACAGACTAAGTTAACTCTCTGACTACCATTTGTCCAGTCCACTGGACAAGGTTTTTTGACCAGGCAAAATTTCAAATGGCCAATTGGAAAATGAGTCCTGTTTCTATGCACAAAGCAGAAACCTGTGACATCATGCACATGTTATTGCTTATGTAACAGGAACCAGCTGGGTAGGCAAGCAAGGAGCCAATTGTGAGCCCAGGGCAGGGATGGCACACATTGCATTTCAAATTTATCCTCAAGTTGCTTTACACAATTCCTAAAACTTTCAATTACCTGAGTCAAAAGCAGCAACAACACCCTGTTACAGTGAGATGAGAGCAAAAATAAAAAATGAAGGACTCTGGAGAAGTAACTATATTAAATTCAACTGGCAGACTAAACATAACTATGCTTGCTATATACACACATCTGAAAAGGGGAGGACTGCCAAAGCTGGAGGAATAAGCTGTTTCATTCCCAAGAACGAATGTAAAGTTTGGCAGGCATTCAGGCCAGCTGAAGTTCAAACTGTATTCAACAAGCTGAAGTCCGATCTGTCCTGCTTTCCTCCTTGTCTTCCTCCTGCACATTCTTATCCCATCCGGTTCTTCTTTGTGGCGGCCATTTCTGACTGCCGCTGGCCGCCTTCAGGAAAAGGAGTTTGACTAGCCAAGGAGGAGAGATGTGGCTCCCCTCGACTTGGCTGGCAGTCTCCCCCGTCTTCACCGCCTCTACGGGATGGCTTCAGCCCCAAATCCAAGGGATCAGGGCGCTCCAGCGGTAAGCATGGACCGAAACCACGCAAAGTCACGGATTTCGGTCCGTCGCCGAAGAAACCAGAACCGGAACTCCAAACCCTCATGGGGAATTAAGATATACATATACAACAATGTTACAAGGAACTCCACATTTACCCAGAAACCAACTTCACTAGTTTGCTGCAGCTGAACCCGAATCTAGTCTAGTCAGACTACAGAGAGGGAAAACAAGGCTGCCTTCATACCTTCAGAGAAGGCCAGGTTTAGTGGCTTTCAGAAGGATAACTGAAGAAGAAACAGGTTTATGCCCCTGTGCAGAGCTGATGTACCCAAAATTTGCAGTTCTTCCTCTGTTTGAACTGCTTCCATTTCAATTGGCCAGAAGACCATGGTCTATGGTCACCAATGTTCGTTTTCTTGCAAGGACCTTCTATTGGTGTTTGCATCTTTTATCTCTTGTACTGTATGCTGTCTTTTTAGATTGCAAATCTAAGAAACATATTTTCTTGTATTTATTGGATCTATGATTTGTTCCAGAGAGCTTTTTGTTTGGGGAATAAGATATAAATCCACCTAATGTCCCAGAAATCATGGTACAGAAATCAGATGGAACCTGAGTACTATCAGATAGGATCTTAGCTTGGTTTACACAAAATATTTACACATCTTGAGAGGAGAAAGAACTTTCCGACCGCATAGAACAGTCCCTACATTCTTTTTCATGGATAAAATTACATTTTAGTCTGTGCTGATCTGTTTGCTGAAGTTTTAATCAAGAAGAAAAGCTTTTTTCTCTCTCATTAATTTCCACTGACCACGATAACATCACAAAGTTATAGTTAATCTGATTTGGGCACGTTACATCATCATGAAGAGCAAACAAAGCACGTTCCTTCTGGACTGATCAGGTCCAGGTGCAGACATATAAAGAGAACACACATACACAGATTCTCTTTCACCCTCACCTGCCGCTTTGGAGGTTTCAGTTCATCCCTTGGAACGATGTCAATGAGAAAGTCGAACTGATCAAACTTTGTGATGGCCATAGCAATATCATTTCTCTGTAACAAAAAAGGAAGCGCAAGTAACATCTGGTTTCTGTAACTCTAGCTGAACGAACGCTGTTGACACTGGCCTTAATCAGCTCAACAAGAAAGGTAGAGAGAATAAGAGGTGATGAAGATGACATAAAATCTTAACAACCTGAAGATATACTAAAACATTTGACAGGAAGACTATTTTCAAACTTCCCAGCTCTCTGATGTTTTTTTATGTAGTTTTGCATTATGCAAAGTGACTTTTGCAAAGATATGAAACATTTTCAGTTGCATTCAAACAGTAGTCTTCAACCTGTGACCATTAGCTTAACCACCGAAGTCACGACAGACCTCCCCAGAGGTATTTAAAGCAGAGTACTGAAGTTGTGAAGGCTGCTCCCAAATAATCATGTGACCGCATTTTGGGCACTTGACTCACATTTACAGCTGTTTGCAGGGTCCCACCATCCCACAACTGCTTTTTACAATGTTTTTGCTGAAAACTTACATTTACTTGCAGTTTTCACCCTCTTTATGACCATCATAACTTACAATTGTAATGGGCAGGGTCCATTATGGTTGTAAGCAGAGGTGGGATTCAAATTTCTTAACAACCGGTTCTGTGGGTGTGGCCTAATTTGTGGGTGTGGCTTGGTGGTCATGTGACTGGGTGGGCATGGATTGCTGACTGGCAATGACTTGATGGTCACGTGACTGGCTGGGCGTGGCTTGTATGTAAATATAAATATTTATGTAAATATTGATTTTTTAATTAAAAAAAGAGCAACTTTTAAACAATGGTTGCAATGGCTGGGAATTTCAGGAAGCTGCATATTCATTTATTATAATATGTATGCCACTTATTCATTGGACAGGCAATTTCACTTCACTTTTTTCTTAATTGCTGCAAAAAACATGTTCCAAGGCTCTTTATTCTGTAAAGCCACGTAATGCAAACTTTATCTTTCGTGCGTGCCTTCAAGTCAATCCTGACATCTTCCTGGAAACATCCCTGCAGTTTTCTTGGCAAGATTTCAAAAGAAGATTTGCCACTGCCTTCTTCCTAGGGCTACTGAAACAGTGAGTGGCCCAAGGTCACCCAGCTGGCTTTGGGCCTAAGGTGGGACTAGGGTAAGGTGGGGCTACAATTCAGCCTCCTTGTTTCAAGCCTGATGCCTTAACCACTACACCAAAATGGCTCCTAAGGAATGTATCTGGAGCTTAAACACACAGATAATTTCTTAATATGAAACAACCTGGCGCATATGTTTCTAAAATCTACTTTACATTGGATTCCACAATCTGAAAGCCTCTCAACATCCATGGCAATGGTGAGGGGGAAAGGAAAAATAGTAAAAAAGAAACAAGATTTATATAACTCTCATATACATATAAGATTACTTTAATGATGAACGGAAATAGTTTGTAATTTCTCAATTTATAAAACAAAGTTTAATCCCAAATTCTACATTTTGTGCCTGTCAGACAAGTCACACAGATGAACAAGTGTCTAAACACCAGGTTATAAAAACCATGACCAGACAATATAAGAGAGAAAGCATTAAAGAAATAATGAAGCTTGGAATTCATATACCAAGAGAACTCTTACATATGCTATCCTTTTATATCAACAATGCAGGATAGATGTTCTAGGAACAGACAACATGACTCCATTTAAAAAGAATACGAAATAAGAATAAAAAAATGAAACATAAACCTTGAGCAATATAACAAGCAAGCCATGCTTCTGCTCCTACGGTGAATATTCAACCTATATATTTTATATAATAACCATTAATGCCTGTCGGAAACATAAGGGCATCGTCAGCACGCTAACCCCGATGATGCTGTTCACAATGTTCATGATCAGGCCCCAGTTGGAACCTGGAGGCGCCGAAGAAGCCATCGCCAGGGCGTGGGGGGAAGAAAGGACGCGAGGGAGAGCGGGCAGGTGAAACAGGGAAGGGAGCCTGGGAAGGAGGAGGGCAAGGATGGCTCTCTACGCCCACACGGAGTGCCAGACTATGGCGGAGGAGAGGGGTCAGCGGGCCGCTTTGAGCACCAGCATCCCACCAAAACAAACGCTTCTCCTGCAAGCCGGCTCCAACCGCACACATCCTCATTCCCCTGCTCTGTTGGCGCTTCCGGAATGCGATGCTCCACCTACGTGGAATTCTTAGCCTTCGCCTTGGTCTTCCCCTGCAACCCACTCGGAGTGATGGTCAGGTCGTTTTCCTGACCATCGCTAGCATCAACAAAAACCATTGCTCCAAGTGGGTGGCTGGGGAAGACCAAGGCGAAGGCTAAGAATTCCACGTATAAAAGCCCACACACACACACACACACACACACACACACTGGACCCAGCCCTTCCAAAGCACCTCCGCGGGCGGCAGAGGCAGTGGACCTGGCTGCCTCCCATTTGATGGCACTGCTTATGGGCGACGGCTGGGTCCGCTGCCTGCCACGAGGTAAGGAGAGCTGGGAGAGCACTGCATGGCGGCTTAGCCAGCCAGCCGAGCCCGAGGATGTTGGGGAGGGCAGCTAGGTAGGCTGGGCGAGGTCCGGGGATTTCCGGGGACAGTGGGGGAAGGGCAGGCTTTCCTGTGAGTAGGCAGATCGGCTCTGGGCTGCTTCTTTCACTTGCTCTTGCCGGGAGAGCCTCTCCTGGCAGAGCAAAAAGCTTACAAGACCTCTCCCTTTGGGAAACAGCTCCTGGGCAGCAGAGAGAAACGGGATTCAACTGGGCTGCTTTTCTGCTGCCCAGGAGCAAAAGGCAAGCAGCAGGCAGAAGCAGGCTGCAGCCATGTCGCTAATGTGCATGATGTTGTTGCGCATGTGCAATAAGGTCTGACTGGACAGGAAATGGAGAAGCGGGCGGAGAGGGGAGGGGCCAGCCAGGGGGCCATTTTACCGGTTTTCTGAACTACCTGGAGCCCTAACATCCGGTTCTATAGAACTGGACAAAACCAGTAGAATCCCAGCCCTGGTTGTAAGTCAAAGACTACGTATCACGTAGATGTTGTCTGTTTGTTTGTAAAACTTATAGGCTGCCTACCTTACCTCAAAGTGACTCTGGGTAACTTGAAATCCCTGTATCTTTTCTACAGCATGCTACAGCATACTCTTGATCTAAAACTGGAGGCATGAAGGCTCTCCCATGGCAAAGGGAAGATCAACCTGCCCTCAAATGGAGATTCTCAGTCATCCAGATCATGGTTGTGCCAAAGGTGCTTTTTCAAGAGGTAATTTCCAGAAAGTCTAGGTGCCTCCTGAAAAAGCACCTTTGGGACTACCTGCCTTTATCCACTAGTCAGAGCAGGAAATAATTACAGTTTGCGGAGAGTTGGCTTTAACCCTTTCTAGTCAGAAACAACTATTTCAAACTTAAACAAGATGACTCTACGCAATGGCCAGAGAAGGCATTTTTGCCCCAATACTACCGTTTCTTCCTGCTGCCTCTTTATTGTTGCTGTTAGATTGTGAGGCTACAGCAGAGACTGTGTTATCTTTTATCTTTGACATTTATTAAGCAGTTAAACATTTCTAATGTCTTAGCAATAACACCACTAATAATTCCAAAATGAATGAATGCTGTAAAGTATCCACTAAGAAAAATGGCCATTAATGTTATTTCTTATCTGCTTTTAATTAAAGTTCTGAATGCTTCATTTTCCCCTGTATGAAACATGGAGTTCAAGAATTTCATGGAGCTAAGATAGCCCACCCTTGTTTTATTCCAAAATACCAACACTTAACTGTAGCAAACACCTCTTGGGAAAGGCAAAAGATGAGAATAAGGGACATTTGAAATGCCTGCTGCTGATGCCCTTTGTCATGATACAAAACAGTCTTACCCTCTTCAAAGGTAGGGGAAAGCAAGGTCATCCTAAGTTTGTGGCATGAAACAGACCAGTATTCTTTAAATTGGGCAACTTTTAAGACATGTGAACTTGAACTCCCAGAATTTCCCAACCGGCATGATGGCGAATTCTGGGAGTTGAAATTCACACAGCGTAAAGTTGCCAAGGTTGAAAAACCCTACACTGAACACCACCCATCCTGCAATGTGTTTCACAATCTAGCTCAAGAGAAGAAAATTTGAGTATGTTGGTTAAAAGAAAAAAAGGAAGATTGTCAATTTGCTGGCTTGCAAGACTTGCTGAAGTAAAAGAGTCCACCAAGACTCTTGAAATGGTGACATATTGGAATGTAGGCTTTTTCCCTCTCCTCCTGTAATTGTTTGCTGACTTGCAAAGTGCTAGAAGTTTTGGGGGCAGAGGAGTAAATAGTAACCAGTTGGTTTCAGTTCTCAGCTATCAATTAGATAAGACAAAAGAGGCATAGGCTAAGTGGTAAACATGTTTGGGAAGCAGTGGGGGGTGAAGAGAAAAAGTCAGAAGAGATATATTCAAGAGATGAGCAAGTGAATGCAGCAAAATTTAAAGTGTATAAAAATCAGAAGAGAGAAGGATGGATGAGTTTTCTAGTAATCGTGACTTTATCAATACTTGGCTAATGTTGTGTTAATCATGTTCTGGAGTCTTCTGGACCACTCTCAAGCCCCAATTCAGTTTCTGCAACTCCAGAAGTGAATTTCATACTTAAAAAAAAAAAGATTAAGTCATGTTGCCGAGATCACTGGGCCAGGGGTTAGGATGGTTTTGTTTTTCTGCAGGATCTAGTTTGTCTGAAGAAACAAACATACTGGCACTAAATCGCCCTTTCTGTCCCAATCAGAAGCACAGACAAACAAAACAATATAAACATATTGGACACCTCATTCTGCCTCCTCTTTAATTCTGTTTAATTCTGTTCTCAATGAAATTTACAAGAAACCAACACTCAGCATGCTGGATTGCTTCCAGAGTTTTCCCCTGAACTTGTTCAGAAAGGGTCAGGCTGAGGGAATCCATATTGCCAGGCAGCCTGTTAGTCTATCTGCTTTTTCCAATCTGGTGTCCTCCAGATTTGCTGGGACCTCCTCACAAGATTCAATGCCAAGATAATTGGAGAAACCCTGATCACGTCTATATGATATTATTGGCTGCAAGCAGGACTGTCTGTCTGTCTGTCTGTGGGTACATATATACACATATATGATATGATATGATATATGATATGATATTATGTTCCCCATTAATCCCCAAAGCACCCTTAATATCCTGCTAATCTGGTAGTACTTAACCATCATCTAAGAATCTTCTAATTGTTATTTTAAAGACATTTCTAGAGCAGCAGTAACAACAACAGGCCATCCAGGGTCCATCATGGGATAGCATATGGGTCTTCTTTTTCTTTTTATGCCTAGGGAGCATCTTGTCCCAGAGCAAATGGCCAGTGCTGTTTTTTCAGTATTTGTTTATTTATCAAATTTATTTGTCGACCATCTCGCAGTTCAGGCGACTGTGAGGAACTTACACCAAGATAAAATTAATTCTCAGTGGTTATAAACATGGACTAAAATTACAAAAATTAAAACAAGCTGAAACAAGGTTTACACCTGCATTATGCAATCATTTCAGTAGTCACATTACAGGAGAGATGGATAGTATAAACATTAATTAATAAATAGAAAGATATTCAACTTTTGCAATCTCCAATAAAGCTATCTGCAAATAAGTCACAGGAAGCATTTGATAAAACACACACACACACACACAACCCCCCCATGCCCCCTTTCAGAAGCATCACTGCCACATCTGTTGCAACTTTCTGAGATGTGCTAAAAAGAGTGGGGAGAGGGAGAGGAGAAGAGAGAAAGAACGAGAAGAGGGGGTGGAATCCTCCTTCTAATACAAAAATGTCACCTACGCCTCTTCTAGAGCAATTCAGTGTTTGTTTCATACATGAATATAAATATTGAATGAATATTGAATGAATATTGAATATTGAATGAATACTCAATGAATATTGAAGCCAATGCTCAAAGGATCAAAAGAGACATCGCTGGTTCCCATTGCTCCATCCTCCCCCCTCCCTCCATGGGATGCTGGACATGTGTCCGCAGAGACCTAGAAATAGAAACTGAAAGAAGAGTTAAGCTCTTGTTAGATGCTTTTTACTGTCAACTGGCTTTGCAAGGGAGATGCTATCATCAGGCATTTGCATACCAAGACTGACTAGTAAAGATCTTGCTACAATCTATTCTTGCTTCAATCTAGGCTCCCACCCCTAAAGCAGGAACAGGCAAAAAAAGTAAAAGAGACAGCATAATGTCAGGATGATAAGCAGCCTTTTACCTGCAAAGTCCTGCGTTTGTTGTCTTCTGTGTGAATCCAAGCTCGTAGTGTCAACTCCGTGATGAATATCTGGGCAGCCTTGGCAAACAGAACAGGGGCTTCTGCGCTGATCATCTACAGAAATGAGGGTGCATTTAATCTACTGGCTGTATTAAAAGAAGACAATTACAGGACCCTGTGTTACACACACACACCCCACACACACCCAAAAAGCTTCCTTTGGGATGAGTGAAAGCTATTACTTACGTTATCTTGGAAAATAAAGTATAAATAAACTTTATCTTCCAAGAAGATCAAAATGATGCGTATGGAAGTTATTCCTTTGGTCCTCACAGCAACCCCAAAAGGTCAGATAGACGGAATTAGAGGCTGTTGACTGTTTGAATTAATTGAAAATTTTACCTGAAATTCCCTAGGTTTTGCCACCCTGTCAAAGGTTGCTTTCCAGATATGTTAGGATTGAAACATGTCGTTTTCCAGCCAGAGAATTCAAGATTTTGAACCTCAAGGGATGCAAATATGAAAGGGCTTCATCTCTGGGGCCTTGCCTCAAGCCCAAGAAAGTGACAGAGAAGACAAATCTGCATGTCTTTCCATTTAAGAACAAGCATACAGCAGTATGCTACAGAAAGAAAGAGAGAGGGAGGGGGAGAGGGAGGGGGAGAGGGAGGGGGAGAGGGAAAGAAAGAAAGAAAGAAAGAAAGAAAGAAAGAAAGAAAGAAAGAAAGAAAGAAAGAAAGAAAGAAAGAAAGAAAGAAAGAAAGAAAGAAAGAAAGAAAGAAAGAAAGAAAGAAAGAAAGAAAGAAAGAAAGAAAGCAAGCAAGCAAGCAAGCAAGCAAGCAGAAGTTTGTTCTTGGCTTCTGGATGTTTCATTACCAAACTAGGTAACATCTTCAGTGGGGTTTTGGCCAAAGTGTCTTCTTTGTTTATATAAGTCCTGGGTGGTCAGTTGGTCTTGTGACTCACCTACTTTGATAACGAAACATCAGGGAGCCAAGCAGCAAGCTCAGAGGACAAATCTCTGCCTAAATCTACAACCCAAGCTACAAATATTATCTACAATTTCCAAATAAGAACAAGCATGGCATAGTCCAAGCCTTTGGCAAAGATTAACCAGCTTCTTCCTGGTTAGTCCTCACACAGGAAATGTCTCTCTTAATTTTGACTGCACTGCTAGCCTCAGCGAACTTCTTGTTCTTCTCAGGCTACAATCCCAAGTACAGTCCAAATAACAAATAATGCTGTCATATAAAAGCACCTTGATCCTGGAATTTTAATCAGTAAAATATATTTATGAAGTAATACCATCATTCTGCAGTATAAAGCATGGTGAACCTGCTTTCAGATGCTTTTCAGAAGAAGCATTTTCTCTAGTGAGTAAAGTTCCTTCAAAGGTTATACTAAGCATCTAAGAGTTTTTATGTATTCTTGTTTAAAAAAGTCTGCTGTCCATTATTTTTAAGTGGTCACAGAACCTTTTAAACAAAATATTTTTAATGAAATAATGGACTAAACGTTGATCCCTTAGGTTTTAAGATGGAAGTGAAAATGATCTCATCTGGTATTTTAAGAAACCTGTTTTCAGGAACTTCTTTGAAGAATTCTAGATTTGCACTGAAGGGTAGACATCAAACATGTGCAACCTTTGAAATCAACCTTGGCTCAATCTGTAATTCCTTAGAAATGGGACAATATTTCACACACAGCTTACTTCCCAGACAGCCATGTCTATATACAAAGCCTGGCCAATTCTCAAAAGGAATAGGGCAAACATCACTCGGTTTTCCAGCATTAGCCTGTTGAGGAAGAGAAGCTGCAGTTTTTACTTCATGTCTGAACATTGGTCCATGCAACCAGATTCAATGTCTACATAAAAGAGGAGACATTGTTCCAATGAACCATAGGTCATCTGCAAAGAAAGTTAAGAGGGGCACAGAAACCAAGATAAAAAAAAAAAAAATTATCAAATGCGCCTGTCAGGTGAATCTGTTTTTATCAAGTAGAACAATTTCAAAAGTGCCCTGCTCCAAACCAATGAAGATTTTCACCTTTGCAAGGGTGTCAATTTCAGTGACCCTATTCCCATTCTGTGAGAACTACAATCAGCCTGGTGAGAGAGCGAGAGAAGGAAGGGAAATTGGACTAAGTTTGTGGTTGCAGGTTAAAGAGTAAGATCAAGATAAGCACGGCTTTAATAAGGTGTGATGGACACTAGAAAGTTTTAAAGAAGTTTACTTATATTGCTCTTATTGTAGACTTCTTAGGGGATCTCACCAGTACTGGCACTTGTAATGACTAGTGGTGCTTCTGCTCGATCCAGCAATTCCTCAGATGCACCAAAAAGTTATGATTTAAACAATGTCCATCGTTCTAGTTTTAACAGCAAATAACAATAGCATATCCATCTAGCATACCACATTGCGTTTCAGTTATATGAGCTGTGGTGGCACAGTAGTTAGAATGCAAGTATAGCAGGCTGCCAGCAGTTTGAGTTTCACCCGGCTCAAGGTTGATTCAGCCTTCCATCCTTCCAAGGTCGGTAAAATGAGGGCCCAGATTGTTGGGGGCAATATGCTGACCCTATGAACCACTTAGAGAAGGCTGTAAAGCACTATATAAGTCTAAATGCTATTGCTATATTGCAAACATGGGGCTTTCCGTTTGATATATATATGCAGAGAGAGAGAAGAGAGAAACAGGGAGAAAGCAACTTCTTCCTTTCCAGAAAACAAGTGGAAAATCAAACTGAAAACGCGAAACATGAACAACTTTAAAATGGAAACTCACTCTCTTCAAACTAAAATACAATCCTCACTTGGTACCCCACCTATCTCCCTCCCCCACCTAGCTGCCACTGCCCACTCTCATGGCAGTATCAGCACAGCAGCCTGTACTGCATCTTAAGTTTCTATTCAACTCCAAGCCAGTCTATGTTTAGTTTCTAAATTGAAAATAGACAGCCTCCAAGGAAGTATGCAGGGAAGTCCAATATGCTTAGAACAAATTTTAGGTGGTTTACATTTAAACAATTTTTTTACCTTCACATCTTCATCTAGTTTCATGATCTTCTTAATGCGTGCCAATGGGAGCTCCTGAACTCTGAAGTCTTTCTGTGGAGAGTAACATAAGAGAAACCTGACATTATTCCCCAAAACCTATAATCAGTAAAAGATGAGACAGCTATCCAACTGTTATGGTGCAGAATATTGCACAAACCTTCCCAAGATATGATGAAGTCTTGTGAGTTGCTCTCCCTACTCTTTTTCATTAGTGATTCATTGTTACAATTAGGCAAGAGGATCTCAGGACTGCAAAGAACAGCATGATTTGCTGCAACACAATCAAACTCTCCAGAGATGCTTGGGTAAATATACAACCAGATAGATTGGTAAGGGTTTCCATGGATGTTCAACCCGAAGTCTGTTTTACACTGAAATCTATTGAAATATATGTTGGCAACCATCCAGCTAAACAAACTTCTCTTGACAATTCCTTGTCATTCTTTTCCCAAATCAGGTAAACCCCATAACCTTCAAGCCCCTGTACCAGCTCAGGAACCTTCATGTCTTACAGACAGATCTGTGCAGTTAAAATTTCGATCTTTCTCTTTCCCCAGAATGAAAATATGTAGCATAACACAAGGTCTGATACCACAGAGTCAATCATGCTTGAACAAATAACATTCTGCCCATTTTCCCCCTAAATGTTAGAAGGAAAAAACCACTCCAAAAGTCTGTGGGTAAATATTGGGCACACAGAAAAAGCAACTGCTTTTTTGCTGATAATTACCAAGGTAATTGGCATATGGCTAGCCTATTCCTTCCAACTGTGGCAACTCAAAATGCAGAAACCTCACTTAAGTAGCATAAGCAGACCAGAGTCAAAATACAATAAAATTCAGTTCCCTCTTTAAACCACTCCCAGAGTAACTAAAGTGAGGATAGGCTCAGATGGATATTTGCCAGTTTGAGCTCAGCTTAGGGTCAGTTTTTCCTGTTCTTTTTGCATGTGTATTCTAGGAGGGGATTAAAAGCCATCATTTTGTATTTGTAGCCATTCTTGGCCTTCGCCTCTAGCGGTGAAAATATACAAGAAGAGTGTCAGAAGGAAAAGCTTGGTTCTTATCATTTTCGTTTTTAACAAGGACCACATCAGTAAAAATTAACAGGTAGGGAAGGTCATTTTACAGTAGTGCCAAAATTCTGGAAACCTTTTGGGAAAAGTGTATTTTTGAAGTTTGATGGCTAATAACACCACTTTTTTATTAGTACCATACAATTATATATCAATGGAAAGATCATTTAATCAAGAATGTAATGCAACAAAGTTTGTTCAATTATCTGCATTCTATGAAAAGTTATAGCCAAATAACCAGAAAAGGAAGCACAACTTGCTTAGGTTGATATCAGATAGCTTTCCTTCATCTGATTGTAGCCAATGAGTGTGAGTGTTTAGAGAGCCAATCAGGTGTCATCTTGTTTTGGCAATGAGCCAATCAGATCACAGTAGGATTCAGTTATTAATGTCATGTATTGAAGCTGAGTTTATCAGTGTGTTATGTGATTGCTATCAAGTTGGTTTGGTTTTTTGTATTCTTTCATTTTTAGTGAACTTGTAAAATGTAATAAAATTAAAGTAATGGTGCAAAAGAGGTGACTGGTTGCCCAGAAAGTGATGTAAAATAGTATTATTAAGTGGACAATGCTATAGTTATAAAGAAATTAGAAGAAAAATTGGTGGAAACTTAACCAAAGGTGGCATTTCTAAGTTTTTGAAGAGGTATAAGGAGACTCAGACACCACAAAATCACACTTGATTTTGAAAAGGTGCACAACAGCAAGATATAAGAATTAAGAGACTGCCTACATGACAGAAGAAAATCATCTGGGTGTATACAAGATGAAATGGCACAATGCAATGTGAAGTTGAATGCAAGGACTGTTCGGTGTGGACTGTAGGAATTTGGCCTAAAATCTAGAATTCCATGAAAAAAGCCACTTTTATTTCTCAAACAAAGGTTGAAAAGACTAAACTGGGCTAAAACCCATGTTACCTGGACAGGAACAATGGGACAGTGATATTTGAAGTGATGAGATCAAGATCTCTCTGTTCGGTAGTGATAGCATAAAATACATAAGGAGATACTTTTCCCAAAAGGTTTCCACAATTTTGGCCATTCCTGTAGAGTGTTGGGCATTTTAAAGAGACATAGAAAACCCAAGGAATGAGGTGGACTTTAAAAAACCATTTACAACCTTGATCCAACCTTAGAAATTAAAAGGGCTACAAATAACCCCATCTTGTGTCAGCAACTCCATCAAGCTCCTTTTGTGAGAATTCTGGTTATTGCTAATCCAGTGTAGCCAGATATTTCCTCCAAGTAATCAACCCAAATCTGGTGGTTCCATGTTGTAGGGACATTTAGAACAGGGGCTGGGATTCTTCTCTTAAACATAGTCCCTCCCAAACGGAGAACTTCTCAGATATGTGGACCAACTTTTCAGTAACAGCTATGGTGGCAGAATATTTTGGGAGTGGAAGGCCACATGTCTGACAAATGTCTGAGCTGAAAATACTGAATTGAAAGAACAATAACAAGATCCCCCCCCTGCCTAAAAAAAAAAGATGATGTCTGTGACTTTCAGGATGCTCCTTCCATTTTTATGAGGTGACTACAAGGTGAGAGAAAGCAGGGAAAGTGCTACATGGTCTCAGTTCCATAAAATAAACCTCTATCTGGCAGGCATTTCTAGGGAAGACAAGTCAGTCTGCAATAGAACACTAAAACAAGACAAAGTAGAAAACGATTATTCTAAGAAATACAAGGTGTTCCCATATTCTCAACGCAGCAGCATCCTGAGAGCACTTGCCAAAAATGCCTGTCTCACTCAGATCAGGTATTCAACTAAGTGCACATCTCTTGTATGGATTACACATAGCTCAACAATGAACACTGAGGTCAGTGCAAGTTAAAGGAAACCTGAACTTTTGTACTCTTGCTGATCACTTGGCACAGCTACAGCAGAAGACAGGATTATAAACACACACACACACACAATTCAAGACATAATTTCAGTACTAGTTACAAGCAAGATAGCAGCAGATAAAGAGTCCTCTCCTCTTTTGTGGTAAATATCATTTTTCCATAGTCCTAAGCAGAAAGGTTTCAGCTCAGTATTCAAGATTGTACTTAATCAAGTGTAGTACACTGTTTCATGCATAAGAATGCCCAAAATTTTAAACAACCACCCTTCCCTGGAAGCTTGTAAAGTAAAATTCTTGACCATACATAGCTGAAATTTCGACGCTTCCATGTAGTAAATTTCAACGTTTCCATGTAGTAAACCTCTGGGAATTAATTCTACTTTTTATGTTCTCTACTGGGCTCCAAGTGTCAAATGAAAATGCAAAGCTTTTTTGTTAGCATGGTAGTTTTGTGCCTGGTTCTGAGATTTAATATTTCATTTTTTTTTAAATGAAAGCAGCTTTTTCCTGGTGGGGAGTGGATGTTTAATTAAATTGGACTACAGTTAATGATGTGGAGATGCAATTCTCTTACAAAGTCTTGTTAAGAATCCCCACATTGAAAAGTTCCAGTTGCTTATTTTTAGCTTCATGCAAGCATTTTAAATAAAGCTTGACAAAATCAGTAATGCTTCGCGGAGGAGGATTTAATAGATTATTATTTAGTTCTCTTCCTTGCAATTAGATGCTAGCCTGGCTTTTCTTGTCTTTTTTCCCTCTGAAGAGTTCAATATTCAAGCCGTGGGACGGAAACTGCAGAACTCTACAAAAAGTCCCATCCTACACAAATCTGTCAGCAGCAGAGGACAATGACCCAAACAACTTGGAATAGAGATAGTAGTCCTTGATTTACGATGACAATGGAACCAGAATCTCAGTTGTTGAGTGGAGCGGTCATTCATGAGATACCCACATGACTGCTTCATTCAATGACTGCAATTCCAGCTCTCCTAGTTGTAGTTGTTAAGCAACCACACAGGTCATTAGGGGAATGGAGCAGGACACTCTGGCAACTTGCTGCAAGTGCAAATAGGTTGCCAAGCACCCAGATCATAATAACGTGATTGCGAGTGGGAGGACTTTTAATGGTGATTGAAAGTAATTTATGGATTGTAAAACACCCTTTCTGAGCCAATGTATGGTTCCAGCCATCACAATAATCTTTATGACCAGTCCTCAAAGTTCCGGCAGTCACTGTGCTCCTGGGATCACATGATCATATTTCCAACTGTCACAGTGTCCTGTGGTCATGTGATTATGATTTGTGACCTTCCCTGTCTGCTTCTCACAATCAATTTTAATGGGGAAATTGGCAAGAAGTCAGAAGTCCTGATCATATAAGGTTCTTCTCATGTGATTCACATAAGAACAGTAAATGGGGACTGCTGGAATGCCATTGCTAGATTTCTAATATTCTGCCTTATTTTCATAACTGCTTTGTTGCTGTGCTGTTTATCTGGCAGCATGGAAATCAATTAAGTGTGGAAGCACACTGAATAGCCAAGACTTGAATGGCCTTAATTTCCTCATGTTAATAATATCTTACAAGCTGAAGAAATTGCTTTCTTTTAGTTTTGGTACCATCCTCTTCATAAAAAACAGTCATTCAGTAACAAAGCAAGAATGGAAAAATCTGGATGTAGTTTTTTCCTAGATTTGTCCTGATCTTTAGTAAGTTTAAACATTCAGTATTATACAGTATATTGAACGTATTTTTCTGTGTGTATCAACTTACGATATATTTATGCAACCCCTCCAGGAGTACCCCTTCCACAGAAGTGATGCAACCATAAGGAAATATAATCCATTCTGAAATCCATGTTAAGAAAGCCAGCATGATAGCTTAATCTGAAATTCAGAGCCACTTGGCTGCCTAGTTCTTTTGAATCCTGCAAGTTCTTGAATTTAATCCTTGTCCTTTTATTACTACATATATAATTCATTACTTGTGCAAGTGGTTTAATACCTTGCTCTCATTAGAAACTAGAGTCATTTGAAATAGAAAATTTAGACTTGGTAAAGAATTCATCTTAAATGCTGCAATTCTGCCTAACCAAAGTAAAAGTCTTCTATTTGGAAATATCTGTTATTTGCTTCCAGTTTAGTGAACAACTGTTCTTAAATAAATACTTAAAAAAAAATAGATAAGTTTTTTTTAAAAAAAGTATTTAAGAACAATTGTTTATTAATCAGGAAGCAAATATCTTCTTATATTAAAATCTGTTAGTCAATATATAAATTGCTTTTCATCCTTTGTCAAATTCCATATCAACATCTGAGTTTTCTCCTTGATTCATTAGCCTGACATCAAATTATATTATTGTATATCAATATTATTTAGAAAACCTCACATTAAGCAAGTGTTAGTACAACGTCATTGGCAAATAATTTCAATTTATATTCTTGTGAAGCTATTTTGAATCCTAGGATTCTATTTTCTTTACACATTTGGACTGGCAACAATTCCTATGCTAATAAAAAATAAAGGACCTCCTGCTTCTGTCACTCATCTACACACTCTCTGAATTGATTTTTCCTTTTTCTAGGCTAAGGATGGGTGGAGTGGGGGCGTTAATCTGACTGTCTATGAATGTCGGTATCTTCTTAAAAATGGTCAGGGTGCAGCTAAACTAGCTAGCTGGGAGTGGTGTAATGCCAGTCAAATTTCTGAGCCTGGCAAACTAGTTAGCTAGGGTGCCAGTATGATGCCTATGCATGAATCCGCGCTGATCAGTCTGCTATTATCAGCAGGCTGGGGTGAGGGGACCTGAGCATTTCTCCTCTTAGTTTTCTAGGAGTGTAAGAGCCAGACTGTAAAATTTTTATATTCCTTAGGGAACGGGGAGCTTAGCTTTAAGAAGTGTGTGTTGTGGGGAACAGTTCTATCTGAGAAGGTAGCATGTTTGGTGCTGCCTTCTCAAGTGCAGGGGGGATTTTTCAATCTCAATGGCCCCATTATCCTTGTTATATAGATAGACAGTCTGGTTTAGTGGTTAAGACATGAGGCTAGAAACCCGGAATTCAAGTCCTGCCTTAACCAGCTAGGTGATTTAGGCTAGTCACTCTCTCTCAGCTTAACTCATCTCACAGGACTGTTGTTGTGGGGAAAATAAGAAGCAAAGTGTGTGTTTCATTACCTTGAGTTACTTGCAAAAATAGTAAAGATGGAATAAAAAAAGATAAATTTGAGGTAACTTGGCTCAAAAAGTTTTGTTCTATGATGCATTGTTAGAGATTACAAACACGAATGTTTTAGTAATATATTGTTGAAGTTGTTCCTAAATGATGGAATGACAGGTTTTCAAGACCATATGGCTCCATAATCAACAGTAGTGCAGACCATTCAATGGGGTATGTTTAACCACAGAAAGCCATACATAAAAATGGATGCCTGTCAACTGCTGAAATAATACACTGCTCAACATGCAACTATGGAACTTCTTCTGACTTAAAAGTAAGAGCAAAGTATTTTTTAATATTTCTAAGCATGTGGACGATACTATATTTTAATGATACTGTTTCAATGAAGAACTAAATGAAAAATGGCACATGAAGATGCCAGCACCCTGGCAGGAAGATTTTTATGTAGTTCAAATACTTTTGATTGAAAATATATCTACTAGTCCTGCTTTAGAAGTATCTAGAGAATATATTTTATATAGAAAGAGATAGCTGATAACATTTTTCTCTTGTTGGAAAATCAGAAAAGGATGATTTTCTACTCTGGTTGCTCTAGTAACTAGCAACCCATGGAGGAGATTGTTAAGGTTTTTTTAAATTTTACAGTCATTAAAACTGTAAAAAGTCTGAACCTTCTCTTCTTCAAAAGTACAACATGAAAAATCACTAAATGCTCATAGATATAGCTAGTAAGAGGTCTATAAACAATTTCTCTGTGGGATGGTATGAAAAAAAATCTTACCACTGTTAAGTTTCGAATCTCATCCATGACCCGAGGCCAGAAAGATTGAAGACACTGCTGTGCATCACTATTTCCTCCTGCAAAACCCCCATCCGTGGACATTATGGTAACTGAAAAGAAACCAAGTAATATATTAAATGTAAGACAATGAGGATAAGGTATATTTTAAAAGATATACAGTACATGGTGAATTGTAAAGTAAAATAGATGCTCCATAAAGCTCCAAAGCAAGGAACTAGAGAGGATCTTCTTCAAATCTCTTTCAACAACATAGATTTTATTCCATCAAACCTTGGAACAAAGTAATTTTGTTGGTCAAGGATTTTTGTAAGGTCTGATACTATTTCTATTCCCTATTCTGCTAAGTGATCAATCCAGGGAGTACCTTTTCTCTCAGAAATTATTTTTTATGTTTTATAGATATACTTCCTGATGTTCCTTTTTCTTGCAGAAGGTCATGAAGATCCTTCTCTACCAAGCATTTGTCTTTACCATAATCTGTCAAGGAACTTCCTATCTTCTCTTCCACTGATTTAATTCAGATACTTGTATTAGTCTTAGATCAGGGGTGAGGAACGACGGCCCCTTTATGATTTGTAGACTTCAACTCCCAGAATTCCTCAGCCAGCCATGAGCCAACAGGGCTGGCGGAGCAATTCTGGGAGTTGGAAGTCCACAAGTCATAAAAAGGCCATCGTTCCTCACTCCTGATCTAAGACAAGGATAAACTTATTTCATATGAAGAAGTTATCCTCAGCTAAGCACAGCAGAATTCCTTCAGATAATCTGTTTGCCTAACTTCTACATTCACCTGTACTGACTTGTTATGCATATGTATGTATGTATGTATGTATGTATGTATGTATGTATGTATAGTTACATCATCATGCATTTTAAATATTACTGTTTGAAGCATTCATTCTGACTGCAAATTAACTTCTTTTTATAATGCTCTGGGAAACTCATTATGACATCTGTTTCCAATATTGTGTGGCTCCTCTACAGAATAACAGAGGCCCAAGCAGGCATGAAATCCTGGAAAAAGGTATGGCTTCTTAAAGAAGCATGCAAAGACGCTGCATTCAATATCCCAGACCATTTCTTGGGAGTCAAATCTAAAGCTCTACACAACCCTGCTAGGGAAACACAAGGAAATAGAAGTGAGGATCCTAAATCAGCTTTAAAAAACCCTTAATATTTTGCTTTGGTGTGCAGTCTGTATCTTATTATCAATAGAATGGAGAAACAAATTATCTTTCAAGAATTAATTTCTGAACAATCTAGAATAAAACATAAAAAAATTACTTAAAAGACTCTGGTTGGCCCAAAAGTATTCACTCATAAGAGACCACCCTCTGTGTCTTCCCACGATTCTTCTCTTTTCCCTGCTTTTTTTTCTTTTCAGATTTTTTCTGATATAATTTATTTTTATTTATGTATTCAATTTATATCCCACATTTCTACTCATAGTAGTAGGTATTTCATTCTGTATTTCTTAATATTTGGTGCAGCTTAAAGTGAATGATTCAACGCAGAGATACGTTGTGGTAACTGAACCTCAAGAGGATATAAATATATCCAGGTTTAGAAGATATTTGTAACTTTTCCGTAAGGGTTGGGTGTGACTTTTTTTCTATTTGAAGCCCCATCAAATAGAAATTCATTCTAAATTCAACAAGTTAATTCTTTTGAGAGCAATTATAAACATTCTTAACAAGGACTATTTGAGGGGGGGGGGGAGGATAAGAGCCTTATAGCATTCATTTTTCTTTAGGAATCATATTAGCAGGAATCAGGGTAGAGGGATCCCCAAATAAACTCAGTGGTGTTTATGTGAAAACCTGCCAAATGTAGCAGCTTCAGAAGCAAATATGCATACAAAGAGCTCCCAGTACACATTGTGTGAACGGTTGAAAACAGTTTGAAGCAGCATACAAATCTAATAAATAAAGGATATGGACAGACATTAAGCACCCTGAAAGCTATGGCACACAGAGGTAATTCTTGAGAAAGGATCATCAGTTTACATTGATGTTACCTAGTTTGGTAATGAAACATGTGCAAGAAAACCACCAACCTCGGAGAGCACCAAGGACACTAAATGTCATAGTATTTTGGAGTTGTTTTATTTAATCGTCTGCATAACAACACATTGAACGCTCTAGTGGATTCACAAAATATACTTTAACCCAAACTTGTTTAGCAAAACACAATGGTTTGTTTTATCATGTAGTTGCATATGAAACATTATTTGTTACAGTTATTGCTTGCTTTTATTCAGGAGCTTACTGCAAATATGACTGCTCTTCCATGTTTCCCCCATAACAACCACCCTGTGAAATAAATTGAGGTAGGTGAATGAGTGTGAACGGCCCTAAATTGCCTAATGAATCTCTTTGGCTAAGAATTGGATTGCAGTCCAATACCTAAACCACTAAACCACAATATTTATTTATTGAAGAGGTAGGGCTGTCCATCTCACCACCTGTGACTCGGGGTGCAAACAACAAATAGATAAAAACCACAGATATATAAACAACAGATGTAGCACACACTTACCTAAGGTGATTGCCTCAATCATACCACATGCTAAAATAATGATGGTGCTTCCATACTAAAAACCATAAACTAGCAAATTATATTTTAGCATAGTTTATCATTGTTAAGTAAATTTAATCTGATAAAGATTATATCCTTCCTCTATTAGCTCCAAAATGAACAATGAAAGGATACATATTAACATATAAGGTGAGTAAAATCTAAGAGTTACCCACTCAATAAACATCATCTATCATTGATCTGGATTTGAAAAGAAACATGACAATTTACTTCTAAAAATTGCAGAATATTGACTTTCCTTTGTAACCATAAAGATAATATTTTTGGAGGACTACTTTGTCCTCATGAATGATATTGTAGTTTGGATGAAAGGGGAGGGGGAAAACCATCTACCTCTACTAAGTAATATGTACCACAACTGCAGAGTCAAAAGGAACAGCTGAAAGTGCAATGAACAAATTTGAAATACATCATCTTTGCAAGTAACCCTAGAGTTGTGTGTGTAAAGAGATGTCGCAAAGGTGCTTTCTCAAAAGGCAACTGGGTTTTTTTTGTTTTCCCTTGAAAACGTTTCGCTTCTCTTTTAAAAGCATCAGTTTTGAAAGGATGATAGGGGGAATGGGAGGATGGGGGGGAGAGGGGGAATGGAAGATGGATCCTCCCATACCCCATCACCACAATTCTGCCCCAACTATTGAAACTTCTTAGATGAGAAGCAAAACATCTTCAAGGAAAACAGACTTCCAGCTGACTTCACGGTGTTATCGGATGTGAGGAGCGGGTCTCCGCACTCCCACGCAGAGTTCTCCCTTTTGGAGGGTTCCGAAAGAGCTAAAGCCACTCTGTAGTGGTAATGAAGGGGGATGCCCTGCAGGTCGCAGAGAGCAGTAACTGTCCTGCTGGACTCAGGGATTCTTCCCTCTCAACCATGACGAGAAGAGGCAGCCATCATGTTTGCCACAAAGCTGGGACAGCCAAAGCAACAAAGAAATGTGCAGGAGCAGTGTAGATGAACAGTGATTAGAGCTGGGTGAGAAGATCTTCTTTTATTTAGATCCTAACTTTAAAGAAAGAGGAAAATCTAGGAAAAGAGACTCTTAGAACTATTTCTCAAAGAAGAGAACAACCATGGAGAGAAAAATCCTAGACCTGAAAGAAAGGAATTAAGGGGAGAAAAGCTAAAGACCTTTTAAAACATAAAAAATTGGACTTTTAAATTAATCAGATGTTGTTTTGAAAAGGAATTATAAAATGCTGGAACTGTTTACTTGAATCTACTTGAATCGCCGACTTTGCCTATATAAATTGAACTAAATTTGGATTAATCAAATCTATAAGACTTGAAACAACACTGAGGGCACCATCTACTGGTGAATAGAATATACCAGACCCCTACAAGTTTAGAAAAACTTTGGATAAGAGAAATAAATAACATTCATTTGGAGGACTGTAGTAACACTTACTGTTCTATAACTATTTATTTTATGATTACTGGAGACTCTATTGTGAGAATAAGGAAGACTCTTAAGTAAAGTGACTTTTGATTTGCAGAAGCTTCCTGATTAATAATCCTAAGATGTAAAGAACTATGATTATTGAACTTTCTGAGGAGTAAGATTGGATTGGAATATATTGTTTTTGGACTTGAGTAAGAGCAGGACTTATTAAATTAAGACAAGATGCTCCATCAGGGGGAAATGAGTGAGATTGCAAGAGAAATTGTGTTGATGTTCCAAAGCATTAGGGGCACTATGGAAAAGAATCAGAGAGAGATAAAAAACCTAATGCAAGGCATATATGGCAAAACAGAAAATATGTTGATAATGAATGAAGATTAAAGAATCCAGGAAAGAGAGGAGATAGCAGAAACAATGGAAGATAGAATAGACAAACCAGCAAACAAAGTAAGAAGATGAGAAGGAGAAGACAATAAAGACAATAATGACCGATGAAAGAAACCAAGGAAAAAGTACTTTAAGAAATTTAAAAATGGAATTTAAATACCTAGAACCGTGATGGCGAACTTATGGCACGCATGTCACAGGTGGCATGCACAGCCATGTGTGTTGCCACATGAGCCGCAGGCAAACCTATGTCACTCCCAGCTGATTTTCGGACTGTTTGAGGCCTTTTTCAGCCTCCCAGAGATTTGAGGAAAGCCTTTGTAGGCCAAAAAATAGGCCCGTTTCATCACTTCCTGTATTTCCAGAAATACTAGAAGTGACAAAATGGGCCCTTTTTCGGCCTGCAAAGCCTGCAGAAGCTTTCCTCAAGCCTCTGGGAGGCTAAAAAAGGCCTCAAATGGGCAAAAAATCATCTGGGAGGCGCAGTGCAGGTAAGGGGGCGATTGCGCACGCATGCACAGGGGGCGCGGGGGGCGCACATTGCCTTCTGGCGCACAATTTTTGGCACAGGAGCCCAAAAGATTAACCTAGGAGATATTTTTGAAAAGGGGGTAGGGTTTGGATGGATACTCTGGAGACCTGGCAGCTTAGGAGGATAGAAATGGGAGAAATATTTAGTCTGAATTGTGAAGATACAGATGTTGATAAAGACAAAGATCCAAGACAGGAGTATGGGAGGCAAGCCAAAAAAACGAATAAGAATTGAAGTATTAAAACAAACGAGAGATGATGAATAGAATGTTTTCTTTTTTTCTAATATAATTATGGCCTGATTAGAAATTTGAATAGAGATAGAAATAAGAATATACACCTTTATATGAAGCAATAGTTAAATGATTGGAGGTTGAAAGATGGTATTATTGGGTATGTTTAAACAATAGGAAGATGGGTACTTAAATGGCATATTGTGACTTTGAACAACCAAATAATGGTTTTAATATAAACATGTGATTTAATACTAGGATTAGCAATGGTAACCTGATTATAGAACCTAGAATAGAAGAGAAATAAGAAATAGGGGGAATATTAGCAGATATAATTTTTATATAACAGAATATAAGTAATAATTTGATGGAAAAAATCAGGTGTTAAAAGATGGTATTACCATGTATGCTTATATCATTGGAATTAAAATAGAACACTGAGATATTGAATAATTACTCTAAAAATCATGTATATTAATACAAAGATAATATAAATTTGATTAATAAAACAACTATTATGATTATCATTATTGATGTTTGTATCAAAATGAATTATAACATGGGTCACAGTGTTCATGTATTTATATTGATGTTTTTAATAACAACTGCACTTTCCTTGGGAACTAGGCCCACACACAGAGGATGGCCTGAAAAAGGAGAAGAAAGCATCAAATTATTTAAAAAGAACATTTACAGAACTCGGAATTCTATTTAACAGCAAAACTGAACGTTTGCTTCTATACAGAAGCAGCCTGGATCAAAAGATTATTTCCTTTTAAAATAAGATAAAACAAAATACAACTAATGAAATTTAAATCTGCTAAATGTTCTCTTCAAAAATAATATTAAAGATACTTTTAGAAATGACTGTGTTAACTCTATCATTCAAAGTTTGCATAGAAGAGTGAGAGAAATAAAAGACTGCTTTATTTAAAAGTTTGAATGCCTACAATCTTTTTATGCAGTGGCGTAATGGGAAATGACTTAAGGCCAAGAATAATTCTAACATAAGTGGATATGATTCCCACTGACTTTTGTTCCATTGTGTGTGGTATATTTTATTTTGGCTTTTTCTCCCGCCATACCCACCCACAATATAAGTCCACTGTTTGGAACAAAATTGTCCAGAACCAATTACTGCATCAATTTTGACTCATGCGGTGTAAAACAGCAAGTTCTTTTTTAAAAGAAAAAATACTAAATCATCCTATGGGGAAATTAATAGCAGTTAGGTTTGCTTATACACAACAATGAAAAACAATTATCCTCATACATTACTTATTTTAAAAAACATCTACAATTAGTTACATTTTCTAAGTGTTCTGGTTAAAGAAGTTTTGATGAATATTGTTTAATATGCAGAGCATCATGGCTTGCAAAAACAAGAATTCTGTTGAGCATATCTAGAGAATTGGCTAGAATACTCAAAATGTAATCAGGTCTTTCAAATATACATTTTGTTGACAATCGTTAATACATGAAGCAAATAAAGATAATGTATGCAGTATCTATATTTTTTACACTGTAGAAGGCATAAGAAATAAGCAAACTCACAACAGAAAAAGCTTCTGTAGTTTTAAAAAACACCCAGTGTTAAGACCATAGTGACAGGCACCTCAACTCTAGCTGCTAAAGATAATTAGGTAACGATGCAGTGAAAAGACTTTGTAGATGGCCATAAGGGAGGACAGGTCAGTTTTTTTTAGTTAATTGAAGGCACTTTAAAATATCTCCCTACCTTCAGAATCTGCAGTAATTTGCTGAAGTTTCATAGCAATTGCACACAGATTCATCTGCACAAGCTAAATTGGAAATGATTCTAATGAAGCCAGGGGAAATCCACTAATTTAAAGATTCTTCTTCTGCACTCCACTATTAAATTCATCAAGGGATTTACATTTTTCATTAGAGCCTATTCGCAGTATTAACCTTTAGAATGTTTGAGAGCATCAGACTGAAATGAGCACCAATTTATTTCCTATGTCAAGATGTCCAATATGGATTTTATATAGCACGAACCTATCCATCAAATCTGCTTTGACCTGGCAGGGGTTGGTTATATAACTAAAACTTTCTATATTAGTTACTAACATAGAATTTTATCCTCCCAAGCAGCAAAGCAATTGCCTTAAAAGACAAAATTAGGCTACAATTATTAACAGTAATTTTGCCCTTTGTCAAACCTTGTTTGCCCCTTAATCTAGTTAATTCAAATACTATGCTTAAATAGAAACAAAAAATAAATAAATTTGAATTACTTAGACCTATACAGCCATCGATTCAGAAAGACTAGAGATTGCTCCCTATCTCTACTGTCATTGCTTTTCCACAGGCTACATATCACATTAACAATGAAACCTATGAGATGGTGCTATCTATGAGAGAGTTCCTTGCTTCAGCATACTGGGTACTTCTCCCAAACACTGGAAATTCTCTACTTTATATTATTTGTATAGGTGTGATAGGAGAGGATTCTAAAAGAATAGCCTATAATTACCAAGTATGCTCAAGTAAGAAACAAGGTTTGGGAAAGAGTTTGTTTCTGGTTTAGTCATTAGTCTTCTATCCAAGGAGTAGGCATACCTTAAAGCAAGTTCTTAAGCCATTACAATCAGAAAAAAATATGCTGATTTATGATCACAAGAAAGTCCAAATTTCCATTGATAAGCAAGACAATTGTTAAATTTTGCCCCATTTTACAGCATGTCTTGCCACAATTGTTAAGTGAATCACTGCAGCTGTAAAGCTAGTAACAGGACTGTTAAATGAAACTAGCTTCTCCATTGACTTTGCTTGTCAGAAGGTCACAAAAGGTGATCTATCACATGATCCCAGGACACAGCAATCATCATAAATACATGTTGGCTGCAAAACATCCCAAAAAAATTTGTAACATGATCGCGGGGATGCTGTCACAGGTGTTAAATGTGAAATATTATTTCAGAGCCGTTGTAACTTTGAATGGTCACTAAACGAATAACTGAAGTCGAGGATTACCTATACAGTACAGCCTTTTGAGCCCTTAAAAGTTTTGAAAGTCTCACTCATGCTCTGATTTTTCACTGATGATTTTTCACATATCTTCCTTTAATTTAAATACTTGATTCTGAAGTACTCTTAATATTTTTTCTGCACAATGTAAAAGAAATACCATTTGCAGAACAATATCAAAATATGATATTGTTACTAAGAAAACCATTAGAATAACTGGAGAAAAAGCAATATGATAATTCACCCAAATTCATATAGTTGTTGCCATAATTATTTTCAGGGACAAACCTTGCCTAAAATTGTTCAGGTGACAGCTCTGCAAAATCAGACAGTATTTGTAATCATTCAAAAAAAAATCTTCCATTTTGCCTCTGACATACCTCAAAGTTTAAACAGCAATACTTGATTTAAAATGTCCCCTTTTTCCAGATTTTTATTTCATAACGGTCGCATCTCCTGAGTGGCTTAAATGACTTCAAATGATTACTGCAGTATTTAAAGAACTGCAGATATAAAGGAGAATACTTAACACATCTAACTGAATTTGAGGATAGAACAGAATTTGGAGACTTTGGAGGTCTTCTAGTCCAACCCCCTGCTCAGGCAGGAACCCTATACCATTTCAGACAAATGGTTATCTAATCTCTTCTTAAAAACCTCCACTGTTGGAGAATTCACAACTACGGAAGGCAAGTTGTTCCACTGCTTAATCAATTGTTCTAACTGACAGGAGATCTTGTACCCTAACATGAAACTTGGAGCATTTGTTGAGCCTCATCTACAAACTATTGCTAAAATGTAACTCCAAAATAGAACACATTAAAGATTGTTCAACTAAATAGATGCAGAATGTAGATATAATAACTGATATACAACAAGATGAAGAGTATCAGATAGGGCGTTGGTACTTACCTGATATGCCCGTTCTCGGTGAGGTGCGATGAGTATCCAGAGAGTGGGAGGTGCTTAGTCTCTGGTCTGATTGGTTGAGCTTAATTGATAGGACGCTGTTGCTCTTCCCTGTCTCCACCCTAGCGTCTCCCAGTTTTGGCGAAGACGAGGCGATGGGATCCCCGTCCTCTCCAATATCAATCTGGTTAATGTCAGTTATCAATATTGAGATTATCGCTGGTCGGAGCAGGAACAAACAGACGGACATTGGGTGGGGCTGGATGCTTGTCGCAGCTCACCAAGAACGGGCGTATCAGTAAGTACCAACGCCCTTTTTCCATTGAGCTGCTCCGAGCATCCAGAGAGTGGGACATACCAAAGCTTGGCTGTCCTACGGGAGGGTCTCCGTCTGATTTGGAACTCTCTCCCTGTCTGAGTGGACTTGTTGTAACACCCTCCTACCAAAGGAGGCCTCAGCAGAAGCAAATGTATCAATTTTGTAATGCCTAATGAAAAGTGATGGGGAGACCCATGTTGCCGCCCTACAGATTTCGATGATAGGAGCCTGAGTGGCCCAGGTCGCCGAAGTTGTCACACCCCTTGTTGAATGTGCCATGATACCTCTGGGCACCTGTAATGAATGAGTTTCGTATGCCTTGGCTACTGTGGCCTTCAACCATCTGCCAATAGTCGAGGGGGATACCTTCTGCCCCTGAGTAGCCAGTTGAAAGGATACAAAAAGGGCCTCTGTCTTTCTGAAAGAAGCCGTTCGGTGGAGGTATGTATGGATAGCCCTGCGGATATCCAGTTGGTGCCATTGCTGTTCTAGGCCCTGAGAAGGCCTGGGACAGAAATTCGGGAGGATCAGTTCCTGTGCCCTGTGCAAGGTTGAATTGACTTTAGGGGTGAATGTGGGGTCTGGGCGAAGCACCACTCTGTCCACATGGAAGATACAGAGGTCCTTGCAGACCGATAAAGCTGCTATTTCAGAGATGCGTCGAGCTGATGTGATAGCTACAAGAAAGACCACCTTGTAAGTAAGAAAATGGAGGCTCGTAGTTCTCAGGGGTTCAAATGAACTCCTAGTAAGAGCTGTAAGTACCCTATTAATATCCCAGGTGGGATAACGATGTATCATCGGAGGGCATAAATTCATGGCGCCTTTTAGAAAACTCCTTATTCGTGGGTGATGGGAAATAGAAGCTAAGGCTTCCCATCTCACCACCGAGGCAATGGCTGCCACCTGTCGCCTTAAAGTATTTGGACAGAGACCCCTGTCTAGACCGTCTTGAAGAAATTCCAAAACTTGTGCTACTGATGGTGAACACGGATCTATTCTGGATTTAGGGCACCATTTATGAAAAATAGACCATGTAGCATTATATATACGGTTTGTAGAAGGGCGTCGAGCTGCCTGAATGGTATTGATCACCCTGGCTGAGACTTAGATGTTTCCGCTCAACCTCCAGGCGGTTAGTTGTAACCATTGAGGTTCGGGGTGCTAGATTGGCCCTTGGGTAAGTCGAACCTTGTGCAGTGGAATTTTCCAAGGTTCGGCTATGGACAACCTCTTGAGATCCGCGAACCATGGCCTCCTGGGCCAGCACGGGGCCATCAGGATCAGTTCCGCTGTCTCTTCTAACATCTTCCGGATCACCTTGGGTATCACAGGGAGAGGCGGAAAGGCATAGAAGAGACCCTGGGGCCACTGGCAATGGAGGGCGTTGAAGTTCTCTGCCCCCTGAGATGGATATCTCGAAATGAATTTGGGGAGCTGCGTGTTTTGGGGGGAGGCGAACAGATCTACAATCGGAAGACCAAACCTTTGGATCATTTCCTGAAACAGATCCAGATGCAGGCACCATTCTGATTGATCGACCGTGGCCCTGTTCAACCAGTCTGCTTTCGTGTTTGTCAGCCCCGAAATGTGTTCAGCTGTGATGGAGCCCAAATTCCTTTCCGCCCAGCGGAACAGTCTCTCTGTTTCCTCCATGAGCTGTCTTGAGTGTGTACCCCTCCTGTCTGTTGATGTGAGCTTTCGTTGTGACATTGTCTGTAAGTATGAGAATATGACTCATGCAAATATGAGGAAGAAAGCTGCTTCAGTCTAATTGCAGTCGGCTGTTAACTAAATTTGATTTAAAATTTTTTTGAAGAAGCCCAATTTAAGGGAAATAATCTGGATCACCTCAATTTGTCCTGCTCCAATCAAGGAAAGCTGCCTACCATCTCCAAGGCTGAGCAAAAACTGGGGGACACTAGGGAGGAGACAGGGAGGAGCAACAGCGTCCTATCAATTAAGCTCAGCCTATCGGACCAGAGACTAAGCACCTCAAAATTTATATGCCAGTTTTTCTCCATTCTCTGGATGCTCGGAGCAGCTCAATGGAGAAAAACTGGCATATAAATTTTGAGAGTTACAGACCAATTATTTTAAGGAAAGGAAGGCAATGGCAAGAAGGGGAGGCACAGGGTTGAAAGAGTGTCTGGGAAATGAGTACTTTAAAGGCAAAGCGGCAGGGAAGAAATTCCCTGCCAGAACGAGCGCGATTGCGATCGGAACGCCTGTGGCGTCCTATCAATTAAGCTCAGCCTATCGGACCAGAGACTAAGCACCTCCCACTCTCTGGATGCTCGGAGCAGCTCAATGGAGAAAAACTGGCACAACATATACAGAAAATCTTTAACTTATTTTCCAGGCTGAAATGGGAGTTGGCAGAATTATCTGAGAACGCCCTTTCTATATACGCTGCAAGAGTGTCCAGGAAATGGGTATGACTCCTCCTACTGAAGTCATAGAGCTGGGCCTGCCACTATAAAACCAATCAGCCTTAGCTGCTCGCCATCTTTTAGGCGAAAATTCTTGACAGACATTAGGTGTCTCTGGAAGATAAACAAATTAGAACACACACCCCTGACGAACTAGGGCAGGGCTGGACACTCTTGCAGCGTATATAGAAAGGGCATTCTCAGGTAATTCTACCAACTCCCATTATCATACACGCTACTAAGAGTGTCCAGAAAATGGGACATACCAAAGCTCGCATGTCCATGGGAGGGTCAACATCTGGGCAGGTCACTCTGACTGTGGAACCACCTGCTGAAGCACCCTCCGTCCAAAGGAGGCGTCCGCTGAAGCAAAGGAATCCAACCTATAATGGCGTATGAACAGCGATGCCCAGGTAGCCGCCCTGCAAATCTCCTGCAGTGAAGCCTGCATAGACCAGGCAGCCAAGTAGCCGTGCTTCTAGTAGAATGGGCCGTGATGTTCGTAGGCACTGGCAGGGACAAAGCTTGATAGGCCTTGGCAATGCAAGATCGAATCTACCTCCCAATCATCAAGGGAACCACCTTGGTACCCGAGGAGGTGGGATGAAAGGACACAAACATGGCCTCCAATTGTTGGAATTCCACTGTCCTCTTGATATAAATCTTGAGGGCCCGCCTTACATCCAGCCTGTGCCACCTACGCTCCAACTCATGTTGTGGGTCAGGGCAAAAATTAGGCAATACTACCTCTTGCGCCCAATGAAACCAGGAATTCACCTTAGGAACAAACGTGGGATCTAATCTCAATACCACCCTGTTCTCGCGGAACACACAAAGATCTTGCCTAATGGAAAAAGCCACCAACTCCGACACCCTCCTGGCCGAATTGATGGCCACCAAAAATGCCACCTTAAAAGTCATCATTTGAAGAGGAACTTAGCTCAAAGGGAGGCCCTGTAAGGGCCTGTAGAACTGAAGGGAGATCCCACGTGGGAAATCTGTGAACCACAGGACAAAGGTTAGTCACCCCTTCTTAGAAACCTGTGTACGGAGGGATGATGAGAGACAAGGAATCAAAACCCTCCCAAGCCAAAACAGAGGGGACAGAGCCACCACTTGGTAGCAAAAGAGTATTGGGGGCGAGATCCTTATCAAGGCCATCCTGGAGGAAACTTAACACCTCCGTAACAGACACCAAGGAAGGCACAACAGCAGACTTGTCACCCATGAACAGAAGACCTTACAGGTAGCATTGTAGATGCGTGAGGTGGAAGGCTTCCGGGAGGCCTGAATGGTGTCAATCACCATATCAGAAAATTTGGCCTCCTTCAAGGTCTACCATTCAAGCGCCAAGTGGTTAGCCGGAACTACTAAGGATCTGGGTGGATCAAGACCCCTGTGTCGAAAATGCTTCAGGGCCAAGAAAATAGCCCTGAATTCGAGCCAATTGATGGGAAAGTCCTTCTCCCTGGGACCAGCTGCCTTGAGCTATCTAGCCCTCTAGATGGGCTCCCCAGCCCTGGAGGCTGGCATCCGTGGTGAGCAGGACCCTGTTTGGTTCCCTGAAGAGAAGGCCCCGTCCTACTGCCTGGGACTGCCACCCCCTGAAGGAACGAAGAACCTGAGGTGGAACCTGCACTCTGATTGATGAGTGGCTGGTGCCTTCCCTTTGGAATGGCAGCAGGAACCACTGAAGCGCTCGTGCATGAAGGCAGGCCCACGGGACAATGCCAACGCAGGAGATAATCTCCAGAAGCTGAGATAGGAGAGACAGTGGAACGGTGCATTGTCCTCTGATCTGGATAGTAAGGGCGTTGAGGTTCTCCCAGTGTTCTGGGGAGAGGAAAACTTGGTAGCGGGAAGTATCGATGATCACCCCGAGATGCTGCAGCCTGGTCGTAGGGTTGAGGTTGATCGAGAATCCATGATCTCGCAGGCACTGTACCGTGATGCGAAGATCTCGGGCTGAACCGATGGACTGCAACTGAATCAGGATATCGTCCAAATAGCACTGGACCCTCACCGGAATAGCCCTCAGTGACCCGCCAGAGCTGCCAGCACCTTTGTGAAGACCTGAGCGCAGATGAAAGATCAAATGGAAGGGCCTGGTACTGGAAGTGGACATTCTGGTAACAGAAACAGAGAAACTGGCAGTGATGAGGCCAAATAGGTATACGGAGGTAAGCCTCCATGAGATCAGTGGAGGAAAGGAGGTTGCCCTTTCGTACACTCTCTAAAATGGAATGCAGAGTTTGCATTTTAAAGTGCCTGTACAGAATAAGCCTGTTTAGCCATTTAAGGTCGAGGATGCCCCCCCCCCCCAAGCCTTCGGGATGATGAAGAGTCGAGAGTAGAAACCCAGTCTTCGTTGTTCCATTGGAACTGGCTCAATGGCCCTAATTTCGACCAGGTGTTGAATGGCCGACTCCATGAGGTCCCGTCGAGATCTGTCCCTCGACGTAGGGTATCGAACAAAAAATCATGGGGGTGGAGATATAAACTCAAGCCACAGGCCAAACCGTATTGTTTCCAGTAACCACACGTCCCAAGTTGACTCCTCCCATCGAGAGGCAAAAAAGGCCAAACAGCCTCTGATGGGGGGGGTCAACCGCTTCTTTGAGCGATGGAACGAATGACCTCCTGCCCCTCGAAAGGGCCATTTACCTGAGGCCTGTTGTTGCCTGCCTGAAGCCTCAGGAAGTTGGTCTTGGCATTGAGGGAACGATCTCTGGATTCTAGAGAATCATGATGCGGATTCAGATCTGAACGTGGCTGGTCGATAGTATGGACTGGGACAATATTCCGACCTCTTCCCTGCCATAGAAAGAACTTTTCTCTTGTCCTTGGTTTCGACCAAGTAAGGCTCCAGAGCCTCCCCGAACAGCTTTTCCCCTGAGCAGGAGGCCAATGCCAACTTCCATTTGCACCTCGCATCCTACTGCCAGTTCCGTAGCCAACCGAGTCACCTGGCCGCCGCCGAAGCCATAGCTTTGGAGGCGAATTTGGCTGAGTCCAAGGCTGCATCAGCCATAAATTCCGCAACCGCAATTATTTTGTTAACATCCTGGTGAGCCCTGGAATCAGTGGCCAGGAGTCTTTCTTGAAGCTGATGGAGCCAGCGCAATGAGGACCTCGTGAAAAACGAGGCAGCCATAGATGCCCTGACAGCCCATGCTGCAGCCTGGTGAGTGTCTGAGAGTTTGTTCAGACCTCCTATCTTCTGCCTTAAGCACATACTCAGGCTCAGTGGGTGTGCCCGATAAGGAGAAAGAGGCCACCACCGTGGCATCTACCATGGGGACAATGAGGGCATTGGCCAGGGCTGGTCCCACATTGTAAAATCGCCTATCATGCGATGAAGGCCATGGTCCTGCCCCCAGGGAGATACCGTTCCCTAACCAGATCCAGGAATATGGTGGGAGAAAGGAAAATCTCAGTGTGAATCACTGGTTTTGTGGTCTGAAGGGGCCGACTGAGGCTCTGGGGCCACTTCCTCAGGTGTCAATTGTGCCGTAACCAAGGCTTTGTGTAAGAGAGGTTTGAAAAGAGAAGGTTTGAAAACCCCAGTAGAGGAAGGCTGATCAGCTCTAAATTCTTCCTCCTCAGACATATTGCGATCAACAATCTCACCCTCCTCCTCAGAGAGAGAGTAGTGACTGTGATCAGAAGGGTTAGTATAATCTTATTCCTCCTCCTCCCCCTAATCAGAATGAGCTGGCCGATGGCTAGGGAACACTCTGAAAGGAGGAGCCACCCCTTGGAGCAAGGAAGACAACAAGGACTGAACCCCTTGAGGGTGAAGGAGTTGTTGAAACCCCTCAATTATACCCTGTCTGATGGTGACAGCCACCATATCCTTGATGTCATCATGGCAATGGCCTGAAGGGGGTTCTGAGGGACGCATACCAGCAGACATAGGAGTATAAGTAGCTGTTGGCTTAGGCCTATAAACTGCTTGTACCCAGATGACCCAATGGAAGGGAAGGCCCTGGTCCCCAGGATGCCTGTCTGGAGGAAGGACCCTTCTTACTAAAGTCTTGGGGCATATGCTCCCCCTCCACCCTCTCAGGAGACCAATCTAAAAGGTGATTAGCAGAGGTAGAGGCCACTTCCTCCCTCCCCTTGCAGACATATTAGGGCAAACCTGGAGCTCCCCAGGCTGGGAGGACTGATTAATCTGATCGCTCATCTGCGCCAATGTCTTTTCAAACTGCTTTTCCAAAGCAGCGTGTCTTCTCTTCTCAGCCCTAAGCTCTGATTTGGAAGTCTTTTTTTGGAGCTAGGGCATTGGCTTTGATTTTAGCAGCCACTTCTGTTTGTAGAACGCCTTTGTCTTTTTCTTGTCTTAACGGGCTGGAGGATCACAAAGTTCTTCTGGCCCCATGGAGGCTTCCTTCTCCATTATGCCAACAGGACAGACACCGGAGGCGCGGAGAGCTTCCCCACGTTAAGTGCAGCTTGTAGTGAGGACCAAATGAGCTCTAAGGCTGTGAGACCCAATCAGTATTCACCAAGGAGAAAACGAAAACGAAACCATCTCCAAATTGGCTGCCTGCCACATGTGGCAGCCCAGGAACAGTCTCAATGCTCTCACAGCTCAATAGGTCCTGCCAGCTCCAAGCTGCTTTGCGCCAGCCTGAACAGCTGCAAAGCGGAGAAATTTGATTCTGGAATCAGCTTTGAAGCGGGGAGACAAGCGGCAGCACTTTCCAATCTTCGGGCTGTATGGGAGGCTCGTTAGAACTCTCCCTGTAGCTGCAGCCTTCCAATGAGGCAGCACCGAAACCTCGACACTGCCGGAGAGCAAATCCCTGCCTCCTGAAGCCTTTTCTCAACCGGAGCCCCGGGAGCAGCAGAAACAACGAGGGAAAGAAACCCTTATCAAATATCAAGTAAACTCTTTTAAACTTGTGCAAAACTCAGACTATCTTCCAGAGACTAAGCTCTAAGTCAAGAGCTGAGTCAAAAAGATGGCGAACAGCTAAGGCTGATTGGTTTTATACTGGCAGACCCAGCTCTATGACGTCAGTAGTAGGAGTCATACCCATTTCCTGGACACTCTTAGCAGCGTGTATGAAAATTCACTGTTCTATAGTTGCTCTGTATTGTGGAACTTCTAAGTAAAAACCATCTGATTATAGAATCTTTTCTCAAAATGGAAGCTAGGCTACAATACAAAAACAATTGAAATTCCTGTTCACTCAGGCATTATAACTATAATTACCTCACCAGACTGCCTTTATGTTTGCCTCTTATTCAGTTTTTCTATTTTTAAAAAAGTAATCACTTTTGTCATTTTAAAAATCTCTGTTGATTTACAGGGATGACTTTAATACTCCCCAATTTATCTTGAAAATAGAAATATAGAATATAGAAATATAGAATATAGAAATAAGATAAAATAAAATATCTTCCAAAACAATAGTGAAAGAGAAGGCTGTGTATTTTCAGAAGTTATTTCAAAAATATGTTATTTTATGTCTGCTTTTCTTGGATCAGCTTCTGTCATTAATTCCCCAATCGATAAGAGGGAAAAAAAGATGGATCAGGAATAATTCAAGATAAAGTCTGAACATACATAAATCCCAAGGATTGATTTTCTTCAAGGTTTATTCCAAACCATCAATTCTAATGTTATCTTCTCTTTTTAACAACTATTCATTAAGAAATAGAAATACAGAATTATTAAATGCTGTTAATCAATTACATGGCATGGATCCTATAAAGGAGGATGTCAACGAACACTGTTGAAGAAACTAACATCAATGCAAGTGTTACACATCGCAACCATAAAAACAACCCATATCTGGTTTCTTTTCCTTACAAAAAACCTGAGAAAGGGATATATTTAAAAATCTTCTATTTTTCCCACAGCAATAACCTTGCGAGGTGGGTTGGGCTGACAGAGAGTGACTGGTCCTAAGTTACCCAGCTGGTTTTCATGTCTAAGGAGATATATTTATATGCTCGTAGGTCTGGTTATACACCTGTTCACTTTAACAAAAGTTTATATCCATACTATGGCACAAGACTGGCTATTGATATAAACATACGGCTTAGTCCTCATTTACTACCCACAATTGGGGTTGGCAATGCAACTAACTGAAACCATGACTGTGCTTACTTCATCTTTCTTTTGCGTACCTATAAAGGATGCAAATACAAGGACTGGTCATTAGTTTTTCATTAGCATCATTAATTGTGAATGGTCTATGAAGCAGTTACTAAATAAGAACTACCTGTAATTGAAAGACCATCCACTACCTTATCTGTCACCTTAACTAATATATGCTTTCCTCCACAAAACTTTGTTTCTGAGCAACAAGAAGATTAAATTATCTCAGTTCTCATGGTTGCATAGAGAAGTTGGAGAACCTGCATGGGAAGAATCTATGTTAAGAACAAGAGCCAGAATAAACTCTGATAGGCACAACCTATTAATGAAGCAGATCAAGAATGTGGGTACCTATCAGAAGGTCTACAAATTGACTCTATTCTCAGCACATCTATTTTTAATCTCAGAACCTTTACTAGTTTTTTCTAGAGTTTAGCTGAAATAATACCTGTTGCTGATTTAAATTATCAAGCCCTGCCACATATGTCTTTAGTAAAATATATGATGGGTAAGTACCTTCCAGCATTTGACAATGCTTGTCAACAAGGATTTTCATTTTTCCCCAGTTTTCAGGTATCAGAATTATTAAATATTATTGAATAAACACATCTGTAGCTTATGAGAAAGTCTCTTTTTGACAGCTTATTTTCACTGTTCATAATTTATGTATTTTAATTGAGGTGGAATGAGCACAATGGATTTGTATCACACAAAATTAAACTAAACTTTATACTACATAACCCACTGCTGCACAAAACGTAATATCAGAGCACTACATAACACTTTCCCACTACAAAGTTTTTTTCAAGGTACAACTGAACAATAAAGCTATAGACCATATAGGACCAGCAAGCAAGCATGATCCGGAAGAAAAGTGGTGAGCTGCATGCCAAAGAAGAAATGACCTTTCCTTCATGGCCCACCTCAATTGCCAGCCATTTGGAAAATGCTTCACTTGCTAGTTTTAAAAAGTAATGTATTAAGAGAGGAATAAGACATATTGGCATTGCTATTTCCATCAATTATTGTGCTTGCCTTTAAAACCAAGCAGTTCAAGGGCATATTTAAAAATGGTACTTTAAAAGTTAAACATTTACTTTGACTGATTTTGTTAAAGCTCTCACTTTGTTACATTAGATTTTCCTAAGTTTTCCTTGATGAGCAAGGCACTTTCCAAGTGCAGAATCAGTGCAGAAAAAGAAGTCAATGTTACCACTGTACTTCAGAGCCATTACAGGTAGTCCTCAACTTTTGACGACAATTGATCCCAGCATTTCTGTTAAGTGAGACGTTTGTTAAGTAAGTTTTGCCCCATCTTTCTTGCCACAGTTGTTAAGCGAATCACTGCAGTTGATAAGTTAGTAACCTAGTTGTTAAGTGAATCTGGCTTCCCCTTTGACTTTGCTTGTTAGAAGGCTGTAAAAGGTGATTACGTGACCTTGGGACACAACAATGGTCATAAATATGAACCAGCTGCCAAGCATTTGAATTTTGATGATATGATCACAGGGATGTTGCAAAGGTCATAACTGTGAAAAATGGTCACAAGTCACATTTTTCAGTGCCTTGTAACTTTGAACAGATCACTAAATGAACCGTTGTATTACCTGTATTAAAGGCAGGTTCAAGACAGAGACAGTGTAATAGAGATCACACTTTTTCAGATTCTATTATAAAAGCTCTGAATTTTATTTGTTTTTTTATCCTGCTTTTGTTGTTTTTATAAATAACACAAGGAAACAAACATACCTAATACTTCTTCATCCTCTAATTTTCTCAACAATCGCCCTGTGAGGTGACTGGCCCAAAATCACCCAGCCGATAACTGTAATATTAAAGGGATATAATTCTGACACACTGTAAACTTAAACATAGACTAAATTACAATTGTGAGAGATCCTGGGAACGGGAAGGACGTTTATAAACATCATATATTAAGATGTAATCAGAGTTCACAAAGATTGTGACTGAAAAGAGGATAAAAACTCTTCATATCTACCTTCCCAAATTGAACACCATGAAAATGCAATGCTAGGGTATCATAATTTACACACAAGTGAGAGGGAATGTTGCAGTGAACTTTGGAACAAGAAGAAATCCAGCACAATATATAATTTATTTATTTTTGCCCTCTCCCTTCTGAGTTTTCTCACCGACTTCTGCACAAAATAATTTAGTGGATATACAAAATACAGCAAGCTTGTGAAATAAGATCATTGCCACAGAATGCCATTTTGCCTTCATCACATTCTTGAGTTATTAACTAGGCAGTTAATTTATACTATTTCCAAGGGCAAAGTTACCAACCCTAAGCTCTTTCCTTATTTATGTACTGATCAAATTTATATAGCTGCACATCTCACCAAATTGACTCTGGTGGCTTACAATAATCCAGTTATAATATATCTTTTTTACTGTATGCCAGTCAAAGAAGAGACAGTTCACAGAAATATTAGGAAGCCAGTCATATACATTTTGTAACACCATCCTTGTTCTTTATCAAGAACCATATAATTCTTTATTCTTTATTGGCCAAGTGTGATTGGACATACAAGTTGTTGTCTCCAGGGCATAAGCTGTCATTGTACATACAAAGAGCAAAGTGATAGGTTGTAGATCATAAATCATAATGATTTTGAAGTCATATTCAAAAAGTAGATTGCTTTATGAGAAGCTACAAAAAAGCACATGAAAAAATTAAATCAACACAAAGAGCACTTTTTACCCATTTAAAGGCAAACAATTGTGGGCTCCTCAGAACTTTAAGGAACATAGGAAATAATTCATTTTCGCTGCTTAAAATTTGGGTTTCTGCAACAACTGTGGCATTGGACATGCTTCAAGCACCACCCTCAACAATTGTGGATTTTTTCAGCTTTTAATATCTTGTTAAGCATTATTTGTACTGTTATCTAATAAGCCACATTCTTTAAAGATAGTGGAAAGTACATATTTTAATTAGCATAAACTAATTTAAAAGCCTAGGCTTGTTTCAATCAGGGTTAACTAAGCTACTATAGAAAAGTTTATATGTCTTATGGCATAAATTGTGTTATTCATACAATAACTGGATTCACACATTATGCTAAACAATGGCTTAACAGAACATACAGTTCCATACATATATGTGTGCTTTTAACCACCAGGTGATATATATATATATATATATATATACATACACTTCGGTAGGTTTGTATATTCTGAGCCTTATGTTACATATTATATAATATGCAATAGTCTGCTTTCATTTCCAGATCATAAATTTGAGCTAGCCATCTTGATTGTTCATTTATTTGTAAAATAAATGTCCCATAAAAAGGTACAAAAACATTTAAGCTAGAGGGAAAGCATCAGAGATTCTGAAGAACAGTCACTGGTTTTACACAGTACACTAAACCATGGCTTTACTTATGTTTCTTAAAACAAATTACAAGCAGCTGATTTATATAACACTAACCCATAAACCAACAAAAGTGGTAGTTGAGATATCTATCAAAATACCAAGAAAAAAAAAGAGAGCTCAACATAATTATGTCAAACCAATATCGTGTTTCTCACAAAATAAGGCAGGGCCTTATTTTTTTTTTTGAGCCCCGAAAAAATGGCTAGGCCATCTTTTCGGGGGTAAATTAATTTCTCTCCCCGCCCCCATCAGCAGGTGGGCGGCAGTGATGTGGATGTTGGCTTTGGCAGGGAATTTTAAATTGCAAGACCTTTGGCGCCTGCCACTGCTGCTTCCTCTGCCGCTCTTGCTTTTCCTTTGCTTACCTCCACAGTTCCCGCCGGCGCCGGCACGAGAACAGCAGCAGCGCCAGCGGGAACGTGGAAGCGTTTCTCCTGCTGCTCGGGTATGTGCGGAAGCCTCCTGTGTGTCTTCCACGTTCCCGCCGGCATGAGAACAGCAGCAGTGCCGGTGGGAACATGGAAGTGTTTCTCCTGCAGCTCGGGTGTATGCGGAAGCCTTCTGTGTGTCTTCCACGTTCCTGCCGGCACGAGAACAGCAGCAGTTCCGGCGGGAACATGGAAGCGTTTCTCCTGCTGCTCGGGTGTGTGCGGAAGCCTCCTGTGTGTCTTCCACATTCCTGCCAGCACGAGAACAGCAGCAGTTCCGGCGGGAACATGGAAGCATTTCTCCTGCTGCTCAGGTGTATGCGGAACCCTCTTGTGTGTCTTCCACGTTCCCGCCGGCGCTGCTGCTGTTCTCGTGCTGGCGGGAACGTGGAAGACACACAGGAGGCTTCCGCACACACCCGAGCAGCAGCAGAAACGCTTCCACGTTCCCGCCGGCGCTGCCGCTGTTCTCATGCCAGCAGGAACTGTGGAAGCCATGGAGGCAGCTCCCCCGCCCGAGAAGCAGCAGAAACGCTTCTACACTTCCTGCTGGCGCGAGAACAGTGGCAGCGCCGCGCAGGGCATTGTTAAAGGCAAGTTCCCCCCCCGCCCTCCCCCCCAGCATGTTTTAATCCCCGGCCTCCCCACCCAGCATGATTTAAACTAGGCCTAAATTTGGGGGGAGGGGCTTAATTTCATTTCATGCCTAGAAAACATGCTGGGTCTTCCTATTGGTGGAGGCCGTATTGTTGGAGAAACACGGTATTATGGTTATTGTTCACAGATACTAAATCATAACCATGATTAACAAACCACAGCATTTAAGTTAGTTACTAATTGAGGGAACCAAATGAAATAATTCCAGAGGCAGAACAGTAATATATGAAAACAACCCAAAATTTACATACTGCTACACAAGGCCTATGCAAATGTGTCAACACGCAAGCACACATGTAAGATGTTAATTAGAATGCTGAACAGATTAAAAATGAAAGCAAAAATAATGGATCTTTGTTTGGAAAAATGGAAGTCATAGTTTAGGGCCTCTGTGGTTATCAAAAATTGTTGCTGAGATGAGAGACAAAAAAAAATTGGCAAAATTGTATTGCAAGCCAGCTTTTTTGTCATTACTAATAACATCCGTAATAAAATATCTAAAAGTTGCTAATAAAACCAAGCTATTTGACAGAAATGAATATAGATGTCTAGAAATGGCAACAGAGAAAATAGAATAAACATTATTTTTAAAACCTAGAACAAAGGCATAGAAGCAACCAGGTCTTATAAACTGTGGGCAGGTTTCACATATTGGACTAGGGCATGATGGGTTTGCATACATCACATTAGCACATTTTATGAAGCCAAGTACTATGACTAAAGTATGGATCATACATTAGTGTACATTAAGTATTTTGTCTTTACACACAAGTTAATCTACTTTTTAATAAATCTGGTGGTTTACCTGCTTACACGAGAAAAAATATACCTCATGGGTCACAATGGGAGTTTATGAATCTTATCAAATCTAAAACTACCACTTGCAAAAGATAAAAAGAAAATAAGCTTCTAAGTGTAATCAAACTACATGAGAAGTAGAATCTAAAAGGAAACTCAGCCATGTAATACCTAGTGAAATAACAATGACTTTGTACAGTTCCCATTTGTTCAAATATGCACATGGAAAACTTCAGCTGGCTATGTACTACATTTTTATTTTATGAACAATGGATAACTTTGCTTTCCAAAATTTCAATGACAAATGGGAGACCTGAATGAACATGCTGTTAGAGCTCTCACAGTAGTTTATTGAAAGATGCTTTTAGAAATACATTTGTTTGTAAGACTGCTTCCAAAAATAGTTATTTACTGAAAATGCAAAGGAAAAAAGAGGAAGTGACCAGCAGCCTGACACAAAGCAGAACAGATGGAGGAAAGAAGATGAACCTTACTTCCTGCTCCTTTCAGCAAGCCAGGTGAGTGCCAAGGTCACTTCTGAATGAATAACCTATTCTGAACTTTCAAAATATTGCTCAAGGCCAGTAAATGGTTATAGATGAGAGAAAGGCATAAATGTGTCATGTTTCTGGATTTCTGAAGAGTTAAAATACTCTACCCTCTTGAAACCTTTGAGAATAAGGATAATAGCGGAGCACAGAAGACATGAGGGAATGGGTAGTTCAAAGCTCTTCATTACAATGGCTTTAGTTTAAGATGTTCATGTCATTCATGGTGATTTTCTCAGGTACTAGTAACCCTGTTTCTTCCTTCCAACTCTGATTCCTTTCACCAGCTCCAAACAGCATAAACAAACTTCATCCCCAACAGTTAAAACCCAGAGAAGTTGTGCTTCAAGGTCACTCTTGCTTGCACAAGCAGGCCTTGCTTCAGCAACTTTTACTGCAACACTATTCCACTCAGATGAAAGGGAAGGAGGAAAAAGTAAAGAACTCAGTTGTAATTCTTTACTTAAGGCAAACACAAAAGTAAGCCCTTTGCTATAAAAGTATTCCAAAATACACTTATGCACCTTAATCAATTAAAGGATGAGATATCTCAACATCAGGAACATTCCAGTGACCTTCATCACTTACTTTTAAAAAACGCAAAGTATTCTTATACTTATGAAAAAGACAGAGCAAGTTAGGAGAAGAGACGCAAGCCTTCAGCTATCCCACACAAACTTTTCTTCAGATGTTTGTCAGGTTTCCTTTTTACTTAAAGCAGATCTGGGATGAAACTATAAGAGAACAGATGAGCTTCCTTTCTACTATTCAAGCCCAACATAATGCAAATATATTACAAAGGTCCAAAGACTATACCGGGAAATTAGCTTTATGATAGGTAACATATTGTTATGACTCATGCTGCTTAAAACATGTGTCATTTTAAGAAAGAACCCTTTCAATCCTGCAGTCAAGCTACACAACATTGGGATGTGGGTGGAGACAAGGAGGAAAAAGGAATGACAGATGAAACAGATGTCAACATACAAGTAGTTACAAATAGATGGCATTTAATTCAGATGTGCCAATCTATCAGTCCAAATTCTTTGTATTGAAATGGAACATCCTGCTCTGACACCTTGATCCCCCCCAAGCTTGTTGCTAATGTCCTTTTTCCTATAATCGAAAGAGAAGCTGAAGAACTCTCTGCTTACATTTTTTTAGCCTTCCACAAAAGCATTTCAAAAAAAGACAAATATCTGGAAAGTGGATGGGAGAAGAGTTCCAGTTTTTTACACCCCCCCCCCAAAAAAAAGACTATGCATCTCTGTACAAATTTCTCTTAGTTTTCATAGCTATTAAAATGAGAGAGGGAGAGGGAGAGAGAGGTAGGCTGGGCTTAAGCCAAGGACAGCAAGGTAAATTAGGTGCTCCCTTAAGCTTGCCAAGTAAGGGGCCATTTTCTGAGACAGTTTCAACTTATCTGCACTTTGGGATTTCATGACTACTCCGGGGATTGCTATATTAGGAAAGCAAAACAAAAGCAATGCAAAAAAAAAACTTACCAGGGATAGCGTTAATTTTATAGGCAGCTAATTATGCCTCCTCTGACAGAGCTAATTTAGCCATTGCTAGTCCTTCTCCACACACAAAAAGAGAGGGGAAGAGAGACGTGGAGGAAGAGGAAACAAAGGCAGCAGGAGATGTAGGCCAAGCTCTCTGGAGTGTCCACTGTGGTACAAAACTGAGCAGCTGCCCTCCCAAACTATTCGCCATTTTTCTTTGTCTTTCAGCTGACCCCTGCCTCAGTGCAAAACTCCCAGAGACTCCAATGAGACACGGTGCAGCCTCCTTCCACTTTAACGGTGAAAGGCATTCAATCTAGCTTGCTCTCGGACGCCGAACCTCCCCTCGGCCGGCCCCTCGTTGGCCAAGCGCCTTCCTCGCGGAGGTTCCCCGCGCCCGGATTGGCTGCTCCACTCGTCACTTAAACCCTCCTTTGTACACTTCCTGTTTTACAAGTTACCTTGAGAAGGCAGAACAGGGGTCAGACGCGGAGACTTCAAGCCAGGAGCAACTTATGTAAAAGGCGGATCTCCTGGAGACGCTTCAGGGTCACAATAGAGCAAAAAAGGAGCGGGGTGTAGGGGAGGGTGCAAAGAGGAAAAGCAGATGACACGGAGCCTATTGAATAGGCGATGGCTGACCCTGGGAGTTGCGGGGGTTGCTTTTTCCTCCTTCCCTAAAAACGTGCAAGGTTCCATTTTCGAAGAGGGCGGGGGGGAGGTTAGGCGCCTCGCGATGGGATCCGGGGGCTGTCCGTGAAAAGGCAGCGAGAAGACGCAGTGCCTTGAGAAATGCTGCTTTCCTCGTGAGCAAGGAATCGAGGCGGGAGGAACCTTGGGAGTCCCGAGGTTTAATTTTTAGAGCCTCGCTTCGCCCTCACGAATAATGGGGAATTCAGGCGGGGGGATATGTGTGGAAAGGCTCCGTTTCCCCTTCCCTCCCCCCGCCCCTTTAAAGTGGTCCTTGGGCGCTCCTGGGATTCCCGCCCTCATCCTGGGCTCAGCGGTTTACCCACCCAGCCGATTTCTTGAATGAAGGCGACTCTTCCCTCAACCGCATCTGTTTTGTTACCTAAATTGCAAGCCAGGGCAGTTGTGTTTCTCACGGCAAGGCAGTGTTAAAGCAAGGGGTGGTCGTTGGAATGAAAGAAGAGGGGAAGGGGCAGGGCCAGCGGAGAGAAACAGAAAGGATAGAGAGGCACAGCAAAGAGGCCGAAACGTAGGCTTTTCCTTTACAAGCTGGAAAAAAGGGTTTTTAAAATGTATTGCCAAATGCAGAATTTCTTGTTTGGATGCTAATCTCAAAATTGCAAAGTCATTCAAACAATTTTGAATATAATCATAAAACATGCATACATTTCATATACAAAATGCCCTGAGATTATAGAGGTATTTATGAGGTAGGATCCCCTAAGGTCTAATTTAAAATCAAGACACATCAGAAAAGTCAGATGATTTATATTAATCTTTGTTTTAAGATGCACCTGCATTTTTTTAAAAAGTATCCTTAATGGTTAGTATAATGTAGAAACTGCGTTGGGCAAAGTCTTTTCTAACTTTGCAACTCCAGGAGTATTGAACTCCAAGTATCCCAGATTAGCAAGAAGTCAAGAGAGGCTGTTGTAAATTTAAATCACTAGATCTGTTAGGTTCACCTTAGAAATAAAGTTCTAAGTTAGTGAAGAAAATAGTTTGTAGTTTAGAAGTCAGCTTAATCATAACTAAACCTAAATAGAAGATTGAAAAGGCACCTGTAACGTTCATAAAAAGGCAGCAAACAATTATTAACAATCATCTTAAATTATGGAAAAGTTCCATAACTAGGAACGGAGAGGCAATCCAAGATGCATTCAAGGAGAGCAAAACTACTTTCCTGCATTTCAATAGTAAATGGTTACTTAGGAAATAGAGAATCCCAGGCTTCAAGGAAGAACAACAACTATGAATACATGAGAAAACAGTTCACAAAAGTGGGTGGCTATGACAAATATTTTTTCATTTGTGTGAATATTTAGAGGAAGGGAAACTTATTATTTCAGCATTTCTCAAACTTGGCAACTTCAGATTGTGTGGACTTCCAATTCCCAGAATTCCATACATCTGAAAGTTGCCAGGTTTCAAAAACACTGATTTACAATCTAGTCCAAGCAATGCTTTCAAATAAGCAGCTGAAGAGACTCTTGTCATATCATAAATGTGACCACATTTCTATAAAAAGTCTTCTGAAACTCAAAATCATTTCAAGTCAAGAGAAAGGTCATTTCCCCCCACCTTTAGATCAAAAGTTTATTGTGGAAATAAACAATACAAACATAACTCTTGCAGACTTGGAAGGTCTGGAAAATTCAAGACTTGCTCCAGCACTCCATGGTGACTTCAGCTTGATTTGGGTTCAATTGTGTGTATAATAATTCTTTAAAGAGAAATGACAGTATACCAGCTACTGTAAAAAAGGTTGGGGTCCAGTTACTTACCTCTGACAAGTAGCTATAAGATACTTCAATTATCTAGCACTAGAAGATAAGCAGGATGGATTTGATTTAAATCAAGTCAATTTAAATCACGATTTAAACCGTGAGGCTTGATTTACATCATAATTTTTAAAGAGCAACTGTCATCTCTGTCGAGCAGCAGCTCTTCCTCTGACCTCCTGTTGACTCACCAACAGTCCCAAAATTGCAGAATATACAGCCTCATGCTGCATAACTAAGCTCCATTTCATGCTGAATAAATTCATGTATCTTAAATAGTAAACTATCTTTAGATAGATTTTTACTCCAAAAGCATTTTATTAAAATAAATTGATAAAAATAAAAAAAATCCGATTTAAATAAAAAAATCTGATTTAAATAAAAAATTCTTTTTTAATTTTTTTTTAAATAAAAAGAATAGATTTTTATCCACTCGGTAGATAAGTCACCTATAAGTTATACCAAAGTGACCTACGCAGATTGTAAGAATACATTCCTTGTCTTCCTGATGTTAACAGCATCCCCACTTTTCCAGCCAAATGGGTCTACCTCATCTGCCATTATCTAGTCCCACTTTTACACTTTGAATAACTTTATTGTCATTTTGAATGTACACTAATCAACATACATTAAAATGAAAATTTGTTGCAACAGCTCTCAAAGGGTCTCCATCTCCAATATAAACTACATAAACATGACAAAATAAATATAGTAAATACAAAATTATGCATATACCCACATATATATTTTCTGGTCTTTTGTGCCAGAATCAGCACTTAGCTGTAATCTTTGTTGGTGCTTAAATGTCCTGACATATGCTTTCTCTTGAAACTGCTCAAGTTTTTAAAATGATCTTTGCACCTCCTAGTTTTAAAGTCTTGAGAGATGTTAAGTGGTTTATTATATTTTATGTAAAGAGCATTTTAAATTCTCCAATAGCAAAGATAAAAGAAAAAGGCTGAAATGAGTTTGACATACAACAGCCAAACATTTGGACAGTAATATTTCAATAAACAGTCCAATTCAGCACTAATTCTCAGTGAACAATAGAATAAATGAAGATACACTGAACAATTGCCTACATAATATCTATTTTTAAGTGAACTAGATTTTTAAAACTTGCAAAAATGACTGACGTAAAACACTTATCATTAACAAAAAAAATCCTTGTGAAAATATTACTGTAGCCCATCACAGTAGCTTATTCAGATAACCATGGTGCTGACTTCTCTACATAATTGTAATGTTTACATATATTTAAGGCTCATAACACTTTGAGATTGTATACTGATAATGATCATAGGGAAAACAGAATGAACTTTGAAAGTGTTATGACCAGGCTAAGATATGGTTTTAAAAGTTTCTCAACCTTGACAGCTTTAAAATAGATGGAATTCATCTCCCAGAATTTTCTAGATAGCTGTGGTGTGCTAGCTGGAGAATTCTGGAAGTCCAATCTATTTTAAAATTGCCATGAGTCAGAAACCTTCCTTTAAAATTATAGGCAAAACTCTTGTTATTGCTCTGGACCACAGTATAAAAATAAAGCTCTCCGTGTACACAAAGCCTATACATGCTTCAAAAAGGTGCTGTAGTGTCCTAAGACACTATTAACTACAGGAACATCTACAGTTTTTTCTCCATCCCAATAAACTGTTCTGTTTTGATGCAAAATAAAAGACAAGTATCAAGTAATTGGTCTACAACCAAGATGTAACCTTACCTCCAGAGAAGAATGGAGAACTGGAAAAGAGCAGAAGTGCTTATGGAAAGAGGCAGGAATGAATAGGGGGGAAGGAACCTGCCTGGAGATGACACGCTCACATAAACATGAAAGCAGAGAAGGGGGGAGGCTTTTGATTTAGAATACAACTCAATGTATATTTAATTGGAAATAAATCTCACATAGCTTTAATTGTAATTAGTAAACATTTGTGTTTAAAAAGGCAAAGAGGAAGTTAAGTATAGCCACTACTACATGAGCTGAACTAGCTACTAGGCAGAGTTGATATTATTTAATAAATCGCCCATTTGCTTTTGCTGTCTTACATTATTTTTGTCTGGGCTGCATGAGTCAATATTAACTGTTTTTATGTCTTCCCTAATTTTGTATATTGCCCAAAGTCCATTGGAGTTGGGCAGCCAGTAAATTTAAATAAATATTTAATAAAAAATAAGTGCAAGCTCTCATGAGATGCATCTATGTAACTGCCATATCTTCCCCTCTTCTCTCCCTCACCTCCTCAAATGAAATTAAATCCCACACCTCTCAAGCCATTCCTGGCATCTGATGAAGTGAAGGATGGGAGGCTATCACTCTCCAAGACAAAAGGATCCAGAAGAATTTTGAAACACCTTGAAAGTTCCCAACAAACTGAACTATGTGCATTATCTATTAGAAGCATTATTTTCTTCAGCACAGAACAGAAATTATTGACTTAGGGTTCTGAAGTGGCCCTGGTAGATACATAAATTACATATTTAGAAGTGTTTAAAAGCTAGAATATAACACCTGCAAAGTTAGCTGCCCCACATTTAAGGTCATATATAAAGCATATTCAAATTTGTTTCTGAATCCAAAGTGCTCACTTTTTTTCTGTTAAAGACTTATTTTTAGATTCACATTTCACCTTTATTTTGTATAACTCAAGGCAACTAATTAATACTTGTGTCTCTTATTTTCCCCACAATAATACTGGGGAATAGCAGGTTGGGCTCAGTGTGACTGGCTCAAAACCTAATTTTTAAAAACTGACTTTCCTGTCTAAAGGAAAACATGATATAAACTACGATACTTCAAAAATCAGAATGTAACTACAGAAATTGGAGCAATGAAACACAGATGTTTAAATATTTTTCTTTTCTTTTTCATTCTATATACCCTTCTTCTAATCCCAATCATAGCCATGGGAAGTACGAGATTCAGAGGCTGTCAAGAGCCAGAGATCAATAAGAGTTTCGATCATCAACACCAGATCTTCCTGAGAATCGTGCAATTCCAAGAGATGAAACTCACTTTGCCTCCTTAAGAGGACATAGGTACCGGGTTTGTTCGAAAAACTTACCATGATTATATGAATCATGGTTTACTGAATGAACCACATCACTAGGACTCATGCAATACCGGTACAAGCATAGATTAACGGCTCGGGGTAACGTCGGAGCCCAGCCAGAATTCTGACTTTTTCTTGGCTGTTTAGAACCCAGGAGAAATTCAGGTTCCTTCCACTTAAGCCACGCCTCCGACTGAACCCTGCCGGCCCCTCTGCTCTCCTCTATGGAAAGTTACCCATGGTCACAAGCCCCGCCCTTTCCGATGTCCGCCTCGAGGCTTGGATAGAGGGGCGGGGAAAAAGACTCTTTCCGTTGCACGCTGCTTTCTCCACGGTCCGTCCGCAATCTTTTACCCAATGGCCTACCGACAGTTCCGCCCATTTGTCTACCCCGCCGGCGGCCAATCAGGAACGACAACGGAGGGCCATTCCAACCAATCAGAAGGACGGGCAGGGTGAATGGCGGCGACGGGAGAAGGGGGAAGGGAAAGATAAGTCCAACCGCCACTCCACCTCGGAGCTTCCTTCGCCCTACTTTAACTCACCGTCCAGCTCCGAGTCCGTGGCTCCCGTTGCACTTCGGTTGCAGCGGAGAATGCCAGTGGTTTAGCCGCAGTTCGGGCGCTTTCCACCGAAACGAGCGGGAGGGGGCGGGGATGTGAGGGAACGGAGCGAGCGCGAAGTGGCGGTGAAACAAGATGGCGGCGGGGCCGAGACTGAGGAGGACGACAAACCCCGCCCCCTTCCCTCTGGGCTAATGCGCAGGCTCAACGTTCCAATTTCGTCTACCTCTCCATTCTCTCGGAAGTGTAGGTTACCGCGAGAATTCACCAAAGGGCGAGAATTATTTTTTTTCTTGTCGCTGCAAAGAGGGAGTTGGTTCGCCCGCAGAATTGTGGGAAGTGTAGTTTGGAGCCGCCGATACAGGACTGTAGTTGAATTCTGCCCACTGTGTGGCTGCTGGGTTTGCCCGCCGGCTGCAGAGGAAAACCTGGCCTGGGAACAAGCAGCTGCACACCTCTGATCTCCTTCGTTTGCTGTTTGTCTTGGAAGGTGGGAGGACACTTTAATTAAGCAGCAAACCGGAGAACACATTCCCGTACAGCAGAGGTCTCCAAACTTGGACGCTTTAAAACTTGTGGACTTCAACTCCCAGAATTCTCCAGCCAGCTGGCTGGAGAATTCTGGGAGTTGAAGTCCACAAGTCTTAAAGCGGCCAAGTTTGGAGACATCTGCCATACAGTAACTCCAGGAATGATATTAAGTAGATGTCGACTTGGGACCAAACTTGGAACCAAAATTTTGATTCCTAACTAAGGAGGAGCTTTAGTGAATCATGCCTCACTTTATCACCTTTTTTGCCATGGTTGTTGAGTGAATTCCTGCAGCTGTTAAGCAAATAGACAGTCTTTAAGTGAACACAGCTTCCTCATTGTCTTCCTTTCCCTCCTCCCCACCCCTAGAAGAATGAAATTTTGGGGGAATATTAAAAAGGCAGGATAGAATATTTACCCTGAAGGAGAAATGGTGAAAAAACCCTTAAGGGAGCAGAAGCCAGTCCCAGTTTTCCTGCCCAGGAAGAAACTGAAGAGGCCAGCTTATAGAAATGCAGATTTCTATCCCAGGGCAGTTATTTGAATTCTACTATGTAGTACACTGAAGATGGTATTTAATTTCATTGTACGATGTGCAATGACAATAAAGTAAACTAAACTAAATTTGGGTCAGGCAGAAACTTCAGATAAGCAACACAATCAAGCCAAAGGTCGACAAAATTAGCTCAGACAAATGCCTAGGATTTGCATTTCCCCTTTTTCCTATAGAGCCAGCCAGGACCCCTACATAATGTCCCAAAACTGCACGCTGTATGTATATTGGTTCTGTTCACCAATAAACAGAATCTTTCTTTCCAATCAGCCTCCATTTTATTCCCAGCTTGGAACTGGACCTGGATATTTCTTCCAACAAAGCCAAGTGGGAAGGTCGCAAATATGGCTCCAGGACACTGCAATTATTGCAAATCCCTGCCGGTTGCCATGCATCCAAATTTTGTTCTCATGACCGTGGAGATGGTACAATAACTGTAAATTCAAGGACCAGTTATAAGTCACTTTGAACAGTTCTTAAAGAAATGGCTTTAGGACTACCTGTATTAGCGTCAGAATGACAATCAAGGGACAAAGGAATGCAGCTAGTCTGTTTCACTTAATTCTTGGGATAGGAGACTGACGTAAGGTTCAATTGCCACATTGTGCACTCTGCATGCCTTTTGCCTCCTACATGTCGAGGGACATCATCTTTCATTAAGCTGAGGCATTATTCAAATCCAGACAGCCACTAGATGGAGGGTTAGAACTCTTTGTATTGTATGTTTGGCTTGCAAATGTTTCCAACCCAGGTCCTGCAATTGAAGGAAAGGAAACACCATCCAGGAGGCTGGACAACAAAATGCCCTGCTGAGAGGTTGTGTATTTCAGACTTTACTAACACACAATGTTATCACAATGTTTGGATAATGAAACATCTGCAAGAAAACAACCAAGCTCACAGACCACCGAGGATCCCTCATTTCAACCCTGACCTATTCTCCTTTATTGAAACTTCACTCTGCTCGCAAGAGCCTGGCTGAAAACGGTCAAAAGAGTCAGAGAATGACAAGAAACTGCGAATGGTTACACCAAGAATCTGGAAGGCAGGACTTCAGTTTCCTTGAGATGATGTCAGCCTTTTTTTCCCAAACCGCAAAGGTATGATAATTGTCCTGGGCTTCCATGGCAGAGGTTGCTGAATTCTGTAGTTCCCTGTCATTTGGTGGACTATACTGTAGGTTCCTCATCCTAATCTACATTAAAGCTCCCTTTCGTGTTTATACATGCTCATTAAGAAGGGCATTCTACAGATTCTCAGATTATGGGGTGGATCTCCTTCATCCAAAGCAGAAATAAAAAATTGCACAATGTGCACAAATCATATTATTAAGGACAGAGACTAAGGGTAGCCCTTCCTAACTAAGGCAGGGCAAGAAGCCCCCCCTCTTCCCAGGCTCCCTTCCCTGTTTCACCTGCCCGCTCTCCCTCGCGTCCTTTCTTCCCCCCACGCCCCGGCGATGGCTTCTTCGACGCCTCCGGGTTCCAACTGGGGCCTGATCATGAACATTGTGAACAGCATCATCGGGGTTAGCATGCTGACAATGCCCTTCTGTTTCCGACAGGCATTAATGGTTATTATATAAAATATATAAGTTGAATATTCACCGTAGGAGCAGAAGCATGGCCTGCTTGTTATATTGCTCAAGGTTTATGTTTCATTTTTTTATTCTTATTTCGTATTCTTTTTAAATGGAGTCATGTTGTCTGTTCCTAGAACATCTATCCTGCATTATTGATATAAAAGGATAGCATATGTAAGAGTTCTTTTGATATATGAATTCCAAGGTTCATTATTTCTTTAATGCTTTCTCTCTCTTATATTGTCTGGTCATGGTTTTTATAACCTGGTGTTTAGACACCTGTTCATCTGTGTGACTTGTCTGACAGGCACAAAATATAGAATTTGGGATTAAACTTTGTTTTATAAATTGAGAAATTACAAACTATTTCTGTTCATCATTAAAGTAATTTTATATCTATATGAGAGTCATATAAATCTTGTTTCTTTTTTTCTATTTTTCCTTCCCCCCTCATCATTGCCATGGATGTTGAGAGGCTTTCAGATTGTGGAATCCAATGTAAAGTAGATTTTAGAAACATATGCCCCAGGATGTTTCATATTAAGAAATTATCTGTGTGTTTAAGCTCCAGATACATTCTTCAGGAGCCATTTTGGTGTAGTGGTTAAGGCATAGGCTTGAAACAAGGAGGCTGAATTGTAGCCCCACCTTACCCTAGTCCCACCTTAGGCCCAAAGCCAGCTGGGTGACCTTGGGCCACTCACTGTTTCAGTAGCCCTAGGAAGAAGGCAGTGGCAAATCTTCTTTTGAAATCTTGCCAAGAAAACTGCAGGGATGTTTCCAGGAAGATGTCAGGATTGACTTGAAGGTACGCACGAAAGATAAAGTTTGCACAAAAGATAAAGTTTGCTTTACAGAATAAAGAGCCCTGGAATATGTTTTTTGCAGTAATTAAGAAAAAAGTGAAGTGAAATTGCCTATCCAATGAATAAGTGGCATACATATTATAATAAATTAATATGCAGCTTCTTGAAATTCCCAGCCATTGCAATTATTGTTTAAAAGTTGCTCTTTTTTTAATTATGCTCTCTACATGGGGCTCCTCTTGAAGAGCATCCGGAGGCTTCAGCTGGTGCAGAATGCGGCCGCGCGGGTGATCTTGGGGGCTTCTCAGAGCTCCCATGTTACACCGCTCCTGCGCGAGCTGCATTGGTTGCCGGTGGCCTTCCGGGTGTGATTCAAGGTGTTGGTGATCACCTTTAAAAAGCTCCGGGTACTTACAGGACTGCCTGCTGCCACCATCGGCCTCCCCCCCGGCCAGTGCGCTCCCACAGGATGGGCCTCCTTGGGGTGTCGCCGGCTGGGCAATACCAGCTGGCAGCTCCGAGGGTGCAGGTCTTCTCTGCGGGGGCACCCTCCCTCTGGAATGAGCTACCTATGAAGATACGAACCATCACTGATCTACGGGCCTTCCGGCGCGTGCTGAAGACCCACCTTTTTCAGCAGGCCGGTCTGGCCTACTGCCATTAGGAGGGTTTTAATTTTTTAAATTTTAAACTTTTATTGGATTTTTATAGGTTTTTATTTTCAAATTCAGCCACTAATAATTCTTAATTCTGTTTTAAATTTTATGGACTGTATTGTTTTATTATGGCTGTTCACTGCCCCGAGTCCCTATTTGGGAGAGGGAGCGATATAAAAGTTAAATAAATAAATAATTAAATAAATAAAACATCAATATTTACATAAATATTATGTCCCGGTGCCTGGAGTCCTTGTGGAATTGGATGGGTGAGAACAGGCTTAGATTCAACCCTTCCAAGACTGAGTGGCTGTGGTTTCTGGCGTCCCGATATAGTCAGCTGACTCCATTGCTGACTATTGGGGGTGAGATCTTAGCCCCCACAGAGAGGGCTCGCAATCTAGGCGTCCTTCTGGATGTATGGCTGTCATTAGAAGATCATATTACGGCCGTCTCCAGGGGGGCTTTTCATCAGGTTCGCCTGATGCGCTAGTTGCAGCCCTTTCTTGATCGGGACGCCTTACGCACGGTCACTCATGCCCTGGTCACCTCCCGCCTGGATTACTGTAATGCCCTCTACATGGGGCTCCCCTTGGGGAGCACCCGGAGGTTGCAACTGGTACAAAATGCGGCTGCGCGGGTGGTTATGGGGGCGTCTAAAAGCTCTCATGTGACGCCTCTCCTGCACAAGCTGCATTGGTTGCCGGTGGCCTTCCAGGTGCGCTTTAAGGTTCTGGTTTTGACCTTTAAAGCGCTCCACGGCATCGGACCAGGCTATCTGCAAGACCGCGTTCTGCCGGTAGTCTCCCACCAACCTGTGCACTCCCACAGGGAGGCCTCCTTCGGGTCCCGACGGCCTCTATGTGCCGCCTGGCGACCCCGAGGAACAGGGCCTTCTCTGTGGGGGCACCCGCTCTCTGGAATGGGCTCCCCCCTGAGTTGAGAACGACCACCGACCTGAGGGTGTTCAGGCATGATTTGAAGACCTGGCTCTTGGAGCAGGCCGGCCTGGGCTGATCCTAAATTGATTTTAATGGGGTTTAAGTAATGAATTTTAAGGTTGGGATTTTAGATTTGGTTACAGCCCTTATTTAATTTTATTTTAACTGTTGTTTTAGTAGGCTGTGCACCGCCCTGAGTCCTTCGGGAGAAGGGCGGTATATAAATTGAATAAATAAATAAATATTTACATACAAGCCATGCCCACCCAGTCACATGACCACCAAGCTACACCCATGAATTAGGCCACACCCACAGAACCGGTTGTTAAGAAATTTGAATCCCACTCCTGCTCCTAACCCTCCATAATAGCCTAAAAACCTGACTCTGCAAATTGGCATGGGGTCCCAATGGGGAAATGAGGTACTGCTAGATTGACCGCAGACTCCACCTCCCCACATCTTGCTCCCCACACGTCCATCTTTTTTTATTAGATGTATTGATGTATTTTCTCTGTTTTCTTTTTCCTTGTTTGTTTTCTTCTATTATTTTGCTTTCATTTTGTTTAATCTTCCTTTTTATTTCCTCATTTTTATGGTTGTGAGTTGCCCAGAGTAGCCAAGGTGAGATAGGTGGATAATAATAATCATCATCATCATCTTGTGGGACTTTTGAATACAGATGGATTGCCATTTGGAGCACAATACATCAGATATTAAAGTTGTCAAGGGGTCTTGGTGGTGCAGGCTGTTAATCATCTAGCACTTAGTGCAAGCTGCCTGTAATTAGTGCAGGTTCGAATCCCACCAGGCTCAAGGTTGACTCAGCCTTCCATCCTCTCGGGATAGGTAAATTGAGGACCCAAGATTGTTGGGGGCAATAAGCTGACTTTGTAAAAAAATGCCACTTGGGGGGCCCCAAAAACCCTAGTAATAAGCAGGCATATACAATGGAATGAAGGCTATTGCCGAGCACTTAGCATGGTGCTCTAAAGACTGTAAGCCTCCCTGAGTCTCCAGAGAAGCGCAGCATATAAATGTAAATAATAAAATAAATAAATAAGGGCTGAAGTGTACAATGTATTGATATTGCTGTACCAGGAGACGCCAGAGTTGAAAAAAAGTACTGGAAAAAATAATAAAATATTGCGATCTGGCCATCGAAACTACATAGTTATGGATGAAACAAGTAAAAGTTATCAGGGCACTTGGTACCATTGTCCAATAATTTTACAAAATACATCAAGAAATTGCAGCTTTCTGCAATAACACCAGCGGAACTGCAAAAACTGCACTACTCAGAACATTGTATATTTTAAGGAGACTTGGATGCTGGCAACCATTAGAATCAGTCACTGGTATTTGTGATACATTTTAAAATGTTCAGTTGACTGAGCTTCATGTTTAATAAATAAAAGATAATAATATTGAAGAAGCTACTGTGGTTGTGTTTACACAATATATTAACTCAAAACACAATTATAACAGGGTGCCTAATTAACACACTTAAGACATCACGGCTGTGCATGCACAGCATGTTTAACTTGGTTATTAAATTTTATTTGGGGTTAATCATACTAACCAAACAAGCCAGGTTTGGAAAATAGAAGCAACTAAGCAAACTGTGTTGTGTGAAGGTATCATTTGGCTAAGGATATTATGACAGCAAAATGAGCAATGAATACATTTAATCAATAACTGAATCAATGTTAAATGAACACAGTATGGTTTGCTTGGCTTTGGCTTATTTTATTTACATAAAATTTTATATGCCATCTGCTTCGCAAGACTCAAGGCTATTTGCTATGATGCATACAATTAATAAATAGAAATTGAGATGATTTCCCACATTAAAAATCAATTTGAAGGCAGTAGTATTCCCATTTATGCGCAAAGACTTTGCAAAATAAGATGGTTCTTCAGTGTCATCTTAAAAACCAGAAGATTAGGAGCACCACTTACCTCAGAAGCATATAGGAGATCCCAGAACAGTGTTCTCAGCCCACTCACATGTAGGGAAGCCATTTCTAAGTTATCAGGACAAGTTGAAACTTGGTGGGAGAAATAAGTGCTTGAGAACCAAGTAATGTAGGGCTCTGTAGGTGATATCCAGCATTTTTAATCAGAAATGGAAGCAAATTGGTAGCCAATTAACCTACTGTAACTTACACAGCAGTGGCACCAGGGATCACCAAAAAGTGAGAAAGACAATAAACCAATACAAGTATCTCGACTGTTATCATTCTAGCTGCTTCCACACTGGAATTGGTCAATGGGATGGCGTTCATGGCATTATCCCCAGAGAAATAAAATTTCCTTTAAAAAGACCAGTCATACCAAGGACTAACTTGATCCATCCATGTTCTGGAGATATCTAACCCCAGTTACTGATTGTTTTCCATATCTAGTTCTCCAAGACCAAAAGGAGTGGCTGAAAAAGGAAGCCAGACCTTAAGAGCATTCATTCCCTAAGTGTGGAGCTGAGAACAGATCACCCAAATCTATTGACTGCATTGACCAACCCATGCCTACTGTTGCCTGCTTGGCCAACAAAGAAAGGCTGGTCTTCCTGGAGAAAGGTGACACATGTAATACCTTTTCTGCACAAGTGGCATTGGGAGCTGATATGCTTCCAGGTCCAGTTCAAGGTGTTGGTCATCATCTGTAAAGCCTGTCGTGACATGGGACCAGAATACCTGAAGAACTGTCTCATCCCACCCATTACATTGATCTGTCCCACCTGGTCAAGCAGAAGGGCATGTTGTGTATCCTGTTGGTCAAGGAGTTTTGAGTAGCAGGATCTGGGAGGAGGGCATCCTCTGCTTTGGAACATCTCACCCCCAGGGGTGAGGTGAACCCCCTACTCTTCTGGATTTCCAGAAGAATGTAAAGACTGATTCTGCCAAATTAGCATGAGTGTCTAAGACCCTGGGGGTGGCTGGTGGCTTACTTTCTACTTCAACCCCAGTGACTAAAACAGCTGAGGCATGGCAAACTGTTCTGCCATGCTAATCAGCTGTTCTAAAAAAACAAGAAATAAAGCACAGGAAAGCGGAGGCGGGTGGGCAGGGCCAAATGCTTACTGGAACTACCAGTTTGCCAAAACTGGTTTGAACCGTTAGAATCCCACCAGTGCTTCAGAGAATTCCTGCTGCTTTGTTAACCTTTTTAGCCTTCTGCATTTGATTACCTTTGATTTTTACTTTTAACTTCTAGGTTTTATAACTTGTTCTTAACTCTATTTTTAATCTGTGCTTTTATTCAGGTGTGTATATTTTGTGTTGCTGTAAAACACTCACAGTCATTTAATGTAGGTAAGATAGATGGTGTAGAAATGTAATAAATAAAATGAGCAGGAACATTTATTTTCCAGAAAAGAATACTTTTAACCTAATTAATGTGATAATGTAAGAACCACTGAAAATATTTGCCTGGGCTAGAGACTCACTTGATGAAACATCCTTTGGAAAAAGGACCACTATCGTTAAGAACCAGAAGCCAGGGTAACCATAAAGGAAGGTTATTGTGCTATACCTGTTGATGACATTTTCCAGAAGCAATTGGAAGATCAGGAAAATATATATGTTTTTTTCCTAACAAGGCACCACCTTGGCTCTTTTTCCACAACATGTTTAACTCGGTCAATGAGGGATCAAATGTGGCTACACACCTAAAAGGGTTAATTGATCCAACTGATTGAATTTAGCAAGATTCAATTCAACCCACAACAAACCGAGTCATGTACAAAATTAAAATAACTTCACTCATGAATTCATTCATTCATGTCCTGGGAATACCTAAACCCAGTTGACTCTGTGATTATAGCCCATCTGCCAAGAAAAAGAGCTGATCAACATTTGGAAAAGCAGCAGCATTGACCCTCAATCGCTTCTGACCTCCCTCAGGATCCCTAGTTGCAAGAGAAACGCCCACTTTGTGCTTTTAGACTCAGTTTCTGCCAGCACTTACAAAATAGCAAAGATTCCAAATGAAGAGAAACTTTAGTGGCGGTAACTTGTGATTCAGTTACTGAAAATCCAAACATAAACTAAGAGATTCTGCCCTAGCTTCCCAAGAATGGCAACTTTTGACCTTGCGTCTCTGGATATTCTACCAGCTGATTCCAGGATCCTCTCAAAAGATTGATCTATTCCATAATAACTGTCACCATGCCCTCAAGGGAATCTATTGAGTGAACCCATGGGGATAACCAGCCACATTACCATCTATTCACCATCGAGATTGATTAAGTGCTAATGTTCTTTGAGTAACTACATAAACAAACTTTCTCCTGAGTTCATGCTGGCCTTTGAAGTAACTCAGTGGTATACTCAGCTGCTGTTACAATTAGGTCTACCTACTTTGCTCCTGGCTGTCTTCTTTCCTTTTCTTTCCTTCTGCATTTCACCCATTATGGACTTCTCAAGATAACTAAATCTTTGCATACTGTATGGTCATTTGTGCCTTCAGTTAAAACTCTGGCTCAGTTTGCTTTTTTTGAGCCATTTGTTTAACTGCCTGTCTTCAATATTCTTCTGGGTCTTCTCCAACATCAAAGTTCAATAATCATCAATATTCTAGTTATCCAGCTTCTTCAGAATTCAACTTTGCTTCCATAGATTGTCAGAGGGAAAAATAAAAGATTCTAATGTTTATAGAGATTCTCAAGTCATGGTTGCCATGGTTGTCCCAAAGTTGATTTGTCCAAAAGGCAACTGGACTTTCTTGGTTTTTTTCTTTGAAAACATTTCATTTCTCATCTAAGGAACTTTTTCATGCTGTTCATGTTGGCATAGGAGGAGAAAAAATATCAAAAATATCCAAATGTCTATAAAGTTACAATTCAGGAGAAAGGAAGATGAACTTCAGTAATATTGAGAACCATCACAAAGGAACAGGACTTGTGAGATCTTTCTAGAATTAGAGACAAGGAAATCGGAAGGTGTGATAGGGGATGCATGTTTGGTGCACATCCACAACAGTGGTGGGATTCAAATTTGTTTAATTACCAGTTCTGTGGCCATGGCTTGGTGGGCATGACAGAGGAAGAATACTGTAAAATCTCCAGTCAGAGGTGATACTTCCCAGTTCTCCAAACTACTCAAACTTTCCGCTATCGGTTCTCCAGAACTGTTCCGAACCTGCTGAATACCACCTCTGAAGCTGTTTTTTTACTATCTGATGTACACTTTTCAGGTTTCTTTTCATGCAGCTAGTGCTTTTTACAACAGAGGCATTCAGTCATCACAGCAAGTGGCACCCCCTACAGTAATTGAAAAAGCTAGATGAGACTGATTAGAAAACATCAGAAAATCAAGGGCTTTAGACTAGAGAGAAGAATTGGGATGGGGGAGGTGAGGAGAGAAATGCAGAAGAATGCAATGGTAAACCAGTTCCATACTGTACAGGAACACTAGAACTGTTAGTAGAACCTGCTGAATATCACAATATGTGTGCCCTTCATGGTGTTGAGGAACATTGAGGCACATTTACAACATTTTCTCTGACTGCTGGCAAAAAAATTGTATCCAACTTGATAGGCTCATGCCTTTTTCTTATCCTCTTCTTTCCTCTTGGGGCACGTTGAAGACCCTAGCAGGAGGAAAGTGATTTGATTTGTGCCAAGGTCATTTTGTTGGTATTTTTATGGTAGGCAAATAATTCAGCACAAGGCCACAAACCTATAGGCAAAAAAAAGTGGGTAGGGCATTCTTGAAGGTTCCTTTATTTACGTTATGAAAAGAAATAGGACAATCAAAGAAAGGGTTTTTTTTTTTTTTGTATTGCAGATGTTGCAGGACATGTTGCTGGAGAGGACTTCAGCTGGGAAACATGGACTGAACTGGAGCCTGCAAGTCCAGAGCTTCTGGCCCTGAGATGATGATGATGAGGATCAGGAAGAAAGTCTGGGAGTGGGTTGTGAACTCTCTATGTGGAGAGACCAAGAGAAGGGACTGTGTTCTGTTTAAGGAGTTTTAGATCCTGGGCAGAAGAACCAGGGGTGGGATTCAAATTTCTTAACACCCGATTCTGCGGGTGTGGCAGAGTGAAAAGCTTACAAGGCCTCTCCCTTTGGGAAATGGCTCCTGGGCAGCAGAGAGAAACAGGATTCAACCAGGCTGCTTTTCTGCTGCCTGGGAGCGAAAGGCAGGCAGCAATGGCTGGCCTGGCAGGCAAAAGCAGGCTGCAGGAATGTCACGCATGTGCACGATGTTGCGCATGTGCAATAGGGACTGACTGGGTAGGAAGCGGAGAAGCGAGCGGAGAGGGGCAGGGCCAGCCAGGGGGCCATTTTACCGTTTCTCCAATCTACCAGGTGCCCTAACATTTGGTTCTATAGAACTGGACAGAACCAGTAGAATCCCACCCCTGAGGAGAACTATGTAAGCTTTGCTTGGCAGCAAGACAATCAGAACTCACAGGCTTTTCCATATCAGCCACTGAGATAAGGAGAAGAAAAGCGCAAAGATAGGGAAGGACAAGCAAAAGCTAGCTAGAGCTGGAGTATTAACTAGATGGATGGATGATAGGATGAGAGAGATATGATAGACAGATAGATATGATGACATATATAACACAGAGAGACAGCTAAATATAAACATAGTATATACTATACATACTAGATTTTGTAAATTATATTTTTAATTGTCTATGTTATCCCCCATTATTATATTTGTGATTAAAATAAATCCCTCCATTTATTTAATTGCTGTCCATGTGCATGTGCCTGTATCAGCTCCTTCACTTCTTGGCCTTTTGGCTAAGATCAAATCTAGTATCAACTTCCAGCGTGACCCATCCTTAGGTAATATCTCACAGTTCCTTAGAAGGTGTTACCACTGATAGGCACCCTGAACTAAGTGCAGTTAGTTAACCTTGAAGAAGTAAGCATGTAACATGAGCTACATCGTTATGGCATTAGTATCTGCCCTGTTGAAGGAGATCTACAGAATCACAGGAGGGCCTATGCTTACCACCTGCTAGAAACAACTAGACTTTGATACTGGCTGTGAAATTCCGGAAGTTGAAGTCCACCTATCTTAATGTTGCCAAGATTGACAAACGTTGCAGGAGAAGAGCCAGGGATGGGATTCTACCAGTTCGCATCTATTCGCTAGAACCAGTTGTTAACATTCTAAGCAGTTCAGAGAACCAGTTGTTAGAAGAAATTACTGGCCTAATCCTGTAAGGAAGGCAGGAAGGAAACATTCTGGTGTTGCTTACAGAAACTGCCTCTCCGTTAACCCTTATTACATTTGTGGCAGGACTAGACTCTTGTCTCTGGAGCTTCTCTATAGAGTTTTTTTTCCTCCTTTGCTGGAGTGACCGTTCAAAGTTACAACGGCACTGAAAAAAGTGGCTTATGACCATTTTTCACACTTACGACTGTTGCAGCATCCCCACAGTCATGAGAGGCCAGGCGAGGAGATGCGTGCCTCGATGTGAGTGATATTGAGTTAGCTACACCCAGCCAATAACATGACCATCAAGCCACGTCCACCCAGTCACATGACCACCAAGCCACGCCCCCACTACCTAAGCCACGCCCACAGAACCGTTTGTTAAACATTTTGAATCCCACCCCTGAGAGGAGCTCTTCCATTGTGTGGCCAGAAGGAGGCACCTGCTGTTATAGATGCTCAGATATGTACATTTCCTATCTTGCTGATTATCTGATCTCAGTAGCTATTGAATAGATGTCTTGGTATATCTCTAGAATCTGGTTGTGGCCCTTGGTAAGTCCAGGTGACCTGAGGGCTCTTCTGCCCATCTTTTTTCTTTTGCCACCACCCTCCAGCTTAATCACGAATGGAATTCAGCTTCATTTTCTTCCTAGCGGTCTTCTCGTAAAAAAATATCCCCAAATGCTATTTTATAGTACAAAATATCCCTCCTCCTATGGTATTTTTTCTTTTTTTTGTTTGCTTTTTGCAAATCGAGGAGTCTGCTCTTCCGAGGGAAGCAGAGATGAAGTTTTCTGCATTCTGAGCATCTGAACAGAGTCGCAAAATTGCTGACCTTCCTTCTTGATTAGGGAGATGCTCCTTCATCAGCCACATATTGCGGGGGACTGTTGACGGAATCTGGTGGTTTGCAATTTGCTTTTAAAAAGATGCAAAGTTCAGCAGTGGAAAACCACCCTGCTGATCAGGTTTTTGGCTCCTATCTTCTGCTTTTTTAATTACTATAGTAAAGAAAATACAGTTCTAACCAAGTTGTGGAAAACTTTGAAAATGAAGGGCTGGCAAGGAAGCAGCTGGTAGCTTTCCCTCTGCTTGTCTGACCACCTGGGATATCTGCAGTAAAAGGTTTTTTTTTTTTTTTTAAGTCAAGATGGTGGTACAATTAAACTCCACCCATTTTTTTCAAAATTTTACCATGTTTGATGGACATGTAGAAAAACTAGAAGGTTGTGGATACAAAGATATACACTAATCCAGAGGATCTGAAAGATTAACACACAGGTGAAACTGGAGATTTTTCTTTGGGATTGATGGATAAACAATGGGGGAAAAGTCACAGAACGGTGTTTTTACTCATGGTAACTACAGCAACATGCACAAAAGTAGAATGATTTGGCACTACCCACAATGAAGGAATGGTTGGCAAAACTTGCAAAGATGGCTAAATGGACTTCTTTGATTAGAGAAAAGACACGTTCTGCATTTATGGCTCCCTGGAAACCTATTATAGACTTTTTGTGTGAAACAAACAAGAAAAGAGCTTATGACCTGATGATTAGAAAAAGTAGATAATAGGAAAAAAGGGAGGGGTTTTTGTAAGCATGAAGTAAGTTTGTATAAAGGAAATATATAGGAAGATATTTTAATTTCTTTTCATTTTTTCTTTTTCCACTTATGTTTATTTGTATTTCTTTCCTTATTTCATTATGCTAGTTCTTCTTAGTTTTACCTCCTTTTTAAAATTCTTAATAAATATATCTGCTGTCATTAAGCAAGGACTACCGTGAATGGCAAAAAGAAATCATTCCTAATTAGAAAAAGGAGATAAAGATCTTGCATGTCAAATGGAAATTGTTTTAAAAACAATATTTTATTTGAAGAACCAATTTCAAACAATTCAAACAGATGGTTGAAAGTGTTAATAAAAGCATACATTATATTGTATAAAATATAAGATAAAATGGGCAGTAAAATATAAAGAAAATAACAGAGAGTAAAATCGGTAATAGAATATTTTAAATATCTCAGCAGAATTAACAGATCATTTACGAGCCATGATGGCGAACCTGTGGCATGTATGTCACAGGTGGCATGCAGAGCCCTTTGTGCCGGCACATGAGCCCTGGCCAAACTTACCTCACTGCGCATGCGCGTGTCTCCCAACTGATTTTCGGCCCGTTTGCGGATGTTTTCGCCTTACCGGAGGCTCGAGGGAAGCCTCTGCAGCTTTGAGAGGCCGAAAAATGGGCCTTCCAGAAATACCAGAAGTGCCAAAACGGGCCCGTTTCTCTCAAACTTCTAGGGAGGGCGAAAATGGCTTCAAACGGGCTGAAAATCAGCTGGGAGGTGCGCGCATGTGCAGTGCAGGTAAGGGGACAGGGTGGGGGTGTTGCGCGCATACGCACAGGGGTGAGGGCCAGTGGTGGGATTCAAATTTTTTTACTACCAGTTCTGTGGGCATGGCTTGGTGGGCGTAGCAGGGGAAGGATACTGTAAAATCTCCAGTCAGAGGTTGGGATTTGCGGGTTCTCTGAACTACCCAAAATTTCCGCTACCGGTTCCCCAAAACTGGTCAGAACCTGCTGAATACCACCTCTGGTGGGGGCGCATTGCACGCACGCTCTTTCGGCACACCACAACAAAAAGGTTCGCCATCACTGATTTAGAGCCTTCCGAAGTTGTAAATGCTCCAACACTGAAAGTTTTTAATAAGGGATTGGACAACCATTTCTCTGAAATAATCTAGGGTTTCCTGCCTGAACAGGGGGTTGGACTAGAAGACCTCCAAGGTCCCTTCCAATTCTTATTTGTAGCCAGGAGAAAATTAAGTGCCTCTATTTGGCACAGAAAAGACAATAAATGCACCAGATTAGAGGTGGTATTCAGCAGATTCTGATCAGTTCTGGAGAACTGGTATGGGAAATTTTGAATAGTTCGTAGAACCGGCAAATACCCCCTCTGACTGGAGATTTTATAGTATCCTTCCCCTACCATGCCCACCAAGCCACGCCCACAGAACCGGTAGTAAAAAAAATTGAATCCCACCACTGCACCAGATGTACCTATCTTCTTAGGTTTTGGGCTAAGATCAAATATTATACCTGTTCTTGCTAATTTAGTATCTGTTCTCTATTCAAACTGACATCTTTGATCATGAACGTGTCTTTCTCATTATTCTGCAACAGAAGATGGAATTGGTTTTCAATATCTTCACACCACTAATGCATTTCTGTTCAAGATGTTTTTTGGCCTCTTCTATTTTAAGGCAAATGTTCTCCGTATTGACAGGAAAGGTTTTCGTATAGGCTGATGTTTTGTTCTTGGAGCTGTAACTAAGAGCTGCCGGTCTAATTCTTCAAGAAAGATATCAGGAGCTGTGGGTGGTGTTTGTCCACATGCTTGGAGTGGCAGGTGTGTGCATTTTATGCTGCATTTCTCTAACTCTGGAGCTGTAACATTAGGCCTGATGTGGAGCGAACTGTACAATGAAATCTAAGTATAGGTCACATTTGAAATGCAAAGTTTGGTTGCTGGATTGGCATAGCACCAAAGGAATACATTATGAACTTTACAAAAGACAAGGTACCACTTGTTAAAATTCTTTAAAATGTGTAATTATGGTGCAGGGTGAATAGAATGCTAGAAGGCTGGAAACAAGGAGAATTAGATTTTTTTCAATATTAGGAAAGAGAAAAGGTATAACCAGGGGTGGGATGCTACCAGTTCAGCCCAGTTCTATAGAGCCGGTAGCTCTGAAGAGCAGCAGACACCAAACCGGTTTGGTGTCTGCTGCTCTGTTTGACCCAGCTGCCCGCCTGGCCTCTTGGCTGTCCTTTATTTCCTGCTTTTTCAATCTCAGCTGCTTTGCATGGTACAGCTGAGATTGAAAAAGCAGGAAAGGAGTTTGAAACGCTGCGCACCCCCACGCAACGCTTGTCAGCTGTCCGGGCAGCATGGCTGAGGTTTTTTGGAAATGGTCTACACACTCACGCAAAACGCACTCTCACCAGGGGTGGGGTTCTACCTGCCAGAGAACCAGCAAATCGCGCCACTGGCTGGTCCCGCCCCACTCACTCACTCCTTACCTGGCATGCGCGCCATTAAACCTGCCTGCTAAGTTGCAGTTTTTCCTCCCCCTCCCCCCAGCTGTTCTGCTGTGCTGGGAGATTTAGATTAGCTAAAAAGCAGGAAATGGTTGCATTTCTTGCTTTTTAGCTAATCTAAACGCTGAACCTCCCTTAGGACCGAAGGTTCTATTTTTCAATGCAGACTCAGGTAGCCGATGGCAGATAGATAGATCTCTGAGTGAATCTGTGATTCTGTGAGCAACTCAATGTGCCTGCCCACTTTGCCTGATTTTGGGTAAAAGTTGCTCTTTTTTTATAAAAAAAAATCAATATTTACATACATAGTGTGTTGTGAGTTAATTTTGTGAGTTTGCTTGCTAGCAAATTTTATGTGACAGACTCAGGTAGCCGATTGCAGAAAGATAGATTTCTGAATGAATTTGTTATTCTGTGAGCAACTCAATCTGCCTGCCTGCTTTGCCTGATTTTGGGTAAAAGTTGCTCTTTTTTTAATTAAAAAAAATCAATATTTACATAAATATTTATAATATTTACATGCAAGCCATGCCCAGCCAGTTACATGACCACCAAACCATGCCCAGTCATCAAGCCATGCCCAGCCAGTCACATGTCCACCAAGCCACACCCACAAATTAGGCCACACCCAAAGAACCGGTTGTTAAGAAATTTGAATCCCACCCCTGGGTATAACCGGATTATATAACCCAAATGCAAGAGGGGCTGACTGGGGGATGCTTTGCACAGTTTAAGTATAGGTAGTTCTCAAATTATGACTCTAATAAAGCCTGCTGATGAAGGTCATAAGTTATAACAGTCGTAAAACAAGTCACCCACATTCACTCGCCTGATTTTATTATCTTTTTGGAAGTGGGTGTTAACTGAAAGCTGCAGTCGTTAAGCGAAGTTTGCCATTTATTTATTTATTCGTAAAATGTATTGGCCACTCATCTTACCTCAATTTCACTGAAAACTAAATTCTTGCTTTTGGCAAAAATGTTGTAAAATTCAGTCATGTGATAGTGAGACACTGTACATTGCTGGAAATGTGGTCTGGTTGCCAAGCAACCAGCAGGTCACCACATGACTGCAGTGAGGCCCTGGCCATTAGCATGTCAGAATCAGTAATTGTCTATGGAGATTACCAGTCACCCAGGCCATGGTTGTCCCAAAAGTGCTTTTTCAAACCCTTTCTCAACAGAGGGGGAGAGATATGACCTCATCTATCTCCAGTCTATGACACAATCCTTTCAGCAGTTCAAGAAGGCTCCACACTCATTTGCACCACTCAGGTAACCCTGAGGACACAGATAAACCTCCAGGTGGCCTCAACGACCCTCTAAAAGGATGCAAATGACCAGCTGTCTAGAAGGAATATAATAATATTATATAATATTTCCACCATCCAGTCCGAGCTGAAGAAGCTTCTTGGCGGAGAAGTGAAACCTCTTTAAAAAAAAACCAGAAAGCCTAGTTGCCTCTTAAAAAAGTACCTTTGAGTTCAGAATCAGTAAATACCTCTGGGACATTCATCGTACCTTTCAATTGTCATTAAGTGATACATCATAAGTCAAGGATTACCTTACTGGTTGGGAGCTGGTGATTTCATTTTGGAGCCCTGCTGCGCCAGACTAGAGACCCACTGAGTCCAATGTTATGTCCTTATGTTGGCCAGCCAGGAGGTTTTGGGGTCCCGAATAAACACAATTACATCATAATATCCTCATATCGGGGTGGGATTCTACCAGTTCGCACCTATTCTCTAGAACCCGTTAACATTCTAAACAGTTGGGAGAACCGATTGTTAGAAGAAATTATTGGCCTAATCCTGTAAGGAAGGCAGGAAGGAAACATTCTGGTGTTGCTTACAAAAACTCCCTCTCCGTTCACCCTTATTACATTCTTGGCAGGACTAGACTTCCTATCTCTGGAATTTCTCTGGAGTTTTTTTCCCCTCCTTTGCTGATACTTTGCTTGTATGGAGAGACCATTCAAAGTTACAGTAGCACTGAAAAAAGTGACTTATGACCATTTTTCACTCTTATGACTGTTGCAGCATCCCCACAGTCATGAGAGGCCAGGCGAGGAAATGCATGCCTCGATGTGAGTGATATTGAGTTTATTTTATTTGATTTATTTGTCAATTGCTTACAAGATAATAGTTATAAGTAAAACATAGTTATGAATACATGGATACATATAAGAAAAATAAAATATAAAAGAAACGATAGGACAGGGACGGTAGGCACATTGGGGCGCTTATGCATGCCCCCTACACACTTCTTAGGAAAGGGGTGAGGTCAATAGTAGACACACCCAGTTGGCCACACCCAGCCAATAACATGACCAAGCCCATGTCCACCCAGTCACATGACCACCAAGCCATGCCCACCAACTAAGCCACACCCATAGAACCAGTTGTTTAAAAATTTGAATCCCACACCTGCCTCATATGTCTGAAACTATAATAATAAAGAAAAATAATGATTCCTATTATTTTCATGATGACATCATGATATCCTTTGCCCCCCTGTGCTTTGCACAGATGCTCATCTTCACAAGCAAGCCAGGGAAAATAATTCTGCTTGGCAGCTATTGATCTGCATGAATTATCTCATCTTTTCAAGTTGTCCAATCTCAAGTTGTTTCAATCTGGACTGTGAGAAAATACTTGTCTCCCTAATATATTAATTTTAACAGATTAATAGATTAACAGAGTTGGAAAAGACCTTCTAGGTCATCTAGTCCAACACTACCACCCCACCGCCCAAGCAGGAGATCCTACACTGTTTCTGACAGATGGCAGTCCAATCTCTTCTTGAAAGTTTCAGTGATGAAGTTCCCGCAACTTCCAAGGGCAAGCTATTCCATCAGTTGATTGTTCTCACCATCAGAAAATTTCTCCTTATTTCCAGGTTAAATCTCTCCTTGTTCAGTTTCCATCCATTATTCTTTGTCTGACTTTCGGGTGCCTTGGAGAATAGCTTGACCCCTTCCTCTCTGTGGCAGCCCCTCAAATATTGGAAGACTGCTCTCATGTTTCCCTTGGACCTTCTATTCACTAGACTAGCCATACCCCATTTCTGTAACCATTCTTCATATATTTTAGTCTCCTGTCCCCTAATCATCTTTATTGGTCTTCTTTGCACTTTTTCTAGAGTCTCAACATCATTGTTATAGTGTGGTGATCAAAACTGGATGCAGTATTCTAGGTCTGTTCTTACTAAAGCTTTATAGAGTGGTATTAGTACCTCACTTGATCTTGATATCCCTCTGTTGATGTAATTTTTTGGTTGCCGCTGCACACTGTTGACTCATATTTAATTGGTTGTCCACTAAGACTCACGTTTTGGTGGAGTGTGTATGTGAAAGCTTCCTGTCCTGCTGTGATCCCATCCTGTTTGCAAGTTGGAGTTTATGCACAAGACCTATTTCAAATCTGAACATCCTGCAAGCCAAGTTAAACTAACATTGTGTGTTCAGCTCCACCCTACGTAGTTAGTCCCACCCAGAACTGGAGATTTATACAGGTGATCCTCATGTAGCGATTATACTAACAACTCAGTTGTTAAGTGAAACAGTTATTAAGTGAAACCATGACTGTGGTTAGAATCAGCTTTCCTTTGCTTTACAGACCTGTGAAGATATAAATGTGAGTTACTTTTTTGTCACCTTATACAAGTGGTATCTTGGTACTCAACTGCTTTAAAACTCATCAAATATGGTACTCAACACTTTTTGACCTGAAAATTTTGTCTCGTATTTCTTCATGGTTTGTTTGGTACTCAATGCACAAGCTAGAACTTGTCAGTGTCAGCTGCCTTGACTCCTTATAGAAATAAATTGGTTGGTACACATCGTTTTTGGTACTCATCACACCTCCCAGAACCAATTAATGATGAATACTGAAGTACCATGTCAGTGCAAATGGTCACTAAACCAGGCAGTTGCTAAATGAGAACTACTTGTATTTATTTTCATGATCCCCTCTCCCAGACCGCAAAGGCTGCCAACTTTCTTTGTGCCTCTAGGTGGAGGCAGAGAGCAACCATTGAGGCTGTTGCTGAAAAGAAACAGGTGATGGTTGGTGATGCTCAATTGTGAGGAATTGCTGTGAAATGCTACATCAGGGACCAGCAGCAGAAATCTTTAATCCCTAAACAGAGGAGCATCTGCTCTGCAGTCAAGAAGAACAGTTGGATAGCAGAAGGCTACAGACTCCATCTGGGTTTCAGCAACAGAATAACAGAGTTGGGAAGAACCTTGAAGGTCTTCTAGTCCAGCCCCCTGCTCTAGCTGGAGACTCTATACCATTCCAGACAAGTGGCTGTCCAGCCTCTTCTTAAAAACCTCCAGTGATGGAACACCCACAACTTCTGGAGGAAAGCACATTCTGCTGATTAATTGTTCTATCAAGAAATTTCTCCTTATTTCTGCATTGATTCTCTCCTTAATTACTTATCATCCACTGCTTCTTGTTCCGACCTCAGGTGCTTTGGAGAACAGGTTGACCCCCTCTTGTTTGTTGCAACCTTTAGATATTGGAACACTGCTATCATCTCACCCCTGGCCCATGTTTTCATTAGACATACCCCATTTCTGTCATCATTCTTCATATGTTTTAGCCTCCAGTACATGGATTAGCACCAAAGCAGCCCTTAGTTAGTATCCAAGACCAGACAAAGCTCAGGTTCTTCCAGGTATCAGTGCTGTCAGTCAACTGGCTGAAGAGCACCCTGAAAGGAAGCAGAATGCAGTGGGGGGGTTGGTTCTATTTTTCTGGGCATGTACAGATTTCTCTAGGGTGTTGCGTTCCCACCCACCTTGCAAATTAGGAGGAGCTGAGAAACAGTCCTCACAAATCACCCTGTGAGCTCAATGCTCAAGTGGAGATTTGAACCCAGCCCTGCTTGACCTTTGAACCACAGCTCCAAATGCGTTTTAAAAGTGTGGGTTCCTCAAGCAAGGAAGAGGAGAACTGCATAGCATTAAAAGCTCTTAGGCAGCATCTTGGAAAGTGGCAACTGCAACCTTTTGTGCTGCTGTCTTTCTTAACACCTCTGCTTAGTGTTAGCAATATCCCTGTCCTTAATCCAGCACTCAAAATATTGCACAACTATTGTATTCTGTGTTTTCAAAATAAAAATTTTTTCTAGATCAGTTTTTAAAAATGAACCGCTATTATTTTTCACCAAATATGATGGATGATTAGCAAAATGAAACACACAAATTTGATTTGAAGAAAAATAAACCTTTTCTGCACAATTCTGGCAAAGGATACAGACTCACAACTGAAGACTTAATGACATCCTGTCAAAGCTATCCAGAAGGGCAGAAACACATCTGGCATGGGGAAATTTGTTTTCAAGGATGGAGAAAAAAATATTATATGTGTGTGTGTGTGTTTTCATAGATTTATATATATATATATGCAGGCCTTGGCATGTTTGGGTCTTTTCCCGTGTAAGATTGAGACTATCTTGGCAACATTTCGACGAAGTCCCACTTGCCATCTTCAGGCTGGTGCTTTCGGTTTCCTGCTTTTGCTCGCACAAGCACGAAGAGTACCATATATTTCTGGGTTAAGGACTACACTTTTCAGTGGCTTGCTGACCAGACTCATGCCCAAACATTGTGCAACGGATATCAAGTAAACATGCCATTTATATTCTAGTTTCGGGGATTTTGTGGAGGGTGTCCAATTCTTTTTCAGAGGCCCTAATCTCTGAAACAAGATTGAGGAACGAGGGTGACCAGGAGCTACATTTAAAATGGATAGAGATGAATAAAAGCCAATAGGACCAAGGAAATATGCTTTCCCTCTGTCCTCTGCATCTGTCCTCTGGAACAGCATCCCACAAGAGATGTGGCTGGCTCCCACCCTGATGATGCTCAGAAAATACTGGCTCTTCTTTCAGCCCTTGCGGCAGATTGCGGGATGACCTCCTCAGAGGCTGCCATGTGGAATTTGCCTTCTGGGTGCTTGCATGGTCCTCTTCCTCCTTACAGTGTTTTTCTTTTAATGCAACCTTCCCAGAGTAATCTGGAGTTAGATAGCCTCTAACTTAGATATAAATAAATAACTAGGAGGTAACTAATTTGGTGAAAGTGGGGAGGGGTATTTTATTAAAGTGGATGGGACTTGATTTTCCAGGTTTGGGGGGTTGACTTGGAAGGAAGGAAAGGGGTCCCTGTGGATTTTACACCGCTAGTTGTTGCCGATTATAGGGAGCTGTGCTCATCTCCATTTTGAGGCCATTGAGCCAATACCGTTAAAGATGTTCCCAGGGTCATTGGCCAGCGTGACATCATGGCGTGCTGTTACCTCCTCACTGAAGTGGTACCTATTTATCTATTCGCACTCGCATGCTTTCAAGCTGCTAGATGGGCAGGAGGTAGGCAAAGATTCACCCTGTTGCATGATGCTTGGATCTCAAAGTGGTTAGGCGTCTTAACCACTGAACCATTACACCGACTTGGAACCTGTTTCAAAAAAATAAACAAATAACAAGCTTTTTTTAGTGCACGCATAAGTGGAAAGCCATGCCGTACATGTCTGGACACTACAGGAAGCTCTGGGGTGAGATCTAAAGAAGGAGATCAGGACCTCAAATGGACCACAGCTCTAAAGCTGATTTTTGAAAGCGTATCGCTTCTGTAATACCACATCTAAACAAAAAGGCATCCCTAGGGTGCTTTGTTTTTGTTGTGCAATTTGGAGAATCCTAAATGCTTCCAATAAGAGCTAGTTTGGTGTAGTGGTTAAGACAGTGTTTCACAACCTTGGCAACTTGAAAATGACTGGCTGGGGAATTCTAGGAGCTGAAATCCACACTTCTTCAAGTTGCCAAGGTTGAGAAGCACTGGGTTAAGGCATCAGCCTAGAAACTGGGAGACTGAGTTCTAGTTCCACCTTGGGCATAAAGCCAGCTGGGTGAGCTTGAGCCAGTCACTCTCTCTCAGCCCTAGGAAGAAAACCACTTCTGAAAAACTTTGTCAGAAAGACTGCAGGGAATTGTCCAGGTCATCTCTGAAAAATGGACATCATCTAACAGAAGGAAAAAATGCTTTAGAGGATGCTTGACACCTCCAATCAAAAGTTTTCCATGTTTTTCTTCCTAACGGGTTTAGGTGTATTTTTTTTTCTGCTAAGGAAAATAAAACATTGAAACACAGAGGGTTTTAAGTAGAAGACGATACCTTCTGGGACCTTCAGAAAAATACTGTGAATCAGCAGGGCAATGGCTGGATAAACATTTCTGGATTTCCAAATCCTGCAAAGTCATGGTCTATTTAAGCAGGCAGATGGTTGAACAAGGCACAAATATTTGCACCCCAAACTAACTTCTTCATGGTTAGTGGGATGAGAGAGGCCACCTTTCTGTCTTTCAGCTGGGTTCAGACAATCATATCAGCCCAAGGGGGATTTTCCTCTTATAGGGCGATCTGCCCCGTGCAGCTAATCCTTTGCATCTCTGACCTTAAGCATAAATCAGCTAATCCTTTGCATCTCTGACCTTAAGCACAAATCAACTTTCCCCACGCCAAGAGGAAAAGAAAGGGGCGCTGGGTTGGCTAGCCAGGCTGAATCGGGGGTGGGGGGTAGGGCGGCTTACTAGCCCGGCAGCTTATTCACACAGCATCCTAAAACCGCAGCGCGTGTCAGCCTCGGCTTTGCCTCTGGTCCGAGGCGCGGCGCAAGAGCCTTCCCCGGGTCCGCTCCGCCAGCGGGTCCAGCCAGCCGCGGGAAGGCAGCCCAGGTGCGCTTGGAACTGCACCCGCCTCTGCCGCGCCCCCCCCACCCTCCCCTGGCGTGACCCAACCCTTCTCCAGCCCGGCTTCCCTGGCCGCCGCCCCGGCTGCGGAGGCTGGGCCGCCTGCGGGAGAGGCCAGGGCCGGTCCCCACCCCGCGCGCTTAAAGCTGCCAGCCGAGCGCCTGGCAGCATCTTTCTCCGTGGCTGGCCAGGGCGCCGAGTGGGCGGATGCAGGAGGCCGCGGGGAGCAGCTCGGCGCCGCTGCCGCCGGCGGGAGCCCAGCGGCGGGAGGTGAGTCAGCGGCTCCGGCCGTTCTCGAGGAAGGCAGCCCACTCGGTCCGCAGCCCGGCCGTCTCGGGGCACCAGCTTGGCCGGGAACCGGGAGGAAGCAGCTCTTGGAAGCCTTTCCTGCCCCCCCCCCCCCTACGAAAGAGCCCGAGTCCCTCTCCAGCCCGACGCCTCCTCGGGACCTCTGAGCCCACCCTGATCCGCTGCGCGCGAAGGCTAGCCTGGGGCGCGATGCGCTACGCCTTCGCCCGGGGGCTAAAGCCGGTTAAGGCTGCCGGAGTTTATCCGCCGTTAACCTCGCTTCTCCCGTTTCCCGCTGCCTCGTGCGGTCCGTGTCTCACGGATTTCATTCGCACTAGGTGCTGAACTACTAAGAAGGCTCCAATCACACTTCAGTTCAGCGGGTTGTGTGAATGCTGCACATCTGGTCCATTTAGGGCCCTGTTCCTCGCGCCTACCCGTAAAAAAAATGCAATCATTTAAGAGCCAGGGCTGAATTAAAACTGGGTGTGCGCCTTGGGCAATCGCATCCCGCTCGTTTTTTTCTCCCCCCCTCCCCCCCCCGCGCTTTGGCTGGGTTTTTACCACTTTCGCAGCAGAAAGAAGCGAGTGCAATTGCAGCCTCACACATAGTTAGTGGGACCGTAGTTTATTTTATTAGCCTTAATTGCTGGTTCTGCCCGAAGCGGGCTCTTCCATAAATGAACGGCTCGCCTGTAATTTGCTTGCAATTTGCTAACATGAAATGAGGTCGATCGGTTTATGCCGAGGTAGTTACAAATCTTTTATTGAATTCATCTAAGTTTGGCTAACTTTTAACCTGGGTTTGATTTTGGGTAATTTAAACTGTTGATTGAACCCAGCTAGCTTGGTTGGATAGTTTAAGGCTTAATGTAATGTGCAAGATGGCTTCATTCAATAACCAAGTTAAAGCTATTACATGAATGTTGTCTACTTTTAGCTATGCACCCTACTTTTTCTGTGTCAGAAAGATGCTTTAACTAACATTTTGAAGGGAGGGTGGTGTCTGGTGATTGTTGCAAGTATTGAATTGGACACAATTTAAACATACTTGAATCCTAATTAGATATTTTGGAGCTCTAAATCCCCTTTATTTTCAAGATAAGAATAATCAGTCATTGTACTTAACAATGTATTTATAACATTAAATATTGAATTTTCCTGTTTTAACAATAAGCTTAATGTTCAGAGTAAAAGGAAGTGATTTCACAGAGTTTGGTTAGGGAGGATGACTGAATTAAGTGGTGGGGTTTGAAATTCATTTGAGAATGGTCAGTCTTAAATAGTCTGTGTTTCGTGTCCAAAACTCAAGCAATAACTTTCATTTAATTTTCTTGTCTTGACTGTTAATAATTGTGATAGTTATATTTAAGTAGCTCATTATCTTTGCTGGGCGCATGACTCTTAAGCATTGTTGAGTGCTAATTGGGCTTAAAAATGGTTGAAAACTTTTTTAAAAAAAAAAAATGCCCCAGCTTCTGTAAGTTCAGTGTGATCTAATTTTACAAGTATCACTACTGCCTAACTGTTTTATTTTATTTGACTTAGATGGCTGGGTAACTCAGTCTGAAAAGTCAAACAAATGTACAATCAGAAACAGAGCATTCTCTTGCTGTCATTACAAAATGCTTGTTCAGATTCTGATCAAATTATGAGCCAAATTATAAACATAACTTAAATAAAACAAAGTGTTCAACCTGGTATTTATTGTAGCCTCTGTTAGAGACTTAGAGGAGAAGGTTTTTTATTTATTTTCATCCCATCTTTATTATTTTTATAAATAAATCAAGGTAGCAAACATATCTAAAACTCCTTCCTCCTCTTATTTTCCCCACAATAAGAATCCTGTGAGGTGGGTTGGGCTGAGAGAAAGAGGGACTGGTCCAAAGTCTCCCAACCATCTTTCATGCCTAAGGCAGGACTAGAACTCACTGTCTCCTGGTGATTGGCCCAAAGTCTCCCAACCACCTTTCATGCCTAAGGAAGGACTAGGAGTCGTGGCTTTCTGGCTTCTAACTTGGTGTTTTAATCACAATACCAAACTGGCTGACTCATGGATTCAGTAGTCCTCCCCTACCTGGCACCTTCCAGGTGAGCTGGTAAACATTGATGAATTCCCTGCTATGCTGTCTGGGAGTGTGGGAACTAACACAGGTAATCCTTGACTTGTGACCACAATTGAGCCCAAAATTCCCATGGCTAACCAAGACAGTTAACTATTAATTGAACTTTTCCTTATTTTAAGACCTTTCTTGCCACAGTTACTAAGTGAATCATTGCAATTATTAAATTAGTAATACGGTTGTTAAGTGAATCTGGCTTCCCCATTGACTTTGCTTGTCAGAAGGTCACAGAAAGGGATCAAACACTGTAACTGTCATACATACATGTCAGTTGCCAAGCATCCGAATTTTGATCACATAACCATGGTGATGCTGCAACAATTGTAATTGTGAAAAATGGTCACAACTCACCGTTTTGGGGGCATTGTATTAACTTCAAACGGTCACTCAACCAATGGCTGTAAGTGGAGAGCTACCTCTGTGGCATCACATCTAGAGAGCAGGAAAACCTCTTTTCAGGATTTGAATCAGCAGGGGGAAAAATACTTTCTCAACTCATACCCGGTGATCTTATATTAATGGGCTGTCCGACTCACACACAGTGATTCTGGGTAGCTGACATCAGCGATCTCCAACCTTTCCGGCTTGGCATATCGGTGGTGGCAGCGGCGGAAGGGGAGGAGAAGGGATGGCTTCGTGCACATGTGTGCTCACCCATCGCTTCCATGACCCGGTCTGAACAGGCCATGGCCTGGCACCAGCCGCAGCCCACGGGTTGGGAACCTCTGGCTTACACTATTAAACTTTCACACTATGAACAAAACCCCTACCTCGTCTCATACCACTCGCTTGATTGGCTTCCTGTCAACCTGGGGTCCTCCGGGTCATTGGCAGAACCAAGGGTTCCCGGAGAAATACCAAGGCAGGGATCATTCTTATCTCTTGGGAAAACATTATTCCTGAGGAAGGGAGGCACCATGGAGAAGGCCCTTCTTGTTGTTCCCACTTGTTAGATGGGACTTATCCTACCTTCCTGCTCTGGTGGGCCAGGTAGATGTAATTGGGGAAAGGGGTCCTTCAAACAAATTGGCTATGAGTCATGTAGGCCTTTAAAAGTAATAAGCAGCACTTTGAATGGTGCTCAGAAGCAAACCCATCATTGCAAATGAAGGTATGAGCTTCAGAAGGGCAGGGTTCACTCAATTTACTCAACTCGACTCCTGAATTAATCCAATATGTGGCCCAATATGTGGAATCAGGCAGGGGATGAGTTTACACCAGGGGTCTTCAAACTTGACAGCTGTAAGTCTTGTGGGCGTCAATTCCCAAAATTCCTCCTCCAGTCATGTTAGCTCAGGAATTCTGGGAGTTGAAGTCCACAACTCTTAAATTTGCCAAGGTTGAAGACCCCTGGTTTACACAATGCATCAATCCCCACAACTAAATCAAACCAAAGGTCTTTTTGTTTAGCCTGGTGAACAAATGCAACTGCTAAGTTGCAACTGACTTGGTTAAACATGTTGGGTGAACGCAACCAGTGTGTTTGCTGGAAAATGTGTTACCAGACTGAAGCCAGCTGCTTTGTGCAAGTGTGGGTGAGGCATGCAACAGGCCAGGATTGTTCAAGGAAAAATGAAAAACGAAGCTCTTTTGTAAAGGCTTGGCTAGTCATGGGTTAACACGTTACCTTTAGATGCCAGAAGTTCCCTTCCAATTAGCTGTAATAAAGCTCTAGCAGTCCCTTTGGGGATATGTGGCCAGGACTAACTGGTGTCAAGCTGAAACAGTTTGCCCTGTTGCTGGCATCTTAAAACCAAACTGGAAGGAGGGAGGGAAGGATGATGGCAGGAAGGAAAGAAAGAGACAAGAATGAATTCTGGAAGGTTTCTGAGCTCTAACTAGCATCTTCTTTCTCTGGCAGGGTTTTTAAGGCCTGCAAATGGTTGCATAAATGGCAAAAATCCAACAGGTTGAGCTGTCATCTCTCCAGAGCTTGCTGGACTGTTGCACAACTTGCCTAAGAATGTGTCTTTCTAGGATTAATTTCTCGAAAGAGACATGCTGGAAACTTTAGCTTCTCAGAGAGATTGGTAGGGAAAGCAAAGTGTTCCATATATTTTAGGGTTAGTAAAGAATCAGCCCTCTGTATATTCTTCAGGGCACTGCTGGCTAAGGTTTACATATTCTGGCACAGATGGTACAGGTCTGTATTTCAGGGTTTGGGGTCTTAAGCCATGCAACCCTCTCAAGGATGTTCCTCTTTAGATATTTGACTCACTCAGCCAGAACAGCTGTCACTTTTCTGTGGCTTCCGTGTTGCTTCTTTCAGACGTTGAGCACGAGTATTCAGGAAATTAATGCAATTCTTAATATTGAACAGGTTTGGTGAAAGCTGTATCTTTTGCTAAAGCAACAGGGAAGATTCTCTTACTTTGAGCCTCCCTGCCTATGTTTTGAAAATGTAATGAGACCCTTGGAAAATGGAATTTGCTGACAGAGATGTTCTCCAGGGGGTTGGGCTTCAGGACCCACCATCTCCCCAGCTACCCTTAATGCTGGCTGGGAAATGATGGGAATCGGTCCCGAGGCACGTTGAGGAGGAGGCGAGATTTGCAGTGCTTCTTCCAAGCTCTGCTAAACAAGCAATTAGCCCAGTGCTGACTTACATCACCCGCTGCCCTGGGAGAGCATCTTGTGAGTCCAGAGTGGCTGATTTCATTAGTACCAGAGCAAGGTTGCAGTATGACATCTCCCAGCTATGCTGCTGCTGCTGCTGCTGCGGTGGCTTTCTTTTATTTCAAAGCAAACATATCCAGTTCAGCAGATACAAATGATCAGAACTAGAAAAAAGCCAGGATCTGGGTCACACAATGTCTGAAATTCTGATTTACTTAACTGCAATTTGTTCAATGAGCCAGAAGCCACTTACTGTACATTTCACAGAGCAACCAACTATGGTGTCAGGGTTCCAGCAAACACCCCCAATGGAATCAAAACTCCAAGGTAGGCATGTTCCTCAAAGGATTTATTTATTAGGCATTCATATTGGCACATCTGGGGAAAAGCTGACTCTGAAGGACCCAAGGTTTTCCCCACCCAAATCAACCCCCAAGTTCTTCCTGTCCCCAGGTCACACATCCATCACATGGGCCAACCAGGTCACATCCTCCATCCTGGCTGGCTTTGGTCCACACCTCTCCAACACCTGATAGAACGTCCTTGGCTCCCACGGGAAAGAATGTTGTTTTGGCTACACATTCCCCAGCTATCTCTATCTCCCCACAGCTCCAATTGGTATTGTTGTGACAACCCTGAAGATGCTTCCAAGATGGCTTCAGCCCAAAGTGGCTTCTGGGCTGACATATGGATTACAAACCAGGCTGGTGGGGTTTACGCAATAGGAACTAATCAAATGGAATCGAGTTGGTGGAATCCAGTTCAGAAGAAAAAGCCAGAAACAGGAATAAATACTATGTATTGAAAATCATTAGAAAACTGTAAATAATTTCAGAAATTGCAGGGCTGAAAAACTAGCACAATTCATAGAAACAGAATTTAAAACTTGCATTTCATTTTCATTATTGCCAAATGTAAAAAAAAAACAACTTGCACCAGTGCTGGGATTCAAATAGTTTTACCACCAGTTTGGTGGGTGTGGCTTGGGCAGTGCTTTGCGTGCATGCACACACTTTGCGTGCACACACACGCCAAACACACACTTTGCGCAGGTGCAGAGACATTCCAATTCGCCTCCTGCAAGCCTGCACGATCCTGGTCACTTCAGCAGCCGCCACACAGCACTCTTCTATGCCACGCAAAGCAGCTCTGCTTCAAATTCAGAGGATAAAGGTGAGTATGGAACCTAGGCAGGCAGGTGGGCCCAAGGCAGAACGGCGGAGAGAACCAGTTTGGTTTCTGCTGCTCATGACTGCTACCGGCTTGGTAGAACTAGGCCGAACTGGTAGAATACCACCACTGACTTGCACCCTTTTTGGAAGAGCTTGTGCCTGTCTGTTTCTGAAGAGCCAGCTTTGCTCTGATGGTGTGAGAACTCTTGCAGGAAAGCCAGGATCTTCCCTAGAATAGTCAACTCTAGGTGGTCATCCACAGGATAGGTGAACCAGGATCCTAATTTGCCCAAACTCCTGACATCAGTTGTTTTGGAAGTTTTCAGTAGATGGTTTACCTGAAGCCTAGAGCAGACATGAAACTTTTTCTACATTGTTGATATTATTTTCTTGACCTTGATCGTCTGTCACTACACCTCCACCTGCTGGGTACAAGCAAGTTCTTGCCCAGTGCCCAAGCCAATTTTTTAACTGAATTTCAAGCCTTCTTGCAAGTGAAATCCAGCCTAATATGACTTTGCACTAAGCCAAAATGATTTTGGCTTTATGCATTTCATAAACCTACAAATAGTCTTCAATATATGAGCACAGCTGAAACCAGAATTTAACCAATGCAGTGGTTAAGTGAGTCATGCCTAATTTTATGATTTTTTTTTGCCATGGTTGGTAAGTGAATCACCTGGTTGTTAACCTAATCTGGCTTCCCCCACGGACTTTGTTTCTCGGAAGCTGGCTGGGAAAGTTGCAAATGGGGGCCACGTGACCAGGAGTGGGATTCAAAAGTTTTAACAACGGGTTCTGTTGGCATAGCTAGATGGGCGTGGCTAAGTGGATGTGGCCATATGACTGGGTGGGCGTGGCTTCTTTTTTTGAAGCACCCCTCCCCCATTTTTTGCCTCCTGGGCCTCAGGGAAGCCTCCTGGACAAAGCAGTAAGACAGCGAAGGGGGATCCCGGAACAGCTGATCATCAGAACAGCTGATCATTGGGAGGGAGAAAAAAAGAAATACCTTAAGGAGTGACTGGACAGAGCAGAATGCAGTCAGTGATGTCGGGCATGCACACGATGTTGTGCATGCGCGATAAGGACTGACTGGGCGGGAGGGGCAGGGCCAGCCAGGGGCATGATTTGCCACTTCTCTGAACTGCATAGAATCATAACAACTGAGAACCTATCTGAACCAGTAGAATCCCACCCCTGCACGTGATCCTGGGATCAGTGGTGGGATTACATTTTTTTTACTACCGGTTCTGGGGGCGTGGCTTGGTGGGGTTTGCTTGGTGGGTGTGGCAGGGGAAGGATACTGTCAAATCTCCATTCCCACCCCACTCCTGGGGAAAGGTTGCTGCAAAATCCAATTCCCTCCCCACCCCACTAACCTGCTTTCTAGCTCCGTTCTCCTGGGCAGGGCAACCAAAGAAGACCCAGCCAATCAGCTGGGATTCGGGAGGCAGAGAAGAGATGGGGCGGGGCCAGACAGAGGTGGCATTTGCCGGTTCTCCAAACTACTCCAAATTTCCGCTACCGGTTCTCCAGAACTGGTCAGAACCTGCTGAATACCACTTCTACCTGGGATGCTGCTGACTTCCAAGAGCTCAAATCGCAATCAAGTGAGTGTAGCAATGCTACAGCAGCTGTGAGTAAAAGTTCCTTTTTTCAGTGGTTTTGAAAGGTTGCTAAATGAATGAACATAAATCAAGCACTACATGTAATCCATAGTTAATGATAGTATATGTAAAGCCAGTCATTTTTGGCACCTGAATACTAGCAATATTTGTCAATAAACTTCCTGTATCCTCCGCCCAGCACAACCATTGATCTGGGCTAGTTGCAGTATCACATATCCAGAGGAATCAGGATGTAAAGCAATTAGTGATACTAATTGCCTCTGGATTGTGGAGGGAGGTGTCCCCTTGAGCTATTTCTTTTTAATGCTTTCCTATGATCCTGATTACAAGAGTGTTTCCTGGCAGAGCTTTTGTTGCATTGCCTTATTCAAAACATTTTAGAGGGGAAAGCTCAGATACTGTACTTTTCTCTTCATAGTCTACTGAATTTTCCCACAATTACTTCTGGCTCCCCCATTCCCACATACTGTCAGCTGGTGCTCCATTCAATATCCAAGAAAGAAACACTTAAACTCCATTTTGTTAGAGTAAAGATATCTTTTACTGGAAATCAAAGTGGTAGCAACAAAAGAATTCTGAATCTGAAGAAATGAGCGCGAAAAACACATATACAAAGTGATGGCAACGTTCCCACCCCCAACAGTCCATATTGCTCCTCCAATGAGGAAATATGCATAGCATCATGTGGGCATCTTCAGGTGGTGATGAGGCCTCTGTCCGTTGACCTTGGCATAGCTTTGATAAGGAGTCGCAGTTGCGCATAGCAAGGAATAGAAAAGCAAGGAATAGAAACTTAAGTAAAACTCCCCCTCCCCCTAGATATACAGTTTCGTTTCCTACACACTCCAGCACGCTTCCCAAATATATCATAGCCCATATCCCCCCTCCCGTTACTTATGGCAGCCGAAAGATGCACAGCTGAGAAAAAGAAATAAAGGAAGAAATCTTGAAGGCTGACATTCGGCCCTCCTGCAAAAAGACGTTAGTCCTAAAAAATATAAGAGTAAAAGACAAGATATTACAAACAAATAACAACAGCATATATGTTCAGGGTTTATCAGGATACATGGTGCGGAACGCCTGCACCAGTCGGGGGGCTCTAACATCTCTCTCGTCTACCCATTCAGACTGGGAAGAAGGAAAATGCTTCCACGCCACCAAATATTGGATTCGACCCCGCTTCTTCCTAGAATCCAAAATTTCCTTAACTTCAAAATGTTGTTCACCTTCAATGAGCAATGGCACAGGGGGGGCTACCTGAGTAGGCCTCAGATCAGATGTACGTTCAGGTTTTAACAAACTAACATGGAAAACAGGATGGATCCGACGGAGAGTTTTTGGCAATGTCAATTGGACCGCCACAGGATTCACAACTCGTTCAACCGGAAAAGGTCCCACATACTTAGGGCCAAGCTTTTTCGATTTCTGTGTGGTCTGCAAAAATTTGGTAGATAAAAACACTTTATCACCAACTTGGTATGGTTCCTGTGGACGTCTCTTTTTATCTGCAAACTTTTTGTGAGCTTGATGAGCATCATCCAATGCCTTGCGGGCAACTGGCCAAGTCATCTGGAGATGCCTTATCCACTCATCCAGCGAGGGAATATTAGTTTCCTCTTGCGGAAGCTCGGGTATGGGTACAAAGTCTTGTCCCGAGGCCACTTTAAACGGAGTGAATCCGGTGCTGCTATGTACCGAATTATTGTATGCCACCTCAGCAAAAGGCAGTAAATCAGTCCAATCATCCTGTTGATAATTAATGTAACACCGCAGATACTGTTCCAGTACCGAGTTAGTTCTCTCGCAGGCCCCATTGGTTTGTGGATGATGGGCGGAGCTTAACCCCTGGGCGGAGCCTAGTAACTTCAGGAACTCTTTCCAGAAATTTGAGGTAAATTGGACACCCCTGTCAGAGATTATGCGTTCAGGGACTCCATGTAGCCTGTAGATATGCAGAATAAACAACTTAGCTAACATCTTCGCTGACGGGATCTTCGCGCAGGGTATAAAATGTACCTGTTTGGAAAACAGATCTGTCACAACCCAAATGACTGTATTTCCTCCACTGTCAGGTAAATCCACAATAAAATCCATGGAGATTTCCTTCCATGGGGCCGTTGGTCTAGCCACGTTCTGCAATAAGCCTGCTGGTTTACCAGGCGGCCTCTTAGCCGAAGCACAAATAGGGCAACTAGCGACATAGGTCTCAATGTCCTTTTTCAACGTGGGCCACCAAAATTGCCTTTTGACCAAGTGTAGGGTTTTCACGAACCCAAAATGTCCAGCAGGTTTAGAATCATGAGCTTGATGTAAAATTTCGTGCCTTAGCTTTCCCGGTACATATAATTTGGCCCCCACCCAGGCCAACCCATCTCTGAAAGTACAGTCATTCGAGTGGGTCAGGAACCAATCATCCAGTTTTAGAGCTTCTTTCAATTGTGCCGATAAATCGTTTGACACATCAACCTCTTTTTTCTTCTGGGCTCTGGTAACCATTGGAGCTGCCAACTGTTCAGTTGGGATGATAGGTCTTATCACTTCCTGGCGGGCACTATTATACTGAGGTAATCTGGACAAAGCATCTGCCATGAAGTTTCTCCCCCCGGGAATGTACTTCAAAGAAAAATTGAACTGCTTAAAATATTGCGCCCAGCGAACTTGCTTGGGAGACAGTTTTTGAGGTGTTTTCAGAGCTTCCAGATTTTTGTGATCTGTCCAAACCTCAAAAGGGTGTTTGGCTCCTTCTAGGAAATGCCTCCACGTTAACAAAGCCCATCGAACTGCAAAAGCTTCTTTTTCCCAGATGGCCCATCTTCTCTCGGTTTCAGTTAGTTTACGGGAGGTATAGGCGCATGGTTGCAGGTATCCCTTTTCATTTACCTGAAGTAGCACCGCCCCAACGGCTACGTCACTAGCATCAGCTTGGATTACAAACGGAACGTCCATGTCTGGGTGCTTAAGTACGGGTTCAGCAGCAAACAGACGTTTCAGTTTCTCAAAAGCAGCTTGACATTCCATGGACCACTTCAATGGCGTACTGGGCTTCGGTTTCACCTCCCCCTTGGTTTTAAGGAGATTCGTGATAGGCATCGCGATCTTCGCAAACGCAGGAATAAATTGACGGTAAAAATTTGCAAATCCCAAGAAGCTTTGCAGTTGTTTCCTGGTACGGGGAGGGGCCCATTCCAAAACCGCCTGCACCTTCCCCGGGTCCATTTCTATGCCGTCGTGCGATATGCGATAGCCCAAATAGTCAATTTTCTCCTGGTGAAATTCACACTTTGACAGCTTGGCATACAACTGGGCCGCTCGAAGTTTCTCCAGGACTGACCGCACTAGTTTCACATGCTCATCACGAGTCTCTGTGTAGATAAGAATGTCATCAAGATAAACTAACACTCCTTTGTACAAATGCTCTTGCAACACTTGGTTTATCATTTGCATGAATACCGCAGGCGCCCCCTGTAGGCCAAACGGCAGGACGTTGAATTGAAAACACCCCATCAGACAGTTGAAAGCAGTCTTCCATTCATCCCCTTCCTTGATTCGGATTCGGTAGTATGCCTCTCTCAGGTCGAGTTGTGAAAAAATTTTTCCTTTAGCGAGGTGGGCCAGCATGTCCTTCATCAGGGGAAGGGGGTACACGTTCTCCACCGAGATAGCGTTCAGATTTCTATAGTCTACCACCAAGCGTAAGGAACCATCTTTCTTTTCCCGGAACAACACTGGAGCCACCACCCGGGGCCTAGCAGGTTGGATGAAACCACGTTCTAAATTTTTTTCAATGAACAACCGCAATTCCCCTAATTCCCGTGGGGTCATTGAATACAGTTTGGGTTTTGGGAGTTTCACTCCTGGCAAAAATTCGATACTGCAATCCGTCGAGCGGTGAGGGGGGAGCTCATCCGAGGCCTTCTCACTGAACACCTCCTTTAAGTCCCAGTATTCCTCTGGAATTTTCTCCTCCCCTTTCAGAGTCTCGGTGCCAGTAGAAGCCAACTCTATGGGAGCTTTGGGTCCCCGCTTGGATTTCCCTTCCTTTTCTGGGGGTTGGTCTGTGCGTATGCGTAGTAATCCCCTCCTCCAATTAACATGGGGGTTCCATTTCCGGAGCCAAGGCAAACCCAGTATTAAAGGGCGCTCCATCCCAGGGGCCACAATAAAACACAGAGTCTCTTTATGGTTCCCCATTGTCATCTCCACTGGCTCCGTTATAAAATGAGCAGGTCCACCCCCGGCTACCGATCCATCCAATTGGCAAAAAGCTATGGGCGTTTTCAGAGTCTTTAGCCTTAATCCCAGCTTCTCTACCATCTTTGCACTGATTACGCACCTTGTGCATCCAGAGTCTAACAAAGCCAACATGTCCCCTTCAGCCCCCGATGTGGATACCCTTAATCTCACTGGAATGGTCATAGGGCCCTGGTTCGGACTTACCAGGGCGTCGTCTTCCAGTTCGGATTCACTCCCTTCAGAAGAGGTTGGAGTTCCCAACCCCCCTCTTTTTAGAACGTTGCCATCACTTTGTATATGTGTTTTTCGCGCTCATTTCTTCAGATTCAGAATAATGTCAGCTGGTGCTCCATTCAATATCCAAGAAAGAAACACTTAAACTCCATTTTGTTAGAGTAAAGATATCTTTTACTGGAAATCAAAGTGGTAGCAACAAAAGAATTCTGAATCTGAAGAAATGAGCGCGAAAAACACATATACAAAGTGATGGCAACGTTCCCACCCCCAACAGTCCATATTGCTCCTCCAATGAGGAAATATGCATAGCATCATGTGGGCATCTTCAGGTGGTGATGAGGCCTCTGTCCGTTGACCTTGGCATAGCTTTGATAAGGAGTCGCAGTTGCGCATAGCAAGGAATAGAAAAGCAAGGAATAGAAACTTAAGTAAAACTCCCCCTCCCCCTAGATATACAGTTTCGTTTCCTACACACTCCAGCACGCTTCCCAAATATATCATAGCCCATATCCCCCCTCCCGTTACTTATGGCAGCCGAAAGATGCACAGCTGAGAAAAAGAAATAAAGGAAGAAATCTTGAAGGCTGACACATACACACACACTAATATAAATACTCCATTAAGCAGCAGAAGATGAAAGAACTCTGTAATACCTGCCGGTATAAAAACACCTTTTAACATCTAACCCATTAAACAGCAGCAATCAATTAAGGCTGGAAAGGACATTCTATAAATATTCTTTTTTCTGTTCCAGTTCTTATTTATTTATTTATTTTATTAAATTTTTATACCGCCCCTTCTCCCACAGTGGGACTCAGGGCGGTGTACAGCCAAGATAAAAAACCCACAATAAATAGAATTTAAAAAAGGTTTAAAATAATTAAATTAATGTGCGAGGGAAACCTTGCATCCAAATATTCTTGAGGGGGTGAGGGAGGGGTGTGAGGTTTTCTTTGAGTGTGTTGCAAATTTTTTCTTGTGCATATTTAGTGACCAAAGTGACCAAAAAGGTTATGAAAACCTTGTTTTTCACTGAAGAATTTGTTTTCCTGTGGTCTTCAGCCTCCTTGGATGCCCACATTCCAAGTGAAGCTCAAAAGATTGGGGATCTTTTTTTCTTTTGGAAAAAAATTATCCCCAGAAATTTGAGAGAAGATTTTGAAATGCTTTAACTGGATCGGAATAACAGAATAACCGAGCTGCAAGAGGTCTTCTCATCCTGTGATGGCAAAACTATAGCACGGGGGCCAGAGGTGGCAGGCAGAGCCCTCTCTGCAGGCATGTGAGTCGTCGCCCCAGCTCAGCTCCACCGCGCATGTGTGCGCACCTCCTACTGGCCAGCTGGTCTTCAGGTCTCTGCCGCGCATGTGGGTGGTGGTGGCAGGGAGCATGCACAGGGGGTGCGCGTGCATTGCATTTTGGGGTTTTGTGCGCACACACACACTTTGGGCACTCAGTGCCGAAAAGGTTAGCCATCACTCTTCTAATTCAAGCAGGAGATGCTCTACAATTCCAGACAAGTGGCTGTCCAGTCTCCTCTTGAAAACCTTCAGTGATGGAGCACCCACAACCTCTGAAGGCAAGCAGTTCCACCGTTTAATCGTCCTCATTGTCATGAAATTCCTCTTTTGAGGCTTTAAAATGACCAAAAAAAAAAAATTCTTTGTTCTCCCCTTGACACTTAAATTTCAGCTTAAAATAGCCTATTTGTCAGAATAATGTCAGCTGGTGCTCCATTCAAAATCCAAGAAAGAAATACTTAGACTCCATTAGTTAGAGAAAAGATATCTTTTACTGGAAATCAAGTGGTAGCAACAAAAGAATTCTGAATCTGAGAAAATGACCGTGTAAATCTCATATACAATTACAATTACAATAATAATACTATTATTATTATTATTATTATTTATATACCGCTCCTCTCCCGAAGGACTCAGAGCGGTGCACAGCCCTACAATTAAAACATTATATATATAAAAGTTAAAACTAAATTAAATTAAAGACTCTGGCTGAAAACAATTAAAACCCCTCCCTTAAACCCTACAAAGTGATACAACGTTCCCACCCCCAATAGTTCAATTTGCTCCTCCAATTAAAAGTTGTGGATAGCATCATGTGGGCATCTTCAGGTGGTGATGAGGCCTCTGTCCATTGACCTTGACATATTTTGATAAAGAGTTGCGGCTGCGTATAGCATAGAATAGAAACCTAAGCAAGAATCTCCCCACCCCTCAACTTATACAGTTTCGTTTTGTAACCGCTCCAGCTCGCTTCCCATAACAATGCCCTCTCCCTCCCCCTGTTACTTATGACAGCCGAAAGATGCAAAGCAAAGGAAGAGAAGCGAAGGAAGAAAATCTTGAAGGCTGACACCATTAGTGTCAAAATAGGTTAACACAAACTTTTTTCCATACCATTTGTAATTGTCAATATAAAAATAGGAAAAGGGATTTTTAACCTTCTTCGCCGCCTAACAATTTTCTTTCAGAGGTATCCCTCTGAATACTTTTAGCTTCAGGGTACCTTGCTTAGATGTTTTCTGTATTTAGCCCGGTCTGTCCTGCTTTCCTCTTTGTCTTTCTCCTGCACATTCTTATCCAGTCGGCTTCTTCTTTGTGGTGGCCATTTCTGACCACTCTGGCCGCCTTCAGGAAAGGGAGTTTGACCAGCCAAAGAGGAGAGATGCGACTCCCCTCGACTTGGCTAGTAGTCTCCCCCATCTTCACCACCTCTACAGGGTGGCTTCAGCCCCGAATCCAAAGGATCGGGGCGCTCCAGCGGCAAGCACGGATTGAAACCGCGCACAGTCACGGATTTCAGTCCGTTGCCGAAGAGACCCAAACCGGAAGTGACTGGTCATGTGACTGGGTGGACATGGCTTGGTGGTCATGTTATTGGCTGGGCGTGGCCAACTCAATATCACTCACATTGAGGCACACATCTGCTCGCCTGGCCTTTCATGACTGTGGGGATGCTGCAAAGTCGTAAGTGTGAAAAATGGTCATAAATCACTTTTTTCAGTGCCATTGTAACTTTGAATGGTTACTTCACACAAGCAAAGTACCAGCAAAAGAGGGAAAAATAACTCCAGAGAAATTCCTAAGACGGGAAGTCTAGTCCTGCCAAGAATGTCATAAGGGTTAATGGAGAGGCAGTTTCCGTAAGCAACACCAGAATGTTTCCTTCCTGCCTTCCTTACAGGATTAGGCCAGTAATTTCTTCTAACAACCGGTTCTCCGAACTGCTTAGAATGTTAACAACCAGTTCTAACGAATAAGTGCGAACTGGTAGAATCCCACTCCTGATGTTATCCCTGGTCCTTCTTTTCACTAGAAAATACCCAATCACATACCCAATTCCTGCAATTGTTGTTCATCTCTAGGCCCATAATCATCTGTTGCTCATCACAACCCAGTGCACTTTGGTATTAAAATGAAGACCAAATCTATGCCATTGAAAGGTACTCTGCGACAGAAAAATTAAGTGGCACAGTTTTGCCATGTGTATGGAGAATAAGAGAAATTATATTCTGACAAATGTCCAAATCTGCAGAATGTGGATTGGGTAACTGGAACTTAATTTGGAAGCAGTATTTTCTGTAAAAATGTATTAAAAGAAAATGTCCCCTATCGCTTTGAAGAAGTACTTAGTACAGTGCACACTTAGTGCACTGTGCTAAGCCATGTATTGGTTTCTCTGATGTTGGGTTAGCATGATATGTGAAACTATAGATATATCTTGAAGCTTGATTGATTATATGACTGCTCCATTTTTCTTAACTAATAAAGTCACTGCTTCAGTTCATACCATTCCTAAGCTGCACTGTGGCTGATTACATTGTGCTCTCCTCTGTGTTGTATGAATCCAGGCAATTAGGATAAGTCAAACTAGGTGTAAGCATGCTGCGTGAACCAATTTATGTCTCTCTCACACACAAACACACACACCTTTCTATTGTTTGTAATATACACCATCTCCTCTAGGGTTTTGCACCATTCTCTTTAAAGGTCTCCCAAAGGAAAGATTAAATTCTCGTTGGTGAGGTTGCATTGTCCTAATGAAACTTGGGAGTGTTTCTTTTTGAAGATCAGCCAATGCTTTAGAAGTAAGCATCAAACAACAAAAGTACTGATTGCAAATCTCTTCCAGGACCAAATCTGGCTTTCTGGGCTGTCCAGTAGGTCCTCAGTTAGATAGCTGAATAAATGAATGTAGGGCTTCTGCAGACCAGTGTTTTTCAGATGTGATGGATGCCAGCTGTATTGACCATATTGGGTGGGGATTGTGGAAACTGAATTGCGGCATGCCTGAAGAACCCCAGGAAAGGAGAATTGATGTAGAAGAGAAGAATTATTTCTTGATTTCCCCACTCTCTCTAACACTAGAATTCTGAAATCGATGGGGAGGAGATTCTAAATGAAAGGCCACACTTTTAACAAAGTTCATTTTTAACAAAGATGCACAACCTGCATGTCACATCTACCTCATCCCACTAAAGCGGGAAGGCAACGAATGTTGCCTCCCATCATGGAATGTTGCCTCCCGTCCCCTAATGAGATATACACCTGGTGGGATCCAGAAGAAGGGCCTTCTCTGTGGTGGGTCCCTCCCTTTGGAATATAATTTCTCCAGAAATTAGACTGGCCCCACTATAACACTCTTTTGGAAAGCCCTGAAGACATGATTCTGCCAGCAGCCCTGGGGAACCCAGAGTGGGATGGAGCCCATCAAATGGCTGGTATGAATATGTATTGTCGCCAGGATGTGGGTGTGGGAGGGTTATTTTATTTTTTAGTATTTTTATATTTATTTCTCTTATATTGTGCTTATATGTCCTTGTAAGTTGTCTTGAATCTCCATGTACGAGTAGGCAGCAATATACATTTTCCAAATAAATAAGAAATATATAAATTGTAAAGCTGTAACTGCTGGGTTTACACAAAATGTCATGTCCTAACAAATGAAGCCATAATGAAATTTAACCTCATGGCAAAGTTTACCTAATATAGTTAGATATTGGCTCGATTTCCATTCCATGCTAAACTACAAATAATACTAACTCATTTTAGTCTTGTCTAAAGACTTCCCAATGGAGACCTACTAATTTTGTCAAGGTCAAAGGCAAAATTGATGGTCCAGTGTGGCGACCAAATCCTGGGAATGAAATTTTCAGGAGGGTAGCACTATCAGGCAGGAAAGTTCAGATTCAGATGTGAAGGTTCAGTTAAACTGATTTATTACTAATCATGCCTATGCACAGAAATTTTCTCAAGAAATCTTCTTAGCACCTGTTTGGGAACAGATAAGTTAGATCAATGGCATTCAAGGGAGGTTGGGCTTAGTTCACTTGTGGCTATGTAGGGATTCTAGGCTGATCCCTGTTTTAATTCCACTCCCACTTTTTGTCACTCCTTCTCCTACAGATACTGGAAATACAGTATAAGATTCCTTGCCTAAAGTAGCTACAAGCATATTCTGGAGTGTCCTATCACTTCTCAAATCTGAGAGCCACAGAGCAGTGCTTCTCAACCTTGACAACTCTAAGATGTGTGGGCTTCAGTTCTCAGAAATTCTGGGAACTAGAGGCCACACATATTGAACTTGGTTGAGAAATGCTGCCCTAGACATATCTTTGCATAATATGCTAACCTATAAAGGGGTTTGTTTGTTTGTGCCTAAATGTGTCATGTGAACTCTCCGACAGTGGTTTATTCAGCCAATCTTGATTAAGAAAAGATATATGATGAAAACAGTTTGGGTTGAATTAGGAATTCTTGGAGTTGTTCCCAACATCCCTGACACGTTCTGTTTAGGCGAAAATTGTTTATTCATGAATGAATCTCATCTTCTGCTATGTAGGGAGAGTGACAGCTTGGGTGAGTAAGTCTTGCCATCCGTGCCAAATAGAAAGTCAAATGTGACCATTTAGATGCATTCAAGGATGTGCACATAAATGGAAAACCAAGGAAATCCAAGTACATTTTTTTTGTGATAAGCCGATGGAACAGGATACAAACATCATGTTCTCCAAGCACAATTATGATATTGATAGGCCTCATTTTCTGTGTCCTTCTCCTCCTTTTCCTCCCCCTGAAAATAAATTCCCCAGAGGCCTGATAGGAGATATTCTATAGAGCTGAACTGACTGCAGTGTGGATAAAGTCAATAAAGGAACTTATTCTTGGCAATGCATTTTAATATTTCTTTTTCTGTAATGAACTAAGTTAACAAAAAAAATCACAGCTGTAATTGAACAGATCTGAAGGTCTTTTTGGCTTTCAACCTGGAAAGCTAGGTCAGTAGAGATGGATGAATGTTTCATTGGTCACTGGCATATTTCCCTTATACAGCATTTCTATATGAAATGACCAGACTGAGCCTGAGGGAGGGAGGGTCACTGATAATTCACCATGGCCAACTCACCAAGGCCAACCTGCCGCAGGACAACTCACTGCAGGACAAGAGTTACACTAATATCAAAAAAATAGTGGAATAGAATCATTAAAGAAAAGATGCAAAAGGAGGGACAGAATGAAATGTGAATGGCAAAAATTAAAATGTTTTTTTATTTATTTTAAATAATTAAATAGAATTGTGAAATTGTCCCACAGCAAGTTGTCCCATGACGAGCTGGCCGTGGCGATTTGGCCATTGTGAGTTGGCTGTGGCAAGTTGTCCCATTCCACCTGGGGGAGGGATCAAATGTGTCATCAGTCATGAGTCCCTTTACGCTCACAAGTGATCTAAGTCCAGCCTATCTTGAATTCCTTCTACCTTTATCTACCACCAATTACATTTGGCTATTAATAGTTCAAATTTTGATACAGAGCTTAAGCTTGCAATAAATCTTTAGACCCATTTGAATGCCTGGATCTCCTGATTTCCCTATTGCTTGACAACTTATTTTAATATTGCCTGGAGTTGACTGAGAAGCAATAGTACTTAGACTTATATACTGATTCACAGTGCTTTACATCCCTCTCTGAGTGGTTCACATAGTCAGCATGTTGTTCCCAACAATCTGGGCCCTCATTTTACTGATTTCAGAAGGATGGAAGGCTGAGTCAACCTTAAGCTCATCAAGACTGAATTCTTGCCAGTGGGCAGAGTCAGCTGAAATACTGCATTCTAACCACTCTGCCACCAGAACTCTTAGCTCTAAGCCAGAGGTCTCCAAACTTGGCAACTTTAAGACTTGTAGACTTCAAATCCCAGAATTCTCCAGCTAGCTATGAAGTCCACAAGTCTTAAAGTTGCCAAGTTTGAGGATCTCTGCTCTAAGCAATCCCCTAATGTCAGTTAACATCTGGAGATGTTTCTTTCTGCTAGATGTCTTGAGCTAAAACTTTCATCACTTTACCTAAGCTGATAAAGTTAGGTAACAACAGTTTGGAAAAGCCTGGTTGGGGAATTCTGGGAGTTGAAGTCCAAACATCTTCATGTTACCAAAGTTGAGAGACAACGATCTCATCTGTAATCATCCTCTATTTCCCTCAATCTTTCCAAAATAATTATCTTTATACTGCATGTCTTCTATCTATATTACAACTCAGAGTGTTCAGGGAATGATCGGCCTTTATTTCATCTACCGTTGATTGATTGAGTTTTTTTCTTGCAGCCCATAATACTCTTAGTAAATGTCTAATTCATAATTCAAAGGTATCTAATTTCTTGTTCTTTCTCAAAATCCAATGTTCACAACCCTGGCTTTATTGCTACAAGCTTAACCCTAATCATCCTACTAATTTTGTCTCCCCATCATCCAATTTATTTTCTCCAGAACATTGGCCATCTTTACTTATTCTTGAGCTAAAGAGAAAAGAACTAAACTTCACTTTTTCTGGATAGAAAAAGAGAGAGGGAAAGGTGAGGTGGCTAGGAGGACACTGCCTTGTCTGTTTTGAGCTTCTAATCTATGAATGAATAAAAGATGCCTCAGATCAAATTTGATTCTGGGAGACATCACTCATATAATTTTCTAGACTGTTATAAAATTGGCTTGTCACTGTCTTTTGAGGAGATGTTTTTTAAAGTCAACTTCTTAAGAGTTTCTATATGATCCAAGATCTAACAAGAACCAATTCTCTTTATCTTCCAAGGGTACCAAATTCATCTCAGCAATGTCATATCCTGAAGCTATAAATAGATCCATAAATTTAAAAACCTGAAGTTTTCCACCCCCTCTTTACACCTTGTAAAAAAGTTTCCCTTTGAGTGGAGAACATCAGATGGTTTGATGATCTAACATGGTCAGATCAACATGGCCACATACAAAGGTAATGTAAAGATAATTCAGTTATCTGGAAGTTCCCACCTCTTGAGGATGGTTTAATTCAGGGGTCTCCAACCTTGGCAACTTTAAGCCTGGAGGACCAACTCCCAGCATTCTCCAGCCAGCAAAGCTTCTGGGAGTTAAAGTCCTCCAGGCTTAAAGTTGCCAAGGTTGGAGACCCCTGGTTTAATTGGTCAAGCTGCACTTTGCACTGGATTCCTGATAGACCCTTCCAATTCCAGTAATAAAACCAGCCAATTCAATGAATTTGTGCTCAAAGGGAGATTCTTGGATCAACCTTCTCCTCTATTGGTCTTTAGCCATCTGATTCATGAAGTGCAGGTGCAGAATTGTGGCCAAGCCCCATAGCATGTTTCCAGCGTAGCTGAATGCTATTTGAGCACTAAAGCCTCCCTTCCCATTTTCTATGCCCCAAATATTATTGCAACAGTATGAAATACAGCCTCATCTGAAAGTGCCATCATCTGAATTAGGGGAGGAATCACCTGATGTACGGGTGATACCCAAGCAAGCCGCTGGCTGCCTGTTCCCCTCCCTTCTTTCCCCTCCCTCGGCCTTCAAATTTGGGGGCATGCCTCCCCTGCTTTCAAAACCTCCCTCATTTGCATGCTTCGCTGTGATTGGGCGTCCGATGCTGCAGAGTTTGAGTGGATGGCAGTTCAGTGAGAGCTGGTCAATTGCAGCATCTGTTCTGTTTCCCTTGTCCAAATTTTCCCATCTTCTTTAATGTATCTCCCAGTTGGAGTGCCCAGTCCTCTTTGACCATGTGCACTCCGCAGACATTGCTCCTGGCTGCTGTTTCTGTTGTTAACTGGATTAGGAACGTTAATCAGCCATATCATAGAAGTCTCAGCATTTTCTGCTCCTGGGATTAAGGAAACTACTGGCAGAGATGTAACTGATGTTTAGCTGCTGAAATATATTCTTTCTTTACCTTTCTCTTTTTTACTTTCATTTCTGGCTTCCTTCTGGTGGGAACAATTTCATTTCTGGAGGAAGAGAAGAAGCCATGGAAGAATTTATATTGTTGATAAAGTGTGCTGCCTTGGTGGCAACTGTGGGCATGGGTGGGTGGGTGGGTTGGGGAGACCTTTTCTTCACAAGAAGAAGATGTGACAATTTCATAAATACATTGCACAACTTGTAATGCAAACATAAAAACAAACTCAAAGTTAACCGCACCAAACTTGATTGCAGGAAATGCGACTTCAGCAACAGAGTGGTCAATGTCTGGAATACTCTACCTGACTCTGTGGTTTCTTCCCCAAACCCCAAAAACTTTGACCTCAGACTGTCTACTATTGACCTCACCCTTTTCCTAAGAGGTCTGTAGGCGTGTAGAAGCGCATCAGCGTGCCTACCATCCCTGTCCTATTGTTTCTTATTTTTTTATTTTTCTTATATGTATCCATGTATTCATAACTATGTTTTTACTTATACCTATTATCTTGTAAGTGATTGACAAATCAAATAAATTCTAAATAACCCTTTCGAACACAGGGTAGCTCACAGTTACATTAGGAATATACAGTATTTGCCCCGAAGATGAGAAACCATATTCAAGCAAGTAGTTCCAGTGTGGAAATTAATGTTTGAATGCTGAGTTAAATGAAATTTCTGAACAGTCTTCAAAGGTGGACCTAAGCATATAATGCATTACAGGAATCTGACTTTTCAACTTTCCACAGCACAGTCAGTGTTGCTGTGTTTCCATAATATTTGTTTGCAATAGATCTTATCTTTTTTTTCTGAGAATATCAAAAACCACAGAAAAACAATCTTTCTGGGCTTCACCCCATGCTATTACTGGCTCTTTCCCAGTCTACAAAAAATGAGAGAAAAGACAGTTAATGGCACCATCTCGTCCACATTTTTCTTCATGTCATGTTGTTGCTATGAAGGGGAGCTGCTAAGCTGAAAAGCCCCCATTCCTCTATTTTGTTGAAAAGATGCCATGCAACAAGATCTATGTGGTGGGATAAGGAAAAATTATTGCAAATGAGAAGAAGACCATTCACAAACTCTGCAGAATTGTAGCAGGCACAGAAAAATAAGACCTTTGCTGACAGTCGAGATGCATTACTTCTAACTCAGTAATCAACTCCTGAACATAGTCAGTATTGCAAGATCAGACAGATCCAGAGCTGATTATAAGTTTATTATTTATATACAAATGTACACCAGCCAAGTTCCAAGATTTCAGCTTGTCAAATGTTAAATACCAGTGATTTTCATCAATCCAATTAAAAATGGCAGCCCAATACAATGCACTCAAACAAGAATACTAATCAGTCACTGAATACCCCTGAAACGGATCCATTTTATGGCTCTGTAGAAGGCAGATAAGGAATTGAGGCAATGTAAAAGTGTCCTTCATCTTGATGGGCGTACAGATAGCATAGATGTCTTTGCCAGTTACATGTACTCCAAACCATTAAACCTACAGCTTGATAAAGCTGTCTTTCCCCTGCCTCTATTGCAAACCCAAAACTGGTAGTTAGTGCTGGAGTAGAAATCTGCAACCCTTAGCGGCTTAGCCAAATGTCATACAGTACTCAATTTAATTTGACAAGTCCTCTGCAGGAAATGATGGAGATCTATATTAAGCCTAGTAGAACTTGATTTGCATGAGTCTCGTCAATCATTTTTTCTGCTATGTTTGTGAGTATCTACATGTCTTTAAGCTAGAGCAGTGTTTCTCAACCTTGGAGACTTTAAGATGTGTGGAGTTCATCTTCTAGGATTCGTGGCTGAGGAATTCTAGAAACTGAAGTCCACATATCCTAAAGTTGCCACTGGTGAAAGGAATATTTTGGATGACAATCTTTTCACCAGTAGTATCTCCTGTTAGTCTGGATGGAACTTCAGGAATTGGATCTTCATCTAGTCTAGTTTGTCACAGTCTATAACCAAATAATGAAGTTGTACATTCACAGCTAGTTCCCAGGAACCCATGGAGAATAATTGTGAGAAAATCATAGAACAATTACAATATCTGTGAGAGCCAATCCAACAATGGAAAGAGACAGCTGTCTTGAAGGGTCCTTGGTGCTCTCTAGAGCAGGGGTTGCCAATCTTTTGGATCTCAGGGACCACCAAACTCATAATTTTAGAACCCAGGGACCACTAACCGGTTCTGTGGGTGTGGCCTAATTTGTGGATGTGGCTTGGTGGTCATGTGACTGGCTGGGCACAGCTTGTTTTGTTTTCTTGCAGACATTACATTACCCAAACTAAGTAACATCATCAGTGCTAATTTCTTTGGTCCAGTGGAACTGGTTGGTCCTTCATAGTGGCCTGTTTTAAATTGGCTAGCGGAGGATTTGAATCTGCTATCTAGAGATGGAGGACAGCGTTTTCAAAAGGGATTAATAAAAAGTCTTGCCTCCAAATATAATCCAGAGCCTGGAGTGTTTAATTATCAAGTCTTATTTGTCCAATGAAGTTCACATCTATTGTCTCATTGATTTTTGATTTGGGGGGCTTTTTTGGTTGTTTTCAGGCTACTGGCTGGCTCTGTTTGCCAAACCGGTTACAAATTTAATGGCTGCATTTACACAATAGAACTACACACAGAAAGTTTCCTCATGACTTAATATGTTGCCTGAAACCAATCTATTTGTTTAGTTTATTATGCAAACTGAGAAAAACGGGTCAGTTCAGGACATAGTAGGAATGAAGGCAACATCTTTCCAGTTTACTGAATAAGCTCAAAAGACTCCAACATTTTGCTAATCTCTTTTTTTTTTTTGCTCTTTAGTGCTTTGTATGAACTCAGCTTTGTAAACTACAGTTTAGATCTAAATGCTTAATGTAAGCCAAGAAACTTTAGTGGGTTCAGTAAATCATTGCTAAAAGAACCAAAAGTCTTAGCAATGTGCGAAATCAGCCATTTTGTGCATTGATTAAAACATTGTACTCTGAGTGCAGATACAATGGAAGATCATTGGTATTTTGTTTCAGGTTGCTGATTTCGTTAACACAGAGAAATAATGCAGAGTCTCATGCACCCAATGTCTCAGAAAACTTCCCTTTGAAGGCTTTAAGCTTAAATTTAAGGAAGGACAAAATGTGTGATCAAAACTGACAGCAAATGGTGCATTCAAAATGGACAAGCCAAGAAGAAGGGTGAGATGGCCCTGGTTTTTCATCTCCAGGGAACAAAGTGTGCTTGAGCTACTGAGAGATTATGTCAGCCCAAAAACTCTGTCTCTGGCATTGGACCTGTCGTTCTTGGGTTATACCCAAGAAATCTGCTTGATGTTGTCATAGTGAAAAGATGCACATTTATGAATCAAAGCAATTTGTCCATTTGGCCCAGCCGTGGCTGACATGGTGGCATCTCTCCAGAGATTCAGGAGCCAAGATTTCCCTTCCTTCTAGAAGAGAACAGATTTTCTATAGGTATTTTCTTTATCCCAAATTCTAGATGAACCAATAGTACTTAGTATTCTAGATTCCTCGATGCTCTCTTGTTCCCTTGCTAAGGCTTTATTACCGAATTAGATAACATCATCAGTTACCTTCATAACTAGAGCATTGATGATATTACCTAGTTGGGTAATGAAATATCCACAAGAAAACAACCAAGATTAGGAAGCACCAAGGACTCCACAGTTCAAGCTCTCTTCTATTGGTACTTAATGCTCTATTTGGAAGTTGGCTTGAAATATGCCCCTTCATGTTTGAAACATCTGGCCTGATGTGTGGGCTTCTTGATTCTTCCCCATCTCCGGCTTTTGGTTATCATCTTGCAAGATCAAGAATTCTGGAGGCTCTTTTTTCCTTCTTTCATTCATCCTAATCAAAATCTCCCCTGATTGTGGATTTGGGGTGTGTGTGGGGTGTGGAGGCTTCCCCTCTTGAGGACCAAGACTCCTATGATTACATTATTATTGCTGTAATTTAATCAAGAAATTGTTTCTAGTACTGGAAGCCAGACTAAGCTGATCTTTCAGATAAGGTCCTATTTGTGCCAATTTCCTGGAATTGCCCTCCAAATTACTTGACCGGACTGGACCTCTTGTTATTCCCTCCAGTGGTGCACTAAATACTAGGCTGTGCAAGATGGCTGTATATTCCTTCCCCCTCAATGTAGAAGGACCACTAGACACAACGGGAAGAAGGCTTTGTTTGCCTGCTCCTGGTTGCTGCTTCTCTTGTGCCCACTATATTCTCCCTGTCTATCTTATTTCCCCCCCTCCCCCAGTTCTGTGCCCCCTCCTCATCTCTCTGCTTTTGGGTGCGAGAAGAACTGGGTCAGGGAAGTAACCATGACAATGCTTAAGCAAAGACAGTCTCCCATGTCATCTACTCCTCCCCCCCCTCCCCGCCTGCTTTCTCTCCCTGTTCTCTCCCTGCTCTCGCCATCCAGAAGAAACCTTGATTGTTACAGGTGGACTAGATTCATCAGGGTTGAAGACCTGAGTCCCAGTCCTGGGTGTGGAGCAAAGCGTTGCCTGTCTGCTTCAGCAGGGGAGGTGTGTTGGTGGCGGAGGGCTAGTGGATGAGCCGATTCCATGCCTCCTCGGCTGCGTGACTCTTGGTAAGGAGAATCTTCCTTCTCTCGTAGCAGGGGTTGATCTTCTCCAGGGTTGGGTGAATGAGCGGGGGGAGGGGAGGGGGGGAGAGGCAAAGGACCCAGGCCCTGGGTTCTAATCTTTGCCAGGAACCTTCCTGGACTGACAGGAATAGGGAAACATAACAGGTTTATCACACAAGGATCAATAAAGTTGTTTCTTGTTGCTAAAGCCTTGCATTCCAGTTGCTAGAGCATAGTTGTTTGTGTGCTGCATGTTGCTATCACAATGAGAAAGGAGGGAAATTTCTCTGCACCCCTTCTTTCTCTCTCTCTTTTTTAGAAGAATATACAAGTGACTCCCACCGATGTAAAGGCAAATTTAATATCCTCATTGTCCACTTTTTCTTCATCATTGCAAAGGATGTAATAGTAATAATATATTGCTGTTCTTTCCAGAGGAAGGTCTAAATATCATTCACTTGTTTTCTAAATGGTGGTTTAAAGAGGGTTTCAGAAACAATATCTGGCATTTTAATCCTCAATCTTTCTAGCAGCCCATAGTCCCAGGGAGGTTACTCAATGGGGGATAATCTTAGGCATCCCTCCCAATTCTGTTATTCTATAGATAGGATGAAATTAGTTGGTTAGCCATTTGTGAACTTGGTTGTGAGTCCATTACCTCTTCCATTCCTAAAATAAACTCTTAGATGCTAGCATGATGATGCCTTCCAGATGTGTTGGGTTGCTACTCCCATCAAATCCCAGCTTCAGCCATCCTGCCCAGGACTGATGGGGATTGTCATCAAACACGTCTAGTGAGGAACAAATAGGAAAAGGCTTAGGGTTGCACCACAGAAATGGACAGACAATACTACTTGGAGAAAGAAACAGACGAAGAACTGAGACCATGCTGAATTTCCCAACTCTTGCCTTCTACCTGGAGCAATGTTTCTCAATCATGTGAACTTTAACATGTGTGGACTTCAGCTCCCAGATCACAAAATACTGGGAATTGACAATCATACATCTTGAAGTGGCCAAGGTTGAGAAACACAGCACAGATCTATCACCAATGAATGGATTCTTTCTTTGATACACACCCACTGCAACCTAGTTGATGCATATTCCCAATTTCTGACCCACATTTTGACTGCATTCATAATGTAATATTATTAATAATTTAGCTCATAATTAAATTTAATTCACAATTAAATAATTATTTTATTCATAATTAAATAGGCAGGGGAATCTGGGAGTTGAAGTCCATATATCTTCAACTGGCCAAGATTGAGAAACACTGCTCTAAAAACATTGTTCTAAAGTTATTTTGTTGAATACTGCTGCACAGTGCAAAAAATCTTGCATCTTGGTGTGAGCAATATCTTTAAGCATTTGAAACTTATCTTAAGTTCACATCTAAAGTTGTGTGACATGTCAAGCCCATTTCCCTTTAAAAAATGGGGGTGGGTGGGGGTGGAATCTACTTTTCTCCTGGAATATTGTTCACACATCATGTGGTTCTCTTGCAAACAGTGTAGAGCAGAGGTATCCAACCATGGAAACTTTAAGACTTGTGGACTTTGATTTCCAGAATTCCCCAGCCACCTTGGGGAATTCTTGGCCGACTGGGAAATTCTGGGAGTTGAAATCCACAAGTCTTAAAGTTGCCAACTTTAGACACGCCTGATATAGAGGGAAAATATCTCTATTGCTGCTTTCTGGATATATTTTTTAACTTTCCAGTATTGCCTACAACCCAGGGATTTTCTAACAGTCCCCTGTTCAAATGCTAACTAGATCTGACCCTACTTATTTTTTCAAGATTGGTGCTAACTCCTTGAAATGATTCATAGCTTAAAACCCCTTTGTATATAAAAGCTACTACAAGGTTTGGACTTTTCAAATCCACTCAAGAGCTTTTTTCCCCTAGGGAACTTCAGACACTATAGCTCTGAGATGGGATAAAGGGCTTGCTGACAGAATTCTCAATGTTTTTCTAAACTAAAATATCTACCTCTTTCTCTGCAACTACAGCAGGTGAAAGTGCTGCAAAACCAATTGATGCTTATGTACGGAACGATGTATAAGGCAGTACTGGCTGGGGAATTCTGGGAGTTGAAGTCCAGACGATCACCAAGGTTGAGCAACACTGATATAAGGGGTGACTATAGGTAGAGGGTGCATGTCATGTTAAGTTGTTGAGCTTGGATGTAGGAAATTTAGGTTCAAATTCTCACTTGACCACAGTGTTAATGGGTGATCTTGAGCCAGTAATTCATTCACTCTGTCCCACTTATATTATAGGCTTTTGCTGTAGGGAAAGCTGATTATAAGTGGAGGAAGTCATCCATGGATTGCTGCCACATCATGAAAATATATTTGGACTTTGTTGTTCCATCACTAAGTCATGTCTGACTCTTCACAACCCCATAGATATAGCACACCAGACCCCCTTGTTCTGCACTGTCTCCTGGAGTCTGCCCAAATTCCTGTTCATTGCTTCAGTGACACTATCTAACCATCTCATTCCCTCCCTTCTCCTTTTGTCTTTGGTATGCTTGGAACTAACTCCTTCCATTTGTTTCTTTATTTCCTTATAGAACATTGATATTGCCTCCTACTTGCACATGGTGACTCAAGGTGGCTTACAAAGATATGAAAACACCATATAAAAGAAATAAATAATAATAAAAAGAAAAATAATAAAATGATAACTTTCCACCCCTCACTCTGATGACAACACACATTCCTACTAACCATTTAATGGGCTCCATCCCACTCTGGGTTGCCCAGGCCCACTGACAGAGCTACGTCTTCAGGGTCTTCCAAAAGAGTGTTAGAGTGGGGGCCAGTCTAATTTCTGGGGGGATGATGTTCCAGAGATAGGGAGCCAGCACGGAGAAGGCCCTTCTTCTGGGTCCCACCAGGTGTATCTCCTTAGGGCATGGGACCCACAACATTCCTTGGCTCCCTGCTCTAGTGGGTTGTTGTTTTGGTTTAACATGTTACCTGTACTCAGTCCTTCTCCTTTGTTGATATTTTAGCATGGGAGGTTAATCCAGACAAAGGGTGTCAAACTCCGTTTCATTGAGGGCTGCATCAGGGTTGTGTTTGACCTCAGGAAGTCATGGCCAGGTGGGTGTGGCCAGCTCGACATCACTCATGTTGGGGGCACCTGTGGTGGCCCGGGTGGGGCAGTGTGTGGCCCTCCCAAGCTCCATTTTCAGTGGCAAAGGGCTGCAGGAGGCCATCATGGCCGAAAATATGGTGTGGGGGAAGGGGAGCATGCCTGGCCCTTCCGAGCTCCATTTTCACTGGCAGAAGCACCGCGGTCTGCTTCTTTGCTGTTTCCAGGGTGATCTAAGCACCCCGCAGGCCAAATCTGGCCCACAGCAGAGATGGTATTCAGCAGGATCTGACCAATTCTGGAGAACCGGTAGCAGAAATTTTGAGTAATTCGGAGAACTGGCAAATACCACCTCTAACTGGAGATTTTACAGTATCTTTCCCCTGCCACGCCCACCAAGCCACACCCACGGAACCAGAGGCAAAAAACATTGAATCCCATCACTGGCCCACAGGCCTTGAGTTTGACACCCCTGGTCTAGACCAGGGGTCTCCAACCTTGGCAACTTTAAGACTTGGGAGTTGAAGTCCACAAGTCTTAAAGTTGCTAAGGTTGGAGACCCCTGATCTAGACAGTGGTAGATTAATCAACAAACCATTGCTTATCAATAATATTCTTGTCAGCTGTGATTTCTTCATTTTTTAAAAAAAACATGCCCTTATATCAGTGTTGACTTCTGGCATGGATAAGTCCCTGCAGTTTTCTTAGCAAGTATTTTTTTTTTTTTTTGGGAAGTGGTTTGCTATTGCCTCTTTCCTATGGTTGAAAGAAAATGATTGGCCCAAAGTACATCTAGCTGGCTTTGGGCTTAAGGTGGGACTAGAAATTATGGTCTCTTGCTTTCTAGCCTGGTGCCTTAATCACTACACCAAACTGGTGATCGTTGAATAAGCTGTAGTTTAACATGGAATACGAACCTGGTCTACGTTTTCTTATTAATTTCTGTTTTGTACAGAAGATGCCCTCATGATTTAACAACAGCCTTGTTGAGTTTGACTGCTGACAAATGTGTGGACTACAGCTCCCATCATGCCATGCTAGTTATGGTTGTTGAGAACTGAAGTTTACTAATTGGGCAGTACAGGTTGAGGAAGCCTATTTCACACCTTCCTATTCGTCTGTGCCTTTAAACCAGTTTTGCTAAATGGCAAAATGGCCCAGGGGATGAGATGGATGCCAAAAATCTGCCAATTACATTTAAATGAAAACCAACATATTCTTTCAACAGAGAGCCACTGAAAAGTGACGGGCCTTATTATCTGTGTTACTGTTTAATTTGTACCACTGTGCTAAGTATTGCTTTGACATTTGCCATTGGTGTGGGGAAAGAAACCCCTGCCTTGTGGTTTTTCAGAGAAAAGAAACAGTGCCCACTAATCTATTTTGCTGCTGGAAATACAATGAAGTCTTTTGTTTAAAAGGCTGGCAGGAGAGGTCTGTTGGTTCAGATTTCCTGGAGAACGGCTGATTTGCCAGCTTAATTGAGGCTGAGGTGGCATTGGCGATTATGGCATTTCCACATAGGTTTTCCTAACCCTCTTAAGGAAAAAGAAAAAAAAAAGATTGTTAGCCCAGAACATGGAGCCAATGTGGACAAGTGACAAAGAACATTCCAATTGAAGAAAATATGAATTCTGTATCTCATATAAGGGATGTCAATCAGATAAAATGGATTTTCCTCAAATAGTGGGAGAGGGGAAAGATCCTGTGGCCCCGATGCTGGGGACAGCCTTGGTCAACTTTCAAAAAACATTTGCAAAGCATAATATGAACTGCTGCTTAAAGTGATCTGATGCAGAATTTATTTCCAACTGGAAATCATTTCTGGCTTTTTAAAAAAAGATCTTATTAAAATTTATTATAGGATAAAATACAAATACAGGTAGTCCTTGATTTACAACCATTTGTTTAGTGACTGTTCAAAATTAGAATGGCACTAAAAAAAGTGACTTACAACCAGTTTTCACACTTAATGACTTTTGCAGCATTCCCATAGTCACATGACCAACATTCAGGAATTTGTAAGAGTTCCATCACTGGAGGTTTTCAAGAAGAGGTTGGAGAGCCATTTGTCTGGAATGGTATAAGATCTATTTGAGCTGGGGGTTGGACTAGAAGACCTCCAGGGTCCCTTCCAGTTTTTTTCTTCTGTTATTCAGCCTTGACAACTTGAAGATGCATGGCCTTCAACTCCCAGCAAGCTGGCTAGAGAATTCTCGGAGTTGAAATCTATATGTCTTCAAGTTGCCAAGGTTGAGAAACACAGATCTACTGGAAAGATTCATGTAAGTTCATGTAAAATAGATGGGAATAATTCATGCCCTCAACTGAACTGCTGCTGCTAGATTCAGCAGCTCATGAGGAGGATATTTGCCCTTCATTCACAGTTTAAAACCAGAACTTTTCAATTTTAGGATGTATAGACAAAAAAGAAAATAAAATAAAAATAAAAAGTTTATTTCAATATAGGATTACTGGGAAGAGATTCCAGAGATGGAAAGATTTGACACTACTCATTATGGAAGAATGGTCAGTGAACCTGACTAATTTTGCTGAAATTGATTGGATAGGATAGATTAGAGAAAGAATAATTATAGAAACAAGATTAGAGAGAGAGGTTAAATATGTGTACTTATAATTGCTATGAAGAATATAAGAAACCACTTCTTGATATCTTGTTTTTCTTTTGCACTCTGCTTTTCTTTGCTCTCTTTCTTCTTTCCTTACTTTATATTAGTTTGTATATTCTTGTTGAAAAGTTTCTTTTTAAAAATTTTAATTATGCAACACACACACACACACACACACACACACACACACACACACACACACAAAAGCTCTGTTTAGAAAAACACGTTCAGGTTAGTGTTTCTTACCATGCTGTGAAAATAAGCACAGTTGAGATTGCATTGACACCACATAGAATAATAAATGAAGAAGTTATCTGGAGTTCTGATAGGCTGGTTGGCTTTCTTTCTGGAATTTCATTGGAGCAGGGCTGCAAAGAGAAGCTGGCTGTTTTGTACCCAAGTAAAACAAATGGGAGCAGGGGATTTTCTCGATCATATTTATTGATGTATTTGTAAAATTTATTAGCTGACCATCTTGTCATACAGTATCTCTGGGCAGCTTCTTTGCAATTGGAATCTCTTGGGACAAATTCCTTGTGTGTCCAATCACACCTGGCCAGTAAAGCTATTCTGTTCTGTTCTATTCTGTTCTGTTCTGTTCTGTTCTATTTCATTCCATTCCATTCCTATTCTATTCTACTGTACCCTATTCCTATTCCTATTCTTGTTAGATTACAATAACGAAAGTTACCTCCATTCTCCCCCCCCCCCCCCCCCCAGTGAAACAGCAAAATCTGCTCCTTGGAAATCACAATAGCAACCAGAGGTCCTGGGGGAGAATAAGGAAATGCATGAAAGGTACCAATATGATCCGCCTCCCATTATTGCAGGCATTTTGCCAGTTCCCTTCAGTTAATACAGGATGATCCTCAAGGTTTCTATTGAACATCACCAGCCTCCAGATGTAAGGGGCCTGAAGCTCTCAGGGTTTCTGTACAATAAATTTGGATGGTGAATCTGTTTCTCTATTCTATCACTTCCAATTGCAAATTCCAACTGCAATCTCACACAGTTTTTCTGTATTAAAAAAACACTGCATATTTAAAGCTTGCTTTCTACATGCAAGGAATAATATTAGCATCATATTGCATGACTTCAGTGCTACTTTCTTTTTGCTCTATGGAAGACCTGGGCCTAATACAGTACTGGTAGTCCTTGACTTATAACAGTTCCTTTAGTGACCACTCTTGGCAACCACTTAGGCCATCCCTGCAGGTTTTCTGGCGACAATATTTTCAAAAGTGGCTTCGCTTTGTTTTCTTCTTAAGGCTGAGAGAGCCCAAAGTCACCCAGCTGGCTTCATGTGTAAGATGGGACTAATTCCCGGACTTCTAACCCAACGCCCAGTGCCTGATTCTCAAATTAAGTATTAGTCAAGTATTTCCCATGACACTTCTGAATAGTTGAACCCTAGACCATACAGGTAGTCCTTGACTTACAGTCATTCAGTGACTGTCCAAAGTTACAACAGCACTGAAAAAAGTGACTTATGACCATTTTTCCACACTTAACAACTGTTGCGGCTTCCCCATGGTCACATGATCAAAATTCAGACGCTTGGCAACTGACTCGTATTTATGACCGTTGCGGTGTCCCAGGATCATATCATCACCTTTTGCGACCTTTTGATAAGCAAAGACAATGGACAAGTCAGATCCACTTAACAACCGGGTTACTAACTTAACAATTGCAGTGATTCACGTAACCACTGTGGCAAGAATGGTTGTAAAAAGGGGCACTTAGCAACTGTTGCAAGAAATTGTGCTCAATTGTGGACGTAGGTTGAGGACTAAGATGAGAAAAGCAAAACAACATCCAAAGAACAAAAATTCCCAAGGACAGGATGAACATTGGTTGGCTTGCAAGTTCTTTCTGAGCTGTGTCTCAGTGCTTTTTTCTTGTTTAAAATATATATTTTATTTTATTCAAGACAAAGTTAAAATACAAATACAAAACTCTCTCCCCAAAAATCCAAAAAGAAACAAAAAATAAGAAAAACAAAACAATCAAAACATTAAAAAAGAAAAAGGAACATCAAAAAAAGGCCAACCCATACAGTATACACGTATTATCTCCCCTAGTTGAATGTTGATTAATATACTATATTATTACAACATGAATTCCCACCTCTTATGAAACAGGCCCTCTCAAAAATTTTAAACTGCTAAGTCTATTTGCAAATTATTAACCTATCTTTTAGATCAAGGGTCTTCAAACTTGGCAACTTTAAGACTTGTGGACTTCAACTCCTAGAATTCCTGAACTAACATGACTGGAGGAGGAATTCTGGGAGTTGAAGTCCACATGTCTTACAGCTGTCAAGTTTGAAGACCCCTGTTTTAGATACTATACAGGTAGTCCTTGACTTACAACAGTTCATTTCATTGCAACAGCACTAAGTGACTTATGATCGTTTTTCACACTTAGGACCATTGCAGCATCCCCAGGGTCAAGTAATTTACATTCAGATGTTTAACAACTGACTCATGTTTATGATGGTTATGGTGTCTTTGGGATCCCCTTTTGTGACCTTCTGACAAGCAAGTCATTGGGGAAACTGGATTCACAAATGTGGCAAGAAAAGTCATAAAAAGTAGCAAACTCACTTAACAAGTATCTCCCTCTATAACATAAATGTTGGGCTTAATTGTAGTTGTAAATTTAGGACTACCTGTAATGGTGGCAGAGTAGGTAATAGGAACATTATATTTTGATAAAATTAAAAAAAATGATATAAAAAACCAGGAATAACAACAACAACAACAACAACAATAATAATAAACGATTACTGTGGGACTTCCGAATACAGACTGACAAAGTTTTGGAACACAATACCCTGGATATCACAATTGTGGAGAAATAAAAAGTGTGGAATGTTGACATTGCCATACTTGGTGACAGCAGAATCGACAAGAAACAACTTGAAAAAGTCACCAGATATCAGGATTTGAGAATCAAACTGCAGAGACTCTGGCATAAACCAGTGCAGGTGGTTCCAGTGGTACTCGCCACACTAAAGACCTAGGCAAGCACTTAAAAGCAGTTGGCACTGACAAGATCACCCTTGGTCAGCTGCAGAAGGCCACCTTACTGGGATCTGCTTGCATAATCTGCTGATACATCACGCAGTCCTAAACACTTGGGAAGTGTTTGACTAGTGATTTGTGATACGAAACCCAGCATGGTTATCTCGTTTGCTGTATATACTGTTATTTTTGTATATAACAACAACAACAACAACAACAACAATAATAATAATAAATAATAATAAATAATAATAAACAAAAAATGCTTTTTTCTAAAAAAAAAAGGTGGGGAAACAACAGAGAAGTAGATTGTGGAACAAATGCATTTCTCGCAGGATGCATGTAAAAAGGTCCCACCTATGAAAAATGGTCTTCTCTCTTTAGAAATGGAGGGTGTGGTTCAGAATGGCTGTCCTGGGACTTTGGCTGGGCAGGGAATGGCAGTGGTCTGGTTTCTACTGATGGCTCTCAATTGACCCATCTCTGACTTGGACCCTTTGGCTTAGCTTGGCGAAATGAACTGATTTCCCCAGCTGCTACTTGGAAATCAAAATAACACCCGTTCCCGAAAAGAGACATCACAGACGTTGCTAGGGAAGAGAAAGAAAAGTGGCTCCCTGTTTCATTCTGATCAGCTGCAGTTGCTGGATGCCACTGTCCGGTTCTAGTTTGACAAGCTAGTGGAAGGCGTGCCGTTTGCTGCTCAGTAGTCAAGAATGGTGATTTTATTATTTATTTTGCCTCTCTTCTTTCCTCCATCTCTTTTAGTCTCTCCTACTTCCTCTTTTATATCAGTGGTGTTCCTGGAAACGTTTTCCCAGGAGTTGCCAAAACCGTCTCCCTCTGTTGTTGCAAAGTGGCTGGGAATGAATAATTTAGCTTCCTCAGGAAGAAGGAGGTGTCCATCGCCCTGGAAGGCTGAATTATTCATAGCGAGGGAAAAAAAAACCCCAAAGCTAGTGAGTAATCCAGCTGGGCATTTCACACCTTTTCTGGCAGCACCCCAAATCAGAGGTCTGTTCTGAGAGACCAGGGACCTAGGCTGACCCAAAAAGAGAAATGGTCCAAGAAAGGCTCTGATTTTGGAATCTGCAGGTGCGGGAGGAAGGGGGCAAGCCTCCTCAAGGTCCCCAGATGCAACTTGTTGTATCTACACTCTGCCAAGTTACCAGGCAGAGAAGGTAAAATCCAGGGAGCAAAGGAAGATGTAGGGATGCTTTAACATTCCTGTTCTTCATGCAAGTACAAATATTTGAAAAAGTGGTGTGCTTTTGTAATGATGCATTTGTTTTTACTCTTGGCCTTAAAAATATATCTAAATAATTATCACTTGATCATTGAAAAAGGGTACTGAAAAGTTGTTGCATTAAGTTAAAGGGTAACTGTTGGGAAATCTTCCCAACGGTGCTTTTTAAAAAGGCAACTGGACTTTGTTTTTCCTTGAAGATGTTTCACTTCTCATCTAAGAACTAAAGAAGCTTCTTGGATGAGAAGCGAAACATCTTCACGGAAAAACAAAGAAAGTCCACTTGCCCTTTGGAAAAGCACCTTTGGGACAACCATGTCCTGGATGACAGAGTATCTCCATAGACTTCCAAGAAATATGTATCTTTTTTTAAAATCTCAACAGCTGATTGGAGAACTCTGGGAGTTGAAATTCACCCAGCTGAAAGTTGCTGATATCAAGAAACACTGGTTATAAGATTACATGAAAATTGTTCTGGAAGTTTCATAGAACATCTACGGAATGCCAATTTTGCACTGTAAATAGAAATATTGTAACACTCTCTGTTTTGCCATTTTCCAGCAAACAATAATATTGAGGCATCTTGGGAGAATGCTTGTAGCATGATGTGGGTGTTGTTTTGAAAAAAAGCAGCTTTGGTTTTACGATTAAGAAGTGAATAATGCAGGGAATATGATGTTTTGAGTTTTCTTCCCTTCAGTTGCCTTTGATCACATACACATACCTTGTCAAAAAATGAGCTGCTTTTTTGATGTTTTCTCAATCAAGGTCTGGGTTTACCGAACATGTAGCTCCTTATTCAACCAGTCTGTACAAGCTGAATTATGAATCTGGATTCACATAACATGCTAACGAATAACATTAAAAAGAAATGCAGGTTAACTTTAGCTGGGTTGAGGGTAATGTGAGAATGCAGCTAACAGACATACAACTGACCTGATTTAATTGTATCATGTGAATCAATCAGTATATATTTCTTGAATAGATTTTGCCCTCTCTGTGATCTCTAGTTGTGTTGGGGTACAAGTCTCAGAATTTAACTGCAAATTGTTGTTCTAGCAGTGTTTCTCAACCTTGGTAACTTGAAGATGTGTGGACTTCTGGAAGCTGAAGTGCACGTATCTTCAAGTCGTTAAGATTGAGAAAGTCTGCACTAGAGAATGGAGGTATCAGTAAAGCATCAGTAACCCAATGAAGGAATATATGGACCAGATTGGAGAAGATAAATACTTACATTAAATGCTTTTCAACTGGGGGGAGATGTTTCTTAAAGAAAATGTAATCAGCACCAAAAATGTGACAAAAGAATATAAAGAAATAGGAGCATTTTTAGCTCTGGCTCTAGAAAGTTGCACCAAATGTATTTATGGTAATGTTACTGTTTGTTATCTTGGTAACTGAATCATCTGGATATGTTAGCTCTGTTAGTTTTCAGTTTCAGGCTGCCTATCTAATTTTGCATAATATTTGAAGTTCAAAGCTTTTAGCAAAATGAATGAATGTATTACTCCTGCTAGCAGGATTCATTCTCCAAAGCCACAGAAACACCAACCAGTGGGACAAAAAAAATAGGGCCACTCAGAGAATGAAATAGTACCTAAATTAAACAAACAAAATAAGCCTTTTTTAGCTAAAGCTTCAGGGGTTACCAGCTGTCAGAAGACACAAAGAGTAACTTCTGAACTGTTTCCTTTATTTTCCTCACCAAAGCATTTCTTGTTATCACTATAGATATACTCTGGGAATCATTAGGGAGGAGCCATCTTACTCCTGACCAAACTAATCAAACTTTGCTGTCTCCTGGTCCTCTGGAATGCAGCCCCTCCCTCTTGGGAATCCAGTCTACATTCTACCACATCAGTGAGCCTATCATCACCACAGCTTTCCCCTCATATAATAGGACTACATTTTTTTAAATACAATCATTGGGTCAGCTATGAAAACAAGAGATTGTCATCTATACAGTGCATCTAGAAGTCTGTTTTTGTGGCTGCAGTTACCATTGCCTTGATAAGAAGGGGTCAAGTCCATCTAGATGCCATATGAAAGACATTCAGACATTCATGTGAGCCATGGTTTTAATTCTACTATATACTTTTATTGTCCAGATATGCCTAGAAACACAAAAAAGCAATTTTGAACAGGTGCAGAAAGCTCTTTCACACTAACAGCAGTTCTCTAAGGTTTTGATGCATTTTTTCCTAGTCTTAGAAAGAGATATTATCTGGTGTCTTTGCTTTGAAAAAACATGGTCATCATTTGGCTGGTTTTAGTCATACTTTATTTTGTCTGAAGTGAGTGGTGCTACATGAATGGAGTCTGGTGCCAAATCATTGGTACTCCAGCTCACGGGTGTCAAACTCGATTTCATTGCAGGGCCACATCAGGGTTGTGTTTGACCTCAGGGAGGCTGGGGTGGGGCATGGCCAGCAGGCATGGCCAGCTCGATGTCACTCATGACAGGGGCACCTGTGATGACCCAAATGCTCTTCCAGCAAAAACCGGATCCCAAGCTCCGTTTTCGGCTATGACAGCCTCCTGCAACCCTCTGCCAGTGAAAACAGAGCTCGTGAATGCCGTGCACAGCCCTTCCAAGCTCCATTTTTTCTGGCAGAGGCACCATGGGCTGGTCTTCCACTGTTTCCAGAGTGGCCCTGCAGGCCAGATCTAAGCACCCCGTGGAACAATAAAGAAATCCGCTTGGAAGAATCACCAGTCTTTCCTGATAACAAGTCTTCTGGGATTAGAGGAACTGATTCTGGAATGCAGATTATGACTTCCAGGAAGGTATTCTGCTACCCACTGAGCTGTTAAAATGTAGGTTCCCCCTGAATTCATTCTGAGAATCTTTGCATTTCAATCACTTCTTCCTGAAGGAGTGCAGAATATTTACTGTTTCTATTCTTGTATTCTAGAAAACATTAAGTTGAACATTAAATATAGTTTAGCTCTCCAGCAGGGCATGGATTGGCTTTCACTGTGTCTGGTAGTTGGTACTGGTCATCCAATAGTACAAATAGAACAGTCTAACATGAACTTTAACAAGCAGAGAGGGTTGGCATTTATAAACCATAATTATTTTTAATGAAACAAAAAAGAAACAAACAAAATTCACCAGCAAAAGCCTCCAGGATATATCTTCAGTAATGGGCATTTTGACCTTTTCTAAAATTCAGGCAATCTCTTGTTCATTTTATCCTTTGGGAACAGAACAGAAAGCAACAGACATCTTCCTGCCAGACATACTCAACTTCTGGGGAGAATAATGGTATTATAAACATATTAAATATATCTTCCATTGTGACCATTTTATTACAGTGAAATACCATTGTGATGTGGTGGTACGGGTATTGAACCAGAAGTGGATAGACCAAGGTGCAGATCCTCCCTCAACCATGGAAAACCCCTGGAAAATGTGGCATTAATCACCCATTATTGGGTTGTAGTTGTAAGAATAAAAAGATGGAAATTTCCTTTGCTTCCTCCTCTCCCAACACGTCTACAAAGCTTCCATGAGGAGTAGTCTAGTCTTCTGCTAGATGAAGTTGCTTGGATCTCTTCTAAGTTAGGCTCTGACTGGGCAGGTTCTGTTGAGTTGGTCTTTTCCTGTTGCCTGGAAAGAATCTCACAGAAGTGGACAGGATCTTCACAACTGTTACTCTGTCCACCTGCTTATTAGACCCATGACCCATCTGGTTGATTAAGGCCTCCCAGGTATGATATATGGCGCATCCATGATGGTAAATTCATGTCCGAGAGATGTGATGATTCTTTCTACAGTACTCTGAAGGTGGTGATGGACCCCGCTTCCTCAAGAAAGCATTGCTGGATCTAATAGTTCTGGTTTTCATTCAGTCTCCATTCCTCTCTTTTTGGGTATGGTTGTGCAAGTATAGCTTTAAGAAATTAGCTGGACTCATGTTGATTTGGTATCAGGTCAGGGTAAAGTATAGAGAGTGTACTGATCCCATTATTTTGCAGACCAAAGCAGTGTGCCTGCCTCTGTTGCTAACAGAGGAACTGACTCCTCCTGCTTCATGTCTCCTGGTCTTCTCTTGCAGCTTCACCCAGCTGGTCTGCAGCCAGTGAGGTCCCCCCAGGTGGCCATGCTGAATGGGGAGACGAGCAACTCTGCAGCCAGGAATGTGGTTCGCAGCTCCAGCATCAGTGGAGAAATGTACAACATAGAGAAGAGTAATGGTGGCAATTCAGATTCAGCAAGTCTCTCCTCCACTAAGAAGCGGCGATCCAGCCTGGGGGCCAAGATGGTGGCTATTGTAGGGCTGTCACAGTGGAGCAGGAGTACTATGCAGCTCAATCATCCTGGTAAGAAACATGATCTGATTGAGGCTTCCTTGTGATGGAAAAAATGTCTGCTCTGCAACTGTCACCTGGTTTCTCCACAGGTCTTTACCATGGTTGACCCAAGAACTGGAATCACATGTAAACTCCAGCCATAATGATCTTGGTTTGGCTTTGGCTTAGGAACCAAGCTGATCTGGGATGTAAACTCTGGTACCTCTAAAAGGCACTGCCACATGAAGTGTCTATGGTGGGCTTCATGTGTAGTGTTAAACTATCATGTTGTTCCTTTAAGCTTTGGCTTAGAATGTTATGTGAGCAAAACCATTGGCATTTTATTATGAAGAGCTAGCAAATTGTGGTCTTCTTAGTAAATTAACATCAACCAAATTAAGACAAGAGATGGTGTAGACTCATGTTGTGTAAGCTTCTTCAACATTTCTGCTTTCTACTCATTCCAAATACAAGTTGAATATGCCCAAAATTTAACAGATAGGAGGCAACCCTGAATTTTTATTTATTTATTTCTATATCAAACTTCTAAACTTTTTTAGTTTAAGATGACCCCTGTACTTCACTCTGTGATATAAAATAAGAAAGAAAAAATGATGAGCAACAGAATGCTTGATTCACATCAAAAGGTTTTAGGCAATCTTAGAAGGTCTCGATAAATGTAATAGGTTTTGAACACATCTCAATTGTTAATTGATAAGGTACTTATGATCTGTCTCATGTACATCCTGTATCTGTATAAACAACCTTTCTTCTTGTCATTTCCTCCCTTCCTTCCCCCCACTTTAAATCCTACATCGATTTAGCCACTTTATATATCTGATCAAATGAGTTGCAGCTCAAGAAAGCTTTAAGCCATTTAATGAAATTAGTTAGCTGAAAAAGGGGCTACAAGACTCCCTGTGATTTTTTATTTGTCCCCATAGATCCAAAAAAGTTCTCCTCCTACAAAGCAAACTTGATTCTATCATTTAAAGGTAAATTATTTAAGGGAGAAAAGCTATCTTTCTTTGAAATAACTCCTCTATTAGCCATGGATTCTACCAGTGAAATGCCAATGAGATTCAGAAGATATTTGATTATTAAACTCATTAAGTTCTTAATGGTCTCATCTGTTATTGCTTATGCCCAGTGACTGTGTTGTTTGGTTTATGACAGTACAATTATTTTTGGTAATTGAGTCTTGATTACACTCGAGAGTAGACATTTAAATCTAGCTCGCAATACTGCCCATAAAAATAGTGCTCCTTTAGAAAATGGAGCACGTGAAACAGGATAACACAGAATCAACTATGAAAGCCGCCAGCACCACATTGGAGGAAAGAAAAGCATGGCTCGAATAAAAAGAGAAATATATTTACATTGCCTAGGAAGATCAGTCCAGAAGCAGGAATACTTTGGCCTAGACGATGCAGGAGGGAAACAGTCTGAGCTAGAGGGTGGAATAAATGCATCATTAGTTAGGAGTCACTATGCTCCCACAAAAGACCCATGTTCAGCCTCCCCACCCTGAATTCCATGGATGGGATTCAAATTCCTTAACAACCGGTTCTGTGGGTGTGACCTAATTTGTGGGCGTGGCTTGGTGGTCATGTGACTGGATAGGCATGGCTTGCTGGCTGAGTGTGACTTGGTGGTCACGTGATTGGCTGGGCATGGCTTGTATGTAAATATTATAAATATTTGTGTAAATATTGATTTTTAATTAAAAAAGAGCAACTTTTAAACAATGGTTGCAATGGCTGGGAATTTCAGGAAGCTGCATATTCATTTATTATAATATGTATGCCATTTATTCATTGGACAGGCAATTTCACTTCACTTTTTTCTTAATTACTGCAAAAAACATATTCCAGGGCTCTTTATTCTGTAAAGCCACGTAATGCAAACTTTATCTTTCTTGCGTGTCTTCAAGTCAATCCTGACATCTTCCTGGAAACATCCCTGCAGTTTTCTTGGCAAGATTTCAGAAAGGATTTGCCACTGCCTTCTTCCTAGGGCTAGTGAAACAGTGAGTGGCCCAAGGTCACCCAGCTGGCTTTGGGCCTAAGGTGGGACTAGACACTAGGATAAGGTGGGACTACAATTCAGCCTCCTTGTTTCAAGCCTGATGCCTTAACCATTACACCAAAATGGCTCTTAAGGAATGTATCTGGAGCTTAAACACACAGATAATTTCTTAATATGAAACAACCTGGAGCATATGTTTCTAAAATCTACTTTACATTGGATTCCACAATCTGAAAGTCTCTCAACATCCATGGCAATGGTGAGGGGGGAAGGAAAAATAGAAAAAAAGAAACAAGATTTATATGACTCTCATATAGGTATAAGATTACTTTAATGATGAACAGAAATAGTTTGTAACTTCTCAATTAGAACCAGACAGAACCGGTAGAATCCCACCCCTGCCCTTATCTAGTACCAATTTTGATTGATTGTTAGTAGATCCGCTTCTGGAGTATAAGTTGCATGTAATAAACTTTTAGGGCTTTGTACTCGACTCCTGTTCCTGGTTCCTTGTGCCTATCAGATATTCTGCAAAACAGCAAACTTCCGATTGGAATGCCTGGATGACATATTTAGCCTGGTTACCAATTTTACCCATTTTCTGAATTTGTGCAGAATATTAGCCAAGTTTAAAAGTAACCAGTATTCATTTTCTAATTGGTAGTACCATTGAAGACTCACAATCATCCAGCGTTTGAAGATTGAATCGTGGCAACTGGACAATTTTTTGTTAGCTTGAGATGTTTCGCTGCTCATTAAAGGAGCTTCATCAGTCAATGCAAGTCGTTAGGCAAAGAGTCCTTGGAATGTACCAACTCTTGCCATGCCAGCCTCAGAGGTTTTCTTCTCAAAATCCCTTGCAGAGGAAACTCCTAAAGTTGGTGTGGCCAGAGTTGGTCCATTTCAAAGACTGATTTGCTCTGACTGATAAAGCTGCTTGACAACTGCTGCCTGTCATGATTCAACCTTCAGACAATTGTTAGTACCCATTACTTGCATTGGAGGGATGCCAAATTCATCACACCAAATATAGTAAACAAAATCACACAATTATTGGAAGAAAGGAGGCAGGCAACATATAAAAGCAGTTGGCCTTTAAGTCTGGAAATGAGATGAGACCTACTGTATGTTAATGCAACTTTGAACGGTATAATTTGTTTGTATGTGTGTCTGTTTTCATCCTCTCCCAGGTGTGTTTCCTTTTCACACTAACAGAACACTCTTTGCATGTGGGGGTCAAATCCAAAGCTTAGGAACCATGGCTTGGTTTCAGAGTCCAAAGGGCCAACCTATCATGTTATGCTGCTCTACATCCGTCCTTTTCTTAACTGTGTTTGCATTTTGCCCCTCCCCCCATGTAATGGTTCTCCTTGAAAAAAAAATCCATGCTGCTGTTTTCTATCCAGCAGACACTTAATGTGTTTTTGTTCTTGCTGAGTGGTGAGTATCAGGATCAACTGACGCTAGTTGGCACCTTGCTTGGCAAGCCATTGCTTTCTCCAGGGCATTTGGAAGAATTGGAAGGTTAATTGACAGCTCATGTTCCCTCTGCCACCTGCACTTCTCTTGCCAGAAGAGCGATCAAATTATGATCATCCAACGAAGGGAATCCCATTCATCTTGCAGCCACCAGAATTTGACAGGGCAGGCAAAAAACACAAATAAAATGAATCTCAGAGCAGGAATATGGGTTGTGTAAGTACGCAACTATCCTGAATGATTTACTAGGAGAAGCAGAAGGCCTCTTATATGCACCCAAAAAGGTACATGAAATGATTTGAATGAAGAATCCTGCCACGTTGTTTTGGGTTTGTGGCAAGCTTCTATCACATTCTTGGGGAGTCTTGGCAATTTGGAACTGGATCATATCTTTGATTTGATTGGGATGGTGGTTGAGCATCAAAAACATCTCATTTAAAAAAAATGCCTTGTTAGAAGGAATGGGATGAAAAACTGAAGTGTTATTGTAATGGTGAATATTTTGGTTTCTATCTGACATCTCTCTCTTCCAGCCACTGTTCCTAGGAATGGTGTTTGCTGACCAACTCTGCATTGGCTTTGAGGATGAATAAGCACAACATGGTAGCAAACAGAAGTTATAATTATGTGTTCTTGTATAGGGATTACAGATAGACCTCGACTTATAACTGGTTGCTTAGTAACCGTTTGAAGTGAGGTACAAATACCACTCTATAAAGCCTTAGTAAGATCATACCTAGAGTACTGCATCCAGTTTTGGTCATCACATTATGGAAAAGAGGTTGAGGCTCTAGAAAGGGTGCAGAGAAGAGCAACCAAGATGATTAGGGGACTGGAGGCTAAAACATATGAAGAACGGTTACAGGAACTGGGCATGGCTAGTCTAGTGAAGAGAAGGACCAAGGGAGACATGATAGCAATCTTCCAATATTTGAGGGGCTGCCACAGAGTGGAAGGGGTCAAGCTATTTTCCAAAGCACCTGAAGGCCAAACAAGGAGCAATGGATGGAAACTGATCAAGGAGAGATTCAATTTAAAAATAAGGAGAAAGTTTCTGACAGTGAGAACAATCTGCCTGGAGGCTTTCAAGAAGAGATTGGACTGCCATCTGTCAGAAATAGTGTAGCATCTCCTGTTTGGCAGGGGGTTGGACTAGATGACCTACAAGGTCCTTTCCAACTCTATTAATCTGTAATCTGTAAATTACAACCTACCTAAAAAAGGGAACTGACAACCTCATGTGACCACACTTTGGGTGCTTGCCAACATGCGTGCGTTTACAGTCATGTACAGCATCCTGCAGTCATGTGACTACATTTTATGATGGAGTCAGATTAAGGTTAAGTGCCTTAAGTGTCTCAGAGTCTCAGAGTTGGCTAGCTGTCAGGATTCCGGCACTCAATCCCATTTAAATCATGAGTCTCAAGCTAGACTTCCAAAACTTCAAAAGGATTTATTGGGAGTTAAAAGGTGTGGCATTGCCTGGGTGTAGCCAACTCTGAGACACATCATGCATTGTCACCCAGGTTTCCCCCCACCTCTGAGTGTATCATAATTTGTATTCTCCAATGAGACACATCCATATCCAAAAGTCATCAATTATGCTCTCCAGTTAGAATTTTGTGCGGCAGAAACTTCAGTCACCTAATTACCATCTTGAAAACAATAATGGAATGCAATATTGGTTGCAAGCTGTCATACTGCTCCTCTCTCCCTTTCTGTTTGCAACTTGAAAAGACCATAGAATTATTTTATGAGTTGACATTCAGCTCCCCTCACTTCTTGAAGGTGACCTGTACAACGAACCATCCCAGGCTTGGTTGGGTTTTCTGTATGGAACCTTGTCACAAGGTGATTGGCTTGGATATTCCTACTCTTTACCCAAGATGCCTCTGATAAGGGGTAGCCCTTCCACTTGATCAAATATTGGAGTTGTCTCCTATGCCACCTCGAATCAAGGATTCGCTGCACCTCATAATGTGGATGGCCTCCTATAACCATGGGGTCTGGGGGCTCATGAGGTAGGGGCCTCAGGGTTGATCCCACCAGGGGTTTTAAGAGGCTATTATGGAATACCGGGTGTATTTTCCCTAACAACTGGGGCAACTTCAATTGACAGATGGTTTTTCCCGACACTTGGCATTTCTGGTTTTCAGCAAAACCGTGCCTTAGAGCAAACATTGGGTTTGCACTTGTGACTATGGTGTTCACTTAATGACTGGGGTCCCTTAGTGACTGGGGTGTTTGTACTTATGATTCTGGCATTCATTACTTACGACTGCAGCATTGTAAAATTGGGTCCATCACATGTCCAACCTGTTTTGTGAGAGTTACGTGACCTACGACCATAATGGGCAGTCTCCATTAAACCGTTGTATGTTGAGGAATATATACATACATACATACTTACATACATATAAAAAAGAATAGCCAATATTATTTTATGAATCAGTCTTCCATACAGACCACTCAAAGTTACAAAGGCACTGAAAAAAGTGACTTATATCTGTTTTTCACACTTATGACTGCTGCAGCATCCCCATGGTCACATGATCAAAATTCAAACGGGTAACCGATTCATATTTATGACGGTTGCAGGGTCCCAGTGTCATGTGATCACTTTTTGCCACCTTCTTACAAACAAAGTCAATGGGAAGGCCAGATTCATTTAACATCCGTGGCAAGAAAAGCCAACAAATGTTTCACTTAGTAACATACATTTTGGGCTCCATTGTGGTCGTAAGTCAAGGACTACCTATATTATTAAATTACAAAAGAAATCTTTATATAGAACTACTGAAGGGATTTGGGAAATGCTTTTTCAAAACTAAAAAGGTTTGTCAGCTGTGGAAGCTTGAGGAAAAATTTGTGCCCAAGGGGGGAAAAAAACCCCTCCTCTTCAGTATGAAGAAAAGACAATTATAATCTTGGTGACTGGCCTTGCATTATTTTGTTCTGGTTCTGGTAGGCATTTTATGGCTCAGCTGCTGTTTGAAAAGAAGTATATTTGGAGCCCTTATTAGGCTTGTGCGTTTGAGATGTTTCAAAAAGGTTGTAATTATGTTCAGAAAAGCTAAGAAAAGAAATAGGGGAAAATCATAAATAGAGAGGTGGGAAATAATAAGAATCCATGCTAATTCAGCTAGATAATAATACTTGAGAAGATTTTTGGATATTAACAAACAAACAAAACAACCCCCTTTGAACCATTGTGACTGCATGGAAGAAAGAACAGAGAAGGCTGCTATTTTTTCATATATAGAGATTCTATTAAAAGTTTTAAAGGGAACATAAAATGTAACAAAAACTTACATGGAATAAAGAAAGAAAAAGAGAGAAAAGGAAAAAGTGCAGAGAGAAAAGATAAAAAGAAATAGAAAAAAGCTTCCAATTTCCTTTGCGGAAAATACAAGTATGATTGCAAAGGTATCTTACTGTGAGAATACAAAAAAAGCTCACTTTTTCTATTATCTATTTTTTTTCCTAATCATCAAAACCACCAGTTTTGTTCCATCTTGAAAGTCTGGAATAGATATAAAGTAAGATTGGCTTCCAAAATTCCTTTATGTTTGCAGGCCGTAAAAGAATTTCTATAAAAAAAGGCCAAGAGGTATTTTTAGAACAGAAATGATAACCCACACAAACTTGGTTGGTGTATTCTGATTTACTGACTTTTTCTGAAGGAAAACCTTAATATGATTGTTGAGTTGTATAAATTCCTGTTGAAAATGAATATGGAGGAGGATGTAGGAGATGATTAGGCTGAGCTTGAAAGAGGGGTCGAGTATGCCATCAGTCTCGAATCCCTTCATGCCTGCAAGAGGTCTAAGCCTAGCCCACCTTGAATTCCGTTGACTCTTATCTATCGCCAATTCGCTTTGACTGCTAGTAGTTCAGATTCTTGTAGAGAGTGTTAGAGTGCAATAAAACGTGGAGTCATTTGAGCTGCCTTGCTTCCTGATTTATTGCACCTGACAGATGAATTCGTTAAATAGGCGAGAAATTTTGGTTATAGACTGATGCTAGATCAATAGGAGTATATGTTGGGTAAAGTCTGAAAATTACATTGAATTATAACTTTAAAATAGAATTTTGAAAAAATGATGTACCACTAGCATTTAGCACCTGATAAATTTTCAGAGTTGTACGAGAATGTACAAATGTAAGTTGGAAAGATGAAAAGCCTTTCCTTTATCTGGTGGACGTATAAGAAAGCTAAGACTCATTGGAATCAGATACGTATTTTAACCCGGAGAATTCTTAATTGGAATGTTCAACTGAAGCAAGGACTTTACTTTTAGGTTTGATGGACAAACAGCTTGAAAAAAAATTACCTTTGTTTTTAAATATGACAACAGTGCAAGGCTTCTGTATATGCACAGCTGGAAATATTCACACATATCTATGATACAAGAATGGATGGTAAAAATTAATGGAGTTTGGTGGAGGCAGCAAAACTGACTGTTTTGATTAAAGAAAAGACTTTATCCAGCTTCATTTCTACTTGCAAACTTCCTTGGAACAAAAATAAATGAAATTTTCACCTTGGGTTTTAACAATTAGACTTGTTTATGATTATAGAAATGCTGTTTGTTATACTTTATTCTAGTTCAAAGGGTTGTTGATTTATTGAGCGATTTTTTTTCTATAACTTTCCTTCTCTTTTTGCTTTCATTCCTTGTTTTTGCTTTTTCCCTCTCTCTTCCTTTTTCCATTTGATTTTTTTTCTATGCCTTCTTGTATTTTATACTTTTTAAAAAAAATCTAGAAGCGGTTTTCAGATATGTGGATATTGTCTTTTCTTTAATCAAGGAAGTCAATGTATTCATCTCGTCAAGTTCCATCATTTTCACAACCATTCCTGTATTGGGGTTATGTTGAACTTTTCCACTTTTGAACATATTGTAATCTTGTTGTGGTTATCATATATAAAAGCAGAATTCTGTCTGTCCATTAATCCCAAAAGAAAAATCTCTGGTTTCGTTCATCCTCAAACAATTTATAATTAGGCCCTAATCATCCATCTGGTCCAGCTGCCTATCCTGCTTTATTCTTTTTAATAGCTTTTGAAATATCTTGTTATAGTTCATCATTTGTCTTTGTACTTCTGTAATCCTTGGTAGATTTTGTTTTCTGAGATATTCCTCTTTTGTTTTTCCTCACTGAAATATTATGTCCTCTGTATAAATTAGACTAATATTGATAAGTTTTTGTGTACCCACATCAGGTGTTAATTTACTATTTCCCTCTTATAATTTCAATCTGATTTTCTTTCTGTAATTTATGAGTTGACCATTTAAATGGTTTATTAGCAAATTCAAAACCAATTTGTTTCACATAATTCAATTTTGTTTCCATTTTTTCTTATTGACAACATGGACAGCTGTTGTTGTGCAATCTTAATTTGTTAGGAATACTTGGGTTCCTTGGGAAGTCTTTAATTCTTCTTTTGTTTTTATCTCGTGCAAGAACAGAGGAAGCTGTTCAGTGGTGGGATTCAATTTTTTTTACTACTGGTTCTGTGGGCGTGGCTTGGTGGGCATGGCAGGGGAAGGAAGTCAGAGGTGGTATTTGCCAGTTCTCCGAACTACTCAAAATTTCCGCTACCGGTTCTCCAGAACTGTTCCGAACCTGCTGAATACCACCTCTGAAGCTGTTTTTTTACTATTTGATGTATATTTTTCAGGTTTCTTTTCATGCAGCTAGTGCTTTTTACAACAGAGGCATTCAATCATCATAGCAAGTGGCAACCCTATAGTAATTGAAAAAGCTAGATGAGACTGATTAGAAAACATCAGAAAATCCAGGGCTTTGGACTAGAGAGAAGAATTGGGATGTGGGAGGTGAGGAGAGAAATGCAGAAGAATGCAATGGTAAACCAGTTCCATACTGTACAGGAACACTAGAACTGTTAGTAGAATTGTTAAGGCTGTCAGGATTCTGGCAGTTACCCCCATAATGTCAACTCATAAAATATTTCTGTGGTCTTTTTAGAGTTGCCAAAGATATAATAAAAGAGAAATAAAAATTATAATAATAAAAATTACATTAAATTAATACATATTTTTATTTTTTATAATTAGAAATGTTAAGAGTATTGTAGTGTCAATAAGAGGCAAAAAAACACATGTCATAAATTGAATGACATAAACAAGTAGTTGGCACAGGGAGCAGGATATGGGCTAGAGTCAGTCTACTAAGTTCAAATAGGAGATTCCACAGAAGGTTATGGAAAATAGGAAGGCTAAGATCCTGTGTGATTTCTAGATCCAGACAGTCAAGTGGGTTGTAGATAAAGATCAGAAGAATGTGGTGGTAATAGCTGTAGCAGAACCAAGCAACCGCAGCATCAGGAAGATGTATGAGAACCTGGAGAAGAACTATGGCCTGAAGGAGGAACTGGAGAGGATGTGGAAAGTCAAGACTAAATTGGTCTCAGTGATGATAGGAGCATTTGCAGCTGTGACTCCTAAGCTAGGAGAGGGGTTCTAACAGGTCCCAGGAAGAATATCTGAGCTCTTTGTCCAGAAGATGCAGTGCTAGGAACAGCTAAGATTCTATGCAAAAGTCTCAAACTCTCAAGCCTCTGGTAGAGCAGAAGTCCCCAACCCCTAGGCTGTGAACTGGCACCGGCCATAGCATGCCAGAAACTGGGCCACGCAAACAGGCAATGCCCCATCTGTGGGATGAATGCCCCCTCCGCTCTGTGGAAAAACCTTTATCCACAGAACTGGTCCCTGGTGCCCCAGAGGTTGGGGGCCACTGAGGATTGAGGAAGACACAGACAAAGGATTTTTTTTTCTGAATGATCAAAACATTCTTCTGTTTTATTTTATCTTGGTTGCATTTACAACTAGCTCGATACTCGTGCTTCGCTACAAAACTACGTGGTCGGGCTTAATTTTTGAGGAGGAAAATAAGGAAAAGAAAATTCTGCCTCTGCCTACCAGCATCCATCGGTATTGATCTGGCTAGCGTCCTGTCAGTGTGTGAGAGAGTTGAGGACTGTTTGGAAACTGAAACAGTATTTGTTATGCGAGCAAGAAGGAGACAGCAAGGAGCCTGGGTGTGGCTTAGCTCAGCTGATCTGTACTAAAGCTGCATGGTGCTGTGAAACTGAAACTGAAATTCTTCTTCTCTGCTTGTGTTTTGCATTGGGAACAGATTTCTTTTCAGGTGGGGAAGGGGAGTACTAGAACTCCTTAGCATCACAGCATGTTAATAGTAATATATGAAATACTAATACTCTGATGGTCCTTTCGAGAAATCCTTTCTTAGTGAGCACCTGGAAGCCAAGAGGAACATATGGGCCAAATTTCAAGTTTGTAGGCTTTACGGTTCTGGAGATTTTGTGATGATGCACGAGGGGTCTTTCGCTTTTATATATATAGATAATCAGAGGTTCTGGCTCCTACAGCAATTTCCAACCTCCAGATAAAGGCCGAAGTAAAGATAACTCTTCCCAAAGTTCCTGAAGGAGTTTCACACTGAAGTGACACTGAAATAGGGGTGTGTGTGTTTGTGGCCATATGCCTGACAATATCCCACCCAGTTAACAGTTGCAGGGTAGTAGTAGTGAAAACAGACATCATGAATACGGAACGTCTTGAGAGGTTTCATTTTGCAGCGTCTCTTTAGGATTTTGTCTTGGTCATGGAGGAATTTAGAGTGTTTCGTTTTAAGTATTTTCAAGTCAGTTTTGACTCTCGGCAACCTCCTAGGCCATCCCTGCAGTTTTCTGGCGACAACATTTTCAAAAATGGCTTCACTTTGCTTTCTTCTTAAGGCTGAGAGAGCCCAAAGTCACCCAGCTGGCTTCATGTGTAAGATGGGACTAATTCCCGGACTTCTAGCCCAACGCCCAATGCCTGATTCTCAAATTAAGTATTAGTTAAGTATTTGCCATGATGCTTCTGAATAGTTGAACCCTAGACCAGGGGTCGCCAAACTTTTGGACCTCAGGGACCACCAAACTCATAATTTTAAATCCCAGGGACCACTAACCGGTTCTGTGGGCATGGTCTAATTTATGGGTGTGGCTTGGTAGTCATGTGATTGGCTGGGCATGGCTTGTATGTAAATGTTGATTTTTTTATAAAAAAGAGCAACTTTTACCCAAAATCAGGCAAAGCAGGCAGGCAGATTGAGTTGCTCCCAGAATCACAGGTTCATTCAGAGATCTACATATCTGCCATTGGCTAGCTCAGTCTGTCATATAAAATTTGCTTGCAAACAAACTCATAAAATTTGCTAGCAAGCAAACTCACAAACTTAACTCAAAACACACCATGTATGTAAATATTGGATTTTTTATAAAAAAGAGCAACTTTACCCAAAATCAGACAAAGCAGGCAGGCAGATTGAGTTGCTCACAGAATCATTCAGTGATCTATCTATCTGCCATCGGCTAGCTCAGTCTCTGAAATTTGCTTGCCGTGAGTCTGCACTGAATAATAGAACCTTCAGTCCTAAGGGATGTTTGGCTGTGCTTAAAAGCAGAGCCGAAGATCTAAAGACTAGATAGAAAGCAAGAAATCCAACCATTTCCTGTTTCCTAGCTAATCTAAATCTCCCGGCACAGCAGAACAGATGATGGTCGGCAAAAGGAAAAGTAGCAATTTAGCAGGCAAGTTTGCCGGGTAAGGAGTGAGTGGGCAGGAGAGTTCCCACGGGCCATGTGGGCGGCACAGCCTTGTGTTTCTGCGCAGCCTGGATTAATTGCTTTGTGGGGGGGTGTGTGCCCTGGGGGTGAGATTTCTCTGCGGCCCACCAAAATTTTCTCATGGCCCACTGGTTGGCAACCGCTGCCCTAGACCATACAGGTAGTCCTCAACTTACAACAGTTCATTTAGTGACTGTTCAAAGTTACAACAGCACTGAAAAAAGTGACTTATGGCTGTTTTTCACACTTATGGCTGTTGTAGCATCCCCGTGGTCACATAATCAAAATTGGGATGCCTAGCAACGAACTCATATTTATGACGGTTGCAGTATCCCGGGGTCACCTGATCCCCTTCTGCGACCTTTTTGCAAGCAAAGTCAATGGGGAAGCCAGATTCACTTAACAACCATGTTACTAACTTAACAATTGCTGTGATTCATTTAACAACGGTGGCATGAAAAGTCATAAAACGGGGCAAAATTCACTTAACAAATGTTTCACTCAGCAACAAAAATGTTGGGCTCGCTTGTGGTTGTAAATCGAGGACTAGCTGTACTAAATATGCTTAGGACTCAATGGGACCCTTCTGATCCCTTAACTGGGTCAATTGATTCTATTTTAATATTCTTGTGACATGTCACTACCGTGTCTCCACTCTAGTCAGTTCAAGATGTCTGGGAAAAAGGCCAGCTGCTCTTAGAACCCTTGCCAAACAGGTAGTGTTCATACAACACAGTCAGCCTGGTGATTGATTGATTGAATGAATGAATAGATTGAATCAGTTCATTTTTTCATAATGAGCTGATTACTTCATTGCTAATAGTTGTCAAGCTTGGCATGCTAAAGTATTCTCAGTGTACAGTAGTCTTTGAGGCTACTCTACTTTAATATCAGGGTGAAGAATCCAAGGCCTTCGGCCTGGCAAGGCCCCCGAATACTTCACTGCAGCTTCTATTCATCTTCCCATTGTGTGCCTTTTAGCAAATGACTAAACCTCTGCAGCATGCTTTTTCACTTTCTAATATCTCATTTTAATTTTCAGTTGGAGTTGTATTAATTCATGGTTCTCTTATGGCTCCTCAGCTCCAATTTGGTGACTTCAGAATCTGGTTCAAGATGTCCAAATGAAACACAGAAGGTCTTAATTAGCAATAGCACTTAGTCCATCCCATACCTCCTTACAGCACTCTGGGCAGATTACAAAGGTCAGTGTATGGCCCCAAACAATCTGGATCCTTATTTTACCAAACTCGGAAAGGATGGAAGGTTGAGTCAACCGTGAGCCCGTCAAGACCAACTCCAAGCTATGGGCAGAGTTAGCTTGCAATACTGCATTCCAACTACTGGGTCACCCAGGGATCCTGGCACTTCATCTTCCAGCTCTACCCCAATCTTCTTGCAGCTTTATTGGGGAAGTTCAGCACCATGGACAGCCCAATTGAAAGGTGTTTGGGAAGATGATTAAATTATCTGATTAAAAAAAATGCTTAAGATGATGGGAGTTCAAAACTGTTGTTTGGCTCCATGTCAAAGGAACTCCACCTCACATTCACAGCCCATTGAATTGGCAGCTTCAAAATATCTGCAGCTTACAGGCACAGCGGGAACTGAATGGTATTATAGAACTTATCCAGAGGTTTTGTAACTGATGTAGTACATGAGAATAACGATTGAATATACGTGATACTAAGCATCTAGGGATTTTACTTGTCTAAGCTATAGCCATTTTTTTCATGACAGCAGAAGGGTTATGCATTAAGAAATCTCCTTTGGCATTTATATATATTCTTGTGGCAGGCAGCAGTTTTGCTGTTTAACAGCAGAGCCCCATAAAAGATAGTCACCTCCAAATTATAGGTTTTGAAGACAGTTGCAAAGAATACCGAGGCCTGCAAGAAGAACCAGCCCACCAATCCAGGACCAAATGAAGGCTGATTCCCTCCCACCCACCCACCCCCGAACCAAAAACCCACACCCAGCAAAGAAAGCCTCACATACTTTAGGGCAAGTGGTTGATTAGAAGATGCAGTGATGCTTGGCAAGGTTAAGGGAAGTAGAGCGAGGCAGGTGAATGGACAGGATCAAAGAGATGATGAGAATGTCTTTTGAAAGAACTGTGAGTTATTATTAAAGGAAGGTGAAGATGGGAGCGTATGCAGTCACTGGGTGTCAAGTACAATTCCATGGTATCGTAGCCAAACAGATTGAGTTGGTTTGCTGCCTTAGATAGAAATTCTGTATTTATCTGTTTTTATTTAATCTATTGTTTTAGAGAGCCAGTTTGATATAGAGGATAAGGCTCCAGGCTAGAAGCCAGGAGACTCTGCATTCTAGTCCTGCCTCAGGCAAGAAAGCTGGCTGGGTGACTTTGGGCCAGTCCCTTTCTCTCAGCCCAATCCATCTCTCAGGATTATTGAGAGGGAAATAGGTGGAGAAAGGAGTATTAGGTACGTTCATCACCTTGAGTTATTTATATAAATAATAAAAGATGGGATTAAACATGAATGAATTTATCTCCTAGAATGTCTCTCTGACTGGCTGTAAAAATATTTTTAAAAATCCTACAATATTGTTTGCTATATTTTCATTATCTCCCAAACTGTCCCCTTATTTCTGTGAATTGTGCCTAATAAATATTTAACTGGTTATTATAATTTACTCAGTCAGTTAAAATGCTGTTGTAAACTGCATTGTATTTATACAATTTTTAAAAAATGAACATTGGGTGCAGACAGAGACAGACACAGAGTACAGGTTAAATCCACTTATCTGAATTTTGTTTTGCATCTATGTATTTTGATGTAGGTTATATGGGTACATTGGTCCAGGGATGGCTTCTGAATTTAAAAAAAAGAGTTCTGTGCTTATTTATATATTTAGTTTTAGGCACTGCCTAACTCCCAAGCAGCTCTGGCCAACTTGCACTATCAATATTCTTGGCAGGTCTACCATTCCCAAAATAAGTATTTCTGCAGGTTACCTGTGTAGTATATTTATGAACTAACTATGTCATTCACTTAGCATCCCCTTAGTTGGAGCATGACTCACAGTGTGAAGGCCAGTGTTGTTCAGTGTGCAATCAATGGAGATGAGTCACCATTCAAAAAGCTGGAGGAGATGCCAGGTCAGATTAATCTACTGGCCCCTCTTGTGGTCTTCCCAGCGACAGTTGTTTGTTTTAGGATCAACAAAACTCTTGTTGCTGTTCCATAGAGCTGTTTGCTTTAGTTCCATAAAAGGTAGCGTGAAACTGATCTACCACCACTGGTCCCCTCTTGACCTTCAAACCCATTGAAAGTCTTACCTGCTGTGATGTTCTAGCTGAACGTTTTCCAAAAATGTTCCTCAGAGAACTGTAGGTCAAACCTGGGAAAGAAAGAAGAACATGAATTGTGGACATGAGGAATTATGCTCAAGGGTTCAGATGACTAGTTATTATTTTGTGCAAAACAAAGTTTCTGTCCATAGATCAGTGATCCCCAATTTGGAATCCCCAGGGAATTTCAGCTACAACGATTGTTGTAGCTGAACACCTTCTCCAACAGTGTCAGATTGAGACAAAGGATTTTCATTTTTGTTGACCAAGAATATCAAATGGCTTCTGGGGTGTACCTATACAGGGATGTCTCCTGAATGGATCAAATTTGGGATGAGTTTGTGAAAGCAGTTTTATGTAACAAGACATTGAAAAAAGCTAGAGGGTTTTTTTAAAGTTACTTAACTGGGATGTTAATATCATTCATAAATTATAATCGAACAGCATTATATGAAAGCCTGGATTGAACATAGCCAAGATGATCAAGTGCTAAATAGTGTGTGGGTCTGCAAGAGAAATAAGTTGGAGTCAATGAGACCTGTATTGTTAAAGACATAACAATTGTCAAGATCTATTACAAATTAAAATATCTCTGTTACTTGTCTACAATAGTGAGCCCTTAGGCCAGATCAGGAAATATCCAGGATTGCAGGAATTCTACTTTATTGTTATAGGGTATGACAAAAGAAACTTGAAAGCCCACCAGTGTTTCTTGAAGACCAGTTCCCCTCTTATGGGAGACAAAAATCAAACTGAGGTTATTTTGAGATTCATCTCATGTTTTCCCAGACCTGAGTTGTTGTTTTTCCTTAATGGTTTACCCACTCTTTCTTCTAGGTTATCACCACATTGCCCTCCAAAAAATATGGAGTAATTATTTAATATGGAGTATTTTTGCCATCCTCTTGAGAGCTAGCAGTGAGCTTGCCAAAACTTGGTCTGTCTTACAATGATTTATTGAACTGGCTGTTCAGAAACCATGGTTCACAAATAACACATGATAGTTTCATATGAACCTAATCCTGAGAAGTTGATATGGAAGGAGGACATTTTGGAGATGTTAAGAGCTACAATAATTATAATTTTTAGATTAGAAAGTTGATGAATTGGGCAGACTCAAGGCAGCTTGAATTCTTCTATCTTGAGTACTGCCTCTTCTGTAACTCCAACTATGTAGGCTTATCTTAAAGTTTCATAATTTTTGTCCCTTTCAATAGATCAATGTTTCTCAACTTTGGCAACTTTGAGTAGATTTCTAAATGCTGGCTGGGAAATTATGGGAGTTGAAGTCCCCTCATTTTAAAGTCCTTGTGTTGAGAAAAACTGCACGATATAGATGTTATAGTACTCCTCAACGTATGACTGATTGCTTAATGACTGTTTGAGGTTATGATGGACAACCCCAAAAGGTATTTGTGACCTAGTTTCAAAGTTCCAACAGCTGCTCCCTCCTTGCAGTCACATGACTGCATTTTGGGCCCTTGGCAATTTAAGATATTTTTGTTGAAAACCAGTGTTTACTACCAGGTTTCAGTAAAAGTACCCCACTCCATAGAGAACAATGGGTTCAATTAACAACTGCAGCAGTTGTTTAATGTTGATTTCTTAATGACCACCACAAGAAAGGTTGTAAAATCGGGGCAGTCATGTAGCGTCCCTTTATGACCAATACAACTGCAATAGGCAGGGCTCCATTATGTTTGTATATCGAGGACTATCATTACTATAAAGGTGGGAGGGTTTTCTTGGACTGTTTTTTTAAAAAAATATTATTATTTCTTGAAATTACAGCCAGCGAATGTTTCTGAACCTGCTCCATCTTGGAAAAGTGGGGAGGGTTCACCTTCTGTCTGCAAATTGGAGAACAATGGCCCAAAGCTGAATTCATGTGGTAGAATGTATTCTGGATTCCCAGGAGGGAGGGGATGCTATCCAGAGAGCAAAATGGTAGCAGAGCTTAGAAAGTTTGGTCAGCAGGAAGAGGATTAAAGTATATCATCCCTAGCAGTTCCCAAAATAAAACTGCAGTTATGCAAATAGTTGCTTTAGTCTGGCAAGATTCTGTCTATAGGTGAAGAACAATAAAGGAAACTATTCTTAAGTACCTCCATGCGTCCTTCTTGGTTCTTGGGACCTGACCATCCCAGACTGAAGGAATAAATAAAAGGGTTTCCTTTCAGCAGAATTCCACACTTCGCATGCTTCACTGTTCAGATTCCAGGTTGATCCCCTTTGCTTCTTTTCTCCTCATCTGCTATCTTGATTCTTAGAGTCGGATGAGATTTCATAAATTGAAGATATCTAAATCTGCCCTTGATGTCTCTGGGTGGTATCTGGCCCTTCAAGTTTGCAGCTCACACCCTTTCTCTGGGCAGTAGGAGCTCTGCCAGATCTCTTTCCTGCCTCTGGGGACTGACCTGCTGGAGGATGCCGGCACACAAATTAGTATTAGTGATGGGATGACAAAGCACAAGGCTGGTTTTGCAAAAAGGAACAGAAAGAAGAAATGGGTTGGCAGAAAGGGGGGCAAGAAGATGAAGTGTTGCCATGGTGACCTGTGAATGAGACACCATGGCGCATGTGAAGTGTTGATTAGGAAAGAAATTGAATGCCAAAAGGAGCTAAAATGATATTACCAATTGCTTTCTTGCTTTCGTAAGACTACACCGCTTGCTTTCTTCCACAGCTGTTCCTCATTGGGTGGCCTGTGAGGTCTTGTGCCTGAAAATCAACAAAAAATGTTCATGTTCACCTGCTAAATTCTTAACTAAGGAATGCTCAGGAATGAGTTTGTATGTGTACTAATACAAGGGCCATGGGGAATCAATCCAACTGGCCAGATCTGCCAAATATGGAGTGTAAATCTCAGAGTAGGTTTGTTAGTGTTAGAAGAGTGTCAACAATCATGGAATGGATGCTTCAGTTGGTGGAAGATTGACAAGATCTGCCTGCTTGAGATAATGCATTGGTTGGGAAGGAATGGTAGCAATGCACAGTTGAGTTCTAGATAATCGATGGTTCTAATTTATCTATTTTTTAAAATTGCTGTAATCCTAAAGAGGAAATGTGCATGCACCTTCAAGTCAGTTTTTGACTCCTGATGACTGTCTGGGCAGGTCTGTGCAGTTTTCTTGGCAAGATTCCAGAAGTGGTTTGCCATTGCCTCCTTCCCAGGGTTGAGAAAAAGGGACAAGTTCACCCAGCTGGCTTTGTATCCAAAGTGGGATTATAACTGCCATCTTCTGGTTTCTATCCTGATGCCTTAACCATTACACAAACTGCCTCTCAAAATACATTGTAGGATGAATTAAATATCATTGGATAGATCATTACTTCTTAAAATATTGGACTTTAATGCAAGTTGAAGCCAAACTGGCTCTCCAAGTTGTCCCAGTAGAATCTTAAAAAGAGCAATTTTTTTTAAAAAATGGCAAAATCAGATTTTATTTATCACCTTTCTATAACTGCCCATTTCACCTAAGTGATTCCAGACATTTTACAAACGATTATGTGTTTCTAGTCCTTGTAACATTAAAATTTGGAGGCAGAATGTGGCAGATATGTAAAATATCTGGCTTTTTACACTTTGTACATCTTTTGCAGTTGTAGATTCATGTTAGCAAATTGGCTATCATTAAAATTTTCAGTTCTGGAGACTTCCTTCTATATTTATGAAATCTTTTGGGTATGTGTGTGTCTATTTAATACAATTATTTGCATGAAATAGTCTCATGTGGAATTTGTTTGATATCGAACCCTGTGATTAATGGAATGATTCTTAGAGCCACCTAGTGAGCATTTGGCAAGAATCTAATTTCATTTGGCAATTTTCTCCTGCCTAAAAATTAGCCATTATTTCTGCTGCTGCAAAGGGTGGATTTGCTGACTTGTTCGAGGCTCCCACTTGATGTAAATTGTAACCTCAGAAACTGAATTGGATGCACAGCTCATGTCATGTCTAGCATTGCACTTGTTCTAGAGGCCAATGGAAGTATGTTATTGTTCGTTTTTTTTAATGTAGTCTTTTTTGGAACATTGGTTCAGGGAATTGGGATGGCGTGGGGATCAGAAATGCCTTTGGAACATCCAGTGAAAAAGCACTGCTCTTATATCCAATGCTGGTGTCCATTTTTCCATTCTTCTCCTAACCCTTGTTTTACAGAGTAAAATACATTTTGAGGGGAATTGTCAGTCTTGAGAGATACCGTCATTCAGAGCAAAAGCACCTAGAAGTACTAATTTTATCTTAATTGTAAGGTTACGTCAGTATTTCTAAACTTGGTGACTTGAAGAAGTGTGAACTTCAAGTCCCAGAATTCCATACCCAGCATGTTTTCCACACTTATTCAAGTCCATAACTCTTCAAGTTACCAAGGCTGAGATACAAAATCTTGCTTGTCTGAAAATATCTCTCTCCACCATCATCTTTACATTTCAAGAAACCAATGAAGGTCCCTCCTGAGGCATTTGTCCCACCCTCATTTTTTTCTGTGGGCTCAACTGTCTCTTATCTGATTGATACTTAGCTTCAGCTCTTCCTCCTGTATCCCAAGATCATTCTCACATACCATTAAAAGGATTGACCAACTGGGGTTCCCATCACCTTTGCCAGAGGAAAAGTCTAAAGCTTGGTATCTGAACAATAAAACCAAAGCCTGAAGGGATTGTTTCCTTTCCTGTCTGATCAGGAAAATATTAGTTTCTGCGCAGCTCTGCAAATTAGACCCAGGAGCAGGAGAAAGCCTCGAGGAGAGGCAAATTTACTGCTCCGAATTCATTGTTGTGAATTCTGAAATTGGCTCTTTGTAGGGGAAGATCAAGTTGTTTTTGGCATGTTGGACTACCCACCAGGCATGGCAAGATAGATCTTGGCTTTCCAGAAAATTAAATGTGCATCAAGGAGCTAAATGCTGATAAATCAGTTGCTTTGGATGGGTGTCCCACACCAAGTAGGAATTAAGCTACATGCAAGTGATGGGTGGTTGGATGTCAGCAGCAGGGTTTAAATCCTAATCCCTTTCTCCCACTCTTTATTCAGTAGACTTTTAGCTGTTCTTTTCTTGGCCTTGGGAGTCAGAGATACCTGTTCCATGTTTACATAATATTCTGTCTGGCCTGAAAATGGTGGCTTTGCCAATGACAAATGTCAGCCTTTACAGCAGCACACCCTGTATTTTATAAAGCAACCTGACAGCAACAATCATATTTACGTCAGTGCCCTGAAGAACATTCTTCCTCCTCCCTCAATAGGCATACGAGAAAATCAGGTGGTGTTTTTCTGTAGGCACCACTGTGTGAAGACAGTGAGCTGTGAGCCAGGAGGAGCACATGTGAACCTTAAATAGTCAATAGGCTTTGGAGTGGTATTGTTTTGGGGGTGAGCAAGATGGTCTACTTGGGGATGTCAGGTACAGCACCTTCACTACCAGGAGGCAGTATGTGACCTGTTTCATTCTGATTCATGGTCAGAAAGAGTTGCAACTCTGCTGGATCATATGACAGATCCATAGTCTTTTTTCCTTGGATACATTTTAATTTGCTAATTATGCAACCTGAGTAAGTTGCCACTTTGCTGTACCTTACCTCAAGCTGTAGCATAGGGATGATAATGATGATTGACATCTGTTGCTTTTTTATGGCATAGTCTGTTCACTTTACAGGGTCAGGAAGTTCTTTTTTCAAACATCTCTTATAATAAATGGATTGTAATATACAATCCATACTACCTGGTTCCTGGATTAATGACTTTCTGGGCTTAAAACAACAATTGGCTCATCTCTTGTCTCTCTGTCCTCATCATTCCTGATGGAAAGACACCTGTAAGGGCTTTCTGTTGGTTTTTCTCAGATGGTTAGATTTTATGTGGAAGAGATGGTCTCACAGATACCCAGGACCTCATATAATAAGCCATTAATGATGTATTGAATTGTACCTGGAAGCCAGCTGGCAAATAGTGCCATTCTCTCAGAAGTGGAGTTATAAGGAAAAATCAGGATTGAATTATTACCATGTAGACAGACGTAGCTTCTGAATGGTCTTTACGATGAGCCCAGGCACAGTGAATTTCAGTAGCCTGGTTGTGAGGTAATAAGCACTCGAATAAATCTGGTCTTTATTTGGGAGTGCATCTTCATGCAGAGACAAAGTTGGAATTTTTCTAGAATTGGAGGACTTCAGAATCAACAGAAACTGTTATCTTGCTGTTTAATACCAAGCTAACCACACCGAATGAATTCAGAGACATTCTAAATGCAAAAAAGCCCTAACCAAGGTTAAAATTAACCAAACTTAGTATATTGTCCAAATGAGGCTATTAGGGTTGTAAATGACCTGGGTGAGCTTGTTGTATGAATCGCAATACCTGATCCTATGGCCTGCAGAAATACCATAGTCAGAGTGTGGTCATTTGAAACTTTGTTCTAGAATGGAGGTCCTCCAATGTATTTGCAACCAATTGATTGACTGACTAAATGTTGAGATGCTAGAAAGCATACAGACAAAAGCAACGAAATTTTATCATTTTTGTTGCTTTTGTTGGTACGCTTTCTAGCATCTCAACAGATCTGGAGGCTAAATCATGTGATGAACAATTGATATATGTATCTCTAAGGCAGAGAAGGACTAGGGGGTGACATGATAGTTGTCTTCCAATATTTGAGAAGCTGTCACAAACAAAAGAGGTTTTACCTATTCTCCAAAGCACCTGAGATGAGGACAAGAAATAATGGGATGAAGATCATTAAAGAAAGATTCAATTTATAAGTATGGAGAGATTTCCTGTCAGAGAGGAATGGCTTATCTCCAGAAGTTGTGGGTTCTCCATCACTGGAGAATTTCAAGAGACTGGACAGCCATTTGTATCCTGACTTATACACCTATTGTATTTATATTTCACTGAAGTGGGTGTCTATCCAAACAAAAAACAATTACATACAAGTTTTTCATCAGATCAGGAGCAAAAGCATTAAAAAAGGGTTATATGGAAGCCTGCAGAGACCATCAGCACTGGTCCCTGGGTTTGGGAAGCCCAAGGGGTGAGATGTTTCTATGGGTCCTGCTCCCAGAGGCAGCCATTCCCCCAACTTGCCACTATTTCTGTCAGAGTATTTGCTTTTCAATGCTTCGGGGTCTGATCTGCTCAGGCTCCCAGAGGGAGAAACCTGTGGTAGTGACGACTCATCCTTGCTTCATTGTTTATTTGCAAACAGAAGGCAGAAGACTTTTGGGATTGTGCCTTGGTAGAACACGGGCTTTGCAGATGCCCAAGAACTCTGTCTGTGCATACTAACCCTAAAGCAGACCCAACTGCCCAGGCAACTGTTCAGATTCAATCTCTGATGGCTTTCCAAAGAAAGAAGGAGGAGGAGAGGCAAATCAGCATTTCTGCTTCACTCAGAAGGGCTTGCTTTCATTTGAGAAAGCAGAAGACTGGGGCCCTTTGCATCCATCCAAAGGCTAGGAACAGGCAGAAAAAAACTTAACCAGTATCAGCAGGGATCTCCCTGAATGTGTTGTAGGGCAAGTCCTATCCTTTCCTGGCTGTGAGATGATACCCCTGGACTGCCTTAAACTCTATTTGTGGTCCCGCCCCCCCAGATGGTGGTTTAAAGAAACTCCGAAGTAACATTCGTCGCAGCACCGAAACTGGGATTGCTGTGGAGATGAGAAACAGGGTTACCCGTCAAGGCAGTCGGGAGTCAACGGATGGAAGTACTAACAGCAACAGCTCCGATGGCACGTAAGTCCTGCTATTGGTTAACACAATCATTGAACAAAGAGTAGACATTGCACAGAGAATATAAAAACAAGTGTTCCATTATTTTTAAAAAAGGAAAATGTCCTGCTAATATTAGCTCATAGATAGAAGCCCCCCCCAAAACTGAAATGTCTTTCGGTTACTTTATTGTCCCGTCTCATGTGAAGGCAGGAAGAAGGCGCTGGAACAAAATGCAGGAGCAGAAGGATGCATCTTTTTTTCTGCATGGTCTTTCAAGCTATGTCTCCTTTTTCTCACACGCTGTATTTCTTATCCTTTCCTTCAGATTCATTTTTCCCACAACCAAGCTGGGAGTTGAAAGCCAGTTCAGTGACTTCCTAGATGGTCTTGGACCAGCGCAAATTGTAGGGCGACAAACACTGGCTACTCCACCAATGGGTGAGTGAACCTTTGGTGACCATCTCAGCCCTTTTGAGCTTCAGGATTACTTGATGGAGGAAGATCTCATTTGGATCTTTCTTAATTAACAATCTCCCTGGGCCCATGTAGAGTGCATACAGTATATGTATGTGTGTATGTATGTATGTAAATTTGACATGAATCAGGTTTAGCTGTCTGCAAATTTCAGAAGGGGAGTGGGACTCAAGTTGTTAAAGTTGCTTTAGGATATATACAATATTCTAGGACTATTTTTAATTCATGCTTCTTTTATCTTAACATGTGAATAGATCAAGGTAAGTTGTAATTAATTTTCCATGTTGATTTAAGGAGTGTAATTCATTTTGGTAAAAACTCATGGATAAAGAATCTGTGATTCCCCTGGTGCTGCTGAATTTATTTATGGGTTAAAATTTTAGGTTTTATTTATTTATTTTATTTTATTTATTAAATTTCTATACCGCCCCCTCTCCCAAAAGTTGGCGGTGTACAGCCAACTAAAAACAAAACAGTATATACAATTAAAAACAAATTAAAAACAATTACATTAGAGGCTGAATATACAATTAGAGAATATAAAACTAATAAAAAATTTAAAATTAAAAAAAATTAAAATACCAAATTTTAAAAACCCCAAAAATCGTTACTGGGCCAGGCCGGCCTGTTGAAAAAACAGGGTCTTCACTGCGCGCCGGAAGGTCTGAATGTTGGTAATGACCCGTATCTCCGGTGGCAAATCGTTCCAAAGGGAGGGAGTCCCCACAGAGAAGGCCCGCACCCTCGGGGCCGCCAACCGGCAACGACCAGGCGGCGGAACCCCGAGGAGGCCAACCCTGTGGGAGCGCACTGGGCAGCGGGAGGCTGTTGATGGCAGCAGGCGGTCCCGTAAGTACCCAGGTCCCGAGCCATGGAGCACTTTAAAAACGATCAATACCACTTTGAATTGGATCCGGAAGGCCACAGGAAGCCGATGCAGCACGCGCAGGAGCGGTGTTACATGGGAGCTCCGAGGGGCTCCCAAGATCACCCGTGCGGCCACATTCTGGACCAACTGCAGCCTCCGGACACTCTTCAAGGGGAGCCCCATGTAGAGAGTATTGCAATAGTCCAAGCGGGAGATGACGAGGGCAGAAGTGACTGTGCGAAGTGCGTCCAGATCCAGAAAGGGCCGCAACTGGTAAATCAGACGAATCTGACAAAAGGCCCCCCTGGTGATGGCCGTAATGTGATCTTCTAAAGACAGCCGTACGTCCAGGAGGACACCCAGATTGCGAGCCCTTTCCATGGGAGTCAAAATTTCTCCCCCCACGGCCAGCGACGGAATAAGCTGGCTGTATCTGGGTGCAGGAAACCACAGCCACTCGGTTTTGGTCGGGTTGAGACGAAGCCTGTTAAGACCCATCCAACTCCGCACGGCCTCCAGGCACCGGGTCATCACTTCGAGGGCTTCGTTGGGGTGGCCCGGGGTAGAGATGTACAGCTGAGTGTCATCAGCGTACTGATGGAACTCCACCCCGAAACCACGGATGATCTCACCCAACGGCTTCACATAAATGTTGAACAGCAGGGGCGAGAGCACAGACCCCTGAGGCACCCCACATAATAGGGGCCTCGGGGTCGACCTCTGCCCCCGTCAACACAAATTGCGAGCGGTCAGTGAGGAAGGAGAACCACCGTAAAATGGTGCCTCCCACTCCCAACTCCCCCAACCGCCGCAATAGGATACTGTGGTCAACAGTATCAAAAGCCGCTGAGAGATCTAACAGGACCAAGACAGAGGAACAACCCCTGTCTCGGGCCTTCCAGAGATCATCCACCAACGCGACCAACACCGTCTCCGTGCTGTGCCCGGGCCTGAAACCCAATTGGAGGGGGTCTAGATATACCGCTTCATTCAGGTACTGAGGGAGCTGACGTGCCACCACACTCTCAACAACCTTCACCACAAAGCGAAGGTTGGAGACCGGATGATAATTCAACAATAATGCTGGATCCAGGGATGGTTTCTTGAGAAGGGGCTGCACCACCGCCTCTTTCAAGGCGGCGGGTAAAAGCCCCTCTCTCAAGGAAGCATTAATAATCCCTTGGAACCAGCTTCGTGTCACCTCCCGAGTGGCCAAGACCAGCCAGGAGGGGCACGGGTCCAATAAACAAGTGGTGGCATTAAGCCCTCCCAGTATCCTGTCCACGTCCTCCAGAGTAACAGGATCGAACTCATCCCAAATGACCTCCCCGAAATTCACCCCCGCCCCCCCGCCCGGAGATGCCCAGTCAGAGTCCAACTCATCCTGGATCTGAGTGATTTTGTCCTGCAGAAACCTAGAAAAATCCTCGGCCCGTCCCTGCAAGGGATCCTCCCGCACCTCCACCTCCAAAAGGGAGCGGGTCACCCTAAACAGGGCGGCCGGGCGATTTTCCGCGGACGCAATAAGGGCGGAGAGGTAAGACCACCTCGCCGTCCTTATCGCCACTAAATACGCCTTAATATAGGATCGTAATAGTGTTCGGTCAGATCCAGAATGGCTGGCTCTCCAACTACTCTCTAGGCGTCTTTTCCAGTGCTTCATCTCCCTCAGCTCCTCGGAAAACCAAGGAGCCACTTGGGATCGGCACCGGGTCAGAGGCTGCAAGGGCACGACCCAGTCAAGGGCCCCAGCCACCACTCTATCCCAGGTAGCCACTAAGCCCTCGACCGAGTCGTGTGTGTGAGTCTCGGGAAACGGCCCAAGCTCCATCAGGAACTTATCTGGGTCCATCAGGCACCTGAGGCGGTACCATTTTATCGGCCCCGCCTCCCTGCGGCGGGGGGTGGGTGCGGAATGGAAGTCGAGTCTAAGGAGCGAATGATCAGTCCATGACAGAGGTTCCACAACCATATCCCCTATACCAAGATCATTCTGCTACTGATCAGAGACAAAAACCAAATCCAGAATGTGATCCCCCAAGTGAGTAGGGTCCCAAATTAATTGGGTCAGGCCCATGGCTGTCATGGAAGCCATGAACTCCTGAGCAATCCCCGAGGCCCTGCCGGCAGAAGGCAGGTTGAAATCCCCCATGACCATAAGCCTGGGGTCTCAACCGCCAAGCCGGCTATGACCTCAAGGAGCTCAGGCAGGGCCGATGTCACATAGCAGGGAGCCAGGTATGCGATCAACAGGCCCACATGAACCCTGGGACCAAACTTCACGAAAAGGGACTCACATCCGGTCGTCTGAGAAACAGTGGATTCCCTAGGACACAGATCTTCCTTAATAACCACCGCAACCCCCCACCCCTCCCCTGAGCCCTCGGTCGATGAAAGACCCGAAACCCGGATGGGCACATCTCCACCAGAGGAACTCCTCCCTCTTGGCCCAACCAGGTTTCGGTAACACCCACCAGGTCCGCTCCCTCCTCACAAATCAAATCATAAATGAGGGGGGCCTTGTTAATGATGGACCTGGCGTTACACAACATCAGCCGAAGGCCCAGGGCCCGATGACTCAGACCACCCGGGGAACGGGACATGACAAGGGGGTCGGAGCGCGCCACCGCACACAAACAGCGGGGGCGTGCTCCCAATACAGGATATGGCCCCCTATAACCGCCAAATCTGTCTCTCCCGCTCACCATGCCAATAGACTGTATTCTGCCCTCCCCGGAACAACCCCCCATCCTCGATATGACCCCACCCCACCCCAGCACCTCCTGGCAATGCTTGACCCGCGGCCTGGCCCCAGCCTCAGGCGGGTTGTCCCCCAACCCCCACCCGGCCATCCTCCCTAACCCCAATAAAAATCTAGATAAAAATTTACGTAGGCAAGAACCCTCCCCCAAGCGTTTCTTGCGGCCGCACCATCTCTCTGGATCCCAGGATCCGTCCTCAAGAAATGTCTTTGAAAGTCTAGAGGGCCACTTAAGAGAAAGGGGGACATTTCTCAAGGCCCATAGGTCTTCAGAGGAATATCTTAATGGCATCCTCAGCTGGGCCTCCACTGACCAATGCCGGCAACGCAGGGGCCCCACTGGTCGGGACCGAGGCCGGGTCCGAAAACGTTCAGGTAACGTCCATGTCCCACCCGGCCACCGTCCTCGCCTCCGCTGTCGACACCGAGGGGACAGCATCAAACATTGTCGTCCCCGTGGCCAGCTGGTCACCGCCGTTGTCGGGGCCACCGAAGCCACAACTGTCGCCACTGCCGTCGAATCAGGAAGTCCCAACCGCTGAGGGCACCGTCGCCACCGTCGTCGGGGACTCCAAGCCCTCTCCCACGACCGAGGCCAGATGTCATCCAAGGCTGCCGTGGCGCCACCCGCGGCTACCTCAGTAGCCAGGGGCAGGCTCCTCCCCGTGCGACCGCCGCGGTGCCACCCACGACAGTCACGACGGGCAAAGCCCATCCCATGGCCAAAACCCAGTCAGGGTAAGATATCAACCGTGGCTGCCAAGTCCTCTCTTCCACGGCCACCGCCGCCCCGTTTTCCATTTCTCTTACCCTTGGCCGGGTTCCTTAGATTTCCTGGAAGGTACGATTCAGCAATTTTTGGAAAACACTAACAGCTCAGTCACAATTCCATGGTTTCCATAACTTAAAAAAGGTCTCCTAATATAAATCTACCACAAAACATTAAGATGAGCCAAAACACCACAGTCACACATGGAAATGGGGCACGTGTGAAGGGCAAAAAGCTATTCTTTATTACATCAAAAAAAATCATATTGAATTTTGAAAGAAGACATTTTTCTCAAGGGAATAATATTAATCAAACAGCTTATTAAAGATGAATGCACACCAACTGTTTTGGGACTTCTTAAAAATAAAGGATACTTTTTCCCCCTTCACACTGTTTTTCTTTCTCTCTGTTTTGCACAATCACATGTGGACAACACAAAGCTCTTGAGTTGTGTCCATGCTGACTTTACTGCTGCTGCTTCCTAGGTGATGTCCATGTTGCGATGATTGACCGGAATGGACAGCTAGAAGTGGAAGTGATAGAAGCTCGAGATCTCACACCCAAAGTAGCAGCCAAATCTTTTCCTTGTAAGTAATTCCTTCCCGGATAAGACTGAATAGAGATAAGATGAAAAGCTGCCTGGAACAATTCTTGGTATTTACAGAAAGTCATTCATCTAGTTTATGTCTGTTCTTTAAAATACCACAGATGTACATTCAGCCAATCAACCAAGAAACATCTAAGCAAATTAATACATTTTGAAATCAATTCAAACTTTTTAAGAACTTGGAAGCTAAATATTTTTACTGTGACAGCAAAATCTCATCCGGTCAAAAGTAGGCGGCCCGGCTGCTTTGGTTACCCAAACTGGATCTGGTTGTTACCCAAAGTAGACTGAAAATGCCTTCCCTTTACTTCTAGCCCTTTACACAGAGCCAACAGGAGGAAGCGGCAAAGTAATTTGAAGATTTGAAGATCTCAATAGCAATAGCACTTAGGGTTATATACCACTTCACAGTGCTTTACAGTCCTCTCTAAGCGGTTTACAGAATCTCCAATAATCTGGGTCCTCATTTTATTGACCTCAGAAGGATGGAAGGCTGAGCCAGCCTTCAGCCACCCAGAATCGAACTCCTGGAATTCCCATTTTAATGCATGGAAGTAATTGAAATCATTCCCTAATGATTTGTAGGCTTTTCTACAATAAATGGAAATGTTTGTATCTTTGTGTACTCTGTTAAGTGTTGTATTCCTGTTTCCTGGGTTGAATCCCCATACACAGCTATTGATATAGCCATACTATATTGAATCTGGGTTACTGGATTAACTCAGCCTTTAATATAATAGGCAATTCCATTAAAATGTACTTAATCACATTCTTTATTTATAAAATATCTGTAGCCTAGGATTGAGAACTTCCACTTAAATCAAATAAATTGGATTTGAGTTTCTTGGCACATGCAGGTAGTCCTTGAGAAGGATCTGAAATTGAATCTAGCAATTATAAACCAGGAGAGTCATAAAACAGGTTGCCGTGTTACCAAGCCCAGTTTTATGACCTTTTTTTGCAATGGTGATTAAGTAACACCATGGTCATTAAGCAAACCCGTTGCTTATTATGGGGCTTTTTGGGGGGCCAAAAACCAGAAGTAAAGACCAATTTCTGGTGAAATCATTGTAAATCGCAGTCATGACCCAAGGGTGCTGCAAATGGCCAAGTACCCTAAGTGAGATTACATGACTACAAGGGTGGCCCAACATCAGAATTTTGAAACTGGGTCTGTGGTAACTTAGAATGATTGCTAAGCAACCAGTTATAAGTTGAGGACTACCTGCAGAGGGTTTTGCCAGCCAAAAATGTTATTGCAAGCATGAAAGCATCCTTGAGGGGACCTGAGCTTGGTTATTTTCTTGCGGATGTTTCATTACACGAATTAGATAACATCTTCAATAACAAGCATTTATGATGTTATCTAGTCAAATAATGAAACATCTGCAAGAAACCAACCAAGCTCAGAGAGCACCAACTCTAGCTCACAGTTTAAATGTGACTCCTTATTTCAGTCCTGAACTACAATATTCTCCTTTGTTGGTAAAGCAGATTTGCCATTGCCCATATGAATGTGCAAATATACTTCTACAGATGCATCTGGTAGAACACTGAAAACATCCCAGCCTGGGGTGGAATAGCTATTATTAAGCTCCCTGCTTTTATTTCCCTCTCTCTGCCAATATAGCTACATACGTTAAAGTGTATCTGCTGGAAAATGGGGCTTGCTTGGCCAAGAAGAAAACAAAGACTGTCAAGAAGAACTATGACCCACTCTACCAGCAGGCCCTTCTGTTTGACGAGGGCCCTCAGGGTAAAATGCTACAGGTGAATGCTTTCCTCCTCTTTGAAGGGTAAGAGGATCCTCCTTCTGCCCATTTGCATTTTAGAGCCATAATTCAGCCACAGGCCTACTGAGATGCCCTCACAGCAATTCTCTGGTGTCCCCGTGGGAGAGAACCTCTTACTAGATTTTAGACAGGCAACATATATAGGTCCAGTAGAAATTCTAGTCAGTTTCTCTGTGGCCTTTATGGGAAAGTTATTCCGGTAGTTATTAAGTAGACAATCTGTATGGCTACAATAGACAACTGTTGGGTTGTCCTCTGAAAAGGTCTCTGGTGTCCTCATCAGAAATAAGATCTTAGCTGCTTTCAGTTGGGGAACTTGTATAGTTCCTACGAAAGGTTCTGAGGCCCCAGTAGGGAGATTGAATGCTATGAAGATATTTGAAACTGAAGAAGAGGGTTATCATGAATTGTCTCAACTATTGACTTTAAAATCTAGTTTTTTGTGAGATCCCAATTTAGATAAAAATGGAGATATTTGGCTTCAGAAAGATGCTGAGTTTAAAATTCAATTCAGGAGTTAAAAAGTGAGGAACAAATGGCTTTTCAGATATTGCTAAGGAAATCTTCCAGAAATCAAGGGAGGTATTGTTCAATGCTAAACATGGAAAAACACAGGTTCCACATTGCTGAAGAAGGAAATAGTACTTTGATGGAGAATCAGAAAAATATTTCCCTGAAATCTTAATTGATATCTTGGTATAAGCAAGAATTTTATTTTGAGCAATGGGATTTCATAGGGTTGGTTGTATGGTGCCCAAAGTCACTTTATGTGAGATGAGTGGCCATGCAAATTTGATTATTAAATAAATACAATAAATAAAAGACAACTTTCCATAAATGATGAGTTATTAATGGCACCAGAGCTAAAAATATTGACTCATTTTTAGTTGAAAGAGCAATTTATGTTATACTTTGTCATGAGTTTGTATAAAACAGATCATGCCAGACTAACCTTATTGCATTCTTTGACAAAATGACAAAATTAGTGGGCCAGAGGAATGCTGTCGATATAATTTACTTGGACTTCAGTAAGGCATTTGATAAAGTAGAAAAATGTGGGTTAGACAGCATCACCACCAGATGGATTCGTAACTGGCTGACCAACTACACTCAATGTGTAGTCCTCAAATGAACTGCATCTACATGGGGGAGAAGTATATAGCGGGATACCCCAAGGCTCTGTTTTAGGCCCAGTACTCTTCAACATCTTCACCAATGACTTGGACAAAGGGATAGATGGGGAACTCATCAGATTTGCTGATGGCACCAAGCTAGCAGGAATAGCCAACACTCCAGAAGATAGGCTTAAGATTCAGAAGGATCTTGACAGACTTGAACATTGGGCGCTATCTAACAAAATGAAATTCAATGGTGAAAAAAGTAAGGTACATTTAGGCAAGAAAAACAAAACATACAGGTACAGTATATGTGGTACTTTGCTCAATAGTAGTAACTGTGAGAGGGATCTTGGAGTCCTAGTGGACAACCATTTAAATATGAGCCAACGGTGTGTAGAAGCTGCCAAAAAAGCCAACACAGTTCTAGGCTGCATAAACAGCGGGATAGACTCAAGATCACGTAAAGTGTTAATACCACTTTATAAGGCCTTGTTAAGGCCACACTTGGGATAGTTGCATCTAGTTTTGGTTGCCACGATGTAAAAAAGATGTGGAAACTCAGGAAAGAAGTGTAGAGAAGAGCAACAAAGATGATTAGGGGACTGGAGGCTAAAATATATAAAGAATGGTTGCTGGAATTGGGTATGTCAGTCTAATGAAAAGAAGAACTAGGGGAGACATGATAGCAGTGTTCCAATATTTGAGGGGCTGCCACAAAGAAGAGGGGGTCAACTTATTCTCCAAAGCACCTGAAGGTAGAGCAAGAAGCAATGAGTGGAAACTAATCAAAGAGAGAAACAACTTAGAACTAAGGAGAAATTTCCTGACAGTTAGAACAATTAATCTAAATAAATAAATCTAAAAATAAATAAATCAGAGGAACAACTTGCCTCCAGAAGTTGTGAATGCTTCAACACTGGAAGTTTTTAAGAAGAGTTTGGATAACCATTTGTCTGAAGTAGAGTAGGATTTCCTGCCTAAGCAGGGGTTTGGACTAGAAGACCTCCAAGGTCCCTTTCAACTCTGTTATTCTATTCTATTTCATATTTACTTTCCATCTCCCCCTTTTCATGATCTTTATCACTCAGTTAGGAAAAGCCAAGAATTTCAGATCTGATTCGAGATTTCAGAGGAGAGCAAATAACTCCCACTGTTGGATAGTTGTAAGTTAATATTAAAAGGGTACCAGGACCAGAGTGCTTCTCAGTTTACCAATTGAAATGATCCTTCTTCTGGTTTTGGACACTGACTAAAAATGGATACTGGGGTGGGGGGGTGGGGGTGGGGAATATTACAACTAACTGAACTTTGTGAGATTATGCGGATGCATTCACTAAATCTTTAACTAAATGGAAAAAGCATGTTAGCGTTTTTTCGAACCATTGAGCATTTGTAAATAGCTCCTAGCACTATTGGTCAAAAGGCATTTTAATATCTCCTAGTGTATAAACTGGGATTCCCATCAATTAAACAAGAGCATATATTTTCTCATTTCCAGGATAGTAAATGACAGAATGCAAAACTCATTTTTAAAGACTGCAAGGTTCATGCTGATCAGTTTAAAGAAATATCTTTGAGTTGCAAAATAGACCACTCCTACATTACCCAAGAATAAGTCTGGAACCCAAGGAAAGATTGGTTTAGAGCCAACGTAACTATGCTGTTAATGATTTATGATAATAGTATGAAGAACCAGGGGGTTAGCCAAAAACAGAAACACAACCAAGGATTAATGATGGGGTGTTAGTAAAAGCCTCCTGATTTCTACCTGACTCTCTGAAGGTCTTCTACTCTTCTGATTCTCCTTTCTTGGATTCTCTTGGTAATTCAGCTCATCCTCCTTCTTCCCTTTAGGTGATTGTCTGGGGAGATTATGGTCGCATGGACCACAAGTGCTTCATGGGGATGGCTCAGATTGTCCTAGATGAGCTGGACCTATCCACTGTAGTGACAGGTTGGTATAAGCTCTTTCCCACTTCCTCATTGGCAGATTCCACCATTGGACCCCTTACTCGTCGCCTTTCTCAGTCTTCACTAGAGAGTTCAATAAGCCCTTCTTGTCCTTAAAGAAGACAACACAACAACAGAGAATGCCTTGTTCTACCACGGCTTCTGGTAGCATGGTTTGTAAATATTCCATGTCTTTTCCTCCCATCACCCTTTCTTCTTCTTCTTCTCTTCCTCCTTCTCCAAGAAGAGAAAACTGTTCCAGTGACTTTAAACATGTCTGACCCTCCCTCTCTGGGTGGACAAAGTAGGAGAGATCCAGAAGGTGATGAGGGAGGAATTTAAAGGGAAAGAAAAGAAACAAGTATTAAGGGAGAGAAACAACAACCCAATAAAAAACTGCCAGTTTCAAGACTGTTACATCACCCCAAAGAAAATCACCTGTGAAAAGAAGTAAACTGTTTCTCATGTTTGAAACATCTTAGACAGCACCTCAACCGTTAAACTCACTTCAAAAGAGCTTGTTAGGTTTTCTTTCTTTCTCAGTCCTGTTTTCTTTTGGCATCTCTGGAGGAGAAGCTTCTGCTGGTTCTCCTAGTGTTTTTTTTAAAGAACAAACAAAAAAAGGGGAAACCATGGAATGCAGCACTGCTAACGTTTTTTTAAAGGAATGTAGCATTTTCAGACATTATGTAGCTTGCCATGTGCTTACGGATTCCTCTGCAATATTTGTACAGCACGACCATCTTCCCACCTGGCAGGAGCTGTCATCATTTCACTTCCTGCTTAAATCCTGGGTTTGGAATCCTGGAGAAAGCAATTTCGTTTACGTTGCATTATCTGGAGAAGGATAGGAGGATCTGCCAAAGGTGCGGAAGAAGAAAGATCTGCATTTGACTGTTAAGTTCAAAGAATACTAAGACTCATGTTTTGCTTTATCATGCTTAGAGGAATTTAATTGTGTCTCTTCCTTCAGACACTCCGGCTTTAGATACTGGATCTTTGATGCTACTTTAGCAAGGCATATGCAAAGAATACTCTTACTAAAATGGGCCCTTGGTTCAGTTTTGTCCTCACTGTGTCTGCGGCCCAAAAGACAAGATACCAAATCAAACAATTTTCAAACAGAAGATAAAACGTAACAAGAAGATATGTACTGGGCCAATGTAGAAGTCCTTCAAAAGTTCGTAGGAGAGCCCCTGGATTTCTCAAAAGGATGAATATGGAGTCTCTCCATTTATTAACTGTTTTCAGTTTAATCCAATCTGGCTGCAACCCTAAACCAACTACGGTAATTTGTTAAAAAAAATAATCGAACATTTGATGGAATTTGCTTCTATGTAAATCTGCATAGGCTGGATTGTTAGTTGTATGAATATGTGTTCTATGTAGCAATCTGGTCTCTTGGTAATGACCAGTTCCCGTAGCAAAATTGAGAATTACAGAAGCTTTTCATGAAGGTGCCTACTAAAATTTGTTGCAAATACTCAGGGGAGATATTACTGAAAATCACAATTTATTTATTGTTCCTGTTATTTTTTTAAAATTTCCCATGGACTGAAGGAACAGTAAAAGCTGATGGATTGAGTATCGAAGAGGCAGCAGCCTGAAAGTTACTGGTTAATTTCTGAATATTAGACAGCCTTGGAAGTGGCTCTTAAATTGAAATGCTACAGTTGGCAAAGGACACACATTTGATTTCAACTGAAGGCCAAGAAACTGTTTTACTTCTTAGGTGTATTATATAAATAAAATAAACATGGATTCTTCTGTAACTCCAGCTAGGATGAAACACAAGGGAAGTTCTCAAGAAGAAAATGAAGGGGAGATAAAAGTGATAGCAATTATTTTTTCCCTTACAAGGATGACAAGTTTCCAGGGTATGTGTTGATGGGATGCTGTCACACCCTTTAAAAAAAGCATATGTAAATATATTAGTAACCTATTTCAGCAACATGAACTTGCAGCGATTTTTGGATATGGAATTTCTGTAGCCATCAATTTGGCCCTACAATTTCAACAGACCAAACCCATCTACAGGTTTCAAAGCAGGGAGTTGATGATGTTATCTTGGCCTTGCTCTTCTTGAACGCCATGTTGTTCTGTTGCTCTCTACATGTATGGACTGTTGTGACATTTCCCAGAATAAGCAATATATTGGTTTTGAGTTCACACCTGAGACATGCTGTCTTGTTCATTTTAGAAAGTCTTTTCTTGGCAAAAAAACAAAATTGTGTCATCTGGCATTCCCCTCTAAAACCAACAAATGTTGCCTGGTTTCACTGCATCCTGAATTTGAATTTGAATAAACGCAATTCACAAAGGATTTTTTAAAAAAATGCAAAACAGGACTAACTCAAAGTTTGCCTTAATGACAAAATGTACTCAATCACTCGGTTGTCTGTTTTGCAGAAGCCTTGTGGTAGTTTGTCTCATTGAATCAGCACAAGTTGCCCTCTAAAATACAATTTTGACTGACTGGCAGGATTGTGCCTCCCTCAAATTATGACTCTGAAATTTGAGGAGCCAGTTCTTTTAAAGGATACCATTTAGCACAACAATTATTTAAAATATAAGCAAGGAAGGCAGTAAAGATTTTGTGCAACCGATGACAGGCTTCTTTTGAAGGGACTCTCCTTTGAAGAAGCGCAGAAAATGAGTCCATGAAGTGCCTGAAGAAAGTACAACCGTCAGTAGAAGGTGTTCCTGGTTCAAGAAGTCCTGCCACAGAAAGAGCAGCTGGTGTCAACGAAGAGCATGACTCCACTGTTCTTTCAGTTCCTAAACCAAGAAGAGTCCTTCAAAGACCAATTGCATTCTTGAGACTGAAGTTTTGCTTATCCAGGGATCCTTACACATTTTCCTAGATAGTTGACAACTTGCCAGTATAAATACCCTCTTCTTAAAAGCATAGAAGCATCGTTTGAACACTCCCCAGTGCTCCAGACAATTGCTCTACAGCCCCCAAGCTTGCCATGAACCCAGTTTCTGGGGGTCTCTGAATTTTCCTACCTCGACCTTAGACCACTCTGGATATCTGCTTGTATCATCTCTTTGGCTTGATCACTTGGACTTGTTTTGTCTTTTCCAGTGTCTTGATTGCTGACTCTCAAAACGGTCTGTGCTTGTAAGATCTTGAATTGCATTTCATCTTAGCCAAGCAGCTCCTGGAAAACATTTCATTGCCAGCTTCAAGCTGTGGTCTACACTGAAGAGTGTCCTGGCTTGCTTAGCAAGTAATACTAGTTATAGGAATACACCTGGCATCTTTTGGCAGCAAACAGGCAAGAGGATGCCTTATTCATCCATGGAAAGGTCTGTATAATAATCCTGTGGTGTAAGGATCAGACACTGCCACATCTGGAGACATCTCACCTAGTTTAGAAATGGTACGGTCAGTCTGAAAGATTGGAACAATAAATAGAGAAATAAATAGATAAATAGAAATCAAATTAATTCTGTTCCTATGCAGTGAAGTTAAGGTACTAGGGGTTTCTAAACAGCTTCAGTATTTTTATAGTGGTTCAGACAAAAGTGATATGTGATCCTAAGAACGGCATGCATGATATTGCAGTCAGGCACATATTGAAAGTACAGTTGGAACCGCTAAGATGTATCACCTGCTTTTATACATTCAGTACTGATGAAAAGAGATAAGATGTATATCCCAACATAAGAACTACAAATCTAGATGCAACTTGGAATTAGTCCACTTTCATCTCAATAGAAAGTTTTGGATTTGTCGACCAGCCCATAATCAGTTGGATAAAAGTCTTTATTTTATTTTTAAAAAACTATTCTCACAGTGAGGAGTTTAGGTTAGAGAGATGATGAGGCTTCAGATAGAATTTCTTGTCTAAAAACCATTCCCAAATACATTTCATGGGAACAAAACAAAGAAGCAACTAATTCCAGGCCATTAAAGGAGCTTTGGGTTTTTATTTCATAAGCATCAATCTCTCTTTTGTGCCAGAGCTGATGGGATCTCCCACTAAAGAGGATTTGATGAGAGCAAAAGTCCCAGTGAGGGATCACAAATGCCTTGGGACATGCTAAGAAAGAGCCCTCTGGATCTCGGTTTTTCTATTTGGGCTGTGACCTCCTTTTTTTGGCGGAGGAATGAAATCTCTGCAATGATAAAATATAAAAAAATACCTGTTGAAATATTACCTTTTTTTCAAAAATAGGGGAGAAATAGTGATACCCCCAAATCATTATACTGGCTTCAAATTGGGTAGATGCAGAGGACATTTATATATCATGATCTGCATTTTGAAGTGGACCACGGGCCCTGCCACATTTTCCAGATGATGCTGTTTTTCGCCCTCTAATATTGCTTCCTTGTCTCCTGTTTCATGTGACAGGAATCACTGAAATCTATTTTATTTATCCGGCATATTTATATCCCATTTTTCTTCCCTCTGGAATTCAAAGTGGCCCAAACAAACTTTTCATTTTATCAAAGCGGCTGCTTCATATACATTATTGTCAAGAAAGTGCTGGGAAGTTTAGAAAACAGGTTCCGTTTCCACTAAAGGTTGGCCTCTGAGCACAATTTACCAGAATTATTGAATGGCTGGAACCTGATCCAAATGAACAAGAAGTCTGATGAATTGTGCACTTTTAATTTTAATCCACACTAATTCAGTGTAGAATAAGGGTTAACAATAACAAACTGCCAGCTAAAATGGAGAAATGAGCCAAGCAATATTGGGATCGAGATAGAATTTGTTGAAAGATTAAAAAAACAAAAAAACAGCCCATCTTTACAGGGGGACATAAAATGCCCCTGGACTTTTTCCAGCACAAAAGGCAATTTGATCCAATTTACAATGGAGATGCATGATAGATTCAATACTGCCATCTTCTGGTTGGAGAGATCCCACGAACAACTTCAGTGAAGACGAGACTAAAAAGGAGCAGCTCGCATCCTAAAGCAGCGCCTCCCTCCGGTTAACCCGACTCTGCAGAAATCTTGACTCATGCTACCCGAAGAGGCTTCACATTAAGTAGAATTAAAGAATGAGGAAACTGATAGTTTTTTCTCCACGATTCATGAACTGAAGTAGATGAAGATGGGAACAATGGCTAAAATCCTTTTAACCAAACTATTTCTACCAGAATGGTAATTAAGGGTGCGAGACAAGCTGCCCGAGTAAAGTGCAAATGGTTGGTCGTATACCTCATGATTTTATAACAAATGTGTTGTGACTTGTTTTGTCTGTTAGTCTAGTTATAGAAGCAGTAAGAGATGATAAGGTACAGGGATGGTAGGAACTCTATGAGCACATCTCTTTTCTTTTTTTGCCTTCTCCTTCTATGTGCAAAGGAATTATGCGGGAGAGCTTCTCTAGTATTGGGTATTTATCTTAATAGTGCAAATTCTTTTTTAAAAAATCCAAAGTTGCTTTGCAAACTCAAAGCAGAAATTTAAAAAAAAAACATAACTAGAATGGTGTTAGACTGTTAAGGATATAATCTGAAGAGAAGTTACTAAGTAGAAGAGCTTATTGAATTCCAGCTTTTCAAACAATTAAGTTGGACCAACTTTTATGAGAATGTTTCCCATCTTGTACATGGGAATTCTGGGAAATGTAGTCTCAATACCACTGGGATTCTCCAGGATATAGCTCTGATTTATGACTTGATAGCCTTGAATTTATTTTGTCCAAGCATTTCCCATAAAAATGGTTTTTTCCCCCAACCAGAACCCAGCTGTTCCCTGAATATTAAAGCTTCTTTCAGGGTGTGTTTTTTATATCATCAGTGTGATGAATATGGAAAACCATCATGACTGGATGTTGCATCAGTCTGGCTGTTCTGATGCCTTCCTACCAAAGTTACATTTCAAAGTGGAAGGGCTTCAGAGCTTACACAACTCATGATTGCCCTTGCACCGGGATTCAGGAAAAGCGTGCACAGTTGCAAAATATATTTTGGGGTCTGCTGTTCTCAGGGGACACACTACTGTTGCACTCTCAAAGATGCAGGATTAAAACGAGAATACAAGATGGTTGAAATGCAATAGAGAAAAGGGATCCTGGCCTGAGCTTTTGAATGTCTCTCACCTGAAATCAGCCATTCTTAGTGGAAACTGGGACCCCCACTACAGGATCTGTTGCCTGTTTTGTAGCTTTTAAAGAAAAAAAAATAGTATATTTTAAATAAAAAACGTTTGGAGATGATGACTGAGAAAAGAGATGTGTGTGGAGATGGTACTGATTTTATGTCACTAGCTGGGCGGGGTGGGGGAGAGTAGGATGCTTGTCTCACTGGACAATCTTGTCTCTGTTTGAGGTTCTTGGGATGTGCTGAGATTCTGTCAATCATGCTGATTCGGAATTCCGGTCTTAAGACACCTATGGGGGGAGATTAGTTTGGGGAAGATTAGACTAACCATTCCAGTTGCTGCTGGAATGAAGGATCTGTTATTTGTAATTGTGGTAAAGATGTTAAAGCAATGCTCTTCTGATGCCAGAGTACTTCTCACTCCGAATGTGGGTGCAATAGGCTGTCTTGAGTTGGACTATCTGGCTCATTGGATAGCAAATCCCTCTGGATCGTAGCACTTTTGATGTTGGTGGCCTTGTCGGTGTTTTCCTTTTAAAATATAAGGGCTTATATGTTTTCATGTTAATGATGGATTACTTTCTTCTCCCCACCAATTAGTTCTTCCAATGCCCTCCTTTCCCCAAAAAAGAATATTGATCAAAGCAGTTTATTGTTCACTGTGACATTGTGAAATTACTCCCCAGAGACGGTCACTAGAAACTGGAGGCAATGCTACCTCTAAATTTTGTTTGGCCTGGAGCCATTCTGGAACTGAACCTTAGTAGGGGCTTAGGATGTACTTGTATTTATTTATTGGGGTAATTTATATCTAGCCTTTCTCCTAAAAACACGGTTGATAAGGCAGCAAGCAAAAGCTTTATAGAATAAAACAAAAATATTGATAGTAATTTAAACTTGACCTGAAAGCTAAAGTTCATTGTCCTCTTTTAAAAAGATCTATCTGACAGGAGGAATCAAACACTTCAGCTAAGGTTGGCTGAAAGGGAATGTTTTCATTTACACATTGAAAGTACATCTTTATAGCAGTCATTCAAAACAGAAGGCCCCAAATGATACAGAATACAAATCAGACCATACAGTAGTTTTTAAAATATCAGTTAAGTAACATCAATGGAAGGACTGGCTTGGGAAAAACAACTGGATCCATAGAACTCCTTGAAACCATAGTACAAATGGTTTCTAAAAGGATTGTGAAAAGGAAACCATGTAGAGAGGCAAGATTTAAATTTAATACAAGACTTGTGGGGTCTTTGCCAGTAAGACTTAAAATCTGGGTAGCCACCCCACAGGTGTTTTCCCAAAAGGCAACTGGGCTTTCTTGTTGTTTTTTCTTTGAAAATGTTTTGTTTCTCATCCAAAAAGCTTCTTTGGTTCAAACTAGCTTCTTGGATGAGAAGCTAAACATTTTCAAAGGAAAAAAAAATCAAGACAGCCCAATTGCCTTTTGGAAAAGCACCCTTGGAACAACCATGTCCATGATGATTGAGAATTTCCACAATCTGGGTGGCCTGTCATATGAAAGGAGATTTTCTCACATAGTAAAGACACATTCATTATGGCTTCTTGGGTTAAAACCAGCATTCCTGAGCTGAGTTTGAGAAAGTGGCAGGCAAGGTAGATGGCCCCATTCTAGATTCTTTAAGTAGCTTTAGTGCTATGTTATCTTCAAGGCTTGTTCTAGTAATGGGAATAGGTAGGGGGCCTAAATATGCTGTCCACCTGACCCAATTTTATTTAGAAGCAAATTCTAACTAAACTAATAATCTCTGTGTTCCTGTCTATGAACAGAGTAATCAGGGATCTTGTCCTGCCAAGGAATATAAACATATTTGTAGCTCAGGGTTGAACTGTGGAGTCCTTAGTGATGGTTGATTTTAGTTGTTTTCTTTCATATATTTAATTTATCCAACTAGGCAACATCTTCAGTGAACACCACTACTTAGTAAGATAATAGAATGTCCACAAGAAAACCACCAAGCTGAGAGACCACCAAGGGCTCCACAGAAAAATAGGGCAAGGGGTGAAGTAATCCTAGAAAAACAGTAATTACAGTAGGTATTGTGGTAAGTTTGATCAAAGCATAGCTAAGGTTGTCCAAAGCCAACCAATTATTTTATTAGCCTGCCTTCTTACTTGGCTCCCAAAATTATAGCATGGCCTTGGTCTTAAATAGCAGATTTTCTGAGAGAAATATGAATGGGGATCAGAATAAGAATTTAAAAACCTCCGGTCACATTGAGCACAAGGGGCTGTCTTGTAATGGGCAGTGGAGAGAACAGTTACTAATGGACCAACACACACACACACACACGCACACAGACAGACAATTTTATATCTGTGCTCTGTAACGTTTTCTATGTGATGTGGTCTTTCCTAAATGTAAAACTCTTGTATTTTTCTGTGGATTTATATATGCAGCAGGACTGACAGCTTTGAGGGTGCACGCTCAATTTTGTAAATTATTCTTGACAAGAATTTTTTCCCCTCTTTCCAAAGGAGACAAGATGGATTTTCCAAAAAAAAAAAAAAAATGTTAATGTTACTCCATTTGGCTTGTTAACTGCATGTACAGTATTTGGACAACAAGTAAAGATAATTAAAGCCAGTTTTGAAAACTGTTCTGATTGTTTTCAGATAAATATTACCGTCACCAGTTTTTAACCAGTGATGTTTCATGCACGCATACACAACACATAAGTGTACTATAACTGACAAGGTGTGTATGTGCACTTGATTTTGATATGACTGTATCTTGTTTGCATCATTCCTCTGAACACAGGGAGAATGTTTTATTATCCAGGACACTCAAGTTCCTTCTCTAACCACTAAAAGTATATTTAGAAGCTTGTTGAAGGTTTGAAATGTCAAGAGATCTTGACTATGGATTTGCCTCAGCTGCAAGGTCCAGAAATTTTAACTTAATTTTCAGAGATAGCTGTGTTTCTCACAAAGCTGCATTTGGCACTCTGGTCTCCTACTGGGTACATTGTATTTTTTAATGATTTTAACACAGGGGGCGTATTTCTTCGGGTTATATCGGTGATTTCCCTATCTCTGCATGCGACCCATTCCCAGAGACTCTGGGTGTCCAGCAGTGTCAACATACCCAAGACTCAAAATACATATAAAAAACAGACATAATACAAAAGAATAAACACCAACCATACAAAAGCTATGCACCATGAACTTCACCTTCAGTTCACCATTTCCCTCTACTTCAAGAAGGATGAAGCGAACCAAATGTCTCCTGATAGAAAGCTCCAAAAAATAAGAGGCACCTGGTTCTGAAAGCCTGATCAGTTGGCAATCTCAAAGAGACAGGATCTGTAGGGGATTGATCCTATTTGATCTGGTTGGGCAGATAAATACAAAAGGCAGGGCCTCAAGTCTAGAGTCATAGGAGGCCTTAAAATGACAATCAGCATCTTGAATCATCTCTAGAAGCCAATTGGCAACTTGAAACAATGGAAGAGGGGGTGGCCCCCTAAGGATATTGGAAAAAATGATCCTGAGAATATTGCTGTTGCATACATTCTTGGTATGCCCTCCTTGCTGGTAAGATCAAAGGGAATGGAGGCAGGTAGAGCTATGTAGGCATGAGGGGAAACCAACTCACTTAGAAGGAACTGCAAAATGAAATCCAGAAAGTACTGCAAAACCACTTCCTTTTGCTAGGAGAACTGTGTGGCTATGTCAAACATTTAAAACCATTTGTGAAACCTCCAGTTCAAAAGGTACTCATTACTATGGAAAAATGTTATATACTTTGATAAATAAATCAGACTGAGATGGCCAGCTTAAAGCTGCAGCAAAGTCTGATCACTGGTGCCATTCCTGAGACGTTGTTTTGCACTTGGAAGATGGGTGTGAGAAGCATCAATTGGGGAAAAGCTGAAGTAGACATGGTGGGAATGAAATGAACCAAACTGGATATCTTAGTGAATAAATGTAGATGGTCATTTTGCCACTTTTGAAAGAAATGGAGTGGCAATTATACTCAAAAAGGATATTGCCTAATATGTGCCCAGCTGCAGTTCAATAAACAGGATTCTGTCTATTAGAATGAGTGGATATCCAGGAAACAGTTGTGCAGCTACTACACATTCAATGGAAGATGACATTGAAGAATTTTCTATAAAATTGCAAAAGAAAGGGCACAGTAGTATTGATCAGTATTTGGAATGCAAGCATTGAAAGGCAATGATGAACTTGGAATTGCAAAAAAAATGTATTGAGTAAATACAATAATGCAGGAGAAGGGATAGTGGAAATTTGTGGAGAAAAATGGTGTTTAGGCCATTGAACTGGAAAATATATAATCAGAATGCAAGACTAATGTAAACATGGTTTTTCTAAACTTAACTTACATGAAATAAAACCTGGGAAACTATGAGAAGAGATAATGCATCAGGTATATAAATGAAGAATTAGGATTGCCAGCCTTTATCATAGGAAGATATTCCTCTTTTGTACCATTTCAGTCTGAGACATACAGTATACCTGCCATTTTTAACAAGGCAAATAAATGTGATTAACAAGCCTCTATAATCTTTATAACAGTATCTCATTCTGGGATTCTCTTATTTTTGTACAATTATAGAGTGATAGGTGACATGCAAGTTTAATATTATCAGTTTAACCCAGGAGATACGATGGTCGTAGAAGATTATGCCACTTTATTACTGAGAAACCTCATGTTTCTTCCTCATATGATGCCCTGATTTTCTATAGCAGCAGAGGATTTACTAGCACAGAGTAGTGGAGATGGATCACTTGGTGCCATGTCTTTGAATCTTACAGTTCCTAAGTTTTATCTGGCAGATAAATCCAGCAGTTAGAGATTCAGAGATGTAGCATTGCAAACAACAGAGTAGATTAGTTCCGTAGCAATATGTTAAAACCAAATGGCATTCACTGTAAGCCTTCCAATACATTTGAGGAAAAAAGGTTTCTCCGTTTGTTTTAACATGAGCATTTAATACGAGGACAAAGAAGGTAAGAGTTTCACTGCAGCGTTTTATTAACGAATTTACATATACACAAGATAAAGTAGGTGCCTGGCTTTTATTTGTGCTACAAAACCTTTCAAAATTGTGAACTGGGTGATCACTGTCTGTGTGAAATGACTGAGATAGGAGATTGGCTCCATCTCTGAAAGTTTTGTTTTTCTCCCTCTGATAAAAGTCATCATGCAGGCAAGTTGAGTGCTTGTGGGAGTTACACAAGGGAAAACTTGCCAGAGTCCTGGACCTTTATCAGTTAAGGGAGTGTTTCTGAACCTTAGGAGCTTCAAGATATGGACTTCAACTCTCAGAATCCTCCAGCAAGCACTGGAATTCTGGAGTTGAAATTCACACATTTTAAAGTAGCGAAGATTAAGAAATGCTAGGCTAGATCTTTCAGAGGTTAAAATAAGGAGAAAGAAAGGAAAAAAAAGCATTTAAATATGCCAGGACTAAATGAGCAGCAGCTGCTTTTAAGAGGTATGTTTCCTCCCAACTCACTTTCAGAAAAGAAGCATGATTTGTGCTCGAGGGCTGATGGAACTCCTCTCCAGAGATAACGTGTTTCAAGCTCATGAAGTAGTTTTGGAAAACGCCACAAAAATCATGGAATGTATTGGAATAAAAAACGAGTATTTGGTGCCAAAGTCCTAAAATACAAAGTGCCTTGAGGTGAAGCCACAACTAAAGAGGCAAAGGTCACATTCAGCCACCATGACCACTCCTTTTGCAATCCCAGAACAGGCTTTGAAATGATGGTTACATCTACCAGAACGGCCATCTGCCATCTTTCGTTCCACCCTGCTAAAAAGAATTGCTCGCCTAGGGACAAGGTGAGGCAAGTCAGCGTTTTGAACATGAGGTGGGAAATTGGCAGAGTAGATCTCCATTCACAAGAGGAATATCCGTCTGAGACTCGTCAGCAAGATAAGTAAAAACATAACATCAGGGAGTAACTGATGCTTAATACAGAACTGGGAAAACAAAACCAAGAGAGCCGAAGCTAAAAATAAACGAGAAAATGGTCCAGATCCAGGGGGTGTTATTTCCAAACCTGGGAACTGAGGGCTTGATTGGTTCCTGGGGCACCCCCTCTGCCCATTGACTGTCCATAGCGCATCACCCCGTTTGTGCCACAGAAGTTCATCCCTGCCATTTGCTGTGTCACCTGAAAGAGAAAGCAAGGAGAGGTCAGGTCATCGCTCAAGTTTCCCTGCTGCAGAGGAGTTTTTCAGTTGCTTTCTAATAGCAAGTGACACCTTTCATGCCCTCACTGAATTGGGGTTGATTATCCATCTGGTGACCATTCATGGTGCTTAGAAGCTTGAAAATACCTCATGTTCTTATCCTTGATAGGTATGACACAATTGTGATGGGAGGAAAAAGCTTGTTTTTTTTTTAAAAAAAATAAATCTACCTAGTGTTGAAAACTACCGTGGAAGTAATCCATGCCAACAAGAGGCGTAAAACAGTGCTGAAGAACTTGGTGGCTATGATTAATGGGAGCTGAAACCGAACACATCTACAAGGCATGAGATGCCAGAAGGACTGAGAATCAGAATTCAAGAATGAAGTTAGTATCAAGACTTATGTTGACAGATGCAGAAGTTTTCTTTAAAATAGGGTAAACTGGAAAGAAAGCCAGGCATTCTCCCTTCCCACGAAGAATTGGGTGGAAAAAGATTTGAAAATATATAAAACGTATCCTAATTAATCCAAACCATCCACATGTCCATTATAGGAAGCACTGACTTCATGTGCTGCTTTGTCATATTCACATAACATTTTGAGCCAGGTCAGCTATTTACCAGAAAACTAGAGTTTCCTCACATCCCAGTGAAGCTTGAATTGCGCTTTTTGGAAATGAACTGAACCTTATGCACTTGTTGGAAATACTGATATTTGATTGGAGTTTGGTTTAGGGTACTTAGGAGAGAGAGTTATAACTATACATATTAGGATGATTAAAGAACAAATTTCATTCCTAAGGTCTGTCCTTGAGTCAAATTTCTATGTAAGCCACAACAGTATTATGATATAATACTGTGTAAGTAATATTGTGTAATGAAATAAATCAGTGTAATGAACTTGAACCATTGTGTATTTAGCTTGAATCACTGTTCATTTGTTAATTCAAATTTTGCTACAATAGGCTCTGTTCTTAACTATGGGTCATCCTTAAATTGGGCTTCTATTAACCCAGGAACTTGCTGTAGAAAACAATGGATTTTCCAGCTGACTAAATAATTCAGCTTACGAAGCCATAACAGTAATGCAGGTTTTATGTTCTGTGGTTGCCACTAAAGAAAGTAGCTCTAAGGATGTGAAATATAGAGGACATCAGAGAAGAGGTCTATGGAAATACTGATGCCTCTAGGACATCATATTAAAATTAAACCCATCTGCATATCTCCTCCTCTGTGGGTAGGTTTTTGAAATGGAAGAATACTACATTTTTCTATTTCTATTATTTGAGTTAATTTATGGGCTACATCATGAAAAACCGCTGATACACAGAGAATATAAGCATGATAGGAATTCAGAAAATATTTCATTTTATCATCAAATGAGTCTCAAAGTGGCTTATAAAGAATTTTGGAAAGAGTTTTATGGTTGTTGCTATTCATCCAGTATCTTATCACCTTCACTCTTTATTGTGACTGTCACTTCAAAGTCTTTTGAGAAAAAGACTAAGCTAAAAACATGTACATTAGGATTAACAACTTGATACCACTGTTTTTTTCAGTTATCGCTAACTATATCCTCAAGTTCAACTGCCCAGCCAGGTGAGAATTGGAAGGCATGAGATTGTCTACCTGTAATCTGTAAATGCACATTTTCCCCTGCCCCAAAGTTTGAAAGAGCCCTCATTCAGACACATACCTGAGTTCTCACTGCTGGCTCTTACCTGAGCAAGGTTCCATTGTAACTGGTGAGCTGGTTGGACAACATACACTGGTGGCGGGACAGGTGCCATGCCAGGCATGTACCCAGCTTGTTGCGTTGCCATCATCCCATTGGGGACCCCAATTACTGCAGTCTGCATGCCGCCTACATAACCTGCTGGGATCGCCATAGGTGCTGCCATGCCTGCTGCCGCTCCTGGCTGCGCCATCACCCCCACAGGTGGTGCCATCATGCCACTAGGTGGTGCTATGCCTGGGAAATTGGGAAAGGCGGCCGGATAGCCCATTTGAGTAGGCGCTAGGAACACAGCTCCTGCAGGGATTTCAAGAAGGCAAAGGAATGCTCTCTTAATCGACTGTATGTGTCTCCTTGAGAAGAATTTAGAAACGCTGTTGTGGGGAGTAACAGAGGAGAGGCCTTTGCCCCGTAGCAGTTGGGGCTGAACTTTGGGAAAAGAGACCAGACAGAGATGGATGAAGCATTCCAGATTCCAACCCAGGGAAGTGCTTGGGAAGGGAGGGTGTGGGAGGTAGAGTTTGGAAAGAGGGGAAGAAGGCCTGTAGGGATGGAGACAGGAGTGGAGTGTGACCTTATGTGAGCACAGAACCCATCATGAGGTTATCAGTTACTCACCTTCATTCATTCTGGTCCTCTGGGCCAGTCACTTATTTATTTTATTTATTTATTGGATTTTTATACCGCCCCTCTCCCAAAAGCGGGACTCGGGGCGGTGTACAGCCAGATAAAACAGAACAAGCTATGAGAATTATAAAGTTAAAAACAATTTAAAATAATTAAATTTGTGGCCGAAAGATAAAAATTGTATCAAAAACATATAAAACAGATAAAAATTAAAAACCAATTTAAAACCCCCACAATTGTTACTGGGCCAGGCTGGTCTGTTGAAAAAGTGGGTCTTTACTGCAGCGCCAGAAGGTCTGAATGTCGGTGATGGCCCGTATCTCCGGTGGTAAGTCGTTCCAGAGGGAGGGAGCCCCCACAGAGAAGGCCCGCACCCTCGGGGCCGCCAGCCAGCATCGTCCAGCTGACGGAACCCCGAGGAGGCCGACTCTGTGGGAGCGCACTGGGCGGCAGGAGGCCATTGGTGGCAGCAGGCGGTCCCATAAGTACCCAGGTCCCAAACCATGGGGCGCTTTGAAAATGATCACTACCACCTTGAACCGCACCCGGAAGGCCACAGGAAGCCAATGCAGCTCGCGCAGAAGCGGTGTAACATGGGAGCTCCGAGAAGCTCCCAAGATCATCCGCGCAGCCGCATTCTGGACCAACTGCAGCCTCCAAATGCTCTTCAAGGGGAGCCCCATGTAGAGAGCATTGCAGTAATCCAGACGGGAGATGACGAGGGCGGAAGTGACCGTGTGAAGCGCGCCCAGATCCAGAAAGGGCCGCAACTGGTAGATCCGACAGATCTGACAAAAAGCCCCCCTGGCGACGGCCGTGATGGATGAGTGTGACAAGAGCACCCTATAACCCTCATTATAGACCTTTCCAGTAAAATCCACCTGTTATTTTGCAGTGAAATTGCTTTGAACCAGGGAGGACAGGGAAGGGATACAGTGAAGGTAGAATACAGAAATCTGCCTGTCAAAGCCTGGTCCCTTGTCCTACAGATGTGGGTTGTTCTTGACTTAGGATCACAATTGTTTCCATTGCTAAACAAGGCGTGTCGAGTGAGTCGTGCCCACTTTTACATATATATATATTTTTGCCATGGTTGTGAAGTGAATCATGTGGCTATTAAGGAAATCCATCTTTCCCACAATTGACTCTGCATGTTGCCAGCTGGGAAGGTCAGAAATGGTGATCATATGACTATTGGGATATTGCAACCATTATGAACACAAGGGCCTATTGCCAAGGGACTGAATTTTGATCATGTGACCCTTGGAATGCTGCAACAATTGTGTGAGGACCAGTGGTAAGTAACTTTTCAATGCCACTGTAACTTTGAATGGTCACTAAACAAATGCTTGTAAGTTGAGGACCATCACAGAAGTGGGAACCTATAAATTGAATATGGAACAGCCCCTATACTTAATGAGCTTTATATCTGGGAAGCCATGGTGGTGCAGTGGTTAGAATGCAGTATTTCAGGTAATCTCTACCCACAGTCTGGAGTTTGATCCTGACGGGGCTCAAGTTGACTCAGCCTTCCATCCTTCCGAGGACCCAGATTGTTGGGGTCAAGGGACTGACTCTGTAAAGTGCTCCGAGAGTGCTGTAAAGCACTATGGGGTAGTATGTGCTATTGCTATTATATCAACCCATTTCCAGCAGACCTCATTGGGTCAGAGAGCAAGAAAGGCAATCTTCTAACCTGAAATGGCTACTCGCCTATTGCTCCATATAATACAACTTCATGTTACCAACGTCTTACTTGTAAAGCAGTGGGTGTTATTATGAATCTACGCTTGAGTATTAGAAGCCCAACAGGGCTGTCTCTCATGACAGGTGGGGCGCATACCTTGTGCGGGGATCTGTGGGGTATGGGAGCCATATAACGAGAGGATGGAATCCTTGGAGAGCTGTTTCTTCCCCGTCTCTTCAGCCTTGCTGTCAGGCTCAGGGAACAGGTTCAGTTTTTCAGGAACAGACCCAGCACTCCCAGCTGTGGGCATCGAGCCAACAACCTGGGGAGAGAATATACTGTACTTATTTCCAAAGATGGAGGCCAGAGAACTGACGCAGCATTTTTCTTGAAGGTTCTAGTTCAGGTTTTCCCATTTTTCAAAGTATTGCATAAACTAATTTACCACCTTAGAAGGATTCCACAAAATAGGCAGTATCTATCTCCTGACCCTCAATGGGAGATAAAAGCCAAGTCAGTATGAACCAACCCAATCAAGAGACAGATAAGCACAGGCTCATGGGATCAAGACAGGAAAAATAGTCAAGATTGATCTGGGAACTCTCTACAGTCATAGTAAATAATGAATGGTTCCCATCTTGCTAAAACAAAAATTAAGAAGTACCATATTTTTCGGAGTATAAGACGCACATTTCCCACCCCCAAAAGTGGGTGGAAATGTCTGTGCGTCTTATACAATGAATGTTGCCGAAGCCCCGCCCATACACTGGCCCCCACCCTTTGGCCTCTGCCTCCCAGCAACTTGCCTCCTTGCAGCGAACAACAAACAGCCTGGTCAGCTTCAGCACAGCCTGATTAGCAGCTGGCCTCCCGATGATCAGCTGTTTCAGGCTGCAGGGATTGCCATAGCTTATTGCTGCCTCTGTGTGCCCCATTTTCGGCCTCCGCACACTACATTTTCCACCTATTCCAATCCCGCTGCCCGAAACAGGGTGAAAATGAGGGTCTGTGGAGGCTGAAAATGGGATGCAGAGGCCGAAAATGGGGCAGTGGAGGTGGCAACAGGCTGATGGCAATCCCTGCAGCTAGAAACAGCTGATCGTCGGGAGGCCAATCCAACCGACAATCCGCTGCTTGTGCTAATCAGGCTGTGCTGAAGCTAAAAAAGGCTGTTTGCTGTTTGCTGCAAGGAGGCAAATTGCTGGGAGGCAGAGGCAGATTTGTTTTTTCTTGATTTCCTCCCCAAAAGCGTCTTACACTTTGGAGCGTCTTATACTCCGAAAAATACAATATATCTTCTTCATACTGACCTATTTTACATAATAATCTGTAAATGTGGCTGTTGAATCTAATGTGTAATGAAGATCTCATTGACTGATTAAGCATGGCTTGCACATTACTGAACATTTCAATTAAAATTTAGAACTCTACTTTTTTTTTAAATCATGCATGTGCTTACATCCAAGTGTAGTTTTAGCCTATTTTCCCCAGAATATTCCTGTGAGATAGGTTGGGATGAGAGAGAGGTTCTGGCTCAAGGTCTCCCATCAATAATAAAGCTTCCTCACCTTTCTCTCAGTACCCAGGGATCCAAATAGGTCCAAGTCTTTCTCCAAACAACTGCTGGCTCTTCCATTGGGCAGGGCAGATGAAACAGGAACATCTGGGAGAAAAGGGGGGAGGTGGTATCAGTTGGCTTCTTTAGATCACCCAAGGGTTCTCCAAATTAGTACCCTTCAATGAGTTGGATTTCCACACCCAGTCAAAGGCTACATCCAATAAGCCCAAAGATGACACTGTGAGGTCCAAATCAAGTACAATTCTTTATCTGCTTATACCTAATAGCAATACCACTTAGACTTACAGTGTCAGCATATTGCTCCTAACAATCTGGGTCCTCATTTTACCGACTTTGGGAGGATGGAAGGCTGAGTCAAGCTTGAGCCAGTCAGGATTGAACTCCCGAAGTGAGTAGTGAGTTAACCTGCTATACTGCATTCTAACAACTGTGCCACCATGGCTCTAATAGACAGAATCTTGTCAGACTAAAGCTGTAACTAGATATACCCTGGGAGATTCTAGGCTGTAGCTACCCTGAACCTTTTCCTCCCTCACCATCCAGTTCAGGAATACACAGTCTGCTGCCTTGGGCCGCTCTCTGGAATGTGCTGCCTTCTTCCTGAAAGCTGTGATGTGATTTCCAAGATTCCCTCTCCCCCACCACTTCCAATCTTTTCTCCAGTTGCACATTCCATTACAGGATGGATGCCTTGGCCTTCTATATTGGATGGTCCCCAAATCTTGTGGAAATCAACATGTAGCTTCTAGGGTATATCTGGACAGCACAGAAAGATCTAACTTTTCAAGTTTCGGATCTGCTTTTCTCCCCAACCCCAACAGTAGGTTGTATGCTCCTCGGGGGTCCCATGTCACGCCGCTCCCGGTGGTCGTCCAGGTGTGGTTCAAGGTATTGGTTACCATCTTTAAAGCGCTCCATGGCTTGGGGCCGGGGTATCTACGGGACCGCCTCCTACCATCATTGGCCTCCCGCCGGCCAATATGCTCCCATAGAATGGGTCTCCTTGGGGTGCCGTCAGCTGGATGGCTGGCGACCCCGAGGGTGCGGGCCTTCTCGTTGGGGGCACCCTCCCTCTGGAACGAATTACCCCTGGAGATGAGGACCATCCCTGATCTCCTGACCTTCCAGCGGGCGGTGAAAACTCATCTATTTCGCCAAGCCGGTCTGGCTTAGGGTTTTTAATCTGGTTTTATCTGGTTTTTAGTCTTTTTAATACCTTTTATATGTTTTTACCTTTCAGCCATTATATTTGATTTTTAATTGATTTTAATTTTGTATTGTTGCATTTTTATCGGCTGTATACCGCCCTGAGTCCTGTCAGGTAAAGAGGGCGGTATATAAGTTTAATAAAATAAATAAATAAATCTATTGCTAGTACGTCGCGCTGATTCTCTTCAAGCTGTATAAATTGCTATGCTATTCTTCTGTTTTGGATTTCTTTGCTTGTGTTACTGGTATATGGAGGACAAGAAGCTGTACAGAGTAGTATGAAATCTCATCATTCTCCCCCTGAATTCTTATTCAGCCAGAAGTCCTGTTTTTGAGATTTCATCATATCTTACAAGTATTTTTTATTATTTATTTATTTTCAAGATTTATATACTGCCCCCTCTCCTTGGGGGACTCAGGACGGTGTACAGACATTAGAAATATGTTGAGAATACAATAATTAAAATAATTAAAGAATAAATTTGGTTGTTAAATAATCAGGATGGGGCAAGGATTTAAAAAGTAAAGACTAAGAGCAATTACGACCGAATTTAAAGTAAATGAAAAACCCTAGGCCAGACCGGTTTGATGGAATAGGTGAGTTTTCAACGCGCGCCGGAAGGTCAAAAGGTCAGGGATGATCCTCATCTCCGGGGGTAATTTGTTCCAGAGGGAGGGCGCCCTCAAAGAGAAGGCCCGCACCCTCGGAGTTGCCAGCCGTCTAGCCAGTGGCACCCCGAAGAGACCCATTCTATGGGAGTGTACTGGCCGACGGGAGATTGATGGTGGCAGTAGGAGGTCTCGCAAATACCCAGGTCCCAAGCCATGGAGCGCTTTAAAGATGGTAACTAATACCTTGAAACACACTCGAAAGACCACCGGGAGCCAATGCAGTTCGCGCAAGAGTGGTGTAACATGAGAGCCCCGATAAGCTCCCAAAACCACCCACGCGGCCGCATTCTGTACCAGCTGGAGCCTTTGGGTGCTCCTCAAGGGGACCCCCATGTAGAGAGCATTGGCATAGTCTAGGCAGGAGATAACGAGGGCGGATGTGACTGTACGAAGTGCATCCCGATCCAGAAAGGGCCACAACTGGTAGATCCTACGGACCTGATAGAAAGCCCCCCTGGTGACGGCCGCGATATGTTCTTCTAACGACAGCCGTATGTCCAGGAGGACACCCAGATTGCGTGCCCTGTCAGTGGGGGTAAGAGTTCCCCCCCCCCCCCCCACAGTCAGCGATGGAACTAGCTGGCTGTATCGGGGTGCTGGAAAGCACAGCCATTCGGTCTTAGATGGGTTGAGCTGAAGCCTGTTCTGCCCCATCCAGTTCCGCACAGCCTCCAGGCACCAGGTCATCACTTCAACGTATGACTTGGTCGTCATCCCCATCACACCTTGCAAGCTGCTTTGGGTTTGGTGGAAAAGACAAGATTCCTGGAAAGCTAAACCACTGTCAACGTCACATGTGCACAGCTCTGCCCTGATGCTGGGGTGGAATTTGCTCATTTTCGGTTTTATATGCAGAACTCGGCTATAATGTACAGATTATCCCTTACTCCTGCCCTTTTCATACTTAGCTGAGCTGTTGCTGGCCTTTAACAGCAATCACTCTGGTGGCCTAGTTCCCCTTTTTAGCCTCATTTTTTCAACGTATTTCATGTGCACAGGAAATACTGATTGGCTCAGCCCTCTGAATGCAACTGTTAATGAGCTGCCTCCTGGTGAAAGAGGAACTGCCCACATGTGTGTTATGAAAAGGACTGCCTTTACTTGTAGCTCTGGGCCTCCTTGTCCTTCCAATACATTAAAAAAAGGACTCGGTGTCTGGTTCTGAAAATCTATCTGCCCAGTCATTTTAAGCTGCAACCTTGGACTAACTTGATCCACTAGCTGAAGAAACCACAGGGCTGAACCATGGCATTCCAGCTTACTGCAAAGAATTCTGGGATGTTGGCAGGAGTACAGGTAGGCCTCACTTAACCACCAGTGGCTTAGTGGCTATTCAAAGTTACAGTGGACCTCCCCGCAAAGGACACCTGCGACCCAATTTCAATGTTACAATGGCCGCACACCGTCTTGGTCACGTCACTGCATTTTGGGTACTCTGCAGCCAGCTTGCCTTTATGACCATCTGCAGCGTCCATATGACGGTGTTGTTGTTTTTTTACTTTTTTTTTTGTTTCTTGCCAATTTCTGGTATTTACTTCTGGTTCTGGCAAAAATCTCTCATTGGATAAAGCAGATTCAATTAACGAACACCATGTTCACTTAACGACCATTGCAAAAAAGGTCATAAACCCAGGCACCTGTTGTGACCTGCTTAAAGACGACAACAACTTACAACTGTGAATTCCAGGTTTAATTATGATTGTTAACTTGAGGAGTCTTTGTCCTTCCAATACAAAATTAGGCTCAATATTTCCCTGCATCTATCATAACTGAAAAGATCTTCCTACACAACGAACAATTATTTGTTATTAATGACCTCCATGATAAACCTCCATATTCAAGAAACATAAATAACTGATTTAGCAAGAAATAGTGAAATCACAGCCAGTATTTTGGGTCTTCAACTGTTCACAGCTCTCCTCCCCCGGATGGGAAAAGGCCTGTTTACTATTATTTAGCAACAATGCAACAAATATTTATAAAAGACAGAAACGTGTCAGCGTTGCTCTTACCAAGTCCCAGCAGGTCTATGACTGGCTCTGAGGGTCTGGAAAGACTTTTTGTAGTTTGAGGATCCTCTTTCTTCTGAGGCTGAAGGAAGCAGAAACCACCAAAATCCTTTGATGCATTCTCCAGGAAAAAAGAGCAGTTTTCTCATCTTTGAATCTTCAGAAAATGTTCCAGAAATGCTCATGGATTTTGAAACTTATTCTAAAGCCCATCCCAATGTTTCAGCCAGCCAACTAAGGCGGTTGGGCTTTGTCTGTTTAAGACAAGTCTCCAAACTTGGCAACTTTAAGACTTGTGGACTTCAACTCCCAGAATTCTCCAACCAGCTATGTCCACAAGTCTTAAAGTTGCCAAGTTTGGGGAGCCCTGCTCTAAGATAAGCATTTCTCAATCTTGGCAACTTGAAGATAGATGAACTTCAATCCCCAGAATTGTCCTGCCAGCACATGTGGAACCAGGGAATTGTGGGAGTTGAAGTTCATCCACCTTCAAGCTGCCAAGTTTCAGAAACACTGCCCTAGATTATTCTGTGGATGTTGACAACTCATGCAGTTGACAATTGTTAGCATTGAGGGGCATAAAGTTTGTAGCATCTGCACAAACCCGCCCTGAAGCTCCCTGACATCTGGATAAGAATTAGCCTCCTGATGCTTTCATTCAAACAATGAATCTCCCAGCCTAGTTTCTCTGCAAAAGTCAGCAGGTGGCAAATACATGAGGTTCTACTATGCTATTCACAAAATCAAATCTGCTAGATAAGTAGCTACCGAGTGCCAGTAATAAAATTTACCTGAATTTCTTCCCACCTGCCAAATGAAATGGACACAGGAGGGGTGCATCTCATCTCAGATCAGTCTATTACTCAAGGGCAAATCTCTCACTGAATACCTCTAGCTCCCTTCCTCCCCACAAGACACCAGAAAGTAGCCAGAAATAACCATAGCCACCTTACCATTCTGACTTTCTCAAAGATAACTGGCTCCACATTTTTCCCAGTGGCTGCTTCCTTCTTCCATTTTTCATCCTTTTCTCTCTATGAATAAAAACACTCAGAATGGTGAGAAGGCAAGCCAATGAATCCATCAGAATAATTTTCTTTCTAGGTCAAAGGGAAACTTCCCCTGCTAAACTTCATGGGACTGTCAATGCAAAACTCTTCCTTTCTCCCAACCCAACAGTGTTGTTTGCACAACCCTTTTAATTTGGATTGACCCATTTTTGGTGATCACATAGTACCGTGATGTTGAACCTATGGGCACGTGTGCCACAAGTGGCACGCAGAGCCCTCTCCACGGGGGCAGCAGCCGTCGCCCCAGCCCAGCTCCACCACAAATGCACACGCGCCTCCCACCAGCCAGCTGGTCTTTGGGTCTCTGCCACGCATGCGCGGGGGCTAGGCCTTCCCTGATCTCCGCAGTTTTCTCCTGCCTTCCTGCTGCCTGTGCCTTCCCCAATCTCCACAGGTTCCACCCTCCGCAGATGCCTCTCCGTGGCAGAAATGGAGAAGAAAGTTAGGGCACGCTGGGGGGAGAAACAGTGGAGATTGCGAGGTCTCTCCATGCCCCGTTTTGGGCCTGAAAAGCCTCCTGCACCAACCTGGAAGCCAAAACGGGCCGGGGGGGAGATCGCATGCACAGGGGGAGCTCGCATCGCATTTTGGGCATTGGGCCACAGGTGCATACATTCACACATATGCTGCACGCTTTGGGCACTCGGTGCCAAAAAGGTTAACCATCACTGACACAGTACCTTCAACCAACGTTTCTCCAACTTGGTAATTTTAAAATACATGGATTTTATCTCCCAGAATTCTGGGAATTGAAGTCCACAGGTCTTAAAGTTGCTATGGTTGAGAAACACTGCCCTAAACCCTAAATTAACCAAATTAATTTCACAATATGCTAAACTCCTCCTCTCAACAGTGATTAAAGTTAAAACCAGCCAAATCTCATGAAAATGCATTGCCAAGGCCTTTCATTAACCTGGTAGAACTATCTGTCTGTCTCTCTGCCCATCTAAAGAGCTCGTTTTTTGACCGCTTCAGTCTAATTCGTTTCTTTTCTGTACAGTAAGCAATTCATAATTATTTTTTCCACAGCATCCTTCTTAGAAGGAAGTGAAGATCATATCAGATTCAGAGAAGAGGATGACAAAACAGAGTGTCAGAGAGATATGGGTATTTTTACCTATTATGGGCTCTGCCCCATTCGCTATTCATATATATTTCCTATATTCCTATATCCCCTCCCACACGACCTTGAAATAATGGGATCCTCCACAGAATAAAATTGTTCACCCCATTTTATGACAGCTCCTGCCAGTCAAAATACTGGACAGAAGCAAAAGAGCAAAAGCATTTATGCATTTAAAACCAACCAACCCGTAATGTGCTGATGTCGAGACTTCTGTCCATGTACTTCTTCTTTTCATATTTGTCTCTGATAAAGCTCTCCACTGCTCTGGGAGGAAACTGAATAAGGATGAATAAACCAAGAGCAGATAGTTTTTCTACCAAATTAGATGCTGCAATAATTTTGGAGGCAACCATCAGGCTGTAGTTAAACTGGGGGCTGGGGGGAATGTAGTTGTTTCCACTGTGATAAATATAAACGCTGGACTACCATTACATTGGATGCTTAGAAAACTCTAAGCATCTGCTGCCATCTACCGATCTTTGTGGATTTTGCAGCCCAGATAATGGTAAATCTGCAATTGTGCAGATCCAGAGAATATGGCAGTTTTGCTTATAATATGCAAAGCATGACAACAAATTATAGATTAGGGTTGTCGATTTCAATCTGTGGCCATGAGTAGATAAATTGCTCCTGTCGGCACAGATATCGCTGGTTTTATGAGTTACCTGCCTCCATATAAAGCAGTAGCCAAACTGCATAATATTAAGATGTACGGACTTCAGCTCCCAGAATTCTCTAGCCAGCCTGGCTGGGGAATTCTGGGAGTTGAAGCCCGAACATCTCAAAGTTGCCAAGTTTGAAACATGGATCTAGAGTCATCGTTTTGTTCCACAAAAAAACTTTTTAATGTTTTAAAAGTTATCTCCAGCAAATCCTAGTGGTGTTGACTTAATTGAGCGGGGGAAACATCTTAAGATAAAGGCAACAGCAATTTCCATTCATATTGTTGCAAAAAAAAAAACCCCGATATGCAATCTCCAGGAGGGCGTAGACTAGAGGGAGGACATTGAATACTGCGCCTCCTAGTCAGGGTTAATTTATGAGGTTTGGTTTCCCAGAAGATGCTCACTAACAGGGAAACCTCGTCAAAATTCCAAAAAAGGCTGTGGAGTCTAAAAGGGTTCATGCAGAAACTGATAGAGAGATATCCCCTTCCCACATTCCCTCCAGTGATGCTAAGGCCTCCATCTTCCTGTGGAGACAACAGGCAGAAAAAGGATGCTGGTCTGTCTGGGGTCGTCTGAAGTTCTCTGGAAGGTAACCTTCGTAAAGGCGATTCGCTTTCCCGTTTCCCATTTCTTGCATGCACTGGAATACAAAATAGAAAGTCTCTGTGAAGTTGTATAATTAATTAGGCTTTTGCTTGCATTTGTTTCATTTGTATGAATTAACTCCCGGAAGTAAACTTTTTTTTTTTTTTGCACTCTGACAACCAAAGCATCAGGGGGGAAGGTAGATTAATATTATTGTCTGCCAGAATATTTATAGAATGGTGTTTGGACATCAACCTGCAGATATCAAGGGTTATGATGACTTGATAGTTAAATGCATTATCAGTTTCTATCAGATCAGCAAAAAACCGTATTTGGATCTAGTGGAAGAAGCAGTTATGTTCCCTCACCAATCATGGTGATTTTATTTGATAAAATGACTAGTCTAATATAGCGTTCTGAAGTGAGTGTAGCTTATTCTAAATCGATTTCTCTGAACCTTAGAGGAAGGTGAAGAAAGAAAGGGGTCTTTATGCGCCCCATGAATGTGTCTCCTTAGTCACTAGAAATGAGGGAAAACGAGGTAAGAAATGGAGATGCCAAATATCTCAGGATAGGTGAGATGAGGTAGGGAGGACAAAATAAAAAATTTTCAAACAACTTACATTAAATCCTGGGGTTACTATTGTATATAAGATTACAATGCTATTTTTTATTTTTAATATTTTAATGTAATAATGATTAAGGCATAGAAAATGGGAGGTCAGGAGCTCTAGTCCCATCTTACAAAGCTAGCTGGGTGACCCTGGGCTTGGCATTTTCTCTCAGTCCTCAGGAACAGTTTTTCTCAAGATATGTGGACTTCAACTCCCAGAATTTTCCAGCCAGCATAGCTGGCTAGGGAATTCTGAGAGTTGAAGTCCACACATATTAAAGTTGTAAACACTGACTAGGAAAGACATAATGACAACACCACTTCTGAAAAACCTTACAAGAAAACTGCAGATTACTGTCCAGGCAAATCACTTGAAAACCGGACACAATTTTTGAAGAATGTTAAACGTGTATACAGATTGCTCCAGATAGGTTTTGTGGGATTGAGGAATCTCTGAAGTTAGAAAATGAGCATGTAACATTAGTTGACAATTAGATTCTCTACAACTCAGATTGTCATATGGCAGGATGTTTATCTGAGGACAGAAGAGCATTCCACTAATTTTAGAACTGCACTCACACCTATAACTTTTCTCTTTTGCTGCTGGCAAAGATCTATACTGACCTGTATTTGTTCTTGCGTCCATTGGTCCAGATTGACAGATTTTACTCGGGAGATATGTACTCCCAAATTCCGGTGTATTCCAGCACAGCGGATGCAAATGAAGACACCAATGTTCCACGAGGCCCATCTTGGCCCTGTGAAAGTACAAAGGAAAGGGTCATGAGAGTGGCTGTGAGCTGCTGGGCAAGATCCCTCTTCCAAGAAGCTCCTCCAGTAGTCCTCAACTTACAATAATTCACTTAGCAACATTAGAGGTTATGATTGACATTTGCAGAGGCATTAATGATTAGGATTTGAACTTCTGCCAAATCATATGATCGAATTTTTGGTGCCTGCTACTGGTCTGAATTTACGGCTGTTTGCAACATTTGATGGTCATGTAGCTGCAATTTATGATGTTTTTACCTGGAAACTGGCCTTTATTTTTGGTTTCCGGAAAAAAAATGCCCATTGTGGACAATGGATTCAATAAACAACTAGTGATTCACTTAATGAGCCATGGTGGCGCAGTGGTTAGAATGCAGTACTGCAGGCTACTTCTGCTGACTGCCAGCTGTCTGGCAATTTTAGTCCCACAGGCTCAAGGTTGACTCAACCTTCCATCCTTCCGAGATCAGTAAAGTGACGACCCAGATTGTTGGGGGTAATATGCCGACTCTATAAACCACTTAGACAGGGCTGTAAAGCAAGGGTGTCCAACCTTTTGGACCTCAGGGACCACCAAATTCATAATTTTAAATCCCGCGGACCACTAATATGAATCCAGCATGCCGCTCGCTGAAGCGCCTGGACTCCCCCTGATGGGATGGGGTCCTTTAGGCACTTAATTTGGCTGCCAGTTTCTGCAACTTTAGATACTTTAGAGTCATTTGGACCTGTTTCCCACAGAAAACAAAACACCAGGATCTCTTATCTCTCTCTCTCTCTCTTTCCCTCTCTGTCTCTCTCTCTCTCTCTTTCTCTGTGTCTTCTCTCTCTCTCTCTCTTTCCCTATCTCCCTCTTTCTCCTTCCCTCTCTCTGTGTCTTATTTCTCTCTCTCTCTCCCTCTCTTTCACCACCCTTGTTCTCTGTCCCTGGGGGCTGGGGTGGGGGTGGGGGTGGGGGGAAGAAACCTCTGAACTGGTACAGGGTGGTGAGAATCTGATGTCCGACGAGCTACGTGCTGAAGACCAGATGGCTGGTGGGAAGGTAAGGCAATCCTATCTTCCTAGCAAATCTGTGTCATGGCTGCTGCCTCCTGCCTCCGCGCATCGAGGAGGCCGAGCAGCTGCAGGAAGAACGCGGACCTGCTGAGCTGCAGGAAGTGGCCACCAGCGATGCTCTCAGGTGAAGATGTTGCAAGGGGGAGGCTCAACCCCTCCCCTCAGAAGCCGCAAAGCGCTCGTCGCCCCTCTGGCACCCGCCAAGCCTCCTCCTTCCTGCTGGGCGTGAGTGCTTTTGATGAGGAGGAAGAGAAGCACGGTGGGAGGAGGCTTCGCAGCTGCCAGAGGGGCAGCAAGCATTTTGCAGCTCCTGAGGGGAGGGGCACGGGAGATCGTGCCCTCCCTCGCAGGCCAGCGAACACCCAGGAAGGGCTCCAATGCCACAATCTCCCACACACTACCCTCCCTCCCCACCTGCATCAGTCCATCCACCGCCAGTATCATCCCTGTTGCAGACATGAGTGCGCTGTGGATCACCAAAATTTTCTCACGGACCATCGGTTGGCAACCTCTGCTGTAAAGCACTGTGAACGGTATATGTCTAAGTGCTATTGATAATGATCTGTGCAATAAAAGTTGCAAAATTGGGTGTGGTCATATGATCACTCGCTTAATGACATATGACATGCAGCTATCATTCTGGGCTCAATTGCAGTCTTAAGTTGAGAACTACCTGTAGTGTATAAGCGAAAGAGTCTGGAGCTTTCAACTATGGTACAAACTGGCTTTTAAATAATCATACCAAGAAATAAAGTCATAATCTTGTTGAAAAAGAAAGGATGAAGAAACAATCTACCAAGGATACTGTTCTAAATCAGGGGGGATCAAGATTAGGAAAGCGCGCGAGGGGGCGGGACTACAGCTCATAATTGTCTTTTTCAATATTGAGTCCAAAGTCTGCTCATGATCATCACTATATGTACCAATATTAATTAATCCGTTATTTAAGGCATGACCTTCAGAGCTTCCGTTTACTTTGAACAAGAAGAGGCATCATTCAATAAAGGCAAAATTAGAACTCGTTGAAATGGCTGACGATTTCAAAAATGTCAAAAGGTGGGCACAGGATGACACCCAGAAGACTATTATCCTTTTCATACTTAAGTGGAGTTTTCCCAGCTGGGAGAGAGGCTGAACAGTGTGTATCCATTGCAGATAGCAGGCAGATGAATGCTCTTGACTTACACTCTCGCACACTCTCTTGTAAATCTGGTTATTTCAGAGCAAAGAGAAAGGAAAATCGGCTTTGTTGTTGGTGTTCTTCCTCACAGGCTAGCAAGGGACAGCAGTGCAGATGGAAAGAAACCACTACATGAAGCCACAAGGAGCCATCCCCTTGACTCTGAATGCCCTTGAAACAGAACATTCTATTGTTTGCCATGATTTTGGGCAGCAGCCACAAGATGCAATGCAGCTCTCGCTGAGGCTTTTCTGGGCTGCCAAGTTCTTGAAGGCCCGGAATCAGTTCTTCAAGTCCATGGAGAACCACCGTACTTGTAGGAGTGGGTGATTAAGATGCAGAGAATCTGGAATATTCTGCGCCAATCTGGGTTGCGAATATCACTGAAGTTCTTCACTATGCTTCAGTTTAGAAAAACTTAGCTTAAAATTCTGGGATTTGGAGCCCTCATACCCACAGAAAGCTCCAAGGAGAGGAAACTAGCTAAGTATATGACTCATTCAGACTAACCAGATTCAAATCAGAGACAAAAGATCTGACAGGATATTAGACTTTCTTGAAAACCGCTATTTCGGTGGACTAGAAACACATCTGAAGGGCAAAGGAGTTCAGTTTGGAGAAAGCTGCAATACCCAATGGCATCTAAAGGCAAATTACCGGAATTGACAAACTGTGGAATTTCCAGGCCTGACTTTGCTATATGAACGAGACTGGCAGGACTGGAGTCAGGATTACATCATCATCTGTGAAGTACAATGAATGCAAATGTCAGATGAGAAGGTCTTGCGGTGGAGGAGACGTTCAGTCAGTGCAAGAGTCACTTCTGTGTTTGTAATCTTATCTCACACACCACCATTTCGGCTTTCGACTCTTTCAAAGAGCTCTTTAGGGAACATCTGACAATGTCAATTCCAACTGCAGAGCAGCAGAGGGGAAGTGCCAAAAAGGAAAACCTCAAAGCAGATCCCATTCCGAGAACTCTTACATCAGATCTGGCAGGTCAAAGAAACAAAGAGGAAAAGAGACACTCAAACTGAAAAACACTGAAGTTGCACTTCCAGCTTCCAGAGCCAGCCAGGAATCTATAAGGAGGAGGGTATATTTCAAATTGACAATTTAAAGTTTATTAACAGAGATTAAACTTTGATGCAGACATACCTGCCAGCTCTTTTAAACTATGATACCAGATTCTTCCCAAACTTAAATATCCCCCCTCCCCCCCCCCAATATTTTAGCAGACTGGATTCATGAACCTTTTTTTCAGTGAGGATTTTCAGGCTGGTTGCCAATATTTTTCTCCCTGCCTCTGATATGCACAGATCTTGCAGTGTGATTAAATCGGCCTCGCACTCCTGCAGCATGCTGTTATTTATGCGCATATTCTCTCCTGTCTCTAAGCGCCTCTACCCAGTTCAAGCCCTCTGAGCACCCTACAAGGCCAGATCAAAATTCTTGAGGGACAGGGTTAAATGTGGATAATTGGATTGGAAGGGCAGGGGGGCTACACTTGCCACAAAGTCCCCTCGTGACAGGTATGGAAGATCCAGCATATCTCAGTCTTAAGAGGGTCCTACCAGCCCATCTTCCATTTATCTTTTTTTTTTTTGAAGGGGATAGACAATCAAGCACAGTTCCCCCCCAAAATCTGCATTGCAGCCATTTGCTGCTTTTATTTTCCACGAATCCCTGTGACGTTTAGAGGTGACCCAGGGATATTGCTGCAGGGAAGTCAGGTTCTAGAGCAGTGTTTCTCATCCCTGACTGGGCTTAGCTTAAAGGAGGTGTGGACCTAGACTCCCACAATTCCAGAGCCAGCTCTGTTGACTGGGGAATTCTGGGGGTCGAAGTCCTCACCTCTACAAGTCCCCATGGCTGATAAATATTGTTCAAGAGTCTCTTGCTTTTCCATGTAGCAGCCCTTCTGGGCATGTGTTTTGCAAAATTTTATTTGCTGGTGAGTGCCTGAACTTCCATCTTGTTTATTTTGTATTGTGTTATTGAAGTGTTTATCATTTTCAGTATTCATTATATGCTAAATTGTAAGCCATACAAAATTGTCTGAGAGTTGGGTACCACCTATAAAATGCATACGTATCTACTTACATGGTTGGTCAGAAACAAGAAAATGTATGATGACATGAAAAGACAAGAAGATGGATAAAAAATAGTGAGGTATATTTTTTAAAAAAATATTGGCAACCCTGTCTTTATTGAGATTTACTGTCACTAAACTCAACTCAACCAGGGTTCATATACAATCTTAAAGAGACTTATCTTTGACTCGGATTGATTTCTAGGGCTTTCCAATGACACCCAATTCATAATTACCGAGAAAAATCTCTCTTGCCTGTAGATTTTTTTTTAGAACCACGAAGTCTAGCTGCTTCTCTTAAAGAATTATATCTTGGTTTCCATTATGCAAATTTTCTATGCTTTAAGAAGTCAGAGAGACCAAATGCAAAACAAAAGGAGGAAATTCTTGATGTGCTTTTCTAAAAAGGAGAAGAAACACTTGACATATTAACGTCACTAGAAAACATGATACACAAGGAGAAAGTTTCAATTCTGCTATAGCTGAAATGGGCCCGCAAGAGATCTTCAGAGACTATCTGGAATGCAGGCATCCACCTAATGCTTCCTTGCTACTTGATAACAGGGATGATATTATGGGGGGACTTTTACAATGCTATTCCCAAGGATTCTATAAAAATCCCAAATGTCCTTCTGTTCATGTTTTAAGATCTTCAGAGGTGGTTGTTATCCTACGTTTGTTTGCTGTGGGAGCACAGGGTATAAATTGTCTTGGGGCCTGGTTGTACGTCCCATTTTTAGGAAGGTCCACTGACTCCATTACTAACAGAGGTAGCCAACTTATGTTCAGTCACTGAACAACTATTCAAAGTTACAACAGATCTCCACAAAGCTACTTACAACCCATTTTCGAAGTTACAATGGCAGCATTTTGGACACTTTGGCAATCAGTTCTCCTTTACGGCCATTTGCAGAATCCCATGGTCCTGTGACTACAATCTATCACTTTTTTTGCTTATTTTTGGCATTTATTTCTGGTTTCCAGCAAGAAAAAAAACCACTGGAAAAATTGGATTTGCTTAATAATCACAGTATTTTCTTAACAACTGGTGCAAAAAATGTCAAAAAAATCAGGACCGGTTATGTGATGCACTGACTCCTGACTAATGTATTACTTTAATTCCAAATCATGGTCATATGTCAACGACTACCTGCATTTTAATATTAGCTTGTGTATTTTTGAGTAGCCATTTTCTTTTTGCATTGCATTGTAATCTACATTAACTGTTCTATTTGTTAATGTTTTAGGAAGAGGGGTCATTCAATACACCTAATAATTATTTAAATTAAATCTTTTGCAGCAGGAAGAGAGACGTAGATTCCCCAGATCCCACAGACTCAAGCATTTTACAGGTAGCTACTTTCAGTAAAGCCAGCCAGACATTGCTGAGCAGGAGAAGCATTTAATTATCTTGCATACTTGATTACAGATGTCACTAGAGTAAACGTTGGTCTGCAAAATAGATGATTAAGAGACGTACAAATGGAAAGAAATAGCCACTTCCATACACTGTGCTTATTAGCTCAATGGCCTCCATGTTAGCATCAAATGATTTTCTCAAAAAACTGTGCATCCTGAACAGAATGCCGAGAAGTACAGGGAGTCCTCAATTTATAGCCATTTGTTTAGTGACCGTTGAACGACATTGAACAAAGGTACTTATGACTGGTCCTTTCACTTATGATTATTGGAGCATCCCCATAGGCATATGATCAAAATTGGGTGTTTGGCAATCAGCATATATTTGACTGCTGCAGTCACATGATTGCCATTTCTGACATTCCCCAGCCAGCTTCTGACAAGCAAAGTCAATTGGTAAGTCAGATTCACTTAACAACCATGTGATTCACTTAATAACTGGCAAACTGGTCATAAAATTGGGCACAGCTCATTTAACAACCAACTTACTTAGTAATGGAAATTCTGGTTCTCATAAGTCAAGGACTACCTGGATTGTAAAATGTACTTTTAAACTTCAGGCAAATTTGAATGCAATTCTTAATTGGTATTCTTAAGATTAACTTAAGTTTTGAAGAACAGTAAAGATCTATTTTTTGTGGGACGCTTGGTGCTCTCTGAGCTTAATTGTTTTCTTGCAGAGGTCTTATTATCCAATATTTCACATTTGAAAGAACATAACGAAGCTCAGAGAGCATCAAGGACCCTCTAGTTCAAACCTGAGCTACAAATATTATCTTCTACTAGATCAATTTCTTGTTCATCCTCCTCCTCCTTTTGGGGAATTATTTTGGCATCTGCTATGATTTTAGTTGAAGGAAGAAACTCACTAATTGCTTTACAGCCATATACAAGCAGTCCTCGACTTACAACAAATTCAGTTAGTGACTGTTCAAAGTTGCAATGAAAAAAGAGGTTCATGACTGTTTTTCAGAGTTACAACCTTTGCAGCTTCTCCATGACTGTGTGATGAAAATTCAGATGCTGGGCAAGTGGTTCATACTAGTTCAGGCCATTGCAACATTTCACGGTCATGTGATCACTTTTTGCAACCTTCTGACAAGCAAAGTCAATGGGGAAGCCAGATTTACTTAACCAGATTACTAACTTATCAACTGCAGTGATTCACTTAACAACTGTGGGAAGAAATGTCGTAAAATGGGGCAAAACTCACTTAACAAACTAAGCCAAATTTTGTTGGGCTCAATTGTGGTCATACGTCAAGGGCTACCTGTACCAATATTTGTGCCCTTGAGAATCTGCATACAGGATGTGCACCATCTCTGACACAGTAACAAAACAAAGTCAACATTGCCATAGCTGCTGCTGGGGCCATCCAAGAAGAAACAATAGACTAGAAACAGAATACAACTGCATTGCTACTTGATCCAGCAAACCAGGAGTTGTGCCTCTTGTAAAGCAATTAAACAAAAAGCAGCAGCTTGTTCTGCAGTGACATCTAAAAGGTTGATTTTTTAAAAATATAGAAGGCTACAGTTCAGAATTAGCAAATGGGTCAGAATCCATTTGGAATCACTAGAAATATGAAAGGATCTTTGGGGCTTAAAGCAATACAATAAAAAACTGAAACACAGAAACAGAGGGGGGAGGATTGTCTTCAAGATGATAAAGAATGAGATAGATATAAAGAAACCTTTTTTTACGGTAATAATTTTAACAATAGAACTAAAATTGGAAATTGTGTACAAATAGTATATCCTGGATGTAAGCAGTAGATGAAACAGTTTGGCTATTAACAGCATTATTAAAAGAAGAAGAAAACACCCATGATGTGCTAGTCTCATAATGCCCAGAACACTATCTACATCAAGTTTGCTAGAATAACAAGTAGAGGAGAAAATTCAGAAAACAATTTAAATTTTCTAGCGTCACAATTCTACAACGAACAGTAGTAGCTATAGTTATATAGGTTGTAGAGACAGATTTCAAAAACAATTTTGTTAGAACTCTGACCTTTCCCCTAATAGCTTTAATTCTACAGTTATCATTATTTATAATTAGAAAACCTTGCTGCCTGTATTTTAAATAACGGAGACAAGACACTGCAGTTAACTGCTCACCTATGAGGTCTAATATTGATGTCTTAGCCCAAGCAGGGTACTAGATGTTCTTCACAGGATATATATTATTTGTTGAAACTACTTGATCTGAAAAGATGACAATTTCTGCCAGCTGAACAACTGAACGAGAGGAAGGTTCTAGAAACTGTAATTTTTTTGAACCTTTTAATCTTTGAAGCTGATTCTTCCTCATCCTTTTTTCTTTACTGGCTGAGGCTAAGGAGAAAGTACAGCTAAGCCTTGATTTACAACTGTTCCTTTTGTTCAAAGTTACAAGGGCTCTGGAAAAAAAATCCTTGCACTTATGACCACTGCAGCATCCCCATGGCCACAGGATCAAAACTTGGGCAGTTGGCAAACGCATGTATTTGTGACAGATATGCCATTCCAGGGTCACATGATCGACGTTTGTGACCTTCCCAGCCAATTTACAACAAAGTCAAGGGGGAAAGCCGGATTCACTTAATAATCGCAATTATTTGCTTAAAAGGAATGTAAAATTGGGCACAACTTATTTAACAACGGTCCTGTTTAAGCAATGGAAATTGAGGTCCCAATTGTATTTGTTAGTCAAGTGGTCCTGGGATCCATTCTTTGCTTCGATGACAATGTATTTTTTCCCTTGGCCAGTCAACTGTACAAAGCAAGGGAAAGTCTTAAAATATGCAGGGATTAGGCAGCAGAAAGAATGTTTGTGAAAATCAGTGGGATGATTTCCAGATCCCTTCCCCTCGAGATCCCTTTCACCCAGAAATAGTGAATGAGGACCTGTAGCAATATTAGCCTTGCAGCTAATTAGGAGAATGGTGAAAATTGAAGGTATATAGAGCCAAAAGTTTCACACATGTAGGATTTTCTAGAGTTGGATAGAAATCTCAAATTTGTCATAGCTTTTCACAGCTTCACATCTGGGGAATGGGTTAAAATATATATATATATATATATATATATATATATATATATATATATATATATATATATATATATATATATGCATTTTTGGACACACAGTCATGCATATTCTCTTAACACACACACACACACACACACACACACACACAGAGAGAGTCTACACTTTTTCCATTATCTGATTTTTTGCAAATAATTTTCCCTAACAATATACTTTAATGTATCAATTTTTATGCATTTTCCTCTTTTTACATATTTTTGTATATTGTTTTTTGGCTATAAATTTAAAATTTACAGATTTGGTATGAATTGAGTTCCCATTCTGTATTCATTTAAAGATAAAGTACAAACTGGTAATTGAATTGGATTCTCTAACTACAATTTAAGATCACCTGGAGGCCGTGCGGAATTGGATGGGTCGTAACAGGCTTCGTCTCAACCCGACCAAAACCGAGTGGCTGTGGTTTCCTGCGCCCAGATACAGCCAGCTGGTTCCTTCGCTGGCCGTGGGGGGAGAGGTTCTGACCCCCGTGGAAAGGGCGCGCAACTTGGGTGTCCTCCTGGATGTACGGCTGTCTTTAGAAGAACATATTGCAGCCGTCGCCAGGGGGGCTTTTTATCAGATTCGTCTGATTCACCAGTTGCGGCCCTTTCTGGATCTGGGCGCACTTCGCACAGTCACTTCCGCCCTCGTTATCTCCCGCCTGGATTATTGCAATGCTCTCTACATGGGGCTCCCCTTGAAGAGTCTCCGGAGGCTGCAGTTAGTCCAGAATGCAGCCGCGCGGGTGATCGTGGGTGCCCCTCGGAGCTCCCACGTCACACCGCTTCTCCGCAGGCTGCACTGGCTTCCTGTGGCCTTCCGGATTCGATTCAAGGTGGTACTGATGGTATTTAAAGTGCTCCATGGCTCGGGACCTGGGTATCTACGGGACCGCCTACTGCCATCGTCTACCTCCCGCCGCCCAGTACGCTCCCACAGGGTTGCCTTACTTGGGGTACCGCCGCCTGATCGTTGTCGGCTGGCGGCCCCGAGGGTGCGGGCCTTCTCTGTGGGAGCCCCCTCCCTGTGGAATGATCTCCCCCCGGAGATACGAGCCATGACGGACATCCTGACCTTCCGGCGCGCGGTTAAGACCCTATTTTTTAAACAGGCTGGCCTGGCCCAGTAAGGGTTTTTGGGGCTTTATACCTAATTTTGGGTTTTAGTTTTTAATCTTCCATTTTAAATTTTTATTAATCCCGGATTTTTAAATGTGTAATTGTAGTTAGACGGGATGCAGCCGGTTTATCTATTTAATTCAGTTTTAAATTTATTTAAATTATATTTACTCTATGTATTTTTATTACGCTGTACACCGCCCCGAGTCCCTTTTTTGGGAGAGGGAGCGGTATAGAAATATAAATATAAATAAATAAATAAATTTTCTAGGGCACAAATCAGCTTCCATTGCTGCCCTGCACGGTCTCCTCTGGAACAGGGAAAGGTAAAACCGAGGATGAAAACTTCTGCTAGACCCCAAGACAGCATCCAACAGAGTGACAAAACATCTGAACTACACTTGCCTAAAAAGAGCATAATAGTTAGAAATTGTGGGCAACTCCAGACCCAACCATCTTGAGAAGCAACAATGAAATGGCACTGGCCTTCAATATTTCCTTCCGTTAAGTATTTTTCCAGATGCCTGGAAAATAATAATTGTGTGGAAACTAGGAACATGTTTTAGAAGAACATTTTTGTGGGATTAATTTTAATTATTAATCACAATTTCTTGGGTGAACATGTGTCCTGAAGCACCCATCTGAAACACACACACAAAAAAATACCTGGAAAACTGAAGGCCCTTGTATCAATGTGGCTCAAAACTTGCCCACACACAACTGGAGAATTAATAATTTCTTGCATCAATGGGATTGGTCTGCCTCACTCGCTTTGGCAGATGGGGCTTGCTACAGACCCCGTAGGCCAAGACATTTCAGCTAATGGAGTCTAGGAGAAATGCCTTTTCTTCTGTGGCCCCTGCCCTCTGGGACATCTTGCATCTGGAGACAAGATTTGCCTTCATCTTTCTGGCCTTAAAACTTGGCTCTGCTGCTTGGCTAACCCAAAGGGGGTGTGCTGGAGATGGCTGATTGAGAAAGAGACACAAAAGCACATGCCCGTACCATCTGTGCTTTTGGTTTTTCTCCACTTATTCAATTTTGTTGAATTCTATGTTTTTAATGCTTTTATGTTTATGCTATTATAAGCTGCCCAAAGTCACTCTGGATAGCGAGATGGGCAGCATATAAAACAAAGAAGCAAAAAAATAAATTTCCTATAAATGCATGTTACAAAACGCCAACATGGACCCAAAGCAACACAGCTCATTAAGCATGTTCAGCCTGCAAGAATCACCCTTCTTACTCTGATTTCGGAAATAATTCTAAGACTTGCAGTTTATTACATCTGAAGAAGACCAGGTTCTCAGGCAACCCCACCACTCTGAACTGCTGGGATGATAAAAGATAATTGAGGGACAACATTAAATGCCACAATGAATCTGCAAGAGGAATAATTAATACAAAAAAGTCATCCAGAAATCTGAGGTCTTCCTTTGGCTGCAGTCAAATGGCACAGCATTTTGCATTTATTTCACCATTTCTCATTATAAACGGGAGAGCCTGACCTGTCAATGAGCCTGCTGAAAGCCAATTTATTTGCACCGTATTTATGAAAACCTAGCCTTGTTTTTGTCAGGAGTCCAGATTCTGTCAATTTAGCCTCTGCTAAAATCCCAGGCAGATTCTGTTCCAAGAGAAAATGGCATTCCCGCTTTAGATCGGCATGTGGGTTTCATGAAGGCGTTCTGACATCTCCCAAATGCATTTTATAAGTCAGTTACCATAGCAACTAGCAGTCGTTGCATTGTTAAAAGAAATAAATTGAAAGTTCAGTTTTCTGTAGCAAAAAGCTGTCTTTCTTATACACAAACTGGCAGGCTCTGGTTTTATAATTCAACATAGGTGCTTGTGCCATGAACCCAGCATAAAAAAGTGTAAGAAATGCCATTGTCGATCTCTAGATAATTTGTGCTGGCCTCTAGGTGGTAAAAAAATAAGTCTTGATTAAGGCATCAAATGATTTCTCACCAATGCAATATTTAAAACACATGGACGTTCAGAATTATTTGACTTCTGCAATTGTTTGGAATTGTACACAATGTTTGGAATTGGACTTCTGCAATTGTTTCTAGGGTGCCAGTTTGGGTCTAGTGGTTAAAGCTTCAGATTAGAAACTGGAATACTGTGAGTTCTAGTCCTGCCTTGGCATGAAGCCAGTTGAATAACTGGGACCAGTTGCTTTCCCTCAGCCTTAGGAAGGAGGCAGTGGCAAACTACTTCTGATAAACCTTGCCAAGAAAATGTGCAAGAAAAAATGTGGAGAATTGGATATGATTTAATGGAAGGAAAAAAAAAACCTGTTTCTAGACACTCAGCAATTTTGGAATTCTAGTTATTCTTACAAAATGCATTATATTTCAGGGTGGCATTGCACATTGCCATGAGGCTTGGATACCTGAATGCATTTGGAAGATGACACGACTGGGTCAAAAAAAGATTGGACAACCATTTGTCCAGGATTGTATAAGGACTAAATTAGGCGACCTCAAAGGTCCCTTTCAGCCCCATGATTCTATATGCAACATCCAACCCTTTTTCTATAAGCCAATAGGATGCTGTATGTACTGTATATCATTTAAAACAGCCTTTTAAAGAATCAATCATGGGAGGAGACAAACTTGGGAGGGAAAACTTCTGAATTGGAAATTGTTCCAATCTTGGTTTGCTATGTCTGACAGCAAGACAGCAAGTATGCTTTTTTGAACTGGGAAGGTCCAGATTCAAATCAACCCTCAGCTACCGAATGAAACTCACTACGTGTAATGGGCTGTGAGGATAACCTTGAAGAAGAGCTGCAACCAAGACAACGGGCAGAGTAATCCCAGCTCAGAGCAGAAAAGGAATTTGAGAAAGCATTTCAATCGTGACCCTCCCTAATTCTCTTTAGGATAAAGGCTGGTGGGGAGGCGGAGGAGAGGAAGACTCAGTTGTAAGTTCCAGGTACTGTAGTCCTATAATAAAAGTAATTTTGGTATTAATGATTTCGGTGTTCACATCTGGTATTCCTTGAAGGGCTGACATCAGATACTTGTGTATCAGTTGTTATCTCTCAGTGCAATGTACCTCACAAAGTCAAATTTCTTGTGCCCAACATAATAAAGAGAGGAAAAGAGACAGTATTGGACAGGTGCTAACTTGTAATTACTTCCTAATCTTTTTGAAAACAAAGTTCCAGTTTTTAACTGTTTTGACTACTGGCTCTCACGATATTCCTATGGAAGCTACTTCTATGTAACTCTCCGACATAAACTGAAACCAAAGCCTTGAAATGATTATGGAACTGTTCTTATTTGTTCACAATGGAAACAAAGCCAAAACATTTTTCCTTCCAGCTAAGTCTGACCTGGAAACAAAATGTAAACATGTTACATTTTGAAAGCATGGAAAACATAAAAGTGTACAAAACAAAACAAAAATAGAAATTTAAGGTGGCAGTCGCTATAGACCACCTGAAAACCTCTAATGTAGCTTTCATGCGCTAAAAGAGGCACTGGAATTCTAATGGACATTAAGGCATGCCACCACACATTTATCTATATAACAGGAAACTGTTGTATCAACACGCCATGGTGGGATGGATGAAAACCATCAAGTATGGAGAAATCTGAAGTTGACATCCAGAGGTTTTGAAGTAGGCTGGGCATAGCAATAACCTAGAAACTTTTCTTGGAGACAAGGTGTTTTTACACTTCAAACTCTCGACCTTATTCACAGGAAGTACTTGATATTACAAAGAGAAGTAAAATGTTATGATTAAGTAGTAAGAATAAAGATCATAAGGTTGGTTGGTTCAAAGCAAAAACAGCTAATGCAATTTATTTTTCTATCTGCTACCAAAAGAGGACTCTTTTGTTTAAATTAAAAACTCATTAAACTCCACTCAACCCCTTTTCCCTCATCTTCCACCCTGCTATTTAACTGCATCTATAGTAATCCTACAATCTGAACCATTTTGTGTATCTCAGTGCTGAATCTTGGGGGAAGCTGTATGAAATCATGTTTCCAGCTCTGTAAGAAAGTGATTTTTCACAAGCACACCTGGCCCCTTTCTAGATGCAAGGACTATCTTGACTCAGTTTTACCACGGGTTCCTTGAAAAAACAAAGAACAAAACATGTAATCCTTTCTCCAGATGATCACTGGAATTAATGCAACAGGATCTTTGGAAGATAACAGTAAACAAAGAGTACAGGTAAGTCCTTGACTTATGACCATAATTGAGCCTGGAATTATGATCATAAGTCGTGATGGTGATTAAGGGAGTTAACATATAATTACACCTGATTTTACAAACTTTTTTGTGGTGACCATTAAGAAACCACTATGCTTGTTAAGTAAACCTGTTTCTTTTAATGGGTGTGTTTTGCTAGAAACCAGAAATAAAGGCTGGAAACCTACAAAATATGCCAAAAATCATGGTCATGTGAATGTGGGACACTACAAATGGCTGTAAGTGGGAGCTGGTTGCCAAAAGCCCAACATGTGATCACATGACCACAGGGTATTTTTGTACAGCTTTCAAAATTCTGGACCAGGTCGTAAATAGATTTAGGGAGGTCTGTCATAACTTCGAACAGTCACTAAGCAACCAGTCATTAAGCAAGGACTACCTGTAAGTTTGCTTGAAGCGGTGGAAATAGTCTTTTTTTTTTAACCTAAGCCTTCTCTCCTTCCATAATACAGTCTGACATTCATGAGTTCCCCCTCAACACAACCAACAGCGTAATTTAGTGTAACTGGTGTGTAACTGGAGAGAAAAGCTACCTTAATTCTCACTTATTTTATTTATTTATTTATTCAAATTTGTATACCGCCCCCTCTCCCTAAGGACTCGGGGCGGTGCACAGCCAGATAAAAAGATATAAATACAAATACAATAATTTAAAATAAATTAAAAGAATTAAATAGATTGGCTTTAAGAGTTAAAAGTGGGGAATTAAAAAAGTTAAAAACCGTTTAAAAACCGAATTTAAAACCATTTCACATAACTCTAGGCCAGACCAGCTAGATGGAATAGGTGGGGTTTTAGTGCGCGCTGGAAGGTCAACAGGTCGGGGACGGTCCTCATCTCCAGGGGCAATTCATTCCAGAGGGAGGGGGCCCCCAAAGAGAAGGCCCAAACCCTTGGGGTCGCCAGCCGTCCAGCCGGCAGCACCCCAAGGAGGCCCGCTCTATGAGAGTGCACTGGTCGGCGAGAGACTTGACGGTGGCAGCAGGCGGTCCCGTAAATACCCAGGTCCCAAGCCATGGAGCGCTTTAAAGGTGGTCACCAACACCTTGAATCGCACCCGGAAGGCCACCGGGAGCCAATGCAGCTCGCGCAAAAGTGGTGCAAAATGAGAGCTCCGAGGAGCCCCCAAAACCACCCGCGCGGCCACATTTTGCACCAGCTGAAGCCTCCGGGTGCTCTTCAAGGGGAGCCCCATGTAGACAGCTTTGGTATAATCCAGCCGGGAGATGACGAGGGCAGATGTGACCGTGCAAAGTGCGTCCTGATCCAGAAAGGGCCGCAACTGGTAGATCCTACGGACCTGACAAAAAGCCCCCCTGGCGACGGCTGCTATATGATCTTCTAACAACAGCTGTACATCCAGGAGGACACCCAAATTGCGTGCCCTTTCCGTGGGGGCCAGAATTCCCCCCCCACGGCAAGCGAACGAGTAAGCAGGCTGTATTGGGGCGCCAGAAAGCACAGCCACTCGGGTCTTGGCCGGGTTGAGCTGAAGCCTGTTTCGCCCCATCCAATCCCGCACAGCCTCCAGGCACCGGGTCATCACTTCCACGGCTTCGTTAGGGTGGCCCGGGGTAGAAAAGTACAACTGAGTATCATCAGCGTACTGATGGAATTCTACCCCAAAGCCACAGATGATCTCACCCAGCGGCTTCACATAAATGTTGAACAGAACTTCATACATATAGCTGCAACTAATTGGAAAAAAAGTTGCCTTGGTGAATTTACTTTGTTGTACCACCGTGTCAAGTTCCAGCCATATTGAACATGTCTTTGGTTGCTAGAGAACCATTTCCATGGTACATCCAGGTAGGATTCTCACATAGCAGGGAGCAAACAGGTACAAGGAGCATTTCTTTTCTAAGAAAGTTGCCATCCATGGAGACATGCATGAAAAGTTTAGCCCTAATTTAACCCTGATTTATGCATTCCTATAAGCAGGTTTGGAAGATGCCTGCCTTTCATTTCTGCCTGTGGGATGATGGAAATACATATAGCAGGACAGACAATTTGCAATCCTAGAACTATTCATTTTCCCAGCTTGGTTTTTTTCAGCCTAAATGGCAATACTCTGCAAGATATATTAAAGTCTACCTTTCCCTTTCCTGCAGCCTGTTCTGGGGTGGGGGTGGGGATATCAGAAAGGGGAAGGGAGGGAGGCTATGAGTGCAGAATAAGGAAGGTGACCTTCACGGAAATATGCAAGAACCGTCATCACAGAGGCTGAAACTGTCACAACAGTGATTCTTGTAAGTTGGGTTCTTTGTGGTGTAACACCTAGAGATGAATGCTTGCCAGAAAACCTATCACTCTAGTATCTGCATCTGCAATACATAGGTAGTCCTCGAGTTACGACCACAATTGAGCCCAAATTTTACATTGCTAAGTGAAACATTTGTTAAGTGAGTTTTGCCCCATTTTACGACTTTTCTTGCCAGAGTTGTTAAGTGAATCATTGCATTTGTTAAGTCAGTCACACAGTTGTTAAGTGAATCCCCACTGCTTCTGCTTGTCAGAAGTTCGCAACAATGGATCAGGTGACCTCGGGACATTGCAACGGTCAGAACCACTTGCCAAGCAATCATTTTTGGGGCTTGGGGAAGAAACCACAGTCAGGTAGAGTATTCCAGACATTGACCACTCTGTTGCTGAAGTCATATTTCCTGCAATCAAGTTTGGTGCGATTAACCTTGAGTTTGTAACTATTGTTTGCTCTTGTGTTGTTATGGTTGAAGCTGAAGTATTCATTGACAGGTAGGACATTGCAATATATAATATCAGGGGGAAAATAAAATTATCAGTTCATGGTTTTTATGGAGAAACATCTGACAGAATTGATGCACAGACTCTATGAGAACAAGCACTTAGCATCCAGCTAACTAACTAGATCTGAACATCTGACATGTTTATATTTGGATTTGAAGAAGCTTGTATTCTCAGCCTTTCTCAAGAGATGCATTAGGGAAGGATTGACCTGGACATAAGTTTATCCTCTGATCAACACACAGAGAGACAAAACATACACACAGAATGAAGATTCCAACACAAAGGGGCAAGATTTCTCAGGAAAAGATGAGTAATCTAGTACAAATTTGTAGTCAAGTGAAAAAGTCTTTCCATATAAAAGTCTTTCCAGTTAACTGAAAGAGAAATGAGTTTATAATAGTTGTTATTCTGAGAATCCATCCATGGAATAACAGAAAAGAAAACATTACAGAAAAGACACTTAAAAGACACAATTGGTTAGGTGTAAAAAAACCAAACTAGTGAATGTAAGAGTTTTCTCTCCATCTATGGGAAGAAAGAGGAGACAGCACCCAACCTCATGCACAGATCTCTGCCATCTTGAAGAAGTGGCAGGTGTATCAGCCATGCCTCTCTAGCAACTGAGCCTCCAGAGAACCAGGGAAAACAGAGGACATCCCACTGAGTAAATACTCATTATGGATAACATGTCTTATATTTAACTCTCCCACATGAACTGAAACTGAAATGGTTGACTGATACGAGGTGAAATGGTTACTGAACTGTTATTGTCCACAACTGAAAAAAAAAGCAAAATAATTTCCCTGACAGCTGAGCCTAAACTAAACAAGCAAAATGGCCTGTTTGCTTACCATTTGTTTAACGACAGTTCAAAGTTACAACCACCCTTTATATTTACAATCATCTTCATGTTCTTATGATCAGAATTTGGGGGCTTGGCAACTGGTATATATTTAAAATGGTTGCAGTGTCCTGGAGTCACGTGATTGCCATTTGTGACTTTCCCAACCAGCTTACAACAAGCAAACTCAATGGAGGAAGCCAGATTTGCTTAACAACTGTATGATTCAACTGTGTGATTCATGACTTGCTTCATGAACACAGCAAAAGGGGTTGTAGAATTGGGTGTGTCTCACTTAACAACCACTTCATTTAGGAATGGATGCTCCAGGTCCAATTGTGACTGTGAGCTGAAGACTACCAGCGTATTTTTCAGAAGAAGCTTTTCAGAAGTCATAGAGGAATGCCACTCTACTAAAATTTCATGAAAGATGCAAAATAAACCTTAATATAAGGAATAAACTTTGAAACCCTAAAGCGGAGTTTAAAAAGAAAGAGTACATTCAAATGAGATTCTGTCATCCTCGATTTACAAACCATTTGTTTAGTGACTGTTCAAAGTTACAACAGCACTGGAAAAAAACAACTAATAACCATTTTGCACACTTATGACCATTGTCACGCTCCCTTGGTCACATGATCAAAATCTAGACACTTGACAACTGGCAGGTATTTATGACAGTTGCCATGTCTGGAGATCATGTGATCCCCTTTTGAGATCTTTGGATAAGCAAAATCAATGGGGAAACCAGATTCACTTAACAACCGTGTTACTAATTCAAAACTGCAGTGATTCACTTAATAACTGTGGCAAGGAAGGTTGTAAAATGGGGCAAAACTCACTTAATTACTTAGCAACTTAATTGCTTAGCAACTGAAATGTGGGGGGTCAATTGTAGTTGTAAATCAAGGACTACCTAGGAAGAAAAGAGGAAATCCTTGCTTAGCACAATGGAAAGCTGTTGTCTAATCTTATCTAAGTGTGAGATATGACAAGGGAAGCTAACACTGAATATCTACCAACGAAAAGGATATCTAAATCATGTCTGCTTCCAGGCATGTCCTTCTCCAGTCCAATTACCAGACATGAAATCATTTCAATGCAAAAAAAAAAAGACTCTGGCAACTGTTTTATTGATGATTGCAAGGAGAACCAAAGATATTTTAGCCAAGATAAGTGCCAAATATTTTTCCCTCATCTCTTTCCAAAATCCCCTCTTCCCTTCAGTCATGTCAGATTCTCAGAGCTGCCTGGAAAGCCCCTGATGTTTTCTTGGCAAGGTTTTTCACAAGTGTTTTACCATTGCCTCCTTCTTAGGGCTGATTCCCACAATTCTTGGTTTCTAGCCTGATGCCTTCACCAGGCAAAATACCAAACTGGCTCTCAAAACATAAACTCAGAAAACTATTTTTATATTACTAAAGGGCTATAATGTAGCAACAGTATGATGACACAAAAATAATCAAGTCACAAAAATAGAAGAAAGTCCCTTTAAGGCCTTCAATTTGGCCTCAGTGTCCAATTATCCTCAGCAGGATATCAAACTCCCCACAGGAATGCACGCTTTGCTTCCAGCACCTTTGCCATGCACAGTTTGTCCTTTTAACAGTCTTCCCAGCTGCAGCCCATGAAGGGGATCGGGCCCCTTCCTCCCCCGTAGACCACACCACTCATGTTTCTCCCGTATCCGCTCCTCCCTGCGTGCCCTAGGATGAAGAGGTAGGGCCTGGGTTTTCCTCTAAATGCCCAGTTTGTGCCCTTCCCAGGTTCCTTCACAACCACAATCTCACTCCCTGTCAGCTGTTTCATCTCTCCCGCAGAGTCAGACTGCAACAGGAGCATTATAAACATTTTGGATTTCTGCAGTTTCCACTGTAAACTAATTGATGTGGAATGGAGGAAACATGTCATATTTTATATCCACATTTTAAACTTTTCCAATTGACGTTTAATGATTAACTCTTTAATCTAGATATTTTTAAACCTTGTGAAATGGACTACAAGGCTATCCCAATCAATACAACTGTTTACAGAGTATTTGAGGTGACAAACTCTGCCTACCGGAAGTATTGGCTAAGCTTTCGGTTTCAATATAATTGTGCAACTAAAAACAAACAAATTCACTTGATGGATCCCCGGAATGCTTACAACTCATTGCAAAGAATCGCAGATATAAACCAACCTAAGAAATCAAAACCTCAGTGATCTCTCTCTCTCTCTCTCTGTCTCTGTGTCTCTCCCTCTCCCCCTCCTTCCCTCCCTCCCTCCCTCACTGGACTCAACAATGTAGGTCCATGATGGCGAACCTATGGCACGCGTGCCACAAGTAGCATGCCGAACCATGTATGTTGGCATGCAAGTCGCAGGCAAACTTTCCTCACTGCTCATGCCTGCACCTCGCAGCTGATTTTTTTTCGGTTGGTTTGAGGCCTTTTTCAGCTTCCCAGAGGCTTGGAAAAAGCCTCTGCAAGGCTTCTCAGGGCAAATTATAGGTCTGTTTTGTCACTTCCTGTAATACCGGAAGTGATGAAACGGGCCTATAATTTGGCCTGAAAAGCCTTGCAGAGGCTTTTTCCAAGCTGAAAAAGACCTCAAACCAGCTGAAAAATCAGCTGTGAAGCGCACTGCAGGTAAGGGGTGGGGATGGGGATTGTGCACACATGCGCAGGGTGTGTGGGGAGGGGGGCGTGCATTACATTCTGGGTGCTGGCATGCGAGAACGGGCGTGCTGGCGCTCGCTCGCAATTTTTGGCACAGGAGCCCAAAAAGGTTAGCTACCACTGCTGGAGGTTATATTTAGCTAATATTGTTCTTTTTTATTATTTCCAATTTAATTTTAATATGCTTTAAGATACCCAGCCACCTCTGAGATGGAGTGCCATATAAATTATTTAAATAAATGAATAAAACATATCCAAAGAAACTGCCCTGTTCTAAAGGAATTACAAAAACAAAGCTCATAAAAACAAAACTCAAAATATTTGTTGGAGCTTATTCTAAACTGTTAGTGAAATACTACTCAGAAATCATTTTATTTGATTAAATGAATGCAGAATTTAAACAGGACAATTCACATGCCATAATAGGAATGGCACTAGTACTTAAATGTACTGCAGATATTATCCCTCAAGAAAAATAGCATATTATTCCACTACTATTTGCTAAAACAAATACAGTAACTCAAAATACATAATAACCAAGTTGGAAGGAACCTTGGAGGTCTTCTAGCCCAACCCCATGCCCAAGCAGGAGACCCTATCCCATTCTGGACAAGTGGCTGTCCAGTCTCTTCTTAAAAACTTCCAGTGATGGAGCATCCACAACTACTGGAGGCAAGCTGGTCCATTGATTAATTGTTCTCAGTGTCAGGAAATTTCCCCTTAATTCTAGGTTGGATCAGTTTCCATCTATTACTTCTGGTCTTCTTCTCAGGCACTTTTTTTAAAAAAAGAAAACTCATTTTCTTAAAAAAAAAAAAAGAGTTGAAAATACATAGTTTCATATATGGTGGCAATGCTGCAGAGCTCAAAAATTCTGGAAGATGATTTATCATAATTTTCTTTACGTTGAATTCTCTTTCCAACTAGCTATTTTTTTTCTATTAAATATTGCCAAACCTTATATTCCCATGAAGGATGCTAAGCTGGCTTTTTATGTGATAATATTGACCCAGATGCTGTATGCTCACATATACTCCCCTCTGCAACAAAATGGCAAATTAAGTTCTAGGAATAGACACAATGTAAAGAAAAAAGAAAAATAGAATTTAATTTGGACATTATTGATGAATAATAATTCTGCATATGAGCGCATACCACCTCTGGATTTGGGTTTCTCATGAGACTTTTCATGAGACTTTAATGGCTATGTTTTTCTAAATAAGGGTAGAATTTTTAGCTAAATTTTGATCTATGATTCACACCATGCACACTATGATGGCTATTTATTGCATATTTACTCAATTTTAATATTGTTCTATAGTTTTAAATATAGATATTTTAATATCTAGCACTATTTTAATAATACTTTGAATTTTTATTCTCCAAATTCATCACTCTCCATTAAACTATTTAAGAACCTACCTTGATCCAGCCTTCAGCTTGAATTTGGATAGATAAATGCCTGCACAGTTGACTTGATTTACCATATCTTTATTTTTATTCACTCTTCTCCTGCTGGTAAATCTTTTTTAAATTTTTTGCTTCTTTTCCAGCGTTCCTTGATTATGCTCTTAAATATCTACTGCAATAAAAAGTGTAACTTGTACACACTGAATAGTTAGGATTTAAAATTATGATCTTTTTTATTTCTCATTTTAATAACCTAAGAGTTTTACATTAATTAAAAGTGCAATTGCAGGCCCACTATGGTTTTAAAATAAACTTCAGGAAATATTTAGAAAGCATTTCTAGCCAAAGCAAGTCAAAGTTTGGCTTCTTAGGGAACCACCACAGAAATCTAGCCTAAAGAAGAGAAGGACCAGGGTTGGCATGATAGCATTTCCCCAATATTTGAGGGGTGTCACAGACAAAAGGGGGTGACCTATTCTTCAAAGCTCCTGAGGGAAATAAGGGATGTAGAAATAAGGGATTAAGTTTATCAAAGAGCGATTCAACTTAGAATTAAGGAGAAATTTCCTGGCAGTTAGAACAATTGATCTGTGGAATGGCTTGCCTCAGGAAGCTGGGAGGGTTCATCACTGGAGGTTTTTAAAAAAAGATGGGACAGCCATTTGTCCCGAATGCTATATTGTCTCCTGCTTGACCAGAACACTTCCAGCTCTGCTAGAAGGCTAGAAGAGTCAGCACCACAAATACAGGAAAACATGCAAATAGAGACAAAAAACTTTTTTTGGGAAATGGGGCCCTTTGATAAAAGAACAGGAAGAGGAAGAAGGAATGGCAACTGAGCCATCAAAAGGCCAAAACAAAGCACTCCGCAATGCTGGCATTTACAGTCTCTCTAGTACTGTAGTGCTGACCTATCCATAAAGAAATATGGCTTTTTAAAAAAAAAACAATTCTTCCTTTAATGAGGTAATATAAACTTATCTCTACCAGAAGCTAAAATCTAGTATCCGTTGTACCTAATCCTGCAATTCAACTGCTACAAGATATTTGTTCCACCATTTGCAATCTATTGTAGGAGGAAAGTCTTTAGTAGCAAAAAAAAACAAAGGAAGTCTGGGACAGTATCTTTTCTAATACATTTTATTCCATTATTAAAAGGCTAAAGCTTTTGTAAGCCACAGCTCATCTTATCAAATGGCTGGAGTATCTACGAGATATTCTATAATACACAAACACAAACACCCTTACAGAATTTCTATGGATGCCTATCTCAAACAAGTGACTCTATATAATCACAACTTGTATATACAATCCATTTATGCATCTCATGAAGTGAACTTCAGCTAAAAAAAAAAAGCTTATGCCATTTAATAACATTTGCTGGTTGAAACAGGAGCTACCAGATCCCTTCTGATCATTTGAAACCCATCAGGTAATAACAAGCAACTGGCCCTGAAGTGAGTAAGAAGTTTATTTTTTCCAGTTCCCTTTTAGGACAAAAAATGAAAACAGCCAAAGGTATATATTGTGGAAATTTAGTTAAAAATTGACTCAAGGTAAGACTTAAACCAATTATTTCCTGTGTTCAAAAACAGGTATTGCATTGTAAACTGAATTCATAGAGTTTACATAGCTCTTTTAATGTGTTACTTGACTTCCAAGTAAGTTTGCTCCAATATACATTTAATTTTACAGGACTTTGAACTACTGGACATCATCTATATATTTCTTCTTAGATGGTGGCAAAGGTCCATGTATTGGGCCTTCTGGGTTACAAACCTGACCATGAGTATGCAGACAGAGTCGCTAGCAAGGAGCAGGTGTGCCTCCAAACAGTAAATGCAAAAGCAAGCCATCATCAGCCAACTCAAGCAAACAAGCCAATATATGCAAGAAGCAAAATAAACAAACCAACTAACAAACAACAACATTCTATTCTCCAAATGTTTCATTTTTGACCCCAGGGTAGAGCAATTATATCTAAATTCTTCTGATGTATCTTCTAAAAAGCCATTTAGGGTCAGTAATCAGCCTTCCTGAGACTCTTTTCATATACATTTTGAATATCACAATTAGTTTGAAAACAATAAAATCAACCCTTTCTAGGTGTACAGTTTTCCAACTTGCCTACAACCATGTCAACTAAAAAAGTATGGCATTTATGGATAGGATAGCATTTATGGATAAGATGGGATTTTTTTTTAAAGCAAAGACCTGCCTGGGCAGATTGCTAATAGTCAAAAAAAAGTTTGAAACCCACAGCTGATATTTCTTTTTGATTGAATCCTATATTTCCTAAATTCAACCTACCCATTTCTTTTCTGATGCTTCTCTACATGTGAACCAAAGGTAAAGCCAAGTATTCAATGCCAGTTTGCTTTCTCTGGGTAGAATACCTGTAACCATGACTGCTGCCAAGTTTTGACGACATTATGTAATAAACTGCAAGCAAGCATCCCCTAAATTACAAACAGGTTCCTTCCCTTCTCATGAAAGCTAGCAACCTTTCGATTTCTGCACTCACTCGAATTCTCAAGCCCAACCTGCCCAGCCACATATCCTTCACAGCAAACATTTCCGAGAAAGGAACCTGCATTGCATACTATTGCGGTAGAGGGTTGGAACAGCACTCTACTGGGTTCAGGGAAGACAACCTGAAATGCACAACGCTTGCGGCTAGAACCAACACTATGATGCTGCTTACACAAAGCAAAAGCTTACCTGTGTGGGAGTTTGCGTTATTTCTTGCTACTGGCAAACGCTCACCTTTCAACACAAAAATATGCCAGCCAGTGTACACCCTCAGTATACACATCTATCTTCTACTCTTTCTATGGGAAAGACCAAATTCAAGGACCATTTTGGCCCCAAAGACAAACACACACACACACACAAAAGCACACATAAACACCGCCACTCTCACAACATTTACAAGCTACACAGGTTACCTTTCGCCTGACAGTCTGCACAGTATTTGTTCTCTTCTTCCAGCAGCAGGTTGGTAAGGACAGCCTGGTACCTGTCCACATCCCGCACGGATTTCCCTGTCATTGCAGATCAAAGCTGGCTCCGTAGAAGTGCAAAGAAATAAAGGGGGGGGGGGGAGATTTAAAGGGAGGAAGACCCTTTCCTTCCTCAGTGCTTTAAGGGAGCCTCTCTGGCCATGCAACTCGGAGCGAGGGAGAGCCAAGCGCAGCCACCCAGGGCTTCCCTTCTACATAACCAGTGGCAGCTGAGTTGAGAAGATAACCTCCAGGCAGGACTTCCTCTTTCGGTTCTCAGCAGATACCCTGCTCCTCCTCCTCCTCCTCCTCCTTCAAGGTTGCCCCACAGCCTTGAAAGCGACCAGAGCGTTTCTCCATTGCCTTGATGTCAATGCCGGACACACGCTGGTTGGCACCAGGCAGGTTGGCGAAGGTTACACCTGCAAAGCCCCTGGCGGCCTCTTCCTGTATCCCAGATGGCACCGGCTTAATCCAGGCACCCTGAGGGCAACTCCAAGAGGCCAAGAGCAGCCTTGGAGCTGGAGGACGGGGAGGCCCACTATGTGTGGAGGGGGGTCTGCTGGCTCAGGACCTCCCACCCCTTTGGGCTCCTTTTTCCAGAAGAACTAGACCCCCCACCCAGGCAGGCAGGCACAGGCAGCGGCGCCGTTGCTGTCCACCACCCAGGCCTGAGGAACCCCCGGACTTTTCAACCGGGCTGTGAACCCCCTCCCCTTCAGAGAAGCCCTCTTCTGAGGGTCCCCAAGTCCCAGCCTGGGACCCCAGCCTCTGGGAGAGACCTCCCCCCAGCAGGACAAAAGGAGGACAGCGATCCCCCACCCAGGCCGCGTTGGGGCTGGAACGGCCGCCTTCGCCTTTACTCCACCTTCCCCCAAATACTGACCCCCCCCCCAAGGCACAGACATCCGCCCCCGCTTCCCTCAAACTGGCCGCTCCCAACCTCCTACAGCTCTGAAGACGACCCCAGCCCCGTTTGCTTCAGCCTTGGGGGGGATCTAAATGAAAGAAGAAGGGCCTCAGAAAGGGAAAGCCCCCCCCCCTCCCCACTCCTATGTGCGGGGGAAGGAAGGAAAGAGAGGAAGAAAGGAGGGAGGAACGTGCGCGCGCCCGACCGCCTAGCCGCCCCGCGTCTGCAGGCAGCGGCTGGACGAAAGGCTCCTCCCCCTCTCGCCGCCTGGCACCGCCCACCGGCAGGCGCATGCGCCCTCTCTTTACCCCCCAACCCGGCTGCGGAACGCAGGGGCGGGAGCGGGGAGGGCGTGGCTGCCCGTAGAGGCCCGCCTCCTTCCTTTAGGCGAGAGCGCGCGCGCCCGACCGCCAGTCAGGGAGAGCGAAGAGCCAATCCGAAGACCCAGGAGGAGAGCCGAGGGGCGGAGCGAAATAGGTCCGGAGGGAAGATGGCGTGAATGGGGGAAAGGATGAATGAAAGAAGGCGCGAAGCGAGGAGAGGGGCGGGGGGGGGAGCGGCGTAGTGAGGATAATAAGCCCGGGCTTCGGGCGGGGGGAGGACGAGGAGGAGGCAGGAAGGGAAAACGGCTTTCTCAGGATAGGTAATTGCTTGAGAAATGGCTGGATCTGATTCCTGAGCCCCTGGGCATCGCCAGAGACGGCTGGGGAAGCATCCGCTGGACGGTGCCTCGCAGAGTGAACTGCAAGCGACTTGCCGCTCGCAGAGCCAGGAAGCAAATGACAACCTCTTTTCTGGGAATGTGTTGGCCGCTGATGGGGAGCCTGTAGCTCTCTGGAGCAGCGCTTCTCAAACGTGGTAGCTTTAGGATAGGGGAGACGCGATAGGAGCGTTCCAATATTTGAAGGGCTTCTACGAAGACAAAGTGGGTCAAACTGCTTTCCCAAAGCACGACGAGAAACAATGGATGGAAACTAACCAAGGAGAGAAGCAGCCTAGAACTAAGGAGAAATTCCCTAATGGGGAGAGCCATCAACCAATGGAACAACTTGCCTTCAGAAGTTGTGTGCATTCCATTACTGGAAGCTTTTAAGAAGGCTGGACTGAATAGCCTCCTGCTCACGCAGGGAGTTGGATTAGCAGACCTACAAGATCACTTCCAACTCTATTATTTTTACGTTCTAAGGTGGATGGCCTGATAATTCCCACAATCCCCCAGCCAACAGATTGCAACACCATAAACAAACAGAGCAAGAAAAACCTTGCAAGCCCCAAGAATAAAATGCACCCCTTTTTTAAACAGAAGAATCTTAAAATGGCCGTGGAGCTACATTTACCTGATAAGAGAAACTTATGTTCCAAGATAAACCTGCAACTACACCTCAAGATATTTATAAACGTGTACCTGCTCTATTGGGGTATCATTAATTTGCCATTTATGTAAGCTATTGTGTTATGCAACCACTAGCACTTTCGTTTTGTGGCTACAAATTGCTCTTTTCAGCAAAAGGATGCCAATATCCTCAGTGCCCTTCTGGTTCCCACCTGGGAGTCATTACTACATCATTTGCTGTGCTGTGCCCCATTGCTTAACATACATTTGTGTGTGGGTTTTCTTCTCTCTCCTCCCTTGCAGAGGGGAGAGATTGCTTGGACAAGCTACCTCTTTCCTAAACTGCTTTGCCCCATTAGTTCTTTAACACTTTTGAAGTCTTGCCTTGCTTGTTTGAAACTGGCATGATCCTAATCAATTTTACCCCAAAGTCTATGGAGATTCTCAGTGCTCCAGGTCATGGTTGTCCCAAAGGTGCTTTTTCAAGAAGCAACTGGACTTTCTTGTTTTTTTTTTAACATGTTTTGCTTCCCATCTAAGAAGCTTCTTCAGAGCCGAAACGAAACCAGAAAGTCCATTTGCCTCTTGAAAAAGCATCTTTGGTTTCCTTTTGTATTCCTTTTGTAAGCTGCTGGGCCAGGAACAGGCTAAGTTTGCCAGTGCCAACAGTTTTCCTGGTTGCATGCTTGCTTACTCTCTTGTAATTTCTTCCTTTCCAATGAATGAAAATGCAACATTGATTTTTCTCTTGCTAATAAGCCCAGAACAGAGAGGAGAATTACAAAGGGTGGGGGGTGGGGGGAAAGGGCTGTAAGGTGTATCCCTTTTTCCTCAGCTTCCTTGTGAGTCAAGTTCTGGAACATGGACCTTTGTGCAATTAGGGCTCACCCAACTGATTGGGGTTGTATCCTTCTGACACTGTAAGAATGGAGGAGCGATGTCTTAATGAACCTCTTTGAGCTGTCCAGGTAGTCCTTGACTTACAACGGTTCATTTAGTGATGTTCGGAGTTACAATAGCACTGAAAAAAAGGGACTTCAGACCATTTTTCACACTTACGACCGTTGCAGTGTCCCCATGGTCATGTCATCAAAATTTAGATGCTTGGCAACTGGCAGGTATTTATGACAGATGCAGTATTCTGGGGTCATGTGATTACCTTTTGTGACCTTTTGACAAAGTCATTGGGGAAGCCAGCTTCACTTAACTGGTTTTTTTTTTGTAATTTTGTAATTTTGTAGTTTTGTAATATTTGTTATTTTTTACCCCATTTTTATTATTTTATTGTCGTCTTAATTCTCAGCCATAGATTTAATCCATTTTAATCTGTTTTAAATTTTATATCTGGTATTGTACTGTTTTTAGTTGGGCTGTGCACCGCCCCGAGTCCCAATTTGGGAGAGGGGACAGTATATAAATTAAATAAAATCTAACTCTAACTGTTACTAACTTAACTGCAGTGATTCATTTAGCAACTATCATAAAATGGGGCAAAGCTCACATAACTGTTTTGCTTAGCAATGGAAATTTGATGCTTAATTGTGATCGTAAGTCAAGGACTACTTGTACTATACACTCAGATGGCATCCTCTTGCTCACTGGCTGTTCTTGACTGCAGAGCAGATGTTCCTCTGTTTAGGGAGTAAAGATTCCTGCTGCTGCCACCTAGCAGCACAAAGAGAGTTGGCAGCCTTTGCAATCTGACCAAGATAGAGGATTAAGACTGCATAGGTCCGTAATAGCAAACCCATGGCACACATGCCAGAAGTGGCACACAGAGCCATTTCTGCCAGCACGCAAGCCGTTGCCTGTAACTCATCCACTGCGCATGCGTGCACACTCCTTGCCAGCCAGCTGATTGTCTGGTATTTATTATTTATTTTCAAGATTTATATACCGCCCCCTCTCCTGGGGGGACTCAGGACGGTGTACAGATATTAGAAATATGTTGAAGATACAGTAGTTGGAATAATTAAAGAATAAAATTTGGTTGTTAAATAAACGGGATGAGGTAAGAATTTAAAAGTGAGGACTAAGAGCAATTTTGACCGAATTTAAAGTAAATGAAAAACCCTAGGCCAGACCGGTTTGATGGAATAGGTGAGTTTTCAACGCGCACCAGAAGGTCAAAAGGTCAGGGATGATCCTCATCTCTGGAGGCAATTTGTTCCAGAGGGAGGGCGCCCCCAAAGAGAAGGCCCGCACCCTCGGAGTCGCCAGCTGTCCAGCCCGCGGAATCCCAAGGAGGCCCACTCTATGGGAGCATATTGGGCGACGGGAGATTGATGATGGCAGTAGGCGGTCCCGCAGATACCCAGATCCCAAGCCATGGAGCGCTTTAAAGATGGTAACTAATACCTTGAAACCCACCCGAAAGATCACCGGGAGCCAATGCAGCTCGCGCAAGAGTGGTGTAATATGAGAGCCCCGAGAAGCCCCCAGAACCACCCGCGCGGCCACATTTTGTACCAGATGGAGCCTCTGGGTGCTCTTCAATGGCAGCCCCATGTAGAGAGCATTGGCATAGTCCAGGCGGGAAATAACGAGAGCGGATGTGACTGTGCGAAGCACATCCCGATCTAGAAAGGGCCGCAACTGGTAGATCCTACGGACCTGGTAGAAAGCCCCCCTGGTGACAGCCGCGATATGTTCTTCTAACGACAGCCGTACGTCCAGGAGGACACCCAGATTGTGTGCCCTGTCAGTGGGGGTAAGAGTTCCACCCCCCCACAGTCAACGATGGAACTAGTTGGCTATATTGGGGTGTCGGAAAGCACAGCCATTCGGTCTTAGATGGGTTGAGTTGAAGCCTGTTTCGTCCCATCCAACCCCACACAGCCTCCAGGCACCGGGTCATCACTTCGACGGCTTCGTTGGGGTGGCCTGGGGTAGAAATGTACAGCTGAGTATCATCAGCGTACTGATGAAACTCTATCCCAAAGCCACAGATAATCTCACCCAGCAGCTTCATATAAATGTTGAACAGTAGAGGTGAGAGCACCGACCCCTGAGGGACCCCACAAATCAGGGGCCTTGAGGTCGATCTCTGCTCCCCTGTCAACACAAATTGCGAATGGTTGGAGAGGAAGGAGGAGAACCACTGCAAAACAGTGCCCCCCACTCCTAGTCCCTCCAGATGACGCAATAAGATATTGTGGTCGACAATATCGAAAGCCGCTGAGAGATCTAACAGGACCAGGACAGAGGAATGACCTCTGTCACGGACCCTCCAGAGATCATCTACCAATGCGACCAATGTCGTCTCCGTGCTGTATCCGGGCCTGAAACCTGATTGGCGTGGATCTAGATAGACATCTTCATCCAGGTGTTGGGGAAGCTGTTGTGCTACCACAGTCTAAACAACCTTCGCTACAAAGCGAATATTGGAGACTGGACGATAGTTAAATAACAAATTTGGGTCCAGAGACGGTTTCTTGAAGAGGGGTCTTATCACCGCCTCTTTCAAGGCGGTAGGCAGAAATTCCTCACTCAAGGAAGCGTTGATGATAGCCTGGAACCAACCTTGTGTCACCTCTTGAGTGGCTAATATTAGCCAGGAGGCACACGGATCCAGTAAACAAGTGGTAGCATTGAGCTTGCCCAGTATCCTGTCCACGTCCTCGCGGGGTCACAGGGTCAAACTCTTCCCAGATGACCTTCCCCAATTCCGCTCCCAATCCTCCGTCCAGAGTTGCCCAGTCAGAGTCCAATTCACTCCGTATCTGAGTGATTTTATCCAGCAGGAAATTTGAAAAATCCTCAGCCCATCCCCGTAGAGGATCCTCCTGTGCTCTCGGTTCTAAAAGTGAGCGGGTCACTCTAAAAAGGGCAGCTGGGTGATTTCCTGCGGATGCGATAAGGGCAGAAAAATAAGAGCATTTTGCTGCCTCTATCGCCACTAAATATGTCTTAATATAGGACCGTAATAGTGTTCGGTCAGATTCGGAGCGGGTGGTCCTCCAACTACTCTCTATGCGTCTTTTCCGGCGCTTCATCTCCCCCAGCTCCTCAGTAAACCATGGAGCTGAGTGAGACTGACACCGGGTCAGAGGCCGCAAGGGCACGATTCGGTCAAGGGCCCTAGCCACCATCCTATCCCAGGTGGCCACCAAAGTCCTCAGCTGAATCATGTGTTCGAATTCCAGGAAATGGCCCAAGCTCCATCAGGAACCTATTCGGGTCCATCAGGTGCCTGGGGCGGAACCATTGTGTTGGCTCCGCCTCCCTGTGATGAAGGGGTGCAGCCTGGAAGTCCAGTCTAAGGAGCAAATGAACTGACCATGACAAGGGTTCAGTAGTAACGTCACCTATATCCAGATCATTCTGCCACTGTTCTGAGACAAAAACTAGATCCAAGATGTGACCTCCAGTGTGAGTAGGGTTCCTAATTAATTGGGTCAGGCCCAAGGTTGTCATGGAAGCCAAGAACTCCTGAGCAATCTCCGAGGTCCCGCCAGCCGAAGGTAGGTTGAAATCCCCCATGACCATCAGCCTAGGGGTTTCAACCGCTAGGCTGGCTACAACCTCGAGGAGCTCAGGCAGGGTCGATGTCACACAGCAGGGAGCCAGGTATCTTCTGCATATGCGCAGTGGGAGACGCATGTGCAGGAGATGTGCATGCATTGGCAGGGGATGGTGTGCACACAGGGGTTCGTGCGCATATGTGCTGAGGCACGTGGTGCGGGGGGGTTCACGTATGCAAGCACAGGGGGCTGGGGGGGGTCACACGTACATTGCATTATGGGCAGGGGTGGGATTCTACAGGTTCACACCTATTCACTAGAACCAGTTGTTAACCTTCTAAGCAGTTCGGAGACCCGGTTTTTAGAAGAAATTACAGGCCTAATCCGGTAAGGAAGGCAGGAAGGAAACATTCTGGTGTTGCTTACAGAAACTGCCTCTCTGTTACCCCTTATTACATTCTTGGCAGGACTAGACTTCCTGTCTCAGGTACGTCTCTGGAGTTTTTTTCCCCTCCTTTGCTGGTACTTTGCTTGTGTGGAGTGACCATTCAAAGTTACAATGCCACTGAAAAAAGTGACTTATGACCATTTTTCACACTTATGACTGTTGCAGCATCCCCCCAGTCATGAGAGGCCAGGCGAGGAGTTGTGTGAGGAGTCTAGTCCTGAGTGATATTGAGTTGGCCACGCCCAGCCAATAACATGACCATCAAGCCATGTCCACCCAGTCACATGACCACCAAGCCACGCCTACCACCTAAGCCATGCCCACAGAACCGGTTGTTAAAAATTTTGAATCCCACCCCTGATTATGGGTGCAAGCATGCATGCGTGCATGCACACACTTTCGGCATGCGACGACAAAAAGGTTAGCCATCACTGGCATAGGTAGTCCTCATTTAGTAACTGCCTTGTTTAGTGACTTTGTTATAACAGTGATGAAAAGAAACCTAGCTCCCATTTCTAAATCCTCAGATTTAGGATCTTTTCATGGCTGCAAAGCAAAGGAAAGTTGAAATAAGATCATAATCTCAGTTTCAGTTAGTGACCACTTTGCTTAACAACCAAGTTGCCCATCCCAATTGTCGCTAAATGTGGGTTACCTGTAAACCCACAAATCTCAAGTTTTGGGTGGCGCTAACTATGCATTGTGGGGCTAAGCATTTAATGTCTGCTTAAGTTGGCTTATAGGATATTCAGATTTGAAATAGGTGTTGTGCATAACTCCCACTGTTCAATGCGTTTTGCTTTGAGGTTTGTCAAGATAATGCTTATTAATCTCATTGGGAGTTAAAGATGTTGCAGCTTAAAATTTGCTGCCACTATTAGCTTATTTGTCAAGAAGGTGATGAGAGATTAAATAACTAGATGTCTAATATTATGTGGTGCTTCAGATAATTTTTTCAGTCAAAAGAAAGACTTATAGAGATGACTTACAGATCATGTGAGTCAGAGTTTGTAGTTTGTTGAATAAACCATAATAGCCAAATAAAGAAGTAATGGCTAGTCATAAATTTTGTTTAACAAACAACACTGGGTGTACACATAAAGCTAATGTGTAAAGCATTTGCTGGGCTTGCTTAATGCACTTAGCTTGCTCAGTTATAAACCTAGTAGTTGCCTTCATACAATGTGCCATTGCACTCATTTCGCTTTTCAATTGGTTTATGTTTTGTATCTTCTAGTATCTTGTGTGAATCCAGGCTGTTTTAGTGTCAATGTCTTATGCGACTCACAATTTGCATTCTGCTAGCTGTCTACCTCTTGCAGAAAGAGACAGCTCCATCACATCTGGAAAAAAAAAGTTTTGATCTCAAAGGGAAGATATGTGTGTACAATCCAATCTTGTGTGATTATCCAAATGATGTAAGTTTGCACAATGCAAACACTGCATACATGATGACGGTTGATGAAATGATGTAATGCATATCACACATGTGTCCTTATCTTAAAGAACTATTTTACACTATTTAACTGGATTTTCCAACCTTAAAATATCTGTCTGGCTTTAGAAAACCTGCTCTTTCTTAGCCTCCATTTCACCTGCTAACAACGTCCCTAATAGGGAAGCTGGAATGGTTATAATGTTACTTTAAAGGGCCAGTTTGGTCTAGTGGAGACCCTGAGTTCTAGTCTTGGCCTTATATAGAAAGCCAGCTGGATGACCTTGGGTGTTCTCCCAGCCCTGAGGAAGCAGGCAGGGGGAAACCACTTCTTTAAAAAATCTTGCCAAGAAAACTGCAGGTCAAGGCCAGGCAGTTGCCAGAAGTCAATACTGACTTGAAGGCAGAGAAAGAAAGAATGTAGAAGTCATGTTAAATAGTACAGGAATTATTAACCTTTAAAGAAAATAGCCTAATTTTCCAACTTCAAATCTCTCTAGTGCCAATCATTGTGACCAATTTGCCATAACTGTGGAATTTACTAGCTGGCTGCTTCACACTTTTCCACCTAGTTCTCCCTCCCTTCTTTATTTCTAAATATTTGCCTGCTTCAATTCCTGCCTGCAGTCTATGAGAAGACCTGGGTGATAAAATAGCCTCAGTCAGTAGTAAGGAAGGGCGTTTCAGTTCCAATCTTTTCCTCCCCTTTTTGCCAAATGCTAAATATTAATGTTCCCACCTCTCTTCTTGACTTTCTCAGCTCCTTTTAGCTCTTTTCATTCAAAGGCTGGCTGTGTCCAAGCTTGAAGCTTCTTGATATGGCTAGACTGCTGAATCTCTGCTTCCTTCTCCAAAGCTTTGTCTTCTCCTTAAACCAGTTGGTAAGTTCTTTTTTTTCATATTATTTCTGGAAATGTATTGGGGAGATACAAAAGGTGTTGCTGATAAAGGGACTGTTTAGGAAACAATAGTCACCATTGTAGATCCAATGTTGGCAAAAGAATGGGTCAGTGCAAATGTATACATGTCAACTTCCTTTTCTGCATGCCTGCTTAGAATCAGTATTGTGTAATTGGAAAGCCCTGGGGATTTGCAGACTTTGATCGATTATTTTTGGTTTGTGTTGGTGTGTATTTCAGGGTCAGAGGAGAAAATTGTTGTTTTACTTTGTATTCCTGCTGTAGATCTAGATCTGGTAGTCAGTTTATTCTGACAATGGGGTTGGTTTCTCTAGATTTCCTCTTTATATTTGTTTGGGTTGGTTTCTTTAGGTTGCAGTCTTTATGAGTGCTTGGTTGGGAATAAGTCACATTGAACTCTACTAAGTTTGCTCCTAAGTGGGCGTGCAAAATCACACTGCTATGGTGACTCAATTTGGTGATAAACTATTTCTCGTTTATGGATAAGAAGCCCCCCCCTCCCCCCTCCCCAAATGGAGCATTTTTTGAGTTCCTAAAATATCTGCATAATCCTGAGCAGAATCTAGGTAGGAAAGACAGTTCTTCCAAAATTTCCTGTGCATAATCTTCTGTTATTCAGCAAGAACAGAGAGGCTCTGTCCAGTGAAATTAACTGTGTTCTGACTGTAGTTTAGAAGCAAGTTGGCTGTTGTCTTGCTAGCAGCCAAGAGGTTGAACAGAGTCAAACTAAGATTGCATTTCATTTGAGTTCAAAACCAATCTTCTCCATGAGCAGCAAGGGTTATAAAAGTTATTGCTTATAAGAAGGAGAAAGTTGGTTTCAGGATATCTGTGTCCATTTATATGATGCCTTCAGTCCCTTTTAGAATTGTGGGCTGCTTTCTAAAAAGAATAAAGTACTGTTCGGTAGCCTGAGAAGGACAAAGAGGAGCATTCACTCATCAAATACCTGCTGGAAACCTTTACTGCAAAAGTGATATTTTAAGATCAATAGCGCTCGCACACATTTTTCTTCTTTGAACTTGCAAACATTTCAGATGCAAAATATCACCCTTAAATATATTTATTCATTTGAAACATTTATATAGCTGCCCATCTTACAATCAACCCTGGTCAGTTCCCAATCAAAATTAAGCAAAAGTGGAAACATGAAGACCATGGCCTCAACTTTTTGATGCAACTAGGAATTAGGTGTTCCTTTGATTATGTCCCTCGCCACATTGTGTCCCTTGGAAACAAATGCTCTGCTATGCATGGCATTAATTAAGAGGTTAAACTAAGAGTGAACCATTCTAGCTGATGAATTCACAAAGTGAAATTTGGGACAGAACCGTGTCCTTATATTTTATGACATCTTGAACTTTGTTTAAGCTATTTTGCTGCCCCCCCACCCCCTATCCATATATAATTATGCTTATCCTGGTAGGCTGGAAGTCAATTGCTTTAAATTCTTAAATTTAAATTAATTTTCAGATTTAATTTAACTGAAATTCAATTGGGGGCATTGGCAGTGCAGCCATGTAGAAGTCCACAGTAGTTCCTTGTTTGCAGCTCATTTCTGACATAGTAACACATCTGTAGATCACATACACACAAGTATCTTTTCAAATTGAGAGTCAAGGAGAGACAATAGTACCTTGTTTTGAAATGTCCAAACACACACACACACCCTCAGACTCTTCCCTTCCCGTTATTCTGCAAACAAATTAAAGGTGAGAGACATAAACCTTCCAAACAGGCTTTTAGTTAGAATTGGTTTGTTGTTGTTATTTGTGAGGAAATAGATTTTGTCCAAATATCTACAGACACTCTAGAAGACTTAAACCTGTTCAATGATGGAGCAGACTAAGGGTGGGAGTCTTCCTATTAGAGATATTTCAGGAGAGGCTGGAGGTCCTTTGCCAGAGATTGTAAGAGAAAACCCAGTGTTGAACAGAGAAGAGTCCCCACAACTTAAAATCTCTTTCTTAATCTCTCTGGAAGTAGATCCCACTGAATCTAACAAGAGTAAGCGTGATATGTCCAGAATGCAATAAGAACGCTTTGAATCTTTTTTCACCTTTCCAGTGGTATTTATGTGGCACCATTGATTCCTGTCTGCCCTTCAGAATAGCAGGAAGCAGACAGAGGAAAGATTTCAGGAATGCTACTTTTCTGTTATGGGACCCAACTGCAAAACCTTGAAAGCCTATTATAATATCAGTCTACCTGCTCTTATACCAAACAGAATCAAAGTGGTGTTATTTTGAGTTTTTTTCTCATGTTTTCTCCTTTCCCAAGACTGAATTTTCATTTAGTTTTTTGTAAATTTCTTGCATTCCTTCACTGGTGTTATCTCTCTGCGCTCTCCCACCCCTAATGAGTCTTTTTTTAAAAGAATCATGAAGCTGTTCTTAGTTGGGTGCCCACAAACAAAGGGCTCAAATTTAACAGTTAAATAAAAAGACTCAACATTTCTTTACATCTTTGTAAAAGTCCTGCTAACAGAAATCTGGTCCTCTTTTAGGTTGCAGTATTTGGAGCAGCATTTTCTCAATTGGGTGTCATTCTTCACTCAATGTATTGGGATTCAACACTCAGAACTGCAAAATTAAGAAATAACTATCTAAATGTAAAGAAGAAATATCTAATTGATTTGCATAGACTTAAAAGCTGACTAGTTCCATATTTTAAGGACTATCTATTTTACAAGCTGTTTTACAGCTTAAAAAAGATAGGCTCCATGTTCACTTTAGTTCTTTAATGGAGTATAATATATATTCGTAATTATTCATAAGTACTAATCCTATTTTAGAAAGCTATAACTTCTGTGACATACTTAAATTCCTGGTTTGCTCTTCTATGATGCATTCTTTTATTATGTTCTTCATATTCTCTTTGGACCTTGTTACAATAATATAAATGACAGATCTGCATGAGAAATAGGTAATTCAAGCAAAAAAGTCAAGCTGCATGCTACTGGGGGAAGCCACTTGTTTTTACAGCTATAATTCAGAGAAAATATATGCTCATTTCTCAATGGGTCTTTCAAGAAATGAACTACTGCTAAGGTAATGTTAGTCCCAAGGGTAGTACATCAGGACCCAATTAAGAAAAAAAAATGAATTTTTCCTCCTTTGAGTGAGATATTATAATTCTAACCTCTGGGGCTAAAGGGGAGTTGCAACGCAAAGTAACAATTGAAATATTACCGTCATTTTCTCTTTTCTCTTTTGCTGTTGGAAGGATTGAGTGTTTCAAAATTAAAATGAGTTTTTAACCTTTCAATCAATTGGATAAAATTGCACAGCAACATATTTTGGATTTGGACTGAATGCTGGTCGGGCTTTTCCAGTGGGTGGGCCTGGAGAGTGCCCAAAAAGCCTGGCTGGGTCCCCGGAGTCATCATTGTCCCTTCCTGGCACCTCCCTCTGATTTTCAATGTTAAGTATGATTTCTCCAGCCTGTTCTCAGCCACGGAGGGTCTTGTGACTTGGTGAAGAGTCTCTCTTGTTTTCAAACTTCTGCAATACGATTCTCAAACATGGACAAGGTGCTGTTTTCCCACCCAATTCCCAGGATGCTTCAGTTTGGATTGTTTGAAGACCAGGCTCTGAAGAGCTTCCGACCTCTGGTGCCTCATCAGTTATGCTGAGGTCCGAATTCAGAATATATTTGGCCTAACAGATGGTGGTGTGCACCCTCAGATCTGCTCTGGTTTGCAGTTTGCCCTTCAAGTCCTGATCCTTATAGATTCCATCGCCTTCCAGGTAAAAAGGTCCCAGTGACTGTAATCCAAAGATCCTTTCAGTCACCCATTGTCCCCATTTTTTCCCCTCTTGCCTTGCAATTGTGGAAGAAATGCAACCAATTCAGGTCTTCTGTTTTCCTGGGCTTCTTTTCCTCCACTAAATAAATAACTCACTTTCCTTTCTTTCCTTAGCAAGGTCCGCCAGGAGAACCTGGGCCACGGGGCCCCCCAGGTCCGCCCGGAGTGCCAGGAGCAGACGGCATTGATGTGAGTCCACCGCTGAGCTCAGGAGCCAAAGCAGGCAGGGAGAACACCTCTGTGCACAAAGACAGACATTGTATCTAGAAGGAAATGTGATGCTGTGTCCCTCCAAGGTGGCCCAAGGTTGCAGGGAGGCCAGAGGGGTGGCGGGGGAGGGAGGAGGGGGAAACGGCTGTTGGCTCACCCCCTCCGCAAACAGACTTCAACTGTAAATGGCTCCCAGGCCAGCATTCTCTCCCCCATGTGGGGGTTTTGCAGGGAATTTTGCCGGGAATGTGAGAGGGGCAGAAGGGGAAGTTTGCAGTTGGTCCTCGGCAGCCTTAATGCATTCACCAGTTTTTAAGCAGAAGTGTTTGGTGGTGCAGGCTGTTAATCATCTAGCACTTAGTGCAAGCTGCCTGCAATTAGTGCAGGTTTGAATCCCACCAGGCTCAAGGTTGACTCAGCCTTCCATCCTCTCGGGGCAGGTAAATTGAGGACCCAAGATTGTTGGGGGCAATAAGTTGACTTTGTAAAATGCCACTTGGGGAGGCCAAAAAGCCCTAGTAATAAGCAGGCATATACAATGGAATGAAGGCTATTGCCGAGCACTTAGCATGGTGCTCTAAAGACTGTAAGATGCCCTGAGTCTCCGGAGAAGGGCGGCATATAAATGTAATTAAAAAAATAAAAAAAATTGTTAAACTTTTTTTTTTCCAGAAGTGAAGAAAGGATTCTGTGACTGTGGAAAATGTTCTTGCTGGTTGCTTTTGGAAGATGGGCCAGAGGGGGTGGGGAGAGGGAGAAATGGGCCGGGGGGGGGGGGAGATAAAATTGAACCAGTTTGCTAACTTGGAGATGAAATTTGCAACCTGCAGCCGCCCGTCCTAAAGAGGCTTGGAGTCTAATTTAATCCTTCTCTCTTTTCTTTCTTGGCAATGGAACATTATTCAAAGAGGTTTTTTAATGTGTGTGTGCGTATAGGTAGTCCTCGATTTATAACTGTTCATTTGGTGGCCATTGCAAGCTACTATAGCACTGAAAAAAACAGCTTTATGATCATTTCCCATTATGACCATTATGACCACCCCATGATCGTATGATCAAAATTCAAGCGCTTGGCAACTGACTCACATTTATGACCATAGCAGTGTCCAGGAGTTACATGATCCCCTTTTGTGACCTTCTGACAAGCAAAGTCAATGGGGAAACCGGATTCACTTAACGGTGTTACTAATTTCAACAACTGCAGTGATTCATTTAAAAACTGTGACAAGAAAGGTCATAAAATGCCCCCCAAACTCACTTAACAGTTGTCTCACTTGGCAACAGAATTTTTGGGTTCAAGTGCAGTCATAGATCAAGGATTACCTATATAGGGGAATTGATATCTGGACTGAACTAGAGAAATATGGAGACTTTGCATTTCAATGTGATTTGAAGTGCAAGTTTCTAGTCCTTATTGCTGCGTGCATGCAGGCCCATACAAACACGTAGGGCATTGGGGAAACCTATGGTAGTAAAAATGAAGAAGCCAGAGGCCTCAAAGTTATTCAAGTTATTGGGATTTTTACTGTCCTGACCATTGCTTTTTACCATCCTGCCCCATCATTTTTGGTTACTTTGATCAGGATGATCAGACTTTCTCTCTCAAAATACTCCATTTCTATACAATAGAAGGAGTTACAATGGGGTTCCCAAACCTCCTCAAAGCTTCTGTTTTCCTGCCTTACTCTTAGGGTGTTGGAGGGGTCCTTGGTTCTGGATGGGCTTGGTTCTGAGATGGTATTCAGCCGGTTCGGACTGGTTCGGGCGTACCGATAGCAGAGTTTTTGAGTAGGTTGGAGAACCTCAAATGCAACCACTGGTTGACCCCACCCACCTGACCCCACCCTCTCCCTGTCCTGCCCCAAATAAGGCTAAACTCCCTTGTTTTTCAGCTCAGCTGATTCGCGCAGCTGAGAGAAACTGCCATTCAACACAGCTGCTGTTTCTCTGGGCCGCAGCGCTTTCCGGATGGGACTTAGTGGGCCCAAAGCAGCGGCTGACAGCTGCTAAATTGCAATCTACTCTCCCAGCAAGAGCAGCAGCAGCAGAGAGAAGCAGCCGCTGCCCCAGAGAGCAGAGGTGGAGGGGAGCAGGCAATGAAACGCTGCTCTGTCAAAGCCTCGCCATGCGGTGAAAGCCACGCATACGCAGAAGCCATGCGTGTGCACGTGCACTCACATTTTTGGCGAACCGGTGGTGGGCCTTTTTGAAACCCATCACTGGCTTGGTTGTTTCCTTGCAGAAATTTCATTACCTAAATTAGGTAACGTCATCAATACTAGTTGATCATTAGCACTGATTAACAGAATAGCAGAGTTGGAAGGGGCCTTGGGGGGTCTTCTAGTCCAACCCCCTGCTCAGATTGTCCAATCTTTTCTTAAAAACGTTCAATGTTGAACCACCCACAACTTCTGGAGGCCAGCAGTTCCACTGGTTAATTGTTCTCACTGTCAGAAAAGTTCTCCTTAATTCCAGGTTGCTTCTCCCCTTAATTAGTTTCCATCCATTGCTTCTTATTTTTTATTTTTATTATTTTCTTAATCTTTCAGCCATTGATTAAATCCGTTTTAAATTTTATATTTTTTGTATTGTTTTTAATTTGGCTGTACACCGCCCCGAGTCCCGAAAATTGGGAGAGGTATTTATATACAAGGTATATAAATTAAATAAAACTGAAACTGAAACTTCTTGTCCTGCCTTCAGGTGCTTTGCTTTGGAGAATAGCTTGACTCCCTCTTCTTTGGGGCAGCCCCTGAGATATTGGAAGACTGCTATCATGTCACCCCTAGTCCTTCTTTTCATTAAACTAGACATGGCCAATTCCAGCAACCACTCTTCATACGTTTTAGCTTGCAATCTACTCTCCCAGCAAGAGCTGCAGCAGAGAGAAGCAGCTGCTGCCCTGGAGAGCAGAGGTGGGAAGGGAGCAGCAACAGAATGCTACTCTGTCGAGCTTTGCCGTGTGCTGAAACCCGCACATGCACTCACATTTTTGGTGATTCAGTGGTGAGTTAATCCCTTAACCATCTTCTGTTGCTCACGTCTGTACTTTTTCTAGAGTCTCAACATCTTTTTTACATCATGGTGGGCTTTTTTTTACATCATGGTAAATATATTACCTACTTTGGGTAATGAAATGTTTGCAAGAAAAGCACCAAGGTCAGAGAGCATCAAAGGCCCCTGATTTCAATCCTGAGCTCCAAAATGTTCTCCTTTATTGGTAGGGTGTTTTGAGTTTGGACTTGGCTATCTTCTTAGAAGTAGGCAGAGCTTAACTGTTGGTATTAGTGTTTTCTCGGATGAGGCATCCTGAAACTCTTTAGCTTGGCAGTCTCAGAGGGGCCAAAAGAGGACTTCCCTCGGGGTTGAATGGAAGAATGAGAAGCCAGGGAAACTGGAGACAAAATTGTGCCATTTGACCTCCTACTCTTCACTAAGCCAGTGCAAGTATATCTAACCCCAAGATAACTTCCGTTGGATTCTTTATTTCGAACGACATTTTGCAATGTTAGTGTTGTGGAGCGACGGAATTACTCAGGCAGAGACCAGGTCAAGGTTTTCAGCTTAACTCTTTATTAACAGGCAAGGAGGGTTACCGCTACTGCCGCGCTAACACGGCAGCCAGCTGGAGCGGCAACAGCTGATGCCGTTTGACAGACGCCTTTTATAGCCGGCTGTCAAACGGCTCCAGCCAATAGGAGAAGTCCGTGCTTCCCGCTGGAAGCACGGACCTGAGTGAAGACTCAGTCCATACACAACACTCCTCTCTCCCAGTGAGGAGCATGCGTAGTCCTTCAGATACGCTGGACGCCTGCGAATTCGTCCGGATCTTCTAGGCTCCGTCAAAAATGGCGCCGAGTTGCTGTCTGGTGCCTTCTGCGTGTCTTCGGGCGACGGTGAGGCTGCTGGGCTGTCTGGAGCTGGGTCTGCACCTTGGTCAGCTTCCCCATCTGGTAGGTCATCGTTCCCGGTGGGTTGGAAGCTGGTTTCGTCGAATGGTGTGGTTGCTTCTGCAGGGGGCTTGTCTGGATGACCTCTGGGTGCCGTGCTCCAACGCTTCCTCAGGTGGTCCACGTGACGCCGCCAGGTCCGTCCATCAGGTAACTGGACTCTATAAGACTTGGGACCAGTTACTGCTATCACAAGCCCTGGTAACCATAGTGGTTGCCCAGCAAAATTTCTGACAAACACCTTGTCATTTATCAGGAACCCTCTGTCTTGGCTGTTTGACCCAAGGGGAAGCAAAGGGGCATAATTTGGGTGCAGCCTGTCCAAAGTGGTCCTCAGCCGGTGTCCCATTAATATTTCGGCTGGTGACCTATTAGTTGAGGCACAGGGTGTAGTATGTTGGCTCAATAGGTATTGGGCTAGCCTGGCATGCCAGTTGATCGGACCCAATCTTTGTAGCACTTCTTTGGCAGATCTAACTGCCCTCTCAGCCAGCCCATTGCTGGCAGGATGAAAAGGGGCCACTAATATGTGCCTGATGCCCAAACTTGCTAGAAACATCTCAAACTCACAGGAGGTGAATTGGGGGCCATTGACGGAATCAGGAAGGCCATGAGTGGCAAACATCCTAGTCAGTGCTTTGCTGACTGCTTCCGTAGTGGTGGAGTGCATTAGAGTTAATTCCACCCATTTTGAATATGAATCTACTACCACCAGGAAAGTGCGCCCATGGAAGGGGCCTGCTAAGTCTATGTGTATTCTGGACCAGGGGCTTCCTGCTTCCTCCCAGGTCCTAGGGGTGGTTGCTGGTGGTAATGCCCTGGTGGCCTGGCACGCCTGGCAAGAATTTACCCATTTAGAGATTTGGGCATCCATGCCTGGCCACCATACGTAGCTGCGAGCTAGGGCCTTCATTCTCACAATCCCTGGGTGGCCCTCATGCAGCACCTTCAGAATCGAGATTTGCAATTTGTGGGGAATGACTACTCTGGTTCCCCATAGTAAACAGCCTTGCAAGGAGGAAAGTTCCTGCTGGCATAATTTGTAGGGTAGGAAGTCTGAAGGATAAGGGGCCATAGGCCACCCCCTCCCTACCCAGTCCAGGACTTGGGATATTACCTGGTCCTTGGCCGAATAGGCAGCGATGTCAGCAGCAGTGACTGGAAGCTTGAGTTCGTTGATAAGAAAGACTGTGGTTGCAGGTGCTGGGTCCACGACTGGCATTGGCAGGGGACAGCGGCTGAGTGCATCAGCATGGCAAAGGCTTTTCCCGGATCGATGGATTAGAGTGTAGGAATACACAGCCAGGAAAACCGTCCATCTGGTCATCCTTGGGGACAAAATCTGGGGAGTCTGTTTAGTGCCGGATAAAATACCTAACAGTGGCTTGTGGTCAGTAATGAGTTCGAAATGATGCCCGTAGAGGAATTCATGGAACTTCTTCACTGAAGCCACTGCAGCCAAGGCCTCCTTGTCAATCTGGCTATAGTTGCGTTCAGTGGAAGATAGTGTCCTTGAAAAGAAAGCTATAGGTGCTTCTGCACCATTGGACAGTCTGTGGCTCAGGACAGCCCCAATTCCGAATGAAGAAGCATCGGCTGCTAGAATGAGTGGTAAGTCTTTATTGAATTGGATTAAGACGGCCTTTGAAGTTAACAATGACTTGACTTGTTTGAAAGCAATAGTTTCCCTTGGTCCCCAGTGCCATGGTGAGTTCTTGTCTAAACGTCTATGAAGGGGCTCGGCAACAGAAGCTTTATGAGGCAGGAACGAAGCGTAGAAATTCAAGAGGCCCAGGAAAGCTTGAAGCTCAGTTTAGTTAGTAGGAGTAGGCGCATCGTGAATGGCCTTGACCTTTGACTCAGTTGGGTGAATACCCTTGGCATCAATCTTGTAACCTAAGAATTCCACTTGTGGAGTGGCTATGGTACATTTTTCCCTTTTTAGTTTGAGACCAGATTGTCTAAAACGGTCAAGTACACCTCTGACCCTTTGTAGTAATTGCTGTAGATTGGTAGCAGATACCAGAATATCATCAAAGTAAGGCACAATGCCTGGCAACCCTTGCAGGATTCGTTCCATAAGGGACTGGAAAATTCCAGGGGCCACACTAACTCCGAATTGTAGGCGTGTGCATTTGAAAGCCCCTCTGTGGGTTACTATTGTTTGCAGTTCAGCAGTTTCATCATCAACAGGAAACTGTTGATACGCCTGGGACATGTCCAACTTTGCAAAAATGGAACCAGGCTCAAGGGAATGGAGTAAACGTTGTACCACAGGGACTGGGTACGCACTAACTTGTAAATATTTGTTTATGGACGACTTGTAGTCCGAGCAGATCCTTAAATTTCCATCCTTTTTTAACGGTGTTACTATGGGGGTTTCCCACTTTGAGAAGTCTGTAGGTTTCAGTATGCCCTGCTTGATTAATTTGTCAAGTTCCTTGTCTAGTTTAGGACGAATTGCAAAAGGAACTCTGCGGGGCTTCAAACGAATTGGTACTGCCTGGGAGTCTACCCTGAAGGATATTGGGGTTCCCACGTAGCAGCCTAGGCCCTCACTGAATACATCTGCATAGTCCCTGAACAGGGATTCAACTTCTGAATTGGTAATGGCGTGGATTCCCCCTATGTGGAGGCCCAGGGCTGGGAACCAATCTAGTCCCAATAGGCTTGGGAGGACGCCATCCACTATCACTAGAGGCAAGTGACCCTTAAACCCTTGAAAATGGGCAAGGAACTTGCCTTTTCCGATGACAGGGATGGTTCTGCCTTGGTAGTCCCGAAGTGTTATATTGCAGGCTGGAATTTTCTGTCTTGATATTCTGGGGAGTAGCTTCTTTAAGGTGTCCCACGAGATGATGGATAATGCAGAGCCGGTGTCAACCTCCATTCTGCAAGGTCTACCTTCTATAGAAACAGTGACACTAATTTTGTTAGATTTATTTTTTTGTATTTTAGACTGATAGCATGTGAAACAGTCCTCAATTTGTCTGGGGTATTGAATGAGCTTCTGTGGCCTTTGTGGTTGGTTGAAGATTTTCCCTGCCTGACAAATTTTGGCCAGATGGCCTTTCTTTTGATACCTTAAACATATGGCATTCCTGAATCTGCAGGATGCCCTGAGGTGGTTGCCCCCACAGCTTAAGCATGAAGTTTGTAAATGTGGGGTTTGGCTTATACCTTGCCTGAACTCTTTTTGATTTGCGTTGGGCTGTCTGAGGCGGTTTACCTCAGTAGCCTCTTCTGGGCCATTTTCTGTGGAGGCTTCCACAAAATATACTGTTGGATTTTCTAGTCTGCTGGGTTTTCCCTGAATTTCAGCTGCTGAGAGTGCTGACAACTCAGCAGCCTGGGATTCCTCTATGGCTTGCTTTAGGGTTAGATCCCCTTTGGCTAATAAACGTCTTTGTAACTTGGGGTCTCTAACACCACAAACCAGCTGATCGAGCAGCATATCGTCCAGGTAATCTCTGAACCCGCAATGCAAGGCAGCTGTTCTCAGTGCTGCTATATAATCACTAATTGTTTCCCTCTCTGTTTGGATGCGCCTTCTGAAAGCATGGTGCCTAGCAATTCTGGAAGGCTTAGGGGAATAGTGATTTGAGAGAATTTCTTGCAGTTCCTCCCAAGGAATAGTCTTAATAGATCTTGGGGCCAGTAATGCTGTTGCGGTGTCAAAAACCGTGGCTCCGCAAAAGCTTAGGAAGTAAGATTTCTTCCTATGCTCAGAAATTTCTGACAGGTCTAAAGCATCTAAAAAGCAGTCAAACCGGTTCTTGTATGACTCCCACGTCTCAGCGGTCGGTCTGAAGGGCGGGAATGCAGGATTCGAAGTCATCTTCTGTCAGCTGTGAAGTTTTTCCTCAGGCAAGTTAGAGACGGCGCTTCGCGGCTAGAGGCAGCAACTCTGTAGCGATTTCAGCTCTCAGCTAGTGATTTCGCTCCTTTCTCTCTCTTCCTTGCCTGGTTTGCCTTTATTTAGTATCCCATCCTCGTCGCCAGTGTTGTGGAGCGACGGAATAACTCAGGCAGAGACCAGGTCAAGGTTTTCAGCTTAACTCTTTATTAACAGGCAAAGAGGGTTACCGCTACTGCCGCGCTAACACGGCAGCCAGCTGGAGCGGCAACAGCTGATGCCGTTTGACAGCCGCCTTTTATAGCCGGCTGTCAAACGGCTCCAGCCAATAGGAGAGGTCCGTGCTTCCCGCTGGAAGCACAGACCTGAGTGAAGACTCAGTCCATACACAACAGTTAGTATATTTCTGAGCTTTGAGAATAAGATGGGAGGTTTATTTATTTAGCGTATGACAAATATATGGATTTATAGTGGTTCAAATGTTAATGTCCAGTCCACTCCATTCAAGGATGGAGTGATCTATGTTGAAAAAAATCAGCCATTGGGCCAGTGTGAGCTTTTGATGGATATTCGGACACAACGTGGTGGATATTTTATCGAGGAGCAAATGAGGGGTTGCAGTGAGGGGTAGAGACAAGACTCCACTTAAACAATGAGTCCTGGAAGACACCATGTTGGGTACTGATCCTGTTCAGAGTTGACCAATGCTGGCGAGGAAGGTCAAAACCTGGCTGGCACCTTTTGTGTAGGGTCGTCTAGGTAACTGCCTGTAGCTGGGCGTTCAGCGGCCCATTTGGTTTCCACTGTGTGTTGATGTCAAAGTTGTTAGACAGCTGTTGAGCGAGCGCCAGAGAGGGCTTCCTGGATTTAAATCTGCCAATTGATAGGTGAGGAAGATCAACGTGCACAGGGAGAAGTGGGTTCCCCATAATTTTGTTGTACTCCTTCACTAAGGCTTTCTGCCTTCGTAGAGCTGGTGGTGCAATGTGGCTCAAGACGGGGAGCCAGCAAGTAGGAGTAGATTTTATACAACCACTTATGATCCTCATTGGGAGGTGTATACATTTGATAAATAAACAAAAGCCAGTTGCTTTGAATTTGCCTTGAAAGGATGATTTCCTAAAAGGGGGCTGGAAATTTATCAAACCGATCCATAATGACTATTCTTTTTTTCTCTCCATAGGGCGATAAAGGTCCCCCCGGTGCAGCAGGCATTCCTGTAAGTATGCTGACTTTGCAAGTCACGACCTGCAGGTTTCTCATGCTTACATTAATATACAAGGCCCAGGATCTGGGGCAGGACACCAGAGGGAGTCCTGCAGCTATTTTTAGGCTATAGGTCTTTGCTAGGTGTTGCAAAAATAACATATTTTGAAGGACGCTCTTTGTGGACAACTACTATGTAAGTAGTCCTTGACTTACGACCAGTTGCTTAGCAACCATTCAAAGTTATGATGCACCTACCTTGAGCTACTTAGATGATCAGGTTGCTTCTATGGTCATGTGACCAAACTTCAGTTGAGTTTAGGGGCATTTCCAGGATCCTGCAATCATGTGGCCATGTTTTACTTCTGGGATTGGCAAAACCGCCGCCATAATAAAAAACCATGGATTTGTTTTCTTACCATAGTGTTTGTTTTACAACCACTGTGATCACATTACAGGTGCTGCAAAAAGGGTTGTAAAATCAGGGCAGTCATATGACTGATCCATTTTACGACCGTCCCAACTTACCACCCCAATGAACAGGTTCCTTTACAGTCACATTTCAAGGACTACCTGACCTATACAAGTAGCCCTTGGCTTGTAACCATTTGTTAGTGACCTTTCAAAGTAACAATGGCATTGAAAAAAGCGACATGACCAGTTTTCATACTTATAACTGTTGCAGCATCCCTATAGTCACACGATCAAAATTCAGGTGCTTGGCAACTGGCATGTATTTATGACCTGGGTGTCAGATCCGTGTATCTGTCATTTCTTCAGAGGAAGAAGAAAAGGGGGGGGGGGAACTGATAAAGAAATCCTTTCTTGATGTAACCTGAATATATTTAACCTTATATCGAATATGCACACCCATACATGATACAATGGGGGGGGAAAGAAGCCAGATGGCCAGAACCTAACACCTCTGAGAGGCACAGCCAGGAGATGAGGGGTCCATAAAACTCCACAGTGAAGTGCTCTGGGAAATCTCCAAAAACAGTCCGTTCTAAAAAGGGGGTGGGGGAGGAAGTTAGGTACGTCTTGGGAAAGCTACATGAGAAAAAACCTTCCAAAAAGGGAAGGATCCCCTCCCAGAGGGGCTGGGAGGGGAATTAACATATTGGCTTTTGTTTCCCTAAGTAAACATTGGGATGGGGGGGGGATTCTAAACTCCTTTATCTATCACTGTATGCCTGAGGGACCTCAGACGCTGCTTTGAATTCCTACTGGACTGTCTCATCTCAATAAAGGATTCCTTTTGATAAGTTCGGTTCTCAGAAGTTCATTCTTATTGTTTGAATGGGAAGAAGTTCCGTAGCCTGACATAAAGCAGCGTCTGCAATAGAGGTCAACCCGGAGAGGAATTTTTTTTTAAACAATTCACTCTACCGAGGGGATCCTGCAAGAGAAGAAAAAAATGTCTGAATACAGCAAGGAGCAAGGGGGAGCCGAATGCTGGGGAGAAACGTCAACAGTTACCCAGCCAGATACTGACTCGATGCGCCCCATCGAAGACAGCGAGGCTGCCTGCGAATCCTCCACCAAGCCCCGGTGGTCTATAGGTGTAGGAAAGAGAGACACCTGGAATGGAAGAACCAGGGGAGTAACCCTCACCCGAGGAAATCGCAAACCCGTGTGGAAATTGGAGCTAGAGGCCCTATCGAATCAGGAAGAATGGGATGAGGAGCCACCGGCCGATGACCGAATGAGACGGTACATCAATCGCCTAGTGCGGGAAGCCCTGGAGAACCTCGACATGGGGGATGCACAAAGACGACAACGCAGGAGAGCGAGGGAACCAGAAGGTGAGAGAACCCGAGCCGCCACCCTGGATTCAGTGGAGATTGAGCGGGAAGAGGGACAAGCTGAAGAACCAGCAGCCACACCAGGTACCCGTCCCTTAAACGCCCCGGATCAGGGAATTAACCCTGGCCAACCCAGAAACATACAATTACAGAGGAAGGTTCCGCCCTTGGGGGTAAAATTCGATGGAGACCCCCAGATATTGGGATTTTTCCTGGCACAAGTGCTCACCTACATGCAAGAATATGGACAGGATTTACCAACCCAAGGGTCCCGGGTGCGAATTGTCACCCTAGCTCTTGAAGGGGCAGCAGCCAGATGGATGGTAACGCTCCACAACGTTAATGCCCCAGAATTAAGAAACTTAGATCGCTTTATGACGGCCTTACGCCACCGTTTCGAGGACCTGCTTGCCGATAGAAAAGCCCGGGACCGCATCAGAGTCGTGAAACAAGGTCGTCGCCCGGTAGCAGAATACACCGAGGAATTTCGTGACCTGGCCGGCCGGGTAGATTGGCCAGAGGATATCTTAGTCTGCTGGTTCAAAGATGGACTAAATGATGATCTATACGCTGCCTGCCTGGCCCGTGGGGCCCCAAACCTCTTGCATGAATGGTACATGATGGCAGAGGAGGCAGAGATAGACATGACTCGGAACTGGCACCGTGCTGGTAAGTTTTGGAAAAGATCCCCACCCCTGGGGAAACGGGAAGTTTTCAAACCCCAATCCACCATGACTCCAAGAACGCCTGGTTGCTTTAAGTGTGGAAAGGAGGGACACCGCACAGCAGAATGCCACTCGAAGACTCCTGCCAGAAAGCTAGACCACCCATCAGGGAGGAAACCCACAACATCCAGCCCTCGAGGGAAGGAGACTGGCCTGAGGGGCCGAGTAGATGTGGGATTCTGACCCCCTCCCAAACCTGAGGAAGAATCCCAAACGCTCCGAGGGGACCTGAGCCAGTCCGAAAGTGATCCAGAGGATGACCCGCTGGTAAGCAATCCAATTGAACCAATCACCCTACCCCTGAGACTGTTTATCCCCAGCCAAGGGAAGGGGGAGGAAGTTACAGCGTTGCTGGACTCGGGATGCACTCGATGCCTAATCAAACCCGCCCTTGCAGATAAATTGAGAATCCAACTGAAAGAAATGGAAAATCCCATCGCTTTCTGCCAATTAGATGGAACCATAGCGGGGGGGGAGCCAGCCAGGTTTACCACAGAACCATTGAAATTAAGACTAGGAAAACACAGGGAGATGCTCACATTCATTGTAGCCCCAGGGATGGAAGAGCCACTAGTTCTGGGTCTCACATGGCTACAGAAATGGAATCCAAAAATAAATTGGAGGACAGGAACCATAAAATTCCAGAGAGATGTAATATTTGCAAAAAGCTCAGAGGAAAGGATAAAGAATGGGGAAGAGAACAGAGAATCAGCCATGACCGGACAGTCTGTGAAACCCATTAACATCCCCCATGAGTACCAGGATCTGGCCCAAGCATTTAGTGAGGAAGCTTGTGATGAACTCCCACCTCATCGAGCCACAGACTGTGCTATCGAAATCCTACCAGGGGCTAAACTCCCAAAACCACAAATGTACTGCATGTCTCCCAGAGAACTGAAAGAACTCAGAGCATTTATCGATAAAAACTTAAAGCGGGGTTTCATCGAACCCGCCAGACCAAAAATAGCGGCCCCAGTGTTATTCCGTGAAAAGAAAGATGGCTCCATGCGTCTTTGTGTGAATTATAAAAAATTGAACTGCATTTGCATAGAAAATATGTATCCACTCCCCCTCATGAAGGACATGTTAGCCCACCTCTCGAAAGGAAAATTTTTTTCAAAGTTAGACCTACGGGAAGCATATTACCGCATCAGAATAAAGGAAGGGGATGAGTGGAAGACAGCTTTTAACACACCATTGGGATGCTACCAATTTAAAGTGCTCCCTTTTGGACTGCAAGGAGCGCCTGCAGTGTTTATGCAATTGATCAATGAAACCCTTCATGAATTTTTATTTAAAGGGGTTTTAGTTTATCTTGATGATATTTTAATCTACACGGAAACGATGGAAGAACACATCAAGCTACTCCGTGCAGTCCTCACAAAACTCTTAGACGCTAAACTATATGCAAAACTCTCCAAATGTGAGTTCCACCAAGAGAAAATTGACTATTTGGGGTACAGAATATCCCATGAGGGAATAGAGATGGACCCACAGAAAGTGAAAGCTGTATTGGACTGGGATCCACCCCACACACGCAAACAATTGCAAAGTTTTCTGGGGTTTGCAAATTTTTATCGCCAATTCATTCCAGCTTTTGCAAACATCGCCCTCCCTATCACAAACTTGCTAAAAACGAAGGGGGGGGGGGAAACCCAAGCCTAGGCAACCCCTCATCTGGACAATGGAATGCCAAGCAGCATTCGAGAAACTCAAACGCCTGTTCGCAGCAGAACCGGTCCTTAAGCACCCAGATCCCGAACAACCTTTTGTCATCCAAGCAGACGCCAGTGATGTTGCAGTTGGGGCAGTCCTCCTCCAAAAGAATGAAAGTGAACAATTACAACCATGTGCTTATACATCTAAGAAACTGACGGAAACCGAGCAAAGATGGGCTGTATGGGAGAAAGAGGCATATGCTGTGCGGTGGGCAATGCTCACATGGAGACATTTCCTGGAAGGAAACCAAATCCCCTTTGAAGTATGGACTGATCACAAAAATCTGGAAGCTCTGAGAAATCCACGGAAACTCTCCGAAAAACAAGCAAGGTGGGCTCGATATTTTGAACGTTTTAATTTCACTCTCAAATATTTTCCTGGGAGAAAGAATTTCTTAGCAGATGCACTGTCCAGGAAACCCCAATACAACAGCAAAAAGATTGAAGTTATAAAACCGATGATCCAACCGACCCAACTAGCAGCCAAGGTAATCACTCGGGCACAAGAGAAAAAAAAATCATCCCTGACTGAAGACACAACGACGTCAATATTTAAGGAGGCACTACTTAAAGATGATTGGTTCCAGGCTAACAGAAACATGTGCTTACTCAAAGATGGACTGGCTTGGGTAGAAAACAAGCTTTATGTCCCTGCAAGCCAGAGAATGGAACTCATGAAACGCTGCCACGACTCCAAAATAGCAGGACACTTTGGTTTTGTAAAAACCCTGCACCTCATCAAAAGACAATTTTGGTGGCCGTCCCTCAAAAAGGACATTGAAAACTATGTTGCGAGCTGCCCCGTCTGTGCTGCTGCAAAGAGAAGACAAGGAAAATATCCTGGACTTTTACAAACAGTAGCAGACCCTTCTGCTCCTTGGAAAGAGATCTCTATGGACTTTATAGTAGAACTTCCCGAAAGTGCTGGGAATACTGTCATTTGGGTTGTAACTGATCTTTTTTCCAAACAGGTTCATTTTATTCCATGCCAAAAGATCCCAACTGCCAGATCATTGGCAAAGATGTTCCTAATACACATTTATCGCCTTCATGGAGCCCCCCAACGAATTATCTCAGATAGGGGTGTTCAGTTCACATCCAAATTTTGGCGGGCGTTTTTAAACCTATTAGGCTCCATCCAGGGATTATCGTCTTCGAACCATCCCCATACGGATGGAGCATCAGAGAGAGTGAATTGTGTATTAGAACAATATTTAAGATGTTTTATTAATCACCAGCAGGACAATTGGACTGACCTTCTTCCTTTTGCAGAGGTAGCATACAATAACTCAGTCCATAGTAGCACAGGGTTCACCCCATTCCACGTAGCAATGGGCCAAGAATTCAACCCCATGCCGGAACTACCCACCAAAGAACCTGAAATCCCCTCCCTTAAGGAGTGGATGGATAATTTACAAGCCATGTGGCCAGTGGTAAGATTATCTCTACGGGAAGCTAGAGCAGTTTACAAAACTCAAGCAGACAAAAAACGCTGTGAACCTAAACCTTTCAAGATTGGAGACCGTGTATATTTGTCCACAAAATTCTTAAAATCATTACAACCTTCTAAGAAATTAGGACCAAAATTCATTGGGCTATTCCCCATCTCCAGAATTATCAACCCCGTGACGGTAGAGCTTCATCTTCCAAAAACTCTTAGGCAGATTCATCCAATATTTCACTGTAGCTTGCTCAAACCGGAGATCACTTCAAACCTCAGACCCCCCCTTCCCACACCCCCAACCCCCATCATGATACATGGGGAACAACATTTTGAAATTAAAGACATCCTTGATTCACGCACTTACCGTGGATCCACACAATATTTAGTAGCTTGGAAACACCTTCCTTCCTCAGAAAGTGAGTGGGTAGCCAAAAGACATGTAAAAGCACCCACATTACTACGAAAGTTCCACCTAAAATACCCTGATAAACCGTCCTGAACTGCACATGTAACACATGATTTTTGTTTTTCCAGGTAGACCCATCTGTTTTTTAAAGGAGGGCAGGATGTCAGATCCGTGTATCTGTCATTTCTTCAGAGGAAGAAGAAAAGGGGGGGGGGGAACTGATAAAGAAATCCTTTCTTGATGTAACCTGAATATATTTAACCTTATATCGAATATGCACACCCATACATGATACAATGGGGGGGAAAGAAGCCAGATGGCCAGAATCTAACACCTCTGAGAGGCACAGCCAGGAGATGAGGGGTCCATAAAACTCCACAATGAAGTGCTCTGGGAAATCTCCAAAAACAGTCCGTTCTAAAAAGGGGGTGGGGGAGGAAGTTAGGTACGTCTTGGGAAAGCTACATGAGAAAAAACCTTCCAAAAAGGGAAGGATCCCCTCCCAGAGGGGCTGGGAGGGGAATTAACATATTGGCTTTTGTTTCCCTAAGTAAACATTGGGATGGGGGGGGGGATTCTAAACTCCCTTATCTATCACTGTATGCCTGAGGGACCTCAGACGCTGCTTTGAGTTCCTACTGGACTGTCTCATCTCAATAAAGGATTCCTTTTGATAAGTTCGGTTTTCAGAAGTTCATTCTTATTGTTTGAATGGGAAGAAGTTCCGTAGCCTGACACTGGGATCACGTAATCAACATTAACCTTCCCAGCTAGTTTCCAATAAGCAAAGTCAATGGGGAAAACCAGCTTTGCTTAATAACTGCATGATTCACTTAGTGACTGTTGATTTGCTTAACACCTGTGGCAAAAGAGGTCATTAAATGGGGCACAACTCAACTTTCTAGTCTAGCAGTGAAAAATTTGGGCTCAGTTGTGGTCATACATCAAGGACTACTTGTGCTTTAATTTGGGGAATGTGGAAATTTTGAGCTTGCCCTCTAAATCTAACTTGCCCTCCCCAGAGGGGCATGCTCCAGATTAATTTGGACTACTAATTCCATCATTCTCACCCAGCATGGCTAAATTCAGGATTGCATGTCCCAACATACCTGGAGGGCATTAAGTTGAAAAACAATAGTTTGAATCTTTCCAGAAGGGCTAGGCATGAGGCACCTGCTTCTTCTTGAATATTTTGAAGACACTTTTAATATCCCCGTCATTTCTTTGCAACAGGGGATAAAAGGAGATCCAGGCCTGCCAGGACCAGATGGAGCTCCAGGAAAACCCGGAATAGATGTGAGTTGTTGCTCAGCTCAAAATCTGAACTGCAGTTCAGCATATCCACGAGACTTTGGGTTCTTATTTAGAAGATTATGTTGCTTCATATAAATATGCAAATGTATACAAGCACATGTTTCTTTAGATTGTGTTCCATTCCACCTCAAACCTTAATTTGACTTTAGCAGATTCCTTGATTATTCCTGGCTTATCTTCAGGGCTTCAGCCAAGCTTCTGCTTCTCTCTACAAATGCTGGTTGATACCCTCAAACTGATCCCTCTAATTTTTCTTATCCTTTTTCTTATTTCTTCTTCTTCTTTTTTGCAGGGCCTTACGGGAGCTAAAGGGGAGCCAGGCCGTGTTGGAAGACCAGGTCCCAAAGTGGGTAACTGTTTTTTCTGCCTGGGGGAGAGATTTTGATGCATGTAATGTGTTGAAGTCACCAAAGCATTATTCCTCAGCTTGTTACTTCTCATGTGCTGGGACTAAAACTCCAGATTTTATTTATTTTATTTATTTATTTTTGTCAAAATAATAGGCATAAGTGCTTACAAGATAATAGGTATAAGTAAAAACATAGTTATGAATATAAGGATACATATAAGAAAAATAAAAAAAGAAACAATAGGACAGGGACAGTAGGCACGTTGGTGCGCTTATGCACGGAAAGGGGTGAGGTCAATAGTAGACAGTCTAAGGTTAAAGTTTTTGGGGTTTGGGTACCCCCACCAGCTGTGATCTCATATGGAGGGAGGAAGAACTGTTTGAAGAAATGTATCCCAGGATCCATGATTGACTTCAGCTTTTGATCCTGCTTTCTAACTCCATGGCTATTATTACTACTGCTGAAGAATGAATGGGAAAGTTCCCTGTGACTGTTAGGCATGGGAGAAGAGTTAGGTCTTCACTACTAACTGGGACAGATTGTATCTTCTGCATCCTCCTTAGTTTAGTTTAACTTACTTTATTGTCATTGCACCTCCTACAACGAAATCAAACACCATCTTCAGTGCATATCATGATCATGATCATGACCATGAAAATGAACACAAACACACATCCTTCACACTCCACACATTGAATTGAAAATCCCCAACCCGGCACCAACCCTACACTATGCAGTAGAATTCAAAAGAGCTACTGCCCTGGGATAGAAGCTGACTTCAGCCTATTTGTGCTTGTTTTTATTATTCTGTACCATTTTCCGGATGGTAATAGTTAAAAAAAAAAAGGGTGCTCAGGATGAGATGGATCTTTAAGGATGTTTTGAACTTTCTTAAGGCAGTGGGAACTGCAAAGCTCTTCCAAAGAGGGGAGAGGGCAACCAATGATCTTCTGGGCAATGACGTTAACCCTCTGGAGTGCTTTCCTATCTGCCACTGTGGCAAACCATACAGAGGTGCAGTAAGTTAAGATACTCTCTATGATGTAGCAGTAGAAGATCACCAACAGTTTTTCATTCAGTTGCTGTTTTTTGAGAAGTCTCAGGCGGTATAATCTCTGCTAGGCCCTTTTGACCAGGGCTGCAATGTGGGCACCCCAGGTCAGGTCCTCTTTTATGGTAACATCCAGAAACTTAAAACTGGTCACTTGCTCCACTCGGTCTCGGTCTAAGCAAGGGCTGGATGTCTGATCTGTTCCTTCTATAGTCCACTTAAAGCTCCTCAGTCTTATTGATGTTGAGGACCAAGTTATTGTTTCCACATCATGAAAGCAACCATTGGTCCACCTCATCTCAGTAGGCAGACTCATCCCACCCACCCCCGGAGATGAGTCCCACCACTGTTGTATCATCTGCAAATTTAGTAATAGTATTACTAGCATGAGTGGGAATGCAGTCATGCACATAAAGAGTATAGAGTAAGGGACTATTAGGGAGCATGCGTAAGCGCACCAACGTGCCTACCGTCCCTGTCCTATTGTTTCTTTTATTTTTCTTATATGTATCCATTTCATGTATTTATAACTATGTTTATTCTTAGACCTATTATCTTGTAAGCGATTGACAAATCAAATTAAAATAAACAGCAACCCTGTGGTGTACCAGTGTTAAGAATAAGGGCTGAAGAAGTATGATTACCTAATGTGACCCTCTGTGAGCAGCCAGACAGGAAATCCATAATCCAAAGGCAGATTGAATGAGAAAAGCCAAGGTCCTGAAGTTTAAACACTAGTCTATGTGGAAGAATTGTATTAAATGCAGAACTAAAATCTACAAAAAGCATCCTCATATAGCCCCCCCCCCCCCCCCCCCCCACTGTTCTAGATGTTCTCATCTACTCCTTGCTGATGATGGCAGCTGAAAAAAAAATCTAGGTCTCTCAGATGGTGGCAGATCAGGTTTGGGACCTTGAAGCTGAAGCCTGCATCTGCTCATGTAATAAATCTTTGTCCCAAAGGTGCTTTTTTTTTTCCCAAGAGGCAACTGAATTTTCTGGTTTTTCTTTGAAGAGGTTTCGCTTCTTATCCAAGAAGCTTCTTCCGCTCTGACTGGATGGCGGGGAGTGGAAGGATTTATACATCTGGCAGACAGATGGCCATTTGCATAATTTTAGAGAGTCATTGAGGCCTCTTGGAGGTTTATCTATGTCCTCAGGGTCACCTGAGTGGTGCAAATGGCGTGGAGCCTTCTTGGAACTTCTGAAAGGACTGTGTTGCAGATTGGAGATAGATGTATATTCAATTTTAACATACATGGCCTCTTTGACCACTCTTTCAAACCAATGGTGGACTCTGCTATCTTCAAAAGAATGGCTTTTGTCTTTAAATTGTAGATAGGCTGCTCAACCTTGTCCTGATGGGTTTGTTCTCCTATATTGTGCCATGCATTTATGAAGTGGGTTGGGTTTTTTTGTCTTTCAAAAAAAAAAAAAATGAACCTAGTTGCCTCTTTTAAAAAAAGCACCTTTGGGACAACCATGACCTGGATGACTGAGAATCTCCATAGACAAATAAGTCTTTGGAAAACCTCTGAAATTGGAAGTTGAATCAAAGTCTTGTTTTGTGGCTCCTGCACATCAATTTTCACTTTTCTCTTGTGATGATGCAGGGCCAATCTGGACTTCCAGGACCACCGGGGCTCCCAGTAAGTGTCTGCTTTTCTTTACACGCGCTGGAAAAGAAAATACCTCTATTGTACACAGTAATGACAGATAACTTTAATGCAGCTGGGAGAAATCACGGTTTTCCAATCATGGCTTGAGTTTTGATCTAGCCAGGATTTGAATAAGCCAAAACCAAGCCTTTGCTTATGATATTAGATTGTTAACAATACTATCCCACAAGAATGCAAATTTCTTTGAACTTGGAGAGAACTAGAATTTTCTGACTCATTTGGCAACAGGTTCTCAGAATGGAGTGCTCAAACACCTTTTGGCCTCAGAACGTTCCAATGGAGAACAGAATTGAACCCTAAATATCTACACAATCCATATTTAATGCAGTGCCACTGGGTCCAATTCACATCCGCCAGGTATTCTTAAAAAATTAAGTCATGAGTGACTTCAGCCAAGGAATTAATTTCTCTCCTGTCATAAGAGTGTTTCATGATAGGTCATGCTCAGCATGGTGATAATTTTGTGAGAATTTCTTGAATATGTTCTCAAATTTTATGTATGCCCTGGTTGAAAAGTTACAATCCCACTAATTCAGTGAATTCTGATTGGAGAAAAGCAAGACGTTTTCTAACTCTTGGAAATTTTGGTGCCAGTGCTACAGTGCTTAAGTTTTCAGCAGTTGACCTGCATTGAAAAATGACATTGTATCTGTCTGTTTCAGGGACCCGGATTTCCAGGATCTCCTGTAAGTGTGACTTGTGACATGTTGGGTTACCCTATGTGGTAGGTAGTGTGCTTGATGACAATAAAGAAGGAATTTGCTTGGTTCTCATTTAAATGCAAAGCAATCGGAGACTCCTGATGTATCTGGAGTCCATTCATTTGATGACCATTTGAAATTACAACGGTGCTGGAAAATGTGGCTTATCAGTCCTCGACTGTCACAGCATCCCCATGGTCACCTGATTACATGAACCAGGCACTTGGCAACTAGAATGCATTTATGACCGTTGCCAGGTCCCGGGATCCCCTAATCACCATTTGTGACCTTCCCAACAAGCTTCCGATAAGCAAAGCCAGTGGGGGAAGCTGGACTTGCTTAACGACCGCATGATTTGCTTAACAATTGTGGCAAAAAAGGTCATAAAATCAGGCACGACTCACTTAAAATTGCCTTGGTTAGTAATGGAAATTCTGAATCCAATTGTGGCCATAAGTCAAGGACTATCAGTATTCAGAGCCAGAAATTGAATAAGAAGGAGATGGAATCCAATCAACGCAGCAAGTAGTCCTCAATTGAGCCCAACATTTCTCTTGCTGAACGAGACATTTGTTAAGTGAGTTTCCCCCTGTTTTATGACCTTTCTTGCCACACTTGTTAAGTGAATCACACTTGTTAAGTTAGTAACATGGTTGTTAATTGAATCCCCACTGACTTCGTTTGTCAGAAGGTGACAAAAGATGATCATATGATTCTGGGACACTGCAACTGTCATAAATATTTCCAAGCATCTGAATTTTGATTGTGTGACAATGGGGATGCTGCAATAATCATAACTGTGAAAAATGTCACTTTTTTTCAGTGCCGTTGTAAATTTGAACAGTCACTAAGTGAACTGTTGTAAGTCAAGGACCACCTGTAGTTAAACAGATCTGATGCATGGATTAATTTGGTGTCCTGGCACAAGTACAACCCTTATTTTTTTCCAACTGGAATATGATGTTTTGAAATCAAAGCAAGGGAGATTTGCAAGTCTGCGTGCCTTCTTCTAGCAACGAAACAGTGGGAGGAGAAGTGCTTTCCTTTCTGCCTGAGATTTTAGGCAGCTTATTAGTCATGTTGACAATCTGATTCAGCACCAGAGAATTTGGTATGTGCTGCTAAATGCCCAGAACTTTGCTGACCCAAGCAGAATTCGGTGCTCTTGGATGGTGATCAAAAGCTGAAGTAGCAAACCAGGTGATCTTCCCTGTACAAAAGGAGCACACGGTGATTTTTTAAAAGATACTTTCCAATTTTAAAAGAAGTTAATAGGAGGTCAGCAAAACCAGCAGCCTTAACAAAGTATTTTATTTTTAAAAAATAATTACTACCAACCTGCCTTCAATCAAGGACCTGTATTCTACATGAGTCAAAAAGAGGGCTGTGAAAATATCTATAGACCCCTCACATCCTAGACATAAACTCTTTCAACACCTACCCTCAAAACGACACTATAGAGCACCGCACACCAGAACAACTAACTAGACACAAGGACAGTTTTCCCGAATGCCATCACTCTGCTAAACAAATAATTCCCTCAACACTGTTCAACTATTGCAAAGTCTGCACTACTATTACTATCAATCTTCTCATCACTCCTTATTGCCCATCTCCTCTCACTTGTGACTGTATAACTTTGTCGCTTGTATCTTTACGATTTATATTGACTGTTTACTAGTATGATTTGATTGCTTATTGTATCCTATGACTATTATTAAGTGTTGTACCTGATGATTCTTGACTCTTGATGAATGTATCTTTTTTTTTATGTACACTGAGAGCATTTGCACCAAGACAAATTCCTTGTGTGTCCAATCACACTTGGCCAATAAAATATTCTATTCTATTCTATTCTATTCTATTCTATTCTATTCTATTCTATTCTATTCTATTCTATTTTCAACCATGCTTTTTGGCACCACTGCAGGTAGTCCTTGGCTTACGATTGTAATGGAGCCTGCCCATTACGGTCATAAGATGCAAAACGTGACTGACTCAACTTCATGATTTTTTTTTGCGGTGGTCATTTGGTTGTTAAGTAAATCTGCAATTGTTAATTGAATGCAACAGTCGTTAAGCAAACCCACTGTATGAAATGGGGTATATTTGCCGAAAAACTGAAGTAAACACGGCAAAAACATTGTAAACTGCAGTCAAGTGACTGCTGGATGCTACAAACAGCCATAAAGATGGGCTGGTTGCTGAGCCCCACAAAATGCAATCATGTGGGAAGGGGGAGCAACTATCAGAACTTAAGAACCAGGTTGTAAGTACCTATTGATGTCTTAAGTCAAGGACTGTCTGTAAAATATATTCTTGGAATGGTAAATTGCTGTTTTATGATGGGCTGTACCCATGCTGTAAATAAGCAAGTCCCCCATGGATGGATGTCAGCAAGGGGGCAAGTGGCAAAGCTTATACCATGACACTAATTCTCCCACTAATTGTCCTTAGAATCACAGAGCTGGAAGGGACCTCAAAGTATTCTATCCAACCTTCTGCTCGAGACAGCAGCCTTATACCATCCCAGTCAAGTGATTGTCCACCCTGCAAGGATGTTAGGGCAGGATCAAAATTTGCATAGTGAAATCACAACATGGCTTTTGCCATACTTCTCCCATGGCAGCCATTGTGTGAATATATTTGCTACATACTTTGATGTGCTTCTGGCCCAAACGATTTGCCATCCCTGTTATAGATATGCATTATCATAATGCAAGATTGGTTTTGAAGGATCATTGCTGAGCAACATGGGATCTGTCTGGCATACAGAAGTTTGCAGCATCAGTTCCTTCCTCTCCAGATAGGAGCAAGAAAGATACCATGCTGAAACCCTCAAGAGTTACTAGGCTAAGTAAAATGAAGCTCTGATATGATATAAGGCAGCTTTCAGTCTTCCTATCAGCCAGAAGAAGAGCCATCTAGTCTTAATTTTGGAGAGCTTTCAATATTTGTCTTTCATACTTCAACCAAGCAAACCTTTTCTGCAAAGGAAAAAGTCCAGCTCAGCCTGCATGGTGAAATAAATCCTCCTTCATGTCCTTCACTCTCTTATTCCTTCATCTAGAGTGCATATGGTAAAAATAGCCCCCCTCCCTTTTTTCATGTCTCAGGGCCCCCCAGGTCACATTGGACTTCCTGGAGAAATGGGACCTTTGGGACTTAAGGTAAGAATTCAGTTGAGATCTATACCTATTCCTTGGGGTAATTGAGTTGTCTAAAAGTGTTCTGGAATCAGTTCCTGGGTACATATTGCAGAATGATGATATGATGAGGGTCCTTATAAGAAACAAGATAGAAAGATGGATATAGGATGGATGGATAGATACAATATTGGATGGGTGGATGGATGAGTATGATATTGGATGAATGGAGAGATAGAGGGATGGAATATTGGATAGATGGATGGGTAAAAGAATATACTGTATATTGGATGGGTGGAACAATGGATAGATGGAAGAATTGAGGGATGCATAGATTCAATATTGAACGGATGGATGGCGGCCATTCAGAGACTTCTCTGGAGCTCTTCATTGGACAGAATGTTCCAGGCAGAAAAGCAAAATTTTCCAGAATGAGTGAACAAACAAGGTTCACTTCTTCCAATTTCCCAAGTCTTTTAGCCATGAAATTTAAAGTTGGTCTCAAGATGGACATGTGTCAGCCTGAATGTCTTATTCCATGGTGGATGTTGCCTGTACTCAATTATATTAAACAGAGGTAACAGTAATGATGGCTAATGTACTTCATTCCAGATCTGGAAGTAGATTTACTTGCTTTTTATCTGTAGAAAAGATATATTGCGTCTTGAGATATGCATCAGGATATTTGTAGCAATTGTCCAGAAAATACTAAAAATAAAAAATAAGCTGATACAAAAATGTATTTTAGAGGCAACATATATATGTAAACCTATATATAACTAGGTTTTATATATATAGTTACTGCCACCATATGGCTGAGTGTAATTGCATCTTTTGAGACTAACTCCACAAATAAGGGGAGAGAGAATGAAAGATTCGGAAAGGGACCCAAATTAGAAATTAAAAAATAAAAGCTACCCAATTTCTCCCTCTTTCTTTTCCTAGGATCAGGACTGTGCATGCTAAATGAGTTAAATTAAATTAGATAATGCAAATCTTGTGTTCAGAATAGGTTGGTTCTGCATCCTGCATAATTTACATCCTCATATCAGTATTCTGAAAATAAATATTGCACAAGTTATTCTGTTGTATTTTAAAATAAACTATTGAGCAAAACTTTGTTCTGCTTTGGGCAGGAGGCAAAAGTAAAGTTCTAGAATAGAAGACCAGTCCCAGAAATCATTCTTTTCCCACTCTAAATGGCCTAATATTTCGATTTTCCCTTGGTTTTTTTAATCTCTTCCTTCTCTGCTCTCCTGGTTGCCTCCTTGACTATCTGCTTCACAGCTCAGGTGGCAATAGGAGAGCCATCCTAAGCAGTGTGTCTCAACCTTGGCAACCTGAAGATGGGTGGACTTCAACTCTCCTTTGCCAAAGTTGAAAAAGGATGATTCTAAGAATTGTGGATATTGCTCCTGGTGCCCATTCTTAATGATTGTGGATGCCCACAATGGAAGCCTTGCTGGAGAAGTTGTGAGTGGTAGCTTGTCTTTTGGACTTTCCTGCTGGAATGATTTTCTGCTTCCTATTGTGTTTTTTAGGGGGAACGTGGACCAGATGGACCACAAGGGCCTCCAGGACCACCCGGAAAGCCAGTAAGTCCTCATCAGGCTCCAAAAACTAAGAAAGACAAGTGAAGTTGTTCTTATTTTATTGTTCCTCACCCATAGCCAGAATCTTGATAAACTCAAGCATGATAACACCCCCTAAAGGCATATAGTTTGGGAACTATTAGGGAGGAGCCAACTTCACCCTCTTTCTCTCACACAAGCTATCTGAACTGAGCTGTTTCTTGCTTCTCTGGCATACAGCCTCTCCCTTCTGGGAATCCAGACTACATTCCATCATAGCTCTGTTGCTACTGATTTGGTGCTTTACCTAGTATGAGAGTAGTATGAGAGTGAGTCATTTATAGATTTGAGAGTAACATCTAGTGAACAATTAAGTATCAACACCCATCATATATCCAAGAACTGAATTTACTCTACGTTTTGACCACAGATCTCATTCCTATTTTTGATCCAGGCTGTAAAATGGGTTACCAATTGCTGTGCGTATCCTTCAGTTACATTTAATGGGGAGGCTTTCACCATTAAATGACTGTGCCTCAGGGGGTGGGATCCCTCCTTTCTATTTCTCCTATTTTCCACTGCCACTCCCTGCATCGTTTTCCTTATCAGAAAAAAAAAAAAACCGCTAAGAGAAAAAGATGGATCAATTTCATGGTGCCTTTTGATCGGAGGTGCTAAAAGCCTTCAGTCTGGATAGTCATAGCCATAAAAAACTTTTCTTTCAGTTAAAAATGAAAAGTAACCTTCCCCCTCCTTTTTTTTTGCAAGTGAGAAAATGTTTTGCATTTTTGACGGCTTTATGCTTTCTTATATTTTTCAAGGGCCCGATTGGTCGTATCCAAGGAGCCGAGGGCAGTGCTGATTTCGTGGTAAGAAGGACTGCATTTAATTCCCATTTCAAAACAAAGCCATTCACATTCACATTTTAATAGAAGGACAATTAAAGCGTGGACGAAAGGGAGTGCAACCAGAGTTGCAAGTTTCTTTTTATTATAGCCATTCTCAATACAAATAGTTTCAACCCTTATGTGGAGTTGATTTCCTGGCCTTCACTACTTTGGGGTGGCAAAATCAGTCTTTCCTGTTTGATTGTGCCGTATCTCCACCCCCTTATTATATTTCTGTGAATTAGAGAGATGCCTGTTTAAGCCTCTTTGGTATATTTCCTGTTTATTGTGACTTAAATATGTGTCATCCCTCGTTGCTTTGGTAATGGATCTTATATATTTCCTGTTGCCTTCCTTAGCTCTACAAAATAGGTCAGTTAGACTTGTAGTCTAATCCAGCTTCTGGGTGTCCTTTAGGTTCTTCTGGTCTAATATTCTTTCCCTTCTCAGTAACATAAAGCCAGTGAATTTCCTAATCACCCAGAATGGTATCTGTATAAGATTCCAACAATTTCATCTTAGTTGAATATCTTAGGCAACCAAACCATTGATGTTTTGGAAGGCTGGCTAGCTTTTATTACCAGCTTTTCTTTTCATTTCCTTCCCTCTCTCTTTTTCTTCCTCTCTCTCTCTCCTCCCTCCCTCTCTTTCCTTCCTTCTTCCACTATTCCTTCCTCCACTCACTCAGCCACTTTTCCTCCTCCCTCCTCTCACCTTCTTTCCCCCAATCCCTTCTATTTCTCTTATCCCTCCCTCCCTCCCTATTTCTATAGCCACCTAATTCAACCAAGTGACTCTTGCAGTTATTGCTATCCCAATTGCTACTTGGATGAAATCTCAGATTATTTTCTTTCCCCCTCCTTTCCCTTCATGGCCTGCAGTGTCCAACCAACTGCCCACCTGGACTCAAGGGACCTCCAGGTTTACAGGGGTTGAAGGTAAGGATTTCTCTGCTCCATGATCTGTGGATGTTGCTTTGTTAGCGATAATTGCCGTACAGACTTTAGTATCGTGAAGAGTTTCTCTAGGTTAAGCACCCATGGATGTCACACTGGTTAATCTAAATTAGCTCCCACCCCTAATTGTGACTCTTGAACAAAGAAAATATTAATCTATATTACTGAAACTGCCAGTAATATAGATTAATATTTCCTGCTGTTTAAGAGTTATCAGAAAAACCTGGCTATATCATGTGGGAAACAAGCAAGGGACATTGGTTAATTTTAATAATACTGTATTGTTTGGATCAAATATTTTTATTTGATGAAAATATTTTTACTGCCGGTTCTGTGGGCGTGGCTAGGTGGGCATGGTCATGTGACTGGATGGGCGTGGCTTTTTTGCCCCTGCTCTGTTTTTTTTTTGGCTTCCTGGGCCTCAGGGAAGCCTCCTGGGAGGCCATTTTAGCTCCCAGGAGACTTCCCAGGGGAGGCCCTGCATCCCCCCGCACCCCTTTTTGCCTCCTGGGCCTCAGGGAAGCCTCCTGGGCGAAGCAGTAAGACAGTGAGGGGGATCCCGGCACAGCTGATCATCGGAACAGCTGATCGTCAGGAGAAACAAAAAAGAAATACCGGTTTGGCCGAACTGGTAGAATACCACCACTGGTTTAGATAGACAGATAGACGGACAGTCAGAGAGATGATTTTTTTTAATTGAAACTTTTAAATAAGATAAAAACTAATACAAACTAATATAACACAAGGAAAAAAAAGGAAATGAAAGAAAAGGCAAAATATGCAAGACAGGAAAAAATTGAGATAGATAGGAAAAGAAGGAAAGGGAAAAATGGGGGAGGGAGACAAAAAACATTAAAAAGTGGCTTCCGATATTTTTCATCTATATATATATATAAATGCGAAAGACCACTCATGCGTCATCACAAAATCTCTAGAACCAAAAAGCCTACAAACTTGAAATTTGGCCCGTATGTTCCTCTTGGCTTCTAAGGGCTCACTAAGAAAGGGTTTTTCAAAATGACCATCAGAGCATTTAGTATTTCATATGTTACGCTCTGATGCTAAGGAGTTCTAGTACTCCCCCTCCCCACCTGAAAAGAAATCTCTTCTAAAGGCAAAACACAACCAAAGGAGAGGAGTTTCAGTTTCAGTTTCACAGCACCAAGCAGCTTTAGTACAGAACAGTTGAGCTAAGCCATGCCCAGGCTCCTTGCTGTCTCCTTCTTGCTCACACAACAAATACTGTTTCAGTTTCCAAACAGCCCTCAACTCTCTCACAGACACTAGCCAAATGAATACCAATGGATGCTGGTAGGCAGAGGCAGAATTTTTTCCCCTTATTTTCCTCCCCAAAAACTAAGCCCGACCACATACCATATTTTCCGGCGTATAAGACGACCGGGCGTATAAGACGACCCCTGATTTTCAGTTGACTTTTTTTCAAAAGTCGTCTTATATGCCGGAAAATACGGGTATTCAAAATTAAGCTGCAAGGATTTGTAAACTAAGATGCTTCTCCTTAAGTGTGTAGGCAAATACATTTTTATTCAATTCAATACAGTCAGCATTATAAATGAACTCTACAACTTTCTATTAATGACATATTTTTTAAAATTCCGGCCGCTACTCCGCGAAAGAAAACAGCCCGATCTGCCGCCACTAGAGCTCCGAAGGAGAGAATAGCAGCTAGAGAGGCAGAAGCCGGGCGACCTCCCGAAGGTGTCAAAGAAGAGCGAAGCGTCTCTTTCACAGGGCGGGTGAGCGGCTTAGAGCCGCCCTCTGTTATCCCTCGCTTCTCGCAGGAGGCAAACAAGACAGAGCCACGCCGGAAGCTCCCGGCTTTCCGTGGCGCCTCCTCCCTTGACGTCCCTTCCGTGCCGGCAGCTCCAGAGAAGCTCAAGGCGAGTGGGAAATCCTTGTCCTTGTGAACCGCTGCATTACCGGATCGAGCTGACTGGTTCGCTTCGCATCTCTCCCTTGCCTTGGAGGAAGCGCCCGCAAACTTATTCCTCGGCTCCCTCAAAGAGGAAACGTAAAAGCGCGCAAGCTTCACTCCTGCCGTATTTTCCAGCGTATAAGACGACCGGGCATATAAGACGACCGGGCATATAAGACGACCCCCGATTTTCGGTTGCCTTTTTTTCGTTTCAAAAGTCATCTTATACGCCGGAAAATACGGTAGTTTCGTAGAGAAGCACGGGTATTGAGCTAGTAGCAATTATAAGAAGAAATATATTTTAACTTCTCTCTCTAAAGTTACATTGTGACTCTCTTCTTTTCAAAATCTATCTTGTCTCATTATCGAAACCATAAATCATTTTCCACTTTTACGCAAAATATCCATAAGAGGCTTCCAGTCACCAGTTAATATAGATAATGTCTTCTCTTTAATCTAAGAAATCAAGGTTAATTTTATTAGTATTGTATTGTGTGCAGGAGATAAAAACTGAGTGAGAGAACCTTCTCCTTTTCGTATAACTTTTTCTATCCTCTTTCGCTATTACTAACTAAAGGTCAGTTTCCATTCTGATTAAAGGGGCTCTGTCTAGCTTTACTTTTGTATTTTTATTTGCTGATATATATTTTTTTATTTCTTTGTCTGTTTCTATATCACACTTAGAAACTGCCAGTCTCCCTCACCGAGCACCTCTGGGCAGTGTGTGGTAGGCATAAAAATAAAAGCTATATGTAAACATTATACTAGACGGCCGTTAAAACAAGTACAGATAATCCCCAACTTACGACCACACTTGAGCCCAAAATTTATGTTAAGTGAGAAATTCATTCAGTGAGTGAGTTTTGCCCCATTTTGCAACATCACTGCAACTGTTCAATCACTAACATGACTGCTAAGTGAATCTGGTTTCCCTATTGTCGGACGTTCGCAAAAGGGCATCATGTGACCTTGGGACACGGCAGCTGTCATAAATGTCAATCACGTGGCATCATAGGGATGCTACAATGGTCATAAATGTGAAAACTGATAAGTCACTTTTTTCAGTGCTGTTGTAACTTTGAATGGTCACTAAATGAACTGTGGTAAGTCGAGGACTACCTGTATGAAATAATTTTAAAAGTGGGAGAGGCCTGCAAGCAGTTCCCCAGCTGCATGCTCCTCTGTGATCCCCACGTGAGTTGACACAGGTAGGTCTTCAGGCATTTCCAAATGGCCAGGAGACCAGGGGGTCTGCCTCGCCCCTAGAGGGAGAAAGTTCCAGAGGGCAAGGCAACTGCAGAGAAGGCTCTCGTTCCGGACCCTGCCTGTCAGGATGCTTTCATTGATGAGATCTGCAACCTACTCTCCTTGCCAGATCCAGTGGAACGGGCTGATGTAATGGAGCAAAGACAGATCCATAGGCAACCTGACCCCATGCCATTTATTTAAACAGAATAACAGAGTTGGAAGGGACCTTGGAGGTCTTCTAGTCCAACCCCCTGTTCAGGCACTTCAGACAAATGGTTCTCCAATCCCTTCTTAAAAACTCCAGGTTTGGAGCACCCACAACTTCTGGAAGCAAGATGTTCCCCTGATTAATTAATTCCTGACTGTCAGGAAATTCCTCCTTAGTTCTAGGTTGCTTCTCTCCTTGATGTCATCCATTGCTTCTTGTCCTGCCTTCAGGTGCTTTGGAGCATAGCTTGATTCCCTCTTCTTTGGGGCAGCCCCTCAAATACTGGAACACTGCTATCATGTCTCCCCTTCTTCTCACTAGACTAGGCATATTCAATTCCTGCACAACTAACACCTCAGAAGGAAACCAGCACCCAATGCAGCTTGAGCTTTCCATGCACCTTTTATGATTGCTGGCCCTGATGAACCAGTCTCAATCTGCTTCCTTTCTCCTTTTATTTTCCTAAGAACTGTGGAGGGTCTTGTTTGAGTCATTTTCTCAGATCATAATTCTGGCCCACACTCAGATTTCTTTTATCAGACTGTTGTCTTGGTTGTGTCTCTTCCTTCTGTTCCTCAAGGTTATTCCTTCTTCCCATTACAAACCGTTGATTGGCATTTGTTTTGAAAGTTTGATTCGCTTTCCTTTTAGGGACACAGGGGCCGTCCAGGAGCTCATGGAGAGGCTGGAAGACAAGGCCGGCTGGTGAGAATGGAGATGCTTCATCCTCTCTTCATTTTTCTCTTTAACTGATTGAACATTAGCTATGGAAGATTAAAGGGCTTTGTTCCGATCCTGTACTGTTTTCTCAGCCTCTTGGGAGACTGTAGCTATCAAATTCCATCCCAAACTTTATTGCCAACCAAGCTGGTGGATGAGCATATAAGAAAGGCTCATCCAAGCCAACCAGGTTTACCAGCCAAAGAACTCTCAATCATGTAGCTCAGTGTTTCTCAATCTTGACTAAAGATGTGTGGACTTCAATTCCCAGAATTCCCCAGCCAGCAATTCTGTGAACTGAAGTCCACACATCTTAAACTGGCCAAGGTTGAGAAGCACTAATGTAGCCAGCTTTGTCTGCCAGTTAAACTTTGGGGGTACAGTGTATGTTAGCTTTCCTAAAACTGGTGCCCTCTGGGTACAGAGCAATTGGCACCCCCAAATTCATTGCCAACAAGACCACTGGGTCCATTTGACTGATAATTTGGAATTGGTATAATTCTGAAAATGTGTAGGGCACCAGGAAGATTTTCCAACAGGGAAACCTATATTGGTGTGATTGTAGTTAACAGTTTAAACAGCTGATTTCTAATTTTCTTGATTTGAAGCCCATGTCTAGATGTTTGTCCTTTCTATAGTTTTGATGCTTGTTTTTTTTATTTCCTAGGGTCCAAGTGGTGATGTGGGCCTGTCTGGAGAACAAGGCAGTCAGGGTTCTCCTGTAATGTATTTAATTATTTCTACTTCTTAATCTCATTCTCTTTGCTCCAGATATTTTATTACTCTTGTGCCATAGACCCTCCTGTGGCCTTATTCCCCTTTTCCAGTCTCCCTCCAAGGTTGATAAGAAAAAACAAGAAATGGAAAAAGCTGGAAATGTATTGTTTTATTTTCGGAGCCTGACAAGCAAGCATAATTATTCAACTTTCTGACAATTTCTAAGCTTCCATATCTGATCATCTAGACATGGTCATTACTTACAATTGAGGGCATCTCTGTACATAACTAAATACTGAGAGCTCATAAATCCAAATAATATAACTTTTATTATACCATATATCACTATTTCTCAAGATTGGTATAGTAACTTTAATGTGTAGATTTCAACTCCCCAGCCAGCCTGTTGATATTTTTTGATATTCCATCTCACAACAGGATAAACAGGGTCAAAGCAGGAGGGTCCATTCATGGGAAGAAGATTGGTGGAAGTCAAGACCAACCCATCAGAGTTCTTTCCTTCTTTATGCACACTGCACATTTTAAAATATGCCTTCAGTGACCTCTTCTGGATGATGATGGTTTGTGTGTTATGATCATCCCAGTTTGCAGATTACATAATCCACTTTTGGTTTATCTTTCTTTCCCAGGGCCCAGAAGGTCCCAGGGGGCATCCAGGAATGACAGGATCAAAAGGGGAGATGGTAAGTGAATTAAACACTGAGGATTTGGGAGTTGATGTTACAATAACCCCCACCCTGGTTCCATGCAAGTCCTAGTCGTTCTTTAGGCCTGAAAGTCATGTGGGTGACTTTGGGCTTCTTGTTCTCTCTCAGCTCAACCTACCTCGTATGTTATTGTTGTGGAAAAAGAAGCAGGAGGAAAGAATATTAATAGTGATAATATTTCGACTTATATACCGCTTTACAGCCCTCTCTAAGTGGTTTTACAGAAGCAGTCGGTAGAAGCTTATCAGAGGGAGATCCAACATCTAAGGAGAAACTTTCTGAAAGTAAGAACTATTAATCAGTGGAACAGCCTATCTTCCAGAGCTGTGGATGGTCCATCGCTGGAGGTTTTCAAGAAGAGATTGAACAACCTTTTGTCTGGGGTGGTATAAGGACTCCTGTCTTGTTCAGGAGGTTGAATTAGAAGGCCTCCAACGTCCCTTCCAGCAATACGATTCTATGAGGATATTTAAAAAGATGCTAGGACTGAAACAATTAAATTGTCCTCATGAATGAGTTACATCACCAGGGATCCCTCTTCCATCTGGAATTCAACTCACAAAGGAATTTCTTTTATTGGGCACATTTTATAGCCATGCCCACCTCTCTTTCCTCCTCTACGCCAAGAGCTCCTCAGATTAAGAATCAGTAAAGGAAGGTTACAGATGAATGAGGATTACATTTCTAGGAGACACTGGGTGCCTGCTATGACCAAAAAGGGAAATAATTATCTGATTGGGATTAGAGTTGGAAGTTTATCATCTCACAGCTTACAATTCTTACATTCTTAATGAATGTTCCTTCTTTATGTATATTGAGAGTATTTACACCAAGACAAATTCCTTGTGTGTCCAATCACACTTGGCCAATAAAGTATTCTATTCTATTCTATTCTATTCTATTCTATTCTATTCTATTCTATTCTATTCTATTCTATTCTATTCTATTCTATACAAGAGGAAATAAAAAGAGGCACTATCTTTTAAGTAGCTCCTCTTCCAAGTCAATTAATTAAAGCTAATTAAAATGCAGGTCAACCACAAGATATTCTAACATACAAAAGTTTCAGTGTACTGCTTTTCAGGTACACAGTCTCTCTCATCTAGATTCTGTTTCTTGGATACAGAGCACAAATATTCAAGAAGACCCCTACTGTATTTAAGGGTCTCTCTTTGAGACCCTTGCCCGGGATGAGAAGGGGTATTAGAGATTGCAATTTGATGCAATACTAGTGATTATCTGTTATTCATTACTTGACTTCAAACTATCTCTAGGCTTCTTTGCTTCCAATAACCCTTAAGCAACATGCAGAACAAAACAAGCTAAAACATCAGATATAATAAATCAATTTCAGTAAAACCACATAGAGAAAAAGGTAACGATTCCCTTGAGTCACATTCAGCTGGTGGCTATAGGAACAGTTCCCTGCAGGTTTCTCAGCAATAGTTTTTTAAACTTCCTGGTCTAGCTAACATCCCATTGACTCCTACTCATTTCTTGTTCAAATATAGCTGGGTCCAGTCCTGCTTTAATTTCTGAGACCCACAAAGGCCACCTATTGATTATCTACCAGGACAATGAGAAAACCATTCATGTAATAAATATGAATGAAAATGGATAAAAAGAATAAAACATGTCAGATCTAGGAATAGTGTGAGTTAAGAGGGATACTTTGAAGAACCATTGAAAATATAACAGGGGTAAGAAGGGTTAGCATATATCAGAGCCTAGAGGAAGTAACCAAAATAGATATCTAGTAGTAATTTCCATGTAAATGTCTTGTAAGATTGGTACCGTCCTTAAAGTTTTCTTTGGTCTTAGTGGTTCAGCAGGCCTATAATGAAGGAAATAGTCTTTCAAGTCAGCTGACCCCAAGTTCCTTCAGATTTCATATATTCTTATTAGAAGAGAATATTTGTAGCTCAGGATGGAATTGAATGGTCCTTGGTGCTTTTTGAGCTGGGTTTTCTTGCAGCCATTTCATTACCCATGGAGGTAACATCATCAGTACTAATGAGTCTGGCATTTGTTTCCTGTTTATACTATAGACTATATACTGTTGTAATAGTAGCTTGACCTGCCAGTAAAGGACTGACAGATGAAGCACTTACGATGCGGCCTAGTTGGGTAATGCAAATTTCTGAAACAAAACAATCAAGCTCAGAGAGCATAAACGATCTCACATTAGGCTCCATGTCTTGACCAAGTCCTGTTCTATGCAGGTGATCAGTCTAGTTCCCTTAATCTCAGTAAAGGAAGCATAGTCTACTAGTAGCATCAAAATTTAGCATGGGGCTCTCAACAAATGTTGGGCATTATTTTCCATCATTCCCAGTCAACTGTCTGGAGTTAACGAGAATTGAAGCCCTACACCTCAATAATGCTCCCTTCCCAGGTCTACTTGTTTTCCCTCTGTACAATCCGTCACATATTAAATCTTCTGAATCCAAGTAAATTTGCACGATGGGACTTTTGTTTCCCAAGAGACAGGGTTGATCTGGAGAATTGCAGTCTCTCTCTTCTTCAAATTATCTGAGCTTGGTTTTCTTTAGAAGCTTCCTGAATTATTTTCTGCCCATCACTTGCCCTCAGGTCCACGGAGTTCACCAGAGTAAATATGGTGTAGAAGACTCTGAGCCTTATATGTTTAAATAAAGGCATGGTAAGATCCAGTCCATTCATCCATCAATTTCCATACCGCCCACCTCACCTAAGTGACTCTGGACAGTAATTAACCAAGTCAGAAATAGAATTAAAAGGTAGGGTTATGGTATTAAAATTTAAAACGGTGGAGAGAACTTACTTACAACATCAACATTCCCAGGGTTGCCTAACACTCTTCAACCCCTGTGCCAATTGGCAGAGCCACGGCTTGGCACTCTTTCTGAAGGTCAAAGAATAGAGGCTCATCTCACCTCTGGTGGTAAGGGAACAGTAACAGAATTGGAAGGGACCTTAGAGGTCATCTAGTCCAACCCTCTGCTGTAACAGAAGAGCTATACTATTTCTGATAAATGGCTGTCCAGTCTCTTCTTGAAAGCCTCAAAGTGCTGGAGCATCCACAACTTCTGAAGGCAATTTGTTCCACTGGTTAATTGTCCTCATTGTTAGGAATTTTCTCCTTAGTTCTAGGTTCTTCTCTCCTTGCTTAGTTTCCATCCATTGTTTCCTGTCCTGCTTATAGGTGATGGGGAAGAAGACAAATTACACGAATTGCAACAGTTGTGTTTTAATGGCATAATTGTGTTGGAATCTGGCAACGGATTGCAAGAGGGAGGGGCCAAAGAGCTAAAGATCCTCCTTAAAGTCTGGCAAGATTCCTACCTCTAGAGGAACAGCAATAAAGAAGCTATGCTGAACCACACATTGAGCTTAGTCTTGAGCCTGACAATGCTAGACTAAAGCAGATCAAATTCTGACGAGCTTTTAGAGATGATCCGTTCTGGATGGATGAGGTGCAGAGGAGTTGCTCATCCTCCTGGTTTGATACTGAGATTCTACAGGATGAGACTTCCCTTTTACTTTTTGTTTGTTTTCTTTTTTAGGGTCCTCAAGGTTACAAAGGCATGACTGGGAGTATTGGAGCTGTTGGTCCCCCGGTAATTTCTTTCTCTTATATGCTCATGTCTAATTTCTCATTAATGTTCATTTCCCTGCATTCTGCCTGGCTTGCTGTAAGGAGGTTAGCTGCCAGGAAGAACTTCTTAGATGGATTCACAAGGGATGCTAAAGATAATTTTGGTAATTGGTTCAAACCTGTGATCCTTGGAAGAGGAAAGGGAAGGGAAGAGGAAGAGTGGAAGAGGGAAGGAAGGAGAGGGAGGAAGGAAGGAGGGAGGGAGGAACATGAATGGAAGAAAGGGGAGGGAAGGAAGGAATCAATCAATCAATCCCTAATCTTTTCATGGTGACATTTTGAATTTGGAGGCGATTCTGATCCTGAGAATTTCCACCCAAAAAAACCCTTCTAAACCCACAATAAAACCCGATGATCAGCATTCATTACATCCTGTAAATGTGACTCTTAGAGAATATTGGATGCTTAAACAATTTTAAGATTAAGGTAAGATTGGAGCAATGGATTTCTTGATCTGCAGCTCTCAGGGTTACAGCATCTGAAATTAACTGGCCCTGTCCCCAGTGCTACCCGGGCCTCAGCCATACATTTTCTCACACTTTCAGAATTTAAGAGTAATGGGACCCAGACTGCTTCCATTTTTCCTCACCTGGCAACTTTTTCAGATGTGCTGGGATTATTCTATGGAGGTCACAGGAACATGAAGTCCCAAAGAACCCACCTGTGCTTAACATTAGCCCAGACTGGTGTGTTATGTAAAGGTAGTCACTGGTTTGCAATTAGCACATTAATACGCATATGAGTGGCTACAGCCAAGATGGATTTGCTCAGGCTAATCCTGTTGCATAGACAGTTCTATTCATTGTTTTCTCTGTAATTATGATTTAGGGTGAAGATGGCCCCAGGGGACCCCCAGGACAAGTTGGAGAGAAGGGAGAAATTGTGAGTATTTTTTCCCCTGGAAGCATTGCATTAAATCTTTGAAAAGTGGAATGCCATACAGAAAGCACCTGCGGTATCTTGCAACAGGGGGTTCTCGAGTTGACCCCCAAAGGAGCTTATGACCCGTTTCTGAAGTTCTGATGCTTCACGTTCACATGACCGAACTTTGGGCGCTCAGCAACATGGGCTGCTGTAGGTTTACAATGTCTCACAGTCTAGGGGCTGCATTTTAGGACCGTTTTAAGAAAAAAAGCTGCACTTTTCAATTTTTGGCAAAACTCTGCCTACAGCAGACCATTGGTTCGCTTAATGACCACTGTGTTCACTTAACAAACCACGGTGGCTGCTTTATGACTACCGCATTTAACCACCAACTGCAAAACAAGTCATAAAGTTAGGTTACTCATGTGATAACTGTTCCGTCATACATTGTTTGTCAAGGATATATTTATATATTTAATGCATATATTTATTTAATATATTTAATGCATTTGTGCCTTCTCCATTCCTGGGGAGAACTGAAAAACTCCCACCACTTGGTGGATTAATATGTGTGGGTATTAGATGCGCCAATTCTACTTCTTCCTCTTTTCAAGGAACTCACAGGAGAGTATTTCTTGAATATTCAGATACAGATAATCAGAGTTGGAAGGGACCTTGTAGGTCATCTAATCCAACCCCCTGCCTAAGCAGGAGACCCTGACAAATGGCAGTCCAATCTCTTCTTGAAAGTCTCAAGAGATGGCGCTCCCACAACTTCCGAGGGCAAGCTGTTCCATTAGTTGATTGTTCTCACTGTCAGAAGGTTTCTCCTTATTTCCAGGTTAAATTTCTCCTTGTTCAGTTTCCACCTGGCCTTCAGGTGCCTTGGAAAATAGCTTGACTCCCTTCCTCTCTGTGGCAGACCCTCAAATATTAGAACACTTCCATCATGTCTTCTCTGGTCCTTCTCTTCATTAGACTAGCCATGCCCAGTTCCTGCAACCGTTCTTCATATGTTTTAGGCTCCAGTCCCCTAATCATCCTGGTTGCTCTTCTCTGTACTTTTTCTAGAGCCTTAACATCTTTTTTATAGTGAGGTGACCAAAACTGGATGCAAGTTCCTTGAAAGAAGGAAGATGTAGAATTGGCGCATCCAATACCCACACATGTTAATCCATTGAATGTATCAACTTTATTTACTTCAATAAGTAACTCCAAAAATAAATGGAGAAGTGTATTTCTTGCAGAGAAGAGTCTGTCTTGAATAGTCTTCTGTAAGAAATAACTCTTCCCCATTTATTTTTGGAATTACACATTAAATGTAAATAAAGCTGAAAAATAGGGTTAGAGTTTCAGAACTGAGGCTTCTTCGACTTCCCAATCTGGATCTACAGTCCTGGGATGTTTGAGTGGTCTCCCATCCAAGAATTAGCCCAGTCCAGTGTTGCTTGTATGTTCTGAGGCCATGATTCATGAAACAACCTTTGGTTTTCTTAAAGCTCTGAACTTGGGAGGTTGGTGTTCAGATGATTTCCTGGACATTTCCTGGACTCTCATGTACTTGTTAGTAATTGTCAATGGTATATAGCCATCATGGCGACCCTATGGCACGCGTGCCACAGGTGGCACACAGAGCCATTTGTGCTGGCATGTGAGCTGCAGGCAAACTTACCTCACTGGGCATGCACGTGTCTCATAGCTGATTTGAGGCCTTTTTCAGGCTCCCAAAGACTTGAGGAAGGCTTCTGCAGGCTTCTGCAGTTTTGCAGGCCAAAAACTAGCCGTTTTGGTCACTTCTTGTTTTTCCGAAAATACCGGAAGTGACGAAACGGGGCTAGTTTTTGGCCTGCAACGCCTGCAGAAGCCTTCCTCAAGCCTTTGGGAGGCTGAAAAAGGCCTCAAACCGGCCGAAAATCAGCTGTGAGGTGCAATGCAGGTAAGGGGGTGTCAGGGGTGGGTGGGGATTACATGCGCATGCGTAGGGGGCGTGGGGGGCACATTGCCTTCTGGGTGTTGGCACGTGAGTGTGAGCGTGCAAGCATGCGCACAGTTTTTGGCACAGGAGCCCAAAAAGATTAGCCACCACTGGTATATAGAGTGTCCTACTTGAGCGTAGTAGAAGACCTCCAACTTTGTTATTCTGTTATTCATGATGGTATGTTGGTATGTTGGTATATTAACAGAGCCTTTGCTTTCTTCTTTTTGAGGGTCCTCGTGGTTTCAGTGGTGCTCAGGGCGAAATGGGCCCCAAAGGAACACGGGTGAGTACAAGTTCTTGCCAGCCCAGCCAGATTTGGGAATAATCACATAGGGAAACTGACTTAATTGTCTATTAGAGGTCAGAAATAATGTCCCACACTTTTTGTTTTCCTTCTAGGGGCTTCCTGGGATTGATGGCAAACATGGATTTCCTGGGACTCCTGGGGTGAAGGTAAGAAGATGCTTTCAAGAAGTGCAACATCTGGCTATTCATGGTTGATCTCAAAAAGCTGAGTTTATTTATTTATTTATTTAATTAAACTTTTATACCGCTCCCTCTCCCAAAAAGGGACTCGGGGCGGTGTACAGCCTACTAAAAACATATAATAAATACTCAATAAATACAATTAAAATAAATTAAACCAAATTGATCCGGCTGTCTAACCCAAAAATACAGTTAAAAATTAAAAACTAATAAAACCCCGATTAAAATTAAGTTAAAAACTAAAATACAGTTACTGGGCCAGGCCAGCCTGTTTAAAAAATAGGGTTTTCACTGCGCGCCGGAAGGTCAGAATATCCGTCATAGAGTTGGGTCAATAGCAGCACATCTGGATGGAAAACCACCATAACCATATCAGTATGGGTGCTGCCTTGACTTTTTTGACCACCCCTTCCATCAGCCTACTTTTACCTAGGGGAAATAATATCCAGAGAAAAATGAGGGAAGTCATTTTTTTAGGGCCACCAGAACTGTGGCTGCAAGCTAAGAGTTTGGAACAGATTTTCTTGTGTTCCCCTGATCAGGGAACCAGTCCCTGACCTGGGAAACCCAGACGTTCCTTGACTTTATGTCCCTGGAGATGAATAAGTCATTTGCTGATCTAGTTTGATTCTAGATGACTTCAGGGAGATAGTCACTTATGATGTTTTTTTCGGAAATGATCCTGAGATGCTTTTCAACTTCCTAGGTAGTCTGTGTCCAGAAATATTTCACAAGAAGAGTTCTCCGCTCCTCTACTCGTTGTAGAATACCTTATGCCACCAGACTTGAAATTCTAGACCTAGAAAACCTTGAATTACGCCGTCTTTGGTTTGATCTAAGTATGGTATATAAAATCATACATTGCAATGACTTACCTGTCAATGAATACTTTAGCTTCAACCATAACAACACAAGAGCAGACAATAGATACAAACTCAAGGTTAACCACACCAAACATGATTGCAGGAAATAGGACTTCAGCAACAGAGTGGTCAATGTCTGGAATACTCTACCTGACTCTGTGGTTTTTTCTCCAAACCCCAAAAACTTTAACCTTAGACTGTCTACTATTGACCTCACCCCTTTCCTAAGAGGTCTGTAGGGGGCGTGCATAAGCGCACCAACATGCCTACCATCCCTGTCCTATTGTTTCTTTTATTTTTCTTATATGTACCCATTTCATGTATTCATAACTATATATATACTTATACCTATTATCTTGTAAGTGATTGACAAATCAAATAAATAAATAAATAAATAAATAAATAAATAAATAAATAAATAAATAAATAAATAAATAAATGTGTAACACTGGTTGATCCTGCTAAGCTTTTTGAAATCAACCAGGAATAGCTAGAGGTTGCCATGACTGTAACATGTAAGATGTTTCAGATGTCTTAAGAGGCATAAGGCAATGTAACTACTAATTTAATGGAACTAACATACCATAACCCTATTAAAATTAATATTTTAATGTAATTGTTGAAATACTGTAGATAGCAAGAGAGGAATAGGGGGTATAAAAAAAATAATTTTGGGCCAACATTTGTCTCAGGGTGCAATTTAGCCTTTCTTTTCGCTTGGTCAATATTTCTATTAACACCTTGGTTGATGAGGTGAGTGGGTTGTTTATTGATCTGCAAGGGAGATATGTTTGATGAATTAGATTATACCTTAGATGCTAGAAATGGAATTTGATTCAAAACAGTGTTGATAGATGAACGAAATGGGCTGTAAAACACAGAATGAAGTTATGCACTTAGGAAACAGAAATCCAATGTGTAAGTGGTGGGGGAAAAAACTTGGAATGATGGTTGATAGCAAAACTGGATCTGAGCCAGCAAGATATGCTGTTCCACTCACTCACACATATATGTAAGCGTGGTTTCATTGATGTTCCCCCGCAGTTCCCTTCACCCAGCCTCAGAATTGCCCCAAATAAATCTAGCCACAAGCAAGACAAGATTAGTCCACCATGCAATGGCCAATAGTCCATAAAATAATGGAAAGTTGCTGCAATAAATAAGTCCATGAAAAAAACTTAAATCCACCAGCCCAAACTGTAATACACCCACAAGAGCTCACTTGGTAAAAGAAGTTCAGAGTTTTCAAGGCCAAAAGTCAAGCAGAAAGCACCAGAAACAAACATATACAGCCATAAAGCAAACACTTCCCAGCAATGCCTCCCTCTATCTGCTGTGATAAATAATTTTTCAGTGCAGCCCATCAAGAACCTTCTCCTGAATAATCTGGCAGATCTCCATTGCTCTTGTCTTTTCTCTGCCCTGCGTGCTCTTGGATCCACCACAGAAGGCAGCTCCTTCTTCTCCTCCTCTTCACTGACCGTCTGCTCCTGCAAGCTGTCACTAGCTGAAGCCCCCTATAAATCTCTTTCAGCTGGCTGTTCAGAGTCATTGATGAACTCAGTTCCTAACATGCAGAGAATGAGTTCATTCTCTCTGAAGCCAACCTCCGAGAAAGAATCTGAGGAATTGTCCAAGGGAGACATCACACAAGATGATGTGAAAGTGATGTGGAATTTTTAGCCTGCATCAACTGAGTCTAATGTTAAAATCATGGAAGAAATCAATCCACTTGATAGGTATTCCTCAACTCACAACCACAATCGGGAACTAGAGTTTTGTCACTAAGCAATGCAGTCCTTAAGTAAGTGACTGCTACTTGACTGCTCCCAATTTTACAACCTTTTCCAATGCAGTCGTTAAATGGATCTGCCTTCTCCCATTGACTTTGCTTGTTAAAAGTCCCCTGGGAAGGTTACAAATGGGGATCCCATGACCCTGGGACTCCGCAATGGATGTAAATACATGCCGCTTTTCATAGGCCCAAATGTTGATCATGTGACCATGTGGACGCTGCCACGGTTGTAAGTGCGAGGACCAATTGTAAGTCATTGTTCTCAGTGCCATCGTATCTTTGAACAGTCACTAAACAAATGGTCTACCATGTGTTCTGCTTTAGGCAGGTAGTCAGATCTACAGGCTGGGATATTCCATTTCAAATTTAGTTTCAGTAAGTTCTTTCTGTTTCAAAGAAAGGAAATCCGTCTGATAGCTAATACAGTCAAAATAGAGTCAAAAAGAGGGTTGTGAAAATATTCACGGACCCCTCACATCCCGGACATAAACTGTTTCAACTCCTTCCCTCAAGACGACGTTATGGAGCACTGCACACCAGAACAACTAGACACAAGGACAGGTTTTCCCGAAAGCCATCACTCTGCTAAACAAATAATTCCCTCAACACTGTCCAACTATTTACAAAGTCTGCACTACTTTTGCAGATCTTCTCATCACTCCTTATCACCCATCTCCTCCCACTTGTGATTGTATGACTGTAACTTTGTTGCTTGTATCCTTACGATTTATATTGACTGTTTCCTAGTATAATTTGATTGCTTATTGTACCCTATGATTATCATTAAGTGTTGTACCTTATGATTCTTGACTCTTGATGAATGTATCTTTTCTTTTATGTATACTGAGAGCATTTGCACCAAGACAAATTCCTTGTGTGTCCAATTACACTTGGCCAATAAAATAATTCTATTCTGTTCTGTTCTGTTCTATTCTATCCTCGACTTACGCCCACAATTGAGCAACAATTTGCTAAACAATAGTGCTAAGCAAGACGAATGTTAACTGAGTTTTGTCCCATTTTACGAGCTTTCTTGCCACAGTGGTTGAGTGAATCACTGGAGTTAAGTTAGTTACATGGTCATTAAGTGGCTTCCCGATTGACTTTGCTTGTCAGAAGGTCGCAAAAGGGGATCACGTGATCCCAGGACACTGCAAATGTCATAAATATGAGCCAGTTGCCAGGTGTCTGAATTTTGTTTATGTGGCTGTGAGGATGCTGCAATGGTTGTAAGTGTGAAAAATGGTCACTTTTCAGTGCCGTTGTAACTTTGAAGGGTCATTAAATGAATGGCTGTAAGTAGAGAACCATACTTGTACTTGCTGTTCTCTTTGCATCTTTCCTCATTTCCTTATCTTTTTTGCCATATAGGGAAGTGTGGGTCAACCAGGCCTTTCAGGGCCTCTGGGACACAGAGGAGTGGCTGTAAGTATTGTGTTGTTCCAAAACAGAACAAATTCTGTTCCATCATCACCCAAAACTAGACCTGCATTCTGCCAACGTTTAAAATCAAACACCTGCTGTTTGATTTTCTTCCAAACCACAAAAAAACCCAGCCCAAACCCCCCCCCCTTCCCCCAAAAAACCTGGAAGCCTCCTTCGAAAGGAAATCACCAGGTTTTTATTAAACACGGACTGGTACCTGTCCAAATTGTAATCACTGTAAATTGGAGATGTAATGGAAAATTATGTATTATGGAAAGGTTCAGGGAACCTTTTCCCAAAAGTGAAAAGGACAGACGAATGGGGAATTGTCAGCAATTGCTACAGAAGTGGGTTCTTTCCAATAGAACAAGAGAGTCACTTGTGTTCAGAGAAATAATTGTGTCTGTGATTGTTGCTGAATTTCAAAACATCGCTTATTTTCCCAGGCTGGCAGAGCTTCTAAAACGATGCCAGGGCATTGCAAGAGGACAGTTAGTGGAGTAATTAAAAGAACTGGAATAAAAAAAAACCCCTTCTGTCTTCGACATTGAAACTACACAGATGACCTTCAGCCAGTTCCTTTCCCTCACCCCTGGAAGAGAAAAAGACTTTTTGAAAATGTTGCCAAGAAAACTATAGGAATTTGTTCATGTGGATCAAGGGTGCCCTACCTTTGCAACTTTCAAACTTACGGACTTCAACTTCCAGAATTTCCCAGGTAGCCAGGGGGAATTCTGGGAGTTAAAGTCCACAAGTCTTAAAGTTGCCAAGGTTGGACAGCCCGGATATGGACACCAGAAGTCAAGATTGACTTGAAGGCAACAGCCAGTTCGGTGTAGTGATGATGATCCTGCACTAGAAACCAGGAGACCATGAGGTCGTCTACCTTGGGCACAAAGCCTCAGGCAAGTCACCCTCTCTTAGTCCTAAGAAGGCAACAATGGCAAACCACTTCAAAAATCTTGCCAAGAAAACTGCAGCAGCTTGTCAAGGTAGTTACCAGGAGTCAAGTTACAGGGACATCCCAGGGCACTAAAGTATTCTTTAGCTGAGCTTCCCATCTAATACTATTTTGCAACAATGCCCTATTCTCAGAGAGAAATATTCTGGAGCTTACAATTGGCTTCTCTGCAACCAGATCATTGAAGGAATCATCCTATAAGAAGACTGCATGTCGGGCAAATAATTTGGATTTTTTCCAACTTATGGAAGGACATAATTAAGGGGGGACATGCTAGCAGTATTCCAATATTTCAGAGGCTGGGGGTCCATTTATTTTCAAAAGTACCAGAGGGCAGGACAAGAAACGATGGATGGAAACTAATCAAGAAGAGAAGCAAACTGGAATGAAGGAGAAACTTCCTAACAGTGAGGACAATTAACCAGTGGAACGGCTTACCTGCAGAAATTGTGGGTGCTCCATCACTGGAGGTTTTTAAAGAGACTGGACAGTCACTGGTCTGAAATGATATAGAGTCTCCTGCTTGAGCAGCGGGCTGGACTAGAAGACCTCCAAGGTCCCTTCCAGCTCTATTCTAATTTTGATGTATTCTTGTCTCCCCAAAGGGTTTGCCAGGCACTCCTGGGAGCAAAGGTGGTCCTGGGGAAAAGGTATGGACTTGAGCCTCTTCCTGTTCTTGTTACTTGAATTTTTAGCTTATTTTACTTCCTCCATGCACCTCTGATGAACTGGGAATGGCTTATATGCATTTTCTTCTTAATGTCTCCCTAGGGAGAAGTAGGGACACGTGGTCCGTCAGGCTTACCTGGGCCCTCTGGAAAAATTGTAAGTAAAAGAGGATTTCCATCTCTTTCTCTCTTCTATCAACCTCAGTTTGGAGAGCATTGAAAAAATGTACTTTTCATTACCTTTCTTGTTTCCTATATCCGCCCCTCCCCCCAATTTTTTTTCATTATTCATCTTTTTTAAAAAAGCAAAATGATGCCCAAAACAATTCATTGTCCTTCCATCTCACCGTTTCCAGATTGCAGCTCATGGTCACGAAAGCCAAGATTGTGTCTGCTGGTGCAGTGGTAGCTCAGAGGCCCCTGCAGAAGGAGAAGGGGGCCTCTGGAGAACTCCCTGCCTTTTCAGAGGGCATCGCCTACATCTGCCATAAAGCTTTCGGGAAGCCAGAGGGCTTTGGGGTTCTGAACCCCTTGAAGTGGTCAAAATCATATTTCCACAGGAAAATTGAAGCTTGCTGCTACTTAAATAGATCTGCAAGGCCAAGGCATTCTGCAATTTTTTTTTTCATATTGCAAATAATATGGGAATAGTAAAGTCGAAAAAAGGAAAAAACAAAACAAAACAGAAGTTCAGACTGGCTGACTAAGAGAGGGTCTAAGGCAGAAAGTCTCTTTCGTTGTAAGGATAAGTGATCTGCCATTACTTTCATTCAGGCCTTTTAAAACATTCTTAATACAGGTAGGCCTTGTCTTAGGGCCTCAACTGAGCCCAAAACTCCTGTTGCTAAGCAAGACACTTGTTAAGTGAATTTTCCCCATTTTACAATCTTTCTTGCCACGGTTAAGTGAATCAATGCAATTGTTCAATCAGTTACACCAGAGGTGGGATTCAAATTTTTTTACTACCGGTTCTGTGGGCATGGCTTGGTGGGTGTGGCAGGGGAAGGATATACTGCAAAATCCCCATTCTCTCCCCGCCCCACTAACCTGCTTTCCTGATTTGACTTTTTTACCCGCTTATTGAGTCTTTTAGGAGAGGGGAGGAAGAGGAGGAGGAGGCAGCAGGAGTAAGGGGGGTAAGAAGGGTTTTAAATATAGCTGCCCTTTACAATGGATTCTATCAACTGGTGATGTCTCCTTAAGAATTATTCAAGTCATTGAACCCAAGCCAGCTAAATGTTTATTTTCCAAAGACATCTTCACATCACCTTTCTTGTCTATAAATATAGAAATAAAGAAATTCAAGAAATAAATTCTTGGAGTTTGAACAATTCCCTGTCTGGGGAGAAAGTCCCAAGCTCCATCTGGCATTTTGCTGGTTATTTCAAATCCCCCCCCAAAGGATGGCTACGATGCCTGCATGTCCAGTTGCTGCCAGAAGGGGGAAGCATTGCCCTATAAAAGCAAGCGGGCAAAGGCTTTGGGGAGCTGAGCAAATCACATGTAAATAAGTAACTTTGACTTACTTTCATAACATGCATGTTGTTCTTTGATTCAGTATTTATCTCTCCTGCCACAGGTTTTTGCAGCAAAGTGCTACATATTTTTTTTCTTTTGTTCTTCACCGCCTCTTTTAGGGAGAGCCGGGTCCAGCAGGAGCAGTGGGTCTTCAAGGCATCGCTGGTGTGAAAGTGAGTCTGCAAAGCATCGTAGGCTTACAATTCCTACAACTTACAACTCTACTATTCTCATATTCCAAAATTTCCTCTGTGAGGTGAGGTCTTTCTTCCATCATGTGGATGGGAGAGAGTGGATTTCAGTTTCAGTTGACTCTTTAATTTTCCACAAAAAAGGTCTGATTCTTTTTCTAAGGCTTTTGAAATCCATCCTCTCCTCTTAAGATACAGTGTTCTTTTTTCGAAATCCTGATCTTCTATTCAGGCTGGAGTTACTGTGTGTTACAATGGTTCTTCAACGACTGAATGGCAACTTTTGGCCTCTCTCATCATGGCTCATATTGGCTGGGCCTTCTGGAAGGTGTAGTTCCACCTTTTGGGGGAACTCGGGTTCCTGAACCCCTGTTTTATGTGGAAAACTGAGAGCGAATGGCGAATCGGACCTCCTGATTCAGTCTTTCAACGTAGACTCAACTAGGAAGTCATGCCTGTTAATACTGTAACTGATTTTATTATCAAGTTACAGAAAGAGAACCTTGCAAGGCTGAATGTGGTTCCCCCTCTATTTTTGAGAGCAAAGGAGGGGCTTGTCTGAGTCACTTTCCTAGATGAGCTTTGGTGGCGCAGTGGTTAGAGGGCACTACTGCAGGCTACTTCTGCTAACTGCTGGCAATTTGGCAGTTCAAATCCCACCAGTCTGAAGGTTGACTCCATCCTTCCGAGGTTGATAAAATGGGAATCCAAATTGTTGAGGGCAAGAGGCTGACTCTGTAAACTGCTTAGAGAGGGCTGTAAAGCACTGTGAAGTGGGATATAAATTTAAATGCTACTGCTATTACAGCCCACATTCAGAGTTTTCCTTATCTGACTATTGTCTTGGGTGCAGCTCTTCCTCCTGTTCCTCAAGGTTATTCCTTCTGCCTGTGATCACCTGATCTTCCATCCTCTCTTTTGCAGGGAGATCGGGGTGAGAGGGGACCTACAGGACCTCCAGGTCCACAGGGAAAAGGGGTGAGTATCGGATCCAAACAGGTCCCCTTTTTCTTCCTGCCAAGAAGGAAACAGAGATCCTTGGGAAGTCAAACTCCTTAAGCAATTGGATGGTCATTTTTTCTTTGTCCTTTCTTATTACCATGGATGAAATATTTTTTTGTAAATAAGGTGGATACAGCCTATGTCAATCATCTGTGCCAAATTGCCTCATAGTGGGGCCAGTTCTAGGACACTTTGCTAATTGTTTAGCTTTCTCTAACCCAATGAAAAGAGAGCCTATTTGGTGTAGAAGAAGAATTAGAATTCTTTTATTGGCCAAGTGTGATTGGACACACAAGGAATTTGTCTTTGATGCAAATGCTCTCAGTGTACATAAAAGAAAAGATACATTCATCAAGAGTCAAGAATCATCAGGTACAACACTTAATAATAGTCATAGGGCACAATAAGCAATCAAACCATACTAGGAAACAGTCCATATAAATTTAAGGATACGATTTATATGGTGTAGTGGTGAAGGCATCAGGTCAGAAACCGGGAGTCTGTGAGTTCTAGTTCTGCCTTAGGCACATGTTTAGCTGGGTGACCTTGGGCAAGCCAGTCACTTTTTCTCGCTCCTAGGAAGAAGGCAACGACAAACCAATTTTGAAAGTCCTTGCCAAGAAAACTATGGAAACTTGTCCAAAATTGGACACAACTGAATGGAACAAAAATGTACAAAAATCATCTTATTCTTTGAGGACATTTGGAAAAAAATGAAACCAGCCATGATCAGTGCTTAATGCAAAGATTGATGTTGAATTTAATGAATTTAATCTAATGAATTTAGATCCTTTATATCATCTAAGATGCAAAGCAGAGGGGCTATTGGTCATGTCAGACTTCTGAGCTATCTCCCCCAACCCTCAATTTATGGCTTTAGCATGTATCCACCAGGCAGGGTAGAAGTTATTGCTGTTTAATTAACAACACTTTGCTTTTATGAATTGTATATCTTTCAGACAGCCTGTGAAAGTAGCTAAGCTATTTCACATAAAATCTTTGCCAACTATTCTTTTGTGGCCTGCAGATACAGTAAAACTTTGATTTTATGGCCCAACGGGGAGGAAAAGATGCATTAAATCCAAATACACACAATCTACAGACATTATCTGGACTGATCCACCAAAATTTGTTCTTTGGCAAACTCAATGTGTTCCATTCCACCCAAAACCTATTGACGGGTCCTTGGTGCTGTCCGAGCTTGGTTGTTTTCTTGCAGAAATTTCATTACCCAAACTAGGTAACGTTATCAGTAGAAAGGAGAAGGGTTTGCTCTCTATTTATATGTAAGTGCTCTGATGATGTTAACTAGTAGGGTCATGAAACATCTGTAAGAAAACAACCAAACTTAGCACCAAGGACCAGGGGTGTGACTCAACAGGTGCAACAACTGGTTTGGTGAGTGCTCATTTTGCGTGGGCACAAAGAGCTTGATATTGACCTTCTCCTGCAATCTCCCTGTGTGTTAAACAGCTGATGGCTGTGCAAAGCAGCTGAGGTTGAAAACTGGTAAATAAAGGTCAGAATAGAACCGGCTGGGCGGGCCCAACAGCTGATCATTGGATCGAACCGGTTCACACACAGATGATCCTCGGAGCTACCGGTTCGGTCAAACTGGGTCAAACCGGTATAGAATCCCATCCCTGCCAAGGATCCCTCATTTCAACCCTGAGCTACAACTATTCTCCTTTATTGATTAAACCTATTGAAGTGTAAAATTCAGGCTTTATTGTAGGAGCAAGGGACTGTTTGGGTATGTATGTATGTTTTATTCTGTTCCTCTTTTTTCTGCCTTACATTTTCATGTTTCTTTTTTCTCTTCCCTTTCAGGGCCCTAAAGGAGACCAGGGGCCCCCTGGAATTCCAGGGCCACAAGGACTCCCAGGAGTTAAGGGTAGCAAGGTAATATTTTGATCTTCCTGACTTGAAGTCAAAATTCTGTGATCAGCAATTTGAAAGCTCTGATTTAAAAAAAAAACACTCTGCAAGATTTTTGTCTTTGCAATCCCCTTTTTTCCTGGCAGCCAAATTTTTCCAGCAAGTGTTCCATGATTTCATGTAGCATTGTGAAGCGCCTAGAAGGTTAAAATGTTAACTGATTCATGAAAACAGAAAAAAATCAATTTGATAATAACTTATATGTCCTCACAGAACAGATCAGATGTGGCAATGTAACGAGATTTTGGCCACTTTAAATATTTACTTAAAATGTTTTGATTGTGAGGATCTTTGAGTGCTGCCCAGTAGAGTTCTTGTGGTCATAGCACTCATATGTGTTATATTACTGATTCTCAGTATATAGGTGCCCTCCAAAAGGTTGTGTGTGTGTGTGTGGCGGGAAGTGGGGGAGGGAATGGTGACCTTGCCCACTTCTAATGGTATGTGAGAATGACCTTGGCAGACAGGGAGGAGATACTGCTTAGAGAACTGATTTTTTTTCTTTTAACAACCCTGTAATCACCCTTGCATCAGGGTGGAGTCAGGGCGACTGAACGGAACTTGAGAGTTTACTGGCCAGATGCCTTTCCTGGCGCCTATGCAGAGTTTGCAACTCATTGCACCCAAAGAGACAAATAACTGCCGCTACCTAGGATCAAACTCACAGCCTCCTGATTGTGAGGCGAGAGCTCCACCTCTTAAGCCACTGCGCTACTCTGCCTAGAGAACAGATAAGAGAGGGAATAACCCACAGCTGCATAATGGGTGGAGAAAGAGGGTCAGAAGGGACCCTCCCTGAGTTCCCAGGCTCTAAGGGGGATTTGTACTTGCAAGATTCTGTTTATGCAGCCTTATAGTAAAGTAGAATTAGCTCATCTGGTCGTTTTTTACCTGGTCTAGCTAAGAAGGCTTACATTAATCTTACATTACAGTTACAGCAATAGCACTTAGACTTACTGTATATATCGCTTCACAGTGCTTTACAGCCTTCTCTAAGTGGTTTACAGAGTCAGCCTATTGCCCCCAACAATCTGGGTCCTCATTTTACCCACCTTGGAAGGATGGAAGGCTGCGTCAACCTTGAGCCTGGTGAGAGTCAAACTGCAGGCAGCTGGCAGTCAGCAGAAGTAGCCTGCAGTACTGCACTCTAACCATTGTACCACCGTGGCTCACTCCTTATGCAGCTGCAGATTATGCCTTATCTTATCTGACCATTCCCTACCACTACCATTGGTTTGCAAGGCAATTCTTAACACTCTTACTCCTCACTGAGACCCTGAATGAGCTGAAAGGTGGCTTGTCCTGATCTGGATAACATTAAAATTGGTGGCCCAGAATAGAGACTTGGATTGTTAATTAGATTGCTTATAGTAAGAACAATACAAGAACCTTGTGGGATCAGATTTGGTTTTCTGCAGTCTAAACATTCCCAAATGATATTGGTTGTGATTAGATTATCTAGTTTTCCTGGATATTCAGTTTGGGAATCATGGAGTCCCAACCCATCTGGAGTAAATCTGTTGAAAACCTTCACAGAGTGCTTGTAATAGATTCCAAGTCTTCTAAATTATCGTACTTTTCCCTTTTCCTCTCTGTAGGGCTTCCCAGGAAAAATTGGATCTAAAGGCGATATCGTAAGTACATCTGTTGCATTTTTTTTTCCTTTTAATCATCATTACTACACAGCTACCCTAGTGAAGCAACCAGCAATTTATTGCCTACTCTTTTGGTCATATTTTATTTCTTTAAGTTTTGTTCTGGCGGTGCCTTCAGCATAAAATATTCCCTAGACAGCTAACGAAACATACAAAGAGTTGTACAATTAATCCATAGAAATCAATGGAGAAACAGCAGCAGATGCAGCCTAGTCAATAACTATGAAATAAATATGGAAAAACAGAAAGATTATTATGAGCCCAGATAGTCTCGGCGCATGTGGGCAAGTGGAAAGATTAAATGGCCTGGGATAATGGAGAAAAATGATATCGAGCTCTCACGACTGCAGCGCATGTTCACAGAAGCAATATTCACACGGACTTCCTTTAAGGAGCTTTAAGACCAACAATTCCGGGTTAAAATACAGAATCTTGAGAAGTGAGAGTAAAAACCCTCCAGCTTTCTTTTATTAGTGCATTTATTAAGACAGGATTTCTCTGAAGCTTTTAAATGTCTTTTTCCCAAGCAATTTGCTAAGAATCTGCTTTTGCAAAATATCAGCTATGCTCTCTCTCTCTCTCTCTCCGATCGGGTTATTATTTGAGTCTACTGCAGCTCAAATGGGCTTCTACGATATGGATTAGGTGGGCTTCCTGCATCCCCCCTCCCAGCATGCCATTGCTGCCCCCACCCCCCAGGATCCTGAAATGACATTGCTGGTTTACAATAAAATGGCTGAATTTCAAGGTTGCTGTTGACTCCTCTTCAGATAGGGGAGGAAATGAAGCAGGGGGGAGCACCCTTCAACCTAGCCACCCCCCACCCTCCCAAAATGGGCTGAGTGAGCTTGATCCTATCAATTCCACCAGCAGATCTAAAGACCGACATGTATAAAAGGGGCGCAATCAATCATTGCAATGGCCACAATGCTATTTTCATTCTGTTGACTTAAAGCATCAGATCCTGTGGATGTCTCTGTCCAGAGGCCAAGCTATCTCCAACCGTAATAGTTAAGAAGTATCTTCTCTCTGCTCCAGTAGCTAGAGAGTCTCTCTTCATCTAGGACCTTCCAGATCAGAGCTGGGCATTTTATGGCCTCTGAGCCACATCTGGACCTTTGACTCTCCTTGTCTGGTTTGTGTGAGGTCAATTGGAAACCAGAAATCAAAAATAAATGAGGGAGCTGCAGGGAGCAGATGAAGATGCTGAGTTGAGTTCAGTTCTGCTTGGTCACAGTGCGCTCCTTCAAGTGGCTGGTGGCTGATGGAGGGCGAAGAGAGAAAGCACTTTTCTGTACTTGCGCCGCGCTGCCCCCTTGCCTGGAGCAGCTTGAGAAGGCAGTGGCAGTAGCCATCACGTGAGACGGCTGATTGTTATTATGGCTTCTTCTTCTTTTCTCATAGGGGGATTCTGGTGTTGAAGGCCTTTCTGGAGGAAAGGGGCAGAAGGTGAGATGGTCTACAGCAGAGTTTTTTAATCTCAGCCCTTTTATTTATTTATTTATTTATTTATTTATTTATTTATTTATTTATTTATTTATTTATTTATTTATTTATTTCTGAGTTTTATATACCGCCCTTCTCCCGAAGGACTCAGGGCGGTGAACAGCCAACTAAAATACAAGTAGACAAAGTATAAATTATTTAAAAGAGAATTAAACACTAGACTGTCCCAAATCTAAAAACCCCAATTAAAATCAATAAAACTTCATACCCCGTCCCAAGTAATCTAAAAACCCCATTTAAAATCCCATTAGTCAGCACAGGCCGGCCTGCTCGAAGAGCCAGGTCTTCAGGTCACGTCTGAAGGCCCTCAGGTCACTGGTCGTTCGTAATCCAGGGGGCATCCCATTCCAAAGGGCAGGTGCCCCCACAGAGAAGGCCCTATTCCTCGGGGTCACCAGACGACACATAGAAGGCGTCGGGACCCGGAGGAGACCCTCTCTGTGGGAGCGCACCGGTCGGTGGGAGACTACTGGCAGAATGCGGTCTTGTAAGTATCCTGGTCCGATGCCATGGAGCGCTTTAAAGACCAAAACCAGTACTTTAAAGCGAACCCGGAAGGCCACTGGAAACCAATGCAGCTCGCGCAGGAGAGGCGTCACGTGGGAGTATCTCGACGCCCCCGTAACCACCCGCGCGGCTGCATTTTGTACCAGTTGAAGCCTCCGGGTGCTCCCCGCAGGGAGCCCCATGTAGAGGGCATTACAGTAGTCCAGACGGGAGGTGACCAGGGCATGAGTGACTGTGCGTAAGGCGTCCCGATCAAGAAAGGGCCGCATCTGGCGTATCAGGCGAACCTGATAAAAAGCGCCCCTGGAGACGGCCGTAATATGATCTTCCAAAGACAGCCGTACATCCAGGAGGACACCAAGATTGCGGGCCCCTTCTGTGGGGGTCAAGATCTCATCCCCAATAGCCAGCGACGGAGTCAGCTGACTATATCGGGCCGCCGGAAACCACAGCCACTCGGTCTTGGAAGGGTTGAGTCGAAGCCTGTTCTCGCCCATCCAGTTCCGCACAGCCTCCAGGCAACGGGCCATAAACTCCACAGCATCGTTGGGGTGGCTTGGGGTGGAGATGTAAAGCTGAGTGTCATCAGCATAAAGATGGCATTTCACCCCAAAACCACGGATGATCTCTCCCAGCGGCTTCACATAGATGTTGAACAGAAGAGGGGAGAGGACCGACCCCTGAGGCACCCCACACATGAGGGGCCTAGGGGTGGACCTCTCCCCCCCCGTCAACACCAATTGCGAGCGGTCCGAGAGGAAGGACGAGAACCACCGCAAGACGGTGCCCCCAATTCCCAACCCCTCCAACCGCCGCAATAGGATACTATGGTCGATAGTATCAAAAGCCGCTGACAGATCTAAGAGGACCAGGACAGAGGAATAACCTCTGTCACGGGCCCTCCAGAGATCATCTACCAACGCGACCAATGCTGTTTCGGTACTGTGCCCGGGCCTGAAGCCCGATTGGAACGGATCTAAATAGGATGCTTCCTCCAGATACTGAGGGAGCTGACGCGCCACCACACTCTCAACAACCTTCGCCACAAAGGGAAGGTTGGAGACAGGACGATAGTTATTCAAAAGAGCCGGGTCCAGGGAAGGCTTCTTGAGGAGGGGCCGCACCACCGCCATTTTCAGGGCGGTCGGAAGCGCCCCCTCCGTCAACGAAGCATTGACAATCCCCTGGAGCCAGCCTCGTGTCACCTCTCTGGAGGTAGAAACCGACCAGGAAGGGCACGGGTCCAATAAACATGTGGTGGCATTCAGCCTCCCCAGTAGTCTGTCCACACCCTCGGCGGTCACAGGATCGAACTCTTCCCAGATAACCGTCTCAAGACCTGCCCCGGACACCTCCCCCGGGACCACCCAACTGGAGTCCAGCCCATCCCGAATCTGGGCGATTTTATCATGCAGAAATCGGGAAAACTCTTCTGCCTTACCCTGCAAGAGGTCCTCCCGCGCTCTCGGCTCAAGCAAGGAGCGGGTCACTCTAAACAGGGCAGCAGGCCGATTTTCTGCAGACGCAATAAGGGCGGAGAAGTGTGAACGCCTCGCCGCCCTTATCGCCACTAGGTAGGTCCTAATATAGGACCTCACCTGTGTCCGGTCAGACTCAGCACGACTGGTCCTCCAGATGCCCTCCAGACGTCTTTTCCGGCATTTCATCCCCCTCAGCTCCCCCGTGAACCACGGAGCCAGGTGGGATCTATGCCGAGTCAGAGGTCGCAAAGGCACAACTCGGTCCAGAGCCTCAGCGGCCAACCTATCCCAGGTGGCCACCAAGTCTGTGGCCGAGTTATGAGCCAGAGTTTCAGGAAATGGCCCAAGCTCCATCTGGAACCGTTCCGGATCCATCAGGCGCCTGGGGCGGAATCATCTCCTCGGCTCCGCCTCCCTGCGATGGGGGGTGGCGGCACCGAAGTCCAGTCTAAGAAGAGAATGATCGGACCATGACAAGGGTTTTATAACTAGGTCTCCAACACGATCATTCAACCACTGACCAGAGGCGAAAATCAGGTCCAGTGTGTGTCCCCCCGTGTGAGTGGGGTCAGAAACTAATTGGGTCAGATCCATGGCCGTCATGGAAGCCAGGAACTCCCGGGCCACCCCAGAGGTTTCCCCGAGCGAAGGCAGGTTGAAATCACCCATGACTAAAAGCCTGGGGGTTTTAAGAGGAGTGGACGTTCAACACCCAGAACTTTCCAGCTAGCAGGCAGGAGTTGAAGTCCATCCCTCTTAATGATTAATGAGCAATTTCCAGAAGTGATTAAGAAAGGAAATAGGTGAATCCTTTCAAAGGGGGCAGCTGTTGTTTGAGCAAAGATGGCTATTCCCTTGGTTCCCAGAGTTCTGAACTTGCTGGAGACTACTGTCTTACAATTTCCTGATGGAGAGCTGCTGTCTGGAGTGAGAGTGGCTTAATTTGCCAGCTCCTTGATAGAATAACAGAGTTGGAAGGGTCCTTGGAGGTCTTATAGTCCAGTCTCCTGCTCAAGCAGGAGATCTTACATCACTTCAGACAAGAGACTGTCCAGTCTTTAAAAACCTCCAGTGATGGAGCATCCTCAACTTCTGAAGGAAAGCCATTCCACCGGTTAATTGTTCTTCCCCAGAAGTCTCAAAATCTCTTACCTATTTGGACCCTCAGCTAAATGTTTCTCTTCGTTCTTTATTTTTAGGGTGAATTGGGGGAACCTGGACCAAAGGGACAGGTAATTATTTGCTATTATATCTTATTTTGAACAGTGTGGTTTATCTTGGGTATCCACATATATAAATATGGAAAAAACAGATACTGTAATAACTTTTATGATTGGGCATGAGAAATAATTGTTGTTATGGGGAAAAAGGCTTGAATAATGGGTTATTTATGCTAAGAACAAAATGATAATTTTGGCAGATCTGTAACTTTATATAAAAAATAGTTTTTTTTATCTCTGTAGCTTATCCCTTGCATATACCATATAATTACACTGTTTTACATTTTTAACACCTTCAAATAGCAAAGAATAAAAAATTTATATTAAATGTTAAGGCAAACATCAGACAATTTTCTTTAACGTAATACAAAGCCACGTTTGTTACTTACTGGAACGTTTTTGCATCAATGATTTTTAAAATAGCTAGATCTTATTTTTTTTCTTTACTCTCAGGACGCCTTCTGACTTTTAAAAATCATTGGAAGATCCCAAAAGAGTTTTTGTTTTTATGAGTTATATTTTTTGATATTTACCATATTAAAAATTAAAATGGATGCATCTGTTGCTACTTCTGCTTCTCACCATTTGGAGGGATTTTAATACAGCTGGTGCTCAGTTAATGACTATAATTGGGCCCAACAACTCTCTTGCTATGTGACATGGTTGTAAAGTGAAAAATTCCATGACTATATTAAGTTACAAAGACACTTCCAGCAATTCCACTTCTGATTGTTAATTGAATCATGGGCACATCTGCTGGGGAATTCTGGGAGTTGAAGTCCACACATCTTTTAGAGTTTAACATTTTTATTGAGTTTTAAAACATTATAAAATACAAAATACAAAAGTAAATAGAAAAGCAGCAGGGAGGAAGAGAGGGAAGAGAAGTGAGGAAGGATAAGAAAAGAAAAAGAAGCATTGACTTTTGACTCTCTCTTTTGCAATAAAATAAGGCATTAGCATCAAATGCAGCTTTTTACTTTTCCATAATAATAGGAACAAGCCATTTCTATAAAGACCAATCAATCTACTTGATAAAATCCAAAATCAAAGTTTTATTCTTTTCCACTTCAAGCACGAAGTTCAGAAGCGGTCTCTGTGTGGAAACAAAAGTACTTATATCCCTTTCTTTAATCAAACTAGTCCATTTTGCCATTTCAGCCAACTCCATCAACTTCTGCAGTTATTCGTCCATAGTAGGAATCGAAGTGGGTCTTCCATTTTTGTGCATACAATAGTCTTGCTGCTGTCAACATATATGGTAACAAAATCCCAAATTTTTTCTCCAGGTCTTTTTCATTAGGCCCCAAAGGAAAAGTTCTGGTTTCATTTTTATCTCCATTTTCAAAATTTTCTGTATTAAAATATGAATTATACTCCCAATTTTTTTTTTTTTGCTTTGTCACTTGTGCACCATCGATGACAACAAGCCCACACATCCTAAAGTTGCTGAGGTTAAGAAACCCTGCTCTTGTCCTTTCACAGCAAGGCATCCGTGGGGAGCCTGGTTTTCCTGGACCTCCTGGAGACATTGGAGCACCTGGAATCAGAGGATTTCCAGGACCTCCTGGCCCCCGAGGGCTGAATGGGGAACGTGGTGTACCTGGAATGCCTGGGTTGCAAGGTGGCCCAGTAAGTAAATATCATAGAAGTTCCATGCCGTGGTGGGATGCCACTACAGAGCTGGCATATCGGCAGTTTTTAAGGCCAAATGTACAGACTTCAAGTTCAGAATTCTATTTATTTATTTATTTGTCAATTGCTTACAAGACAATAGGTATAAGTAAAACATAGTTATGAATACATGGATACATGTAAGAAAAATAAAGTATAAAAGAAACAATAGGACAGGGACGGTAGGCACGTTGGTGCGCTTATGCATGCCCCCTACAGACCTCTTAGGAAAGGGGTGAGGTCAATAGTAGACAGTCTAAGGTTAAAGTTTTTGGGGTTTGGGGAAGAAACCACAGAGTCAGGTAGAGTATTCCAGACATTGACCACTCTGTTGCTGAAATCGTATTTCTCTATCCTGTGTGACCATTGTGGAGAATTTTAGGGGTTCATTTCCACACCTATGAAGGATGATGTCAACCTGGTATATACAGAAGATCACCATTTTAGAGGAAAAAGATCTCTAAGTTCTTTTCTTCTCTTAAGATCCACTGAGAAGGTTTCATTATGCAAGTTCGATCTTCTAATCAGTATCACCTTGGCCAGGATTTTTCTGGCATGGAATTAGACGAGTGATCTTTCCTGGAACACAAAAGGGGGATTACTGACATTACTTGGGATACTTGCCAAAGGTTAGTGTGGTACTGCTGTGACCTGGCCTTCCAATTGCAAGGTGTCTCTTTCATTGAGTCCCTCAGCCATTCCCTCTTTCAGAGGTTCATTCTTAGAGAAGATTGCCCACTCCAACCTGGAATGAGTCCCTTGAAATGAGACTGCTTTTGAAGAACTTTGATCCTTGACTTTTGAGAGCCATTTCATTATTGTGAAAAGCAGGTCTCTTCTGAGGTGCCTCTGCACAAGTCTCTTCTCCCTGAGATAATCTGCTACATGCAGAGACACTCCTCTGGACTGCCACCATTCTAAATGCAATTTCACTTTCATGAAAGTCATCCTGGTGAAGCACCAGTACTACAGCGGTGTGAGTGAAAAACCTTCAGGAGTAGGAAATTATGGTTCTTAGAATTCCCCTTGAAACATTGTAAAGTGAACTCAAGGACCTTCAGCTTCCATGATTGCAAGAGGAATTCTAAGAACCATAACTTCCTACTACTGATTTTTTTTGCAATGTTTTAATTAATTAATTATGCCATAGCAATCTCTCTCCTTCCCTCCCTCCCTCTCTCTCTCCCCATCTCTATCGTCTCTCTATCATGTTTGTCTCTCTTTCATCTCTGTGTCTCTGTCTGTCTATACGTACAATATATACAGATATACAAGTACAGATGCATATATGTATACGTGTACATATAAATATACATATACATGTAACATTTGAGATGGTGTTGACTCCTGGAACCTGGTCCCTGCAGTTTCTTGGCAAAATTTTGGAAGCATTTTCCTGTTGCTTCCTTTCCAGGGCTGAGAGAGAGTGACTGGCCCAAGATCACCCAGTTGGCTTCAGTGCGTAAAGTGGGACTAGAATTCACAGTCTCCAGCCTGGTGCCTTCACCTCTCTTCTTCACTCTGCTGGCCTTGATATTGGCAGGAGCTTCCAATACCAATCCATTCTCTTTCCACCCAACTGATAGGAAAGGGCAGAACAGGTTGTTCAGCCAGGGCTTTGTTCCTTACAGAGAAAGGAAAGGAAAATATATAAATAAATGCTTTCCTTCTTGTTTTAATGCACATTGTACACATTTCTCCAGCATTATTTCTCCAGCATATAAATTCCCACTAAAAAGCTGCATCTATGGCTGAAGATTTCTCTCTCTCTCTCCCTCCCCCCCGCCGCCCCCCGTGTGTGTGTATGTTTGTGTGCGTGGGTGTGCAGGGGGTTGGGGGGTGGGAAAGGAATGACAGGCTTGAGCCCAGATGCTGGTAGGCAAGTGAAGATTGCATGAGAGCTGAAGCAGGCCAGGTTTTTTTTACAGTCACTGCTTGAGTATAATAACTTGAAAGCCCCCTGTGGGGATTTCAAGTCCTGACAAACTGATTTAAGAGTGTTGTGGTTGCTGGCATTGCGATGTAGGAGCAGATCACAATCCACAACTTCTCTTCCATTCCCCAGGGCAGGGATACCGGAGATCAGCATATTGTTGACGTCGTGGTCAAGATGCTGCAAGGTCAGTGTATCAAAAGGGCAACGCTGGCCAAACCACACATGCGAACCCATGTGGTGGCCGAGGGCCAAAAGGAAATTAAAGCTCATGAATCAAACATCACGGACGTGGCAGTGATTCATCCCTGTGGGCCTGTCACTCAGCTGCAGACATATGTGGGGGTTACAGCTGGGCCTCCTGATTGACGTTGTGTGACTTCCCTCAAAATGTGTGTCTTTTTTAGTATGTTTCATTGAAATGGCATTGTGTGAACACCCATCCTTAAAATCCATCCCCCACTCTCCCTAACTACAGCCTGAATTTTGCCCCATTGAAATTCTGCTGGCCAGTTTTGACTACAGGGAATCCTTGACTGATGGCCACAATTGAGCCCAAAATGGATGTTGCTAAGTGAGGCATTTGTTAAATGGGTTTTACCCCCATTTTACGACTTTTCTGGCCACAGTTAAGTGAATCATTGCAGTTGTTAACTTAGTAACCTGATTGTTAAGTAAATCTGGCTTCCCCATTGATTTTGCCTGTCTGAAGGTCGCAAAAGTTGGACACATGACCCTGGGACACAACGGTCATAAGTATGAACCAGTTGCCAAGCATCTGAATTTTGATCACATGACTGTGGGAATGCTGCAATGGTCCTAAGTTTGAAAAATGGTGATAAAGTCATTTTTTTCAGTACCATTGGCACTTTGAACGGTCATTGAACAAACTGTTGTAATGTGATGTGGGGTCATTGGAGATTCAAACAAGATGCAGATGGCCTGTGGATGGTCTAACATGCAAGTTTAGCTTTAATTAATGGCCATTCATTAATCCATATTCAGTAAAACCATCTGTGCCAGGGGTGGGGAATGATGGCCCCTTTATGGTTTGTGGACTTCAACTCCCAGAATTCCTAAGTCGGCCATTTTAATATGTAAGGTTGTAAAGCAGATGTGAAACTATGGCCTCTTTATGACTTGTGGACTTCAACTCCCAGAATTCCTGAGCCAGCAAGAATTCTGGGAGTTGAAGTCCACAAGTTATAAAGAGGTCATCATTCCCCACCCCTGATCTAAGCAGAGGCCATCCCTAGACCAGGGGTGTCAAACTGGATTTCTTTGAGGGCTAGATCAGCATTGTAGTTCTCCACGGGCTGGCTGGTGGAGACGGACACCTCCTGCAGCACCCTGCCGGCCAAAATGGGGCGCAGGGGGGACAGTGCCCCATTTTGGCTGGCACAGTGCTGCAGGAGGCCATCCAGGCTGAAAATGGGGCAAGGGGGAGATGCCCATGGTCCCCCCAGTATCCCATCTGGGCTGCTAGAAGCACCGCAGGCCGGTCCTTTGCTATTTTCAGGCTGGCCCCATGGGCCAGATTTAAGCACCCCGCGGGCCAAATCTGGCCATCAGGTTTGACACCCCTGGACTTGACAATATTGCCTGGACTCAGAAGCTAAGCAGAATCAAGGCCGATTGTTTCCTGAAGAAAGAACCACCAAAGAATACCAAAGCTGGTATTCTGCAAAAGATATGTGCAAGGGTTCTATGTTCATATCCTCAAAGTTCCCAGAAATCAAGCAGCAGTTACAGAACACGTTTTACCTGGTTAGGATTTAATCCATTTTCTGAATGTCTACAGTAACTTGAATCATAAGCTAACAAACTAGCCGGGTTTATATAAAACATTAATCTAGAAATTGTTGAACCGAACAAAAACTAATCCAGCTCATCATGTTGTGCAAATACAGCTGCTAGGATAGTAATTAACACAGTTGTGTAAACACAGCTGTTGAGGAGCAGAGTACACTTGTGGAGAAACGTGTCCTCCCTGTCTGTCTTGAACCGCCTGAATTTGGGAAGGGTGACAGAGGACACCTGGGAGACGAAGGACTGCTTTTCTTTTCATCTTTGCCTTCCAGAACAACTGGCTGAGTTAGCTGTGAGTACGAAAAGAGAAACTTTGGGTGGAAGCGGCATGATGGGACCACCGGGCCCTCCAGGGCCTCCTGGACCACCCGGCTCCCAAGGCCCCCATGGACATCCTGGTTCCCGTGGTCTTCCAGGAATCCTAGGAGCTGTTGGACACATAGGCAACACTGGACCCAAAGGTAGGAAGAGGTCTTGGCATGGAAACTTCATGTAAGGTTTTGTTATCTGATGAGGGTTTGGAAGACATGAATAGATACCTGCAAATTCATTCCTGATCAATGAGAAGAACGTTATCCTTGAAGTTCCCAGAGAAGCCATTAGAAAGAAATTACAAAATACTCCATCCTAATTCTTTAGGAAACATGGGTTCTAAATGGGGAATTCTTCCTCCTTTCAACAAATCTTGTTAAAAAAGTCTTAATTCATACTGGGAAAAGAATTACTTTCAGCCAGAGGCAATTGCCCAAACACTAGATGCCTCATCTCTACTTATTGGGTATCAACAACATCTGGAATCAATTGCCTGGAGAATTTTGCCAGGAACATCTGTTCAATCCCTCAATATTTTGGATGGCACCTTTATCTTAGTGCTACTAAAAATTCATCCTAAACTGAATTCAGTCTCTACCACTCCCCAGTGGATCCTCCGGTTCTTCCTTTTCAGTCTCATGCTGCGAAAGTTTTGTTTTGTTTTTCCATTATAAATCATGTTATTGGGAGTTGTCATCCCAATATAATTGCAGGATCTGTTCTGACCCAAGGCTTGTTCAAATTAAACCAACACAAACTGTGTATGAAAGCAAACCTTTTTTAATGCGACACTGGGAATTCTGTGCATTCCCAGCCAAGAGTCATTTAAACCTAATTGTCCAAGATAAAAGCAAGTCCTTTCAAAGTTACAAAAGGCTGCCAAGAACAGAAATCTAATTACAGATAAATATCCACCGACAGAAGTTTCAAAAACAAACCGGAGTTAGCAGGGCTTCAATGAGGACTCAGAGTCTAAAGAACTTCTTTGCTTCCTGCAAAGAGCACATCCCCGAGGGCTGGTTTTTATCCCTTATGGGAGGGGCAATCACCTTTCAGCCTTACTCCCGAGTTGTCCTTGCTGCTTCAGTTGCTCTCTCCTTCTAGCAGCCCTAAGCACATGTGCATTGGGCACAGGCTTCCCGGGGTCCTCTGCTTCACTGCTGCCAGACTCCAAAAGCTCTGAAAGCAGCACCCCACTCCCAGATGGTCCTGACCCCATCCCTGCATCGGATGCAGGACCCTCGTGCAAGTCCTTGCCAGCCTCCCTGACTGGTTCCCTTTCATCCTCACTGTCAGAGACCTTTGCCGTCCGCACCAGCTGCTGGCGAACCACAACAAGATATCAAAATATTTCTGAAGTATTTTCTTGATAGAATCTGCATAATCCATCCAAGCACAAGGAACAGCTAAGGATTTCTGTGGCTATTATCTTACAGGTCAGTTACTTAGAGATAAGGGTTAGTGTCAGCTCTTTGAGATGGGTCTAATCAGGAAACAAGATGCCACATTTTGGAATTATGTTGGTACAGGCTATAATAACAGATTCTTAAGAGATTGGTGTAATGATTAAGCAAGCAGGCTAGAAACCGAAGATTGTGAGTTCTAATTCTGCCTTAGGCACAATTCCAACTGGGTGACCTTGGGCCAGTCACTCTCTCTTAGCCCTAGGAAGGATGCAGTGGTAAACCACTTCTAAAATCATTGCCAAGAAAACTGGAGGGACTTGTCCAAGCAGTCATCAGGAGTTAGCACTGACCAGAAGCCATTAAACCACAGAATCTTAAAAGCCTGATTATTTTTCTCCTTTTGCCCCTGTCGCACTCCAGTGAGTTCGAGTGGAGCCAGTCTGAGTTTCTTCCAAGTGTTTGTGTCTGTGTCCTGGGTTTAAAATGTGCTTTTGTTTTTGAAACCCCTGTGGCTGTCTTTAACTGGAAAGAACTGGAAAAAAGGTCCAGTCAAACAGTAGGTCTAGAAAATGGGGATCTAATAAGGGTTCACTTTTGTGGTTTCCTTATCCCACAGGAAAGAGGGGTGAGAAAGGAGACCAGGGAGAACCTGGCCGTGGACATCAAGGGATGCCAGGGCCTCCAGGCATACCAGGTGAGAGGATCTTTTGGAGCTACCTTGAGAGAAATAGATGTGTAAGATTGAGGTTCCTCCTCCAAGTGTGGAATAACTGCTAGCTAATCACTGACACAGGATATATTTGGAGGACAGTCAGAGCCACTCAGGGTCATGTTTTAGGTGGGAGGTGGGTGGCATTAAAAATTAATAAATAAAATAAATAGTTATGGAAAGTTCCATTTTCAGACGCTGCACAAAATAAACCACATGCGAATCTTTTGCAGTTTTAGAGAAAGTGCTGATAGGTTTACAGCTATGGATTTGAGGTAATAAAATCAGTGCAGTGTAACTCTCTCTTTATAGTATGGCAGTTTCCCTTGGGAAAGATTTTGTTTTCTCTTTACTGGGAACGGGAAAGGAATTGTTCAATCATTTTTCATGGTGAGAGGGATGAAGGAGTTGCTGTCACAAAAGGTCTGCAGGAGACGACTTTGGGGGATGTTATACATCTTCATTTAGTTATGGATACAATAGATTTTGTACTTACAAGAAAGAAGTGAAATGTCTATATCTTGAGAAGTAAAACAGTGGTAAGAAGAAGCAATGACAGAAGAGACCTTGGGCTATGGAGATTCTTTGGTGATCTCTAGCTTCACCACTATGTTTTCTGCCCACCACTGCTTTCTAAACAATTGATGTCAATAGATCCCAGGTCTAGTTCTTGTAGAGACTGTTGGAGCTTTCAAGGGACATCAGCATACAGTCTGCATAGTCTCTTTTCCTGTGGTGTTCCTTCTTCACCAGACCTGAAGCACTGGACATTAGGAGCTAGCTGACCTCCAGTTTGCATTAGCTTGGGTGTTAGATTTTTGTTTGTTGCATGTCCAAATCCTGTTGTTCAGGCCTTCTTTCCTGAAATGGCAGGAAAGTTTGTAGCTAATAGATGGCAGTAAGTTCGTGGCTAATAGAACATGAATTCTGAGACTTCACCCAAGTCTTCTAGAGCAGTGGTCGCCAACCGGTGGGCCGTGAGAAAATTTTGGTGGGCCACAGAGAAATCTCACCCCCACAAAGCAATTAATCCAGGCTGCGCAGAAACACAAGGCCTGCGGGAACCCTCCCCACCCACTCACTCCTTACCCGGTAAACTTGCCTGCTAAATTGCTATTTTTCCTTTTTCTGACCATCATCTGTTCTACTGTGCCGGGAAATTTAGATTAGCTAGGAAGCAGGAAATGGTTGGATTTTTTGCTTTCTAGCTAGTCTTTAGATCTTCGGCTCAGCCCAGCCGAACCTCCCTTACGACTGAGGGTTTGTTTGCAAGCAAATTCAGTGAAGACTCACGGCAAGCAAAATTGAGAGACTGAGCTAGCTCGCAAGCAAAGTTTGCAAGCAAATTTTATGTGACAGACTGAGCTAGCCAATGGCAGATAGTTAGATATCTGAATGAATCTGTGATTCTGTGAGCAACTCAATCTGCCTGCTTTGCCTGATTTTGGGTAAAAGTTGCTCTTTTTTTAAATAAAAAAATTCAATATTTATATAAATATTTATTATATTTATATACAAGCCATGCCCAGCCAGTCACAGGACCACCAAGCCACACCCACAAATTAGGCCACACCCACAGAACCAGTTAGTAGTCCCTGGGATCTGAAATTATGAGTTTGGTGGTCCATGAGGTCCAAAAGGTTGGCGACCCCTGGTCTAGAGACGATGGGGTCTTTAGAACTTTGAGAAGCATTAGTGGTTGTGGAAGCTGGTATGGCACTCAGTTATAAAGTGTACATTGTTTCATTTTTTCAGGTCCCCCTGGTCAGCCTGGTCAAGCTCTTAATGGCAAACATGGAGAGCGAGGTGTTCCAGGTGCTCCAGGAGAAGCAGGGCGTCCTGGTTTACCTGGGCCTTCTGGCCTTCCTGGATTTTGCGAGGCAGTTGTCTGCCTTGGGGCCTCTGCCTCAGCTCAGCTAACTGAAGTAGGTTCTGTCAAAGGACCTTCATACTGAATGCTGTCAAGTGAAAGGGTTCCATGGTTGACATCATTGATTCATCAGAAGCTTCACGACTTGCATTGAGCAATCAACACACCAGGATTGGGTCCAAAGAGATGTGAAAGCCACCAATTCAAAACCTTTTGACTGATGAGAAACCTTTGCTTGGATCTGAGTACCTATTCTCACCTTTGTCGGTGAGAAGACACTTGGACATTCTGAGTGGCCCCAAATAGAGATTCACATACATGCAAAAATTGCTGGCACCTTGCATCAAGCTTGAGTTTCTCGTTGAAAGATTGCTTCTGTTTTATTGATAAGAAATTGTAGAGTCCTCCCAAAATTATATGCTATCTTAAGGAAATGAGGGAAAAATTTCATTTTGGACCCCAATAATTTTTTTGAGGCAGAGTTCCACACAGTAGCTTTTAAAAAAAATGTTTATGAGGTCCTTGGTGCTCCCTGAGCTTGGTTGTTTTCTTGCAGTCATTTCATTACCCATCTAGCTAATACCATCAGTACTAGAAGGGAGTGTGCAAATTCTAGCACCGAAGATGTTACAAAGTTTGGTTAATGAAACATCCTTAAGAAAACAACCAAGCCCCAAGAACATCAAGGAATCCACAGTTTAGCCTTGAGCTACAAATAGTCTCTTCTAAAGTTTTAATCTGTTATGATATTTATATGACCTATGACTATGTGGGAGAAATTGAAAATTCAGATAGAAAAAAAAACTTTGAAAAATGTTATTATTCCTGATGTCTGTGAGGTTTTATTTTTTTAAATCCCTTGAGGTTTACTTCTTATAAGAATCTCATCATGGAAAAAGAACATACTAAACTATGTTACAAGATGTCTCCTTCTTAAGCAAAATCTCATGAGTGAATTGAGATCATTCTTGATTTACTGCCTCCCCACCCCCCATAATCCCATCATTTCAGCTGCTTTTGTACTGAGTGTCTAATTTGTTAATGTTTTGGTCAATTATATATTATTATATCAAGTTGGTTGATGGGATTGATATGTCCAAATTAATTGCATTTTTAATTACATAATTAGCCTTTTTGATCTCCCTTTTCTATTATAGTTATTATTTAATGATGCACAATACTCAGTCTGAGTCAACTTCCCAAAGTTGTAAATCCTTGTAATATGAGGGTTTTTAAAGTAAATGCTAATTAAAAATATTTTTTCTCCACAAAAGAAACAACAACATGAAGAATGAATATCAATGAACTTAACAGTCGTGTCCGATTCTCTTGATTTTACAGGCTTGTAAAACAGTTATTCTTCACTAATTATTCTTGTAAGTTGATTAATCATCTTCATGAAAAAAAATATTGGATCTTGATATTGTTCTAAATGTCTGCTTGGATTATTCTGGAGGAACCCTTTAGTTTGGTCACCATAGTATAAAAAAGATGTTGAGACTCTAGAAAGAGTGCAGAGAAGAGCAACAAAGATGATTAGGGGACTGCAAGCTAAAACATATAAAGAACAGTTGCTGGAATTGGATATTGGTTTAATTAAATTTAATTAAAACAAGGACCAGGGGAGACATGATAGCAGTGTTCTAATATTTGAGGGGCTGCCACAGAGAATGGGTCAAAGCTATTTTCCAAAGCACCTGTAGGCCAGACAAGAAATAATGGATGGAAACTGGTCAAGGAGAGATTCAACCTAGAAATAAGGAGAAATTTTGTGACAGTGAGAACAATCAACCAATGGAACAGAAGTTGCCTTCAGAAGTTGTGGGAGCTTCATTGCTGGAAGCTTTCAAGAAGAGACTGCCATCTGTCAGAAATGGTGTAGGGACTTCTGCTTGGTTGGAGGTTTGGACTAGATGCATTACAAGTCCCTTCCATCTCTTATTCTGTTAAATGTATAAGTTCTGTGAGAGTTAAGAGAAGTGATGAAGAAAAGTCACGAGGCCTAGGGTGTAAGGAGAGGAAAATGGGACCTTTTAGGCAAGACTTGAAATAACTGCTAATTTTCTAACTCCAATTTTATAAGCCATCTGGGGAGAAAGTTTCTCACAACATATATTGGAACACCTTGTATTCATACAATCCTGTAATGTGCTGAGATCTGAATCAGACTTATCCATCCCTTCTCATCAGGGAACATAAGCATCCTTGTTCAGAGGCAGTTGTGTAGTTGTTGCATTTATACATCTACGAATGTTCATTCTGGCTAGGAGGCACTCAGACAAGAAAACACAGAACAGGAATCTGGATCAACCAATCAGCATGCAGGATATATACCTCTGTACAATGTGCAGTTGCGATTTGGGAAGTGTTTGCTTTGGCCCATCTTCAGCCCTCTGCAATCTCCGTTTTCCCATCAACCCCTTCGCAATGTAGTTAGGTGGCGATGATTATGGCCAGGCAGTTCTAAATCAGCCTCTGGTGAACCTATAGCAATGTGCCAGAAGTGGCACACAGAGCCATCTCTGGGAACGCCAGCCATCGGCCATTGCTCTTCCAGGTTCTGACAAGTGCATGCATGCCGGCCGGTTGGTCTCCATGCACGCAGGTGGGCCAGAAACTGGAAGAGCAGCTTCCTGGCGTACATGCACATGCCGGGAAGCTGAGCTGGTTCCTGGCACTCCTGCATGCATGCGCTGGAGAGTTGCTCTTCTGGTTTCTGGTATTCCCCCCTGCATGCGAGCACACTCCTGTTTCGGCATTCGGTACCGAAAAGGTTCGTTTTTCTGTCTCTTGCACAGAGGTGGATTTGTAGCTGTGTAGATGCAGATTGATAAATTCCACAAAACATCCATAACAAAGTACATTTATTGGTACATCAGGTATCTTCATAACTCACATTTGTGATGAAATTCTTCTATAATGACCAATCCTTTGTATATCAGCCTTGCAGATAAAAGATGGTTATCTCCTAACCCATCTCGTAGTGATAGAAAGAAACTGCTATGAGTTAGAGAGTCCAGGCAAGAATGGAGGGAGACTTCCCCCAACCCATCGAGGGTCAATTTAGTGACCCATCAGGATTACAGATGTGGCCACGTGACATGAACTACATTTCCCAGGATACCTTTAACTATATTTACCATGATGCATTCCCTTAAGGGGACAGCTCACAATTCCTATGTAACTATCCAATTCCCATAGACTGGCTGGGACAACACATTCGTCAACACTGACCTATAGTTGCCTATCTGACATAGGACTTCTAACGTATGGTAGTTTATCACCAACATGTAAACGTTACTTAAACTTGAAGTTTGCTCACACAAACTCTGGATGTCTTGTTCTATTTTGATTTGCAAATGTGTTCGATTTACAAAATTGGAATCATCACATAAAAAAAACACTTAATTAAATGTGGGTCAGGAGCCAATCATATACAAATGCTTCTCTAGGTCTCTACTTGGTAACTCTCCTTCCTTTGTGGCTATTCTATGGTGCCCATTGACTGTCATAGATCTGTTAATTGGCATCCAGCAAATTAAAAAAAAAACAATCATGATACCCGTCACCCCCCTTTTCAGGAAAACAGTGTCCATTCTTCCTTATCTCACCATTCTCTCCTCCTTATCTTGGCTAAAAAGGCAGGACTTAATTTCCAAATTTATATCTGTAAAATGAAATTTAATCAAGAAATTAAGCCACTTGAATACTAACAAATCTGGATGTATCTGACAAACGGCAAATATGGGGGAAAAAAAACCTTCCCTTTTTTCTTTCCCTCCTTCCCTTGTGTGCTCCCCATCTTCTTCATTAAGGACCTTCATAAATATTCATTGAATAAATAGAAGATAGGATGCTATTAAAGCGACAGGGGAGAGAGATTGAGCAGGGAGCAGTTCTGCAGGAATGAAAGGCCAGCCCGTCTTCCCAACGTCTGCCTGAATAGCAATAAATCACTAGGACAAGCGAGCTGAGAAAACAGCCCTGTCACAGCTGCGTCATCACAGCCTTCAGGGGAAATCAAAATAAAGTGCAATAAAAACCCTTCCTTCCTTCCTTCCTTTCTTCCTTTCTTCCTTCCTTCCTTCCTTCCTTCCTTCCTTCCTTCCTTCCTTCCTTCCTTCCTTCCTTCTTTCCTGCCTGCCTTCCCTCCCTCCCTCCCTCCCTCCCATTCCTCTTCCTCCCTCCCTCCCCTCCCCTTTTTCCTGTCCTTTTTCTCCCTCCCTCTTTTCCTCCCTCCCTCCCTCTGTTTCTCCCTCCCTTCCCTTCCCTCCTCTTCTTCCTACTTCCTCTTCTGTCATCCCAACTTCCCTCCCTCTTCCTCTTCTTCATCCCTCCCTCCCTTGTTCTAGACAAGCCAATAGGTGTAAATAGTGTTAGATGATTTGTAGGAAAAGAGTTGGGTGGGTTTCCAGAAACTGGCAGCAGTTAATAATTGGAATAACCTAACTAGAAGTGCTGAAAATAGATTTTGTACCAATTTTCATGCATACCACGTGCGATGCCAGCAAGGTTCTTCTATTCACTCTGCTTAGGCCTAGCCAATCATGTAGGTCAGAAGGTAGGATCACAGTGACGATCTGGAGGTGGGTTAAAGGCTGTTCAAACTGACCTCAACAGGATGAGGAATTAATGGAGGTGGAGGTAGGAAGGATTAAAGAAGCCATTCTTCTTGACCCATCCATACTTCATAGATAAAAGCCCCATGGGGAGCTGCTTTGGAGTTCTACTGAACTGTAATCCCAACTAAATTAAAAAGCCATCAAAAGTCAGTTGTCCAAGCTATTTGTCATCAAAAATAATTTCAAATCTTTATTCTGCTCACGAGGGCCTTTAACACGATGTGAAGTTTTTAAAAAAATCACAAACAGGTTCAGATTCAAATCCAAGCAACCATCAGTCAAAACTCCAGTGGAACAATGCGGCTTTAATTGTTTGTGTAAAATGTTATTAGAATTGTAGGGCGGCTGCTATCCATCACTATTTGGCTGTGATTGTTCTTCACCCACCAATGTTCGTTGCTCTGCATGAAGTTCGTCTTCTCCTTAGAATGACCAAACAGCCATTGATCGTTCCATGAAACAATGAAAATGAACACAGGAAATCCTTGACTTACAACCACAACTGAGCCCAAAACTTCTGCTGATAAGCAAGGCAGTTAAGTGAGTTTTGCCCCATTTTACGACCCTTTTTTGCCACAGTTGTTAAGTGAATCACTGCAGCTGTTAAGTTAGTAACATGGTGGTTAAGTGAATCTGGCTTCCCCATTGACTTTGCTTGTCAGAAGGTTGCAAAAGAGGATCACATGACCCCAAGATGTAGCAACAGTCATAAATATGAGTCAGTTGCCAAGTATCTGACTTGATCATGTGGCCATGGGGATGCTGCAACGGTCAAAACAGTCAACAGTCAACCACTCATAAGCTGCTTTTCTCAGTGTCATTGCCACTTTGAACGGTCACTAAATGAACTTGTGATGACCCAGGGCATGGCACAAAAGCAACAAAGTCACAAAAGTAGGTAAAGTCCCTTTAATTCCTTCAGCTTGGCCCCCAATGTCCAGTTATCATCGGCTGGAAAAAAAAACTCACCCAAGAACAGTTTTTAAAGGGAAGAAATTCAGTCCAAACCCAAAGTACATATAAATTATAAATAAAAACCAACACAAACTATGCTGCAGCAATTAATGGGACAGGGCAGGTTAATGAATTGCAGACTTCAAAAGATAATAAAACACACACAGTTGGGAGGACGCCAGAACCCAGATAAGCATCGACAAACAAAGATAACGCACACTTTGCTTCCAGCAAGGTGCTATGTGCAAACCTTTTAAAATCCTGTTTTCCCAGTTGCAACTAATGAAGGGAATCAGGGCCTTTTTCTCCCCTGTAAACCCACGAAACTCACATTGCTCCTTTCTCCGTTCCTCCCTGTGTACCCTAGGATGAGTTTGCTAAGTTTGCTAGACCAATACTTGAATACAGCTCATCAGTCTGGAACCCGCATTACATATCTGAGAAAGTCCAGAAATATTTTACGAAAAGAGTCCTCCACTCCTCTACTCGTAGCCGAATACCTTATGCCATCAGACTTGAAACTTTAGACCTAGACAACTTAGAACTACGCCGCCTTCAGTTCGATCTAAGTATAATACATAAAATTATATATTGCAATGTCCTACCTGTCAATGAATACTTCAGCTTCAACCATAACAACACAAGATCAAATAATAGATACAAACTCAAGGTTAATCGCACCGAACTTGATTGCAGGAAATACGACTTCAGCAACATAGGGGTCAATATCTGAAATATTCTACCTGACTCTGTGGTTTCTTCCCCAAACCCCAAAAACTTTAACCTTAAGACTGTCTACTATTGACCTCACCCCTTTCCTAAGAGGTCTGTAGGGGGCATGCATAAGCGCACCAATGTGCCTACCGTCCCTGTCCTATTGTTTCTTTTTATTTTTCTTATATGTACCCATTTCGTGTATTCATAACCATGTTTATACTTATACCTGTTATCTAATAATTGGACTAAATAAATAAATAAATGAAGAGGGGGTGGGCCTGGGTCTTCCCCTGAATGCCCAGCCAGACTGTGCCCTTCCCCAGTTTCTTCCACAGCCACCAGAACCACACTCTCAGTTCCTATCAGCTGCTCAACCTCCCCCTTGGAATCAAATTCCAACAGGGACATGACAGAACTGTTGTAAGCCGAGGACTACCTGTATTAGTTCCTGATGAGCCAGGCTTGATTTTGAGTGACCATGTGGACTTGTCAATACCTTGACCTTGCTATAGGAATAATTTATAGCTGCTCTAATAAATCCTAGGCTACAATTTCAGCTTAAAATTTTAACTTCTTATTTATTCCTCTTCTTGAATGCTATGGCCTTGAAAGTCATTTGCCTGCCTTTCTGCAGCCAGAGGGCTTCCATGAAAAATGTCTGCCTTGACTTTCACATCAATGGTGCAAAGCATCGAAACAGCAAACAGCTCCTTCTCATACTTCAGATCCAAAGGGTGCTTTTTCCCTTTTTACCACCAGGGGGCACTGTTTTGCTTTCCAAAGACTGCTTTCAGACATTTCACAGATCAGAGAAGCTCTTCAGTTGGTTTGGTATCCAAAAAAAGAAGCAGCATCAGAATGAATTGGTAGACAGAGCAGATGTGAAATGGAGAACGAATTGGCATATGCTTGTGTGTACTGTACTCTCAGGCATATCTGCTATTTGTGTGTGTCCTGGGAAGGCTTTTCTTGATATTCTCCATTTAAAAATATATATATAACTGCTCATTTTAATTGGTGTGGATTTTTCTCAAGAGTTTCAAAAGTTCTAATTTCTGGTTTCAATCTATAACTAGGAAATCAGGGCCAAAATAGCAGAAGGCAAGTTAACAGAGGTGCACATAATATCCTATATTTGTTTTTAAAAAGCCCCAGGCGGCAAGGTGACTCGGTGGTTAAGATGCTGGACTTGTTGGCTGGAAAGCTTGGCAGCCCAGGTTCGAGACCCGAGGGCCACGTGAAGGGATGAGCACTCATCCTTGCCCCAGTTCATGCCAAACTAGCAGTTCAAAAGCATGCAAATGCTAGTAGATAAATAGGTAGTAGTTTTCGTGAGAGGGTGGCATCACTCCATAATGTCAAGATGGTCACGATCACGGAAATATCTTTGGAGAGCTCTGGCTCAATGGCTCTGAAATGGAGATAAGCATCGGCCCCTGTAGTGGGCAATGAGTAGTGGAGTAAAATCCGTAGGGATTACTTACTTTTTAAAAAAATGCAAAATTGTTGGGTAAGGTTTACACAGCTTGGCAAAAGTAAGTTGCCATGTGGCCTAGAGGTGGAGCTCTCTCCTCACAATCAGGAGGCTGTGAGTTTGATCTTAGGTAGTGGCTAATATTTGGAATAGACTCTCCTGCTCGAGCAGGGGGTTGGACTAGATGACCTCCAAGGTCCTTTACAACTCTTATTTTTCTATGAAAATGATGCTGTATCTCCATTTCAAAAGTTGTGAAATGAAACTTGGACCTGGCTATGAGTTAAAAGTGTGATGTGAATGCAGAAAAAAGACAAATGCAATTTTAAACAGTTTCCAAAAAAAACAAACCCCATATAGTTTCAAATCCTGGGAACTTATAGGTGCACTCTATCAGTACAGGTAGTCCTAGACTTACAACAGTTCATTTTGTGACCGTTCAAAGTTACAACGGTACTGAGAAAAGTGACTTTTAGACCATTTTTCACACTTGTGGCCTTTATAGCATCTCTGTGATCACGTGATCAAAATTTGACCACTTAGCAACTGATTCATATCTATGACGGTTGCAGTTTCCCCACCTGTCCATGACCTGTGATCCCCTTTTGCGATCTTCTGACAAAGGCAATGGGGAAGCCAGATTCACGTAACAACTGTGTTACTAATTCATTGAACAAATGTGTCAGGAGAGGTCGTAAAAGGGGGCAAAACTCACTTAACAAATGTCTCACAACAACATAAACTTTGGGCTCAATTTGTGATCATAAGTTGAGGACTACCTGTACTGTTCAGAGTGCAAATCATGAGCTAGGAGGCTCTCAGACTTAAGAAGAAATGTGTTGGGTTTTGTGTAACCGCAATGCTTCTCTGCTATTTTTAAAATCAGCCTGATTTTTTTTCAGGTTTCTTTGTTGTTGTTGCTCAGTAGCTAAGTCACGTCTAAGTCTTTCTAATGCCATGCATTCACCAGATCTCTCTGTCCTCCACTGTCTCCTGGAGTTTGCCCAAACTCGTTTTGGTTGCGTTGGTGACGCTATCTAGCCATCTAGCCTCCTCTGCCATCCCCTTTTCCTTTTGCCTTCCATCTTTCCCAACATCATTTATTTATTTATTTAAATTTTTATACCGCCCCCTGTCCCAAAAAGGGATTCGGGGTGGTGTACAGCCTACTAAAAAATGAACAATATATACAATTAAAAACAAATTAAATAGAATTGATCCGGCCGAAATCCCATCAAATACAAAATATTACCAAATTTAAAATTCAAGGATTATATTAAAAATTTAAAAATTTAAAACCAATTAATGTAAAACCCCAAGAACCATTTACTGGGCCAGGCCGGCCTGCTGGAAAAACAGGGTCTTTACTGCGCGCCGGAAGGTCTGGATGTCGGTAATGGCCTGTATCTCCGGGGGCAGATCATTCCACAGGGAGGGGGCCCCCACAGAGAAGGCCCGCACCCTCGGGGTCGCCAACCGGCAACGATCAGGTGGCGGAACCCCGAGGAGGGCAACCCTGTGGGAGCGCACTGGGCGGCGGGAGGCTGTTGATGGCAGCCTTCATGGCCTTCTCTTCCCATTTGGTGGCCAAAGTGTTTGAGCTCCAGCTTCAGGATCTGTCCTTCAAAAGGACACTCTGGGTTGATTTCCTTTTAAGATTGACCAAGTTGAACTGCTTGCAGGCTAAGGGATCCTCAAGAGTTTTCTCCAACAACTTGATTTGAAAGCATCAATTCTTTGGCACTCGGCCTTCCTTATAGTCCAACTCTCACAGCCATACTTGATTTCTGGGAAAACCATAGTTTTGACTATACAGACCCTTGTTATTAAAGTGATGTCTCTGCTTTTTGTTATGCTATCTGGGTTTGCCACAGATCAGTGGGGAGGGGTCTTACACTGACTCACCTTGCAGCGATGGCTCTGACAGCCCCTCCCAGCAGGAGCCCGCTGCCATCCCACCTCTTCTGCGCCCGCTTACTGCTCACAGACATCACCCCCAGCCTCTGTTTCGCCATTGTCTTCCAGAAGGGCCTCTGCAGCCAATAACAATGCTCCAGATCGATCCAGAGCTCTGATATTGGCTGCAGAGGGCTTTCCGAAAGGGCCTCTGATGGCAAAACGGAGGCCTGGGGGCGACGCTCGCATCAATCTGGACCTTGCTTCTTGGCTGCAGAGAGCTTTCCAGAAGGCCTCTGATGTGGAAATGGAGGCCAGGGGCGACACACATGAGTGGCAGCAAGTGGCTTCAGAAGAAGTGGGCTGGCAAGGTATCAGGGTGTGTGAGGCCTGGTAAGCAGGGCAACTCCACTCCCCCATCCCCACCCTAGCTTAATTTTTACCCGTGCACCTCGCCCTACCCCCTGCACCCTGGAGTGGGTGGAGTCTTAATTAGGCCTTTTTGGAAGGGAGGGGAGGGCTTATATTGGATGCACGTGTAAAAATCAAGATAGGACTTACTTTCGGATTAGGTCGTATTTTCGGTAAAACTCGATAGGAAGAGATGAGACTTCAGTTGTGTTGCCAAGGCTGCCATTTTGAATTTTTTCAGCCTCTGCTCATAGATATTTCCATCTCATTTCCATTTTGGGTGGAAGATCCAATCCCACCCCCAAAAAGCATTTCCCCCAAAAACTCATGAATTCACCAGCAAACAAATTATACAAATCTTTGATGGCTGACATTCCCCAATATTAACTAGTTTGTTGCTTTCCCAACAAGCTGATATTTAGAGGGTCCCAAGTAGCATGCCTATGGCACACATCCCATGGAATATTCTCCCCCATCACCCACCAAATTAGTTGCATCTTTCTTGATGTTCTAGAAAACCCTCAACACCTGGTTCAATCCTCAGGTCTGGAGCCCCCCAGGAACTGGAAGTATGTTTAGATGACTCTAGTATTGAGATGGTTTTATTCATTCTCTCTCTGCTGGGGTTTGAATGTATTTTAATGAACATTTAATTTTTAATGTTTACTTTCTCTATTTTTAATACTCATTTTTATATATGCATTGTTCTTTAATTATAGCATGCCACCAGAATAACTTCATGTGAGACGGGCAGCTATATAAATTTGATTAATGAATGAATAAATAAATAAAAAAACAGGGGTGAAGCAATTAAAAATAGACTACTGTACCTTTTCAAGGCAACAAGAGCTGAAGAGAATTGCAAGAGCAAATTGAAAATTGTTTTAAAATAGCTGTTCAGGTCGCAGTGTCTCTTTTCCTTTCTGTTGTTCAAACCACAACTCAGAGTTGTGAGATTTTGCTTGAACTTGGGGGAAATAACCTCCCATTCAATTTAGCTGCCTCCTTCTTTGTAAATTCTAAAGGGCCTGATTTGGAAAGGTTGCTTGTTTGTGAGGTCTACACTTTTATCCTTCCAGGCAAGATTTCAAAGGCCTGTTTCTCATCAGTTGCCTCAACATATTAACACCAGAAAGAATGACTAATAAGAATAGGAAGAAAACACATTTAGTTCATATTTAAAAGTAAATTTATCAACTTTCACACGTTTTAACCAATGTATAAAACCAAGACTTTAGAGCAGGGGTGTCAAACTCATGCGATCACAGCAGCGTCATGTGATGTATTTAGACTTTCTCCCCCTTTGTTAAATCAGCAGTGGGCATGGCCAGCACGTGTCACATCCAGCCAGTGGGACAGGAGTATGACGGCCCTATTTAGATTCTTTGGTGCTCGCTGAGCTTGGTTGTTTTCTTGCAGAAGTTTCATGACCCAAGTAAGTAACTTCTTCAAATAACCAGCTCAGAGGGTACCAAGGACTCCACAGTTCAACCCTAAGCTACAAAAAATATTCTATTGGAATTCAATCTTGCAGTGCTGTTCATCAATTAAAGTTCATTTGGGGAATGTCTTTGAAAAACACAAATATATTCATGGAAATAATTCATATACATATAGTATATAACCAGAAACTGTTTGCATAATGTGTATTTGATGAATTGTCAACAAAAAAGCATTTTTAAAAAAAATGTGCATACAAATGCAGACCTTCCCAAAGGTGCTTTTTCAAGAGGCAACTGGACTTTCTTGTTTTTCTTTGAAGACATTTTGCTTCTCATCCAAGAAGCTTCTTCAGCTCTGACAGGATGGTGGGGAATGAAAGGATTAATACTCCTAGAATAAATAAAGGAGTATAAATCCTTCCATTCCCATCCAGTCAGAGCTGAAGAAGCTTCTTGGATGAGAAGCAAAATGTCTTCAAAGAAAAACCAGAAAGTCCAGTTGCCTCTTGAAAAAGCACCTTTGGGACTATCATGACCTGGATGAATGAGAATCTCCATAGACATCAAAATGCAGATAAATTTTAGCACATCTTTTTAAATTACCAGAAAATGATAATAACCAAAACCTTACAATTCTCTGAAATGAACAATGTTTTGGTGGAAAAACTTGCCTCCAAATCAATTGAAGATGACCCAAACACAGAACCATTTTATCAGTTCCAAAGCCAACAAGTTTAAGTCATTATAGTGAGCCCTTGGTGTCTTGCACCAGAAGTGTCAAAAGCAAGAGCTCAAGATTACATAGATCCTAAACAGAACATCAGTCAGAGACCATTTGAGCAATATAAACTCTAGCAAAAGACACTCCAGTACAGGAATAATTGCTTTACACTTGAGAATGACACCAGACTACTACCAAGGGAGATGATAGGAGAGGAGATTACAGACATATTCCTAGTACATTTCATCTGTGAATTGAGTCAAGATGTTGACTGTTGTTCCAATGGACTGACCATGCATTTACAGCAGGAGAGGGAAGAGATAAAGAACCATGACAGCATGGCCTTGAAACAAGCCAGTTTTCTAAATTCTATAATCAGCTAGATAGCCTGTGACCCGTTAGGTCATCATCATTTCAGATATATTTTCTTACCTAAACAGAGGGCAAAAAAAACCAGTAGGAGTAGGAGCAACCTCTGACTTCCTGCTGGCTTCTCCCTTGACTTTCCTTGTAGGAAGCTGGCAGGGAGCATTTGAACTGACAATCACATGATTGAGGCTGCCTGTGGCAGCACAGCGGTGTAGCGACACTGAAGCAGCCACAACTTCAGCAAATTTCAGTCCCACAAAAGACTCCCAAATTTTGGACGCATTCTATAAGTTAGCCCATTTAATTCAAAAATCCTTATCTTGTAGCAGAGGTGAAAGACCTGGCTCACTTCCTATTTGATTGTTACCTGTATAAGAAGGTAAGAGATGTGTACCTTGATCTATATCCCAAACGAATGACCCATTGAGATCCCCATATCAAAAAAACTTACCTTATGTGCGGCCAGAATCTGAAAATAACATTTAACCCAGCACAGGACTTAAGTAAAAAAGAGTTTTGGAAGCATGTAGATTAGTCATCACATATTAGCCCAATAGTAGCAATTTCATTCTTAAGGTTTGCTGCATGACAGATACAAGAAAGGATCTTTATCCCTCTGGAACGTACACAAAATGCTATGCTTATAGTCACACCATTGATTCAATTAAGTTCTTATTCAGCTTTCCGCATTGAGAAAGAAATAAATTGATATACTTGCAAAAACAAGAAATTGAAAGTATCAGAACTCACACAAATGAGAAAAGAAGGCAATCTGACAATGGATAGTCTGTTTCTTCCTAAATGCTAAGTGTAAAGCTGTGCACGCTCAGAGTTAAACCCATGCCCACGTTCTCCTTCCATATTCATTCTTTCTCCCAACCCTGGAGAACAGCATTCCTTGCACAAGTACAGGTAGTCCTTCGAGTTGTGACCACGAGCCCAAAATGTATATTGCTAAGTGAAACATTTGTTAAGTGAGTTTGCCCCATTTTATGACTTTTCTTGCTATGCTAAGTGAATCATTCCATTTGTTAAGCTAGCAACATGGTTGCTAAGTGAATCAGGATTCTCCCTTGACTTTGCTTCTCAGAAGGTTGCAAAAGCTGATCACGTATGACCCTAAGACACTGCAGCCATCATAAATACGAACCAGTTGCCAAGCATCTGAATTGTCATTGTGTGACCATGGAGATATGCAATGGTTGTAAATGTGAAAAACAGTTATAGGTCACTTTTTTCAGCACTGTTGTAACTTTGAACGGTCTCTAAAGGAACAGTTGTAAGTCGAGGACTACCTATAGTTACAATAATAGAGAATATCTGTATCTCACTGAACTTCTGAATTCTTGGGGTTCTTTAAGTCTGATTGTCTATGGAGGTTCTCAGTCATCCAGGTCATAGTTATTTAAGTTCGATTGTTTTCCTGCAGACATTTCATTACCAGGCTAAATAACAGCAGGGGTAGTGCTGTTTTTGCTCAGCCGCAAAAGACAGCTGGGCTTCTTGGTTGGAAATCTGGCACCTTAAGGTTCAACACCCAAGCACCATGGAACGGGGTGAGTGCCCATCCTTGCCTCAGCTCCTGCCAATCCAGTAGTTTGAAAACATGCAAACGTGAGTAGATAAATATGTACCACTTTGACGGAAAGTAACAGCACTCTGTGACATCATGCTGCTCAAATAACTGCAAAGATGTCTATGGACAGCGCTGGCTCAAGGGGTTTGAAACGGAGATGTGCACTGGCCCCTAGAGTTGGCAATGGCTAGCGGAGTAAAACCCGCAGGGACTTCTTTTACTAGATAACATCATCAATTCCTGGGCATGCCCAAGTGGTGTTTCTTAGCTTGTTAATGAAACATGGGTAGAAAAACAACCAAACTGAAAAAACACCGAGAATCCAATCAATACTATGTGCCAAGTGATGCAAATGGATAAAGGAAAGTTTTATCTCTTTCATTCATAATTCTGTTTGCCATTCAATTGATGTGTGTCTATAGGATTCTTTGCTGCTTTTCCAGGAGAGGCAAAGCTGTGATGGGGGCTGTGATTCCAATGGCAACAAAGCAACTTTTCTGCTTCTGTTTGCACCTCGATTGTTGCCTCTCGGATCTGATAGCTGTCATAACGCAATTGATTTCAGCAGAGTACATTTGCTTCTAGCTAAGGTTAGGATACCAGCTTCAGGTAGAGCTAAGTATAGTTACATTCCCTTTGGACTTTTCTAAACCAATCTGTACAGTTCATAAGGTCATTGAAAGATATAGCAGGTTCTTTTGTAAAACACGCTAAGCTTAGTAACCGCTAATCCTGCTTTGCTTTGGCTTAGTCTGTTGCACAGACCCCATCTATTGTTGTTAGTTGATGGCTCAATAAGTTATACAAACACAGAACAAGAATTCATTGCATAGCTGGGTTGTGCAAATACAGCCTATATTGGATTGCCATTTGCTGGGAGATCTTGAAAACATCAACCTGCCCTGAGTGCTGCATTCAAACTATTGAAGAAGTTGACCTTCCTTTGCCATTACTATTTTGCTAGCTGGAGATCTGCTTCCAGGAACAAAGCTATGTACAGAATATTTTTGGGGGGTTAAAAAAAACATCTCTGTGTCTTTACCATGAAAACAAAATAGCTTTAAGTATCTCTTAATCTCATTACTGTCAGAAACATTGACAATTGACAGGCACAATAGAACTTTCTCAATGGTGTTTTCCATATTCTGGAATTCCCTGCCCCAAAAGAGTTTAGGAAACTGAAGATGTTACCTAGTTGGGTAATAAAACATTGGCAAGAAAATAGCCAAACTCAGAGAGCACCAAGGACTCCAAAATTCCCCTTTGTTGTTTGCTATTGGGAGGTAAAATCTGCTGAAGGTAGAGAAAATGTGCATGTGGACACACAATAACTTACATGAAAAATTCAGAATCAGCCTGGCTTTGAATGGCTTCCTTGGCATAAGATTATCAGTTCTGGGAATGTATATAGCATTAATTCCACTTCTGGGTAGCCATACCTACAAAGTTATTGCCATCAATTAGAAGGTCATGATGTTATTGTGCAAACAACATAAATTGACATCTATGGATATTCTCAGTCATCCAGGTCATGGTTGTCCCGAAGGTGCTTTTTTCAAGAGGCAACTGCACTTTCTGGTTTTTCGTTGAAGACATTTTGCTTCTCATCCAAAAAGCTTCTTCAGCTTCTCAGAGCTTGGATGAGAAGCAAAACGTCTTCAGAGAAAAACCAGAAAATCCAGTTGTCTCTTGAAAAAAGCACCTTTGGGACAACATGAATTGTCACAAATTACTTAATTCTGCCATTGGTGTAATGATGCATGGTATGTCAATGCAATGTGTTTCTTCCTTTGGGACACCTGCCTTTGCCTGCTGTGATCAGGGAGTGAGTAACAAAAGACCCATGATCCACAGCTGTCTTTTCAATGGAATGCATTTTCCTTTTGACTGCAACTTCTGTATTTTGCCATTTTATTTATATCCTTGATTGTATTTTTACTTATTTGGTTGTCTATGGTGTGAACTGTCCAGAGGTTGGATGGTGCTAGAGGTAAAGAAGGAAGAAATGGCTTCCAATAAGCAAAGTCACATGAGGGAAGCCAGATTGGCTTAAGCAACCATATGATTCACTTAACAACTGCAGTGATTCACTTAACAACCATGGCAAAATAAGTAATAACATCAGACATGGCTCACTTAATTAACAGTTTGAGTAACCATGGAAATTCGGGCCCCAGTGTGATTGTAAATTGATAATTGCCATAGCCATTGGGTGATACGTTCAACTGAAAATTGCCTAATTGAGGCTTCCATACAGATCCAGGTGTGGTTAATCAATTCCATGCACAAAATGGATCTGCAGTTTGAGACTGAACACATTAAAACAAATCTACAGTACTTAAATGCTTTATTTTGATTCTGGCCCATCCTTCCAATAATTTCCCTTTATTAAGCGCCACACGCTGCCCTTTTAAAATTTAAATGACCATTAGCCAAATTTATTGCTGATAGCGTGGGATTGTCTTCACATCATATTGCCTGTTCCATTCAATTTAGACTTGTCTTTTCTTTTCTTCCCCCCTCCATTTCTATAATGAGAAAAGTAACGAGGAGAGAGAGAGAGAGAGAGTCTGTCACCTCTCCACTTGCAAATGTGTTTTTTAAATGCTCTGCCCCTGTCCACTGATTGCATCTTCCATTATTCTGATCAAATAGATACCAGAGTTTGTTTTTCAAACCAGTCAAGACGAGGGCCTCAGCGGCTCCACCCCAAGATACCAGCTTCAGTGCTGTATAGCTCAGAACTTTGTTGGTGTCATTGGGACTGCCCATTCCATTCACCCACTCCAAGCAGTTATAGGATGTCTAATATAAGTCCCTACCAGTAGAAGACCTCCAAGATCCCTTCTAGCCCTAGCATTTTATGATTCCAAGTTCATGCTCCATTCAGCCCTTCATCTGCCATTGGTTCCCCATTCCTTTCCATCCAGCTGGGTGAGCAACCTCGCTCTGCTTTCAAAGATGCTGCCCATAGGACCACAAAGCGTCTCTTCTCTTTACTTTTTTTCAAAATGTGGAAATGTTGCTACTTTATTTCTGGGAAGCTCCATTCAGCCCTTCCTTTCTCAGCCCTTCACTGGCAGGGAAAGCTACTTTATATAAACAGGAAACAAACGGTCCCATTCTCTAACACTGATGATAGGACTTCATTGGGCAATGAAACGTCTCAACCAAACAGCCAAGCTCAGAGAGCACCAAGGACTCCACAAATACTCTTTAGCAGCCATTATCTAGATAAGCAGGAATTAAAACAAGACATCCAGTCAGGCAGAAAAGAGTACTCTAATCAAGGAGAAAACTACATCCCATCAACACTGTGTGGCAAGCTTTTGTATATAAATAGGGAGCAAACCCTCCCTCTATTAGCACTGATAATGTTACTTAGTCAGATAATGAAAAGTCTATAAGCAAACAACCGAGGATCCCACAGTACAATCCTTTATTCTTTATTATTCTTCAATAATTTATTCTCTTCTATTTATTGGCCTACTCCTAAATATTGGCCCACTTGCTTTACCTGCTTTATGTTGGTTAGGTTGTTGGTGTAAAAGGACCTATTTTTGTGTTTATTTAAACAAAAACCAACATTAATTGGGAAAGTGATTGTTTTTGATTCAGAGGATGTCTTTACAACTTGATTTTTTTTTTTTTTGGGGGGGGGGGGGGGGGAGGGAGGATATTATTTTCAGGAGTCCAGTAGTTAAAAACACCTACCCAATCTATTTTTTAGTATTTAATATCTCAGAAGTAAATTTTTAATAGATTTTTGTTTTCTGTTTTCCTCCCAAATGCCTTTCTTAAATTTCTGCCATGTAGTTCTCTTATTTATGCTATCCTTTCTATTTTTTTAAAAAAATACTATAATTTGCATATAATTATTTCTTTTTTTTAATTATTTCTTATGGTTCCAGCAAGCAAACAATTTTTGAGGCTGAAATGTTTTTTTTTCCCCCAGATGGCTTTAAGTTAGGAACCAGTAACTAATTTATTCTTTAAGAAAATTGTTTCATTGTATTTCTACTTCCTTTTTTCTGAAACATTCATTTCCAGAATTACCTTTTCAGGTTTCAGTGTCTTCCATAGTGGGCTGGTTCTGTCATTCATAGAACTATACACTCATAGGGCTAGAAGGGACCACCCCCCTGCCTAAGGCAAGAGACCTATATCATCCTGGACAAATGGTTGTCCAATCTTTTCTTGGAAACCTCCAGTGATGGAGCTTCCACAACTCTATGAGGCAAGATGCTTTATTGATTACTTGTTCTCACTGCCAGGAAATTCATCCAGGTTGAACCTCCCTCTGATGAGCTTCCACCCAACTGCTTCTTGTCCTGCCTTCAGGTCCCATGGAGAACAAACCAAACTCCTCTTCCTTGTGACAGTCCTTCATGTACTGGAAGACTGCTATCATGCCTCCCCCCAAGTCTTCTCTTTCTTAAGCTAAACTTACCTGGTTCCTTTAGCCATTCTTCATAGCATTTATCCTCCAAAGCCTTATCATCTTTGTGGCTCTTTGCTTCACTATTTCTAGAGTCTCAACATCTTTCTTATATCATGGTGAGCAGAACTGAATGCAGTATTTTAAAGTGTGGCCTTACTCGTATAGAATAAAGCATGATTGGCTTTAGTTGCTAGTATTTATTGGTCTAGCTTATGTTGAAGACCAGATATAAGAGGAAATTTAAATGTGAAGTGTTTCTAAGAAATATACAAAACAAATTCAGAACCATGTCTGTTTACAACTTGGCAACGATAGGGACCTCTTTAGCCTATACATCTGCATATAAGTGTACTCCTTGTAGAAAATGAATTGTTTATGAGCCATTATAAATTCACCATTTTCATATTTAATTTATGGATCATTTAGTAAGCTTGAACCGAGTTAATATGCATCCCCAAACAGCTCTCCAGCAGAGGTTTGTGTGCCCAGATCTTTAAAATGTACCCATACTTCGGTAATGAGTTAAAATTCTTTTTCAGCACGTTTTATCTCGCTGTCATCTTTAACTCCCAGCAGAATGCAATATGCTAGCAATTTTTCAGTGTCTGATGAACTCTTTGACCACCAGTCTGGTCTTAAAAAAAATGCCACATCCAAAATTTAGGATTATAGTTCAGTAAAAGAGCATATTATATCTGAGGCAAAATTGGATCTCTCCGAGCAAATGGGTTTAATTTAAAGACTGCCTCACATAATGTTTGCCTACTATCTTATGTCAGTATCTTCCTGCTACCTTATAATTCCCTAAAATAGGCTGTTAATCTTTTCTTTAGTCCCTAGCATAACCTGACTAGCCCTTCCTGCTGGATCAATCTTGAAGCCCAGACCTAAGCCTGCTGACAGAATGACCACATATAAAATGTTTTCCACTTTGGCTTCCAATGTTCTATTCAAGGCTAGGCTATGGAAGAAAAGGATGACGGAGAGAAATCGAAATTGTTTATGAAGAAAAATGGATGTCTTGAAAAACAAGGCTGGCAAGGGGTGGCTTAAGAACTTGGGCAGTTTCATTGGCCCTAAAGCTTCTGAATCAAAGTAGGCTTATAAAGCTTCCCTAGATGCATTGGCTTCCATGAGAGATATTTGTCATCAGGCCCTGTCAGCCATTTTTGTATAAATATATGGCAGTCTGCAGATATCGATGGAGATTCTCAGTCCTCCAGGTCATCGTTATCCCAAAGGGACTTTTCTCAAGAGGCAACTGGATTGTCTGTTTTTTCTTTGAAGATGTTTTATTTCTCACCCCAAAAGCTTCTTCAGTTCTGATTGGATGGTAACTGAATCCTTCCATTCCCCACCATCCAGTCAGAGCTGAAGAAGCTTCTTGATTGAGAAGAAGAAGCAAAAAAAAAAAAAACAGAAAGTCCAGTTGCCTCTTGAAAAAGCACCTTTGGGACGGTCTACAGATACTGCTAAAAATGATTTCCAGCATTCTAAAGTCTGGATCAAACAGTACAGAGGTGAATGTCATAGCAGGAAGAAGTTCAGTTCCACCCTTAGCCATGGAAACTCTCTGGGTGACTATGGGTCAATCAGCCCAACCTCCTTCACAGGATTGTTGTGCTGATAAAAATGGAAGGAGAGAGCACTCAGTGTGCCACATGGAGTTCCTGAAGAAAAGATGGGGATGTAAAACTAACAAATAATGAAATTACAAACCCTCAGGAATAACTTCAAAAGATGGTTTTCCTCCTTATGAGAACCTATGGTTGGCATTGATGCAGATCAGGATTAGGATAGAGAAGATCCAGGTTCAAGTCTCCTTCAGTTGGGAAAATTTTCAGGGTGAATTTGGGATAGAGGGAGGAGGAAGGGAGAGATGGAAAGAAGGAAGGGAAAGAGAAACGGAGAGGAAGGGGAGGTGAGAAGGGGGGAAGGAAGGAGAGAGAGAGGGAAAGGGGGAGAAATAAGAAGAAAGAGAGGAGGGGGAGGGAGGAGGAAGAAAGGAAGGAAAGAAATCCTACTGCTCTTTCTGTGATTTTGATTCTAAATGCAAAACTGTTTTACATTCATCATTATTCCTTGCTCTTTCAACTTATCATTTTGAATCTTTGCAGCCTTCTTGATTAGGGTTTTTCTTTTTTACAAAGTAATCTATCTCCATGCAATCTCCCAATCCCCCTCCCACATATAATTCTATCAAGGGAGGGGAAAATTTCTGCCTCTTCCCCTTAAGAATCTTTTTCATAGAAGCACAACTGTTTTTTCATCTTGGCATGCTATTGAGGGTTTAGGATCACCCCTATCACTGTGTAATATTTCCTACCATTTGGCCAGAAAACCTTAGAGAAAGTGCGTCTTTTAGGGGGAAATTTAGCTGGAAGGGGTTCTTTTTCACAGAATGTGTGAAACCTTTCACACACATACAAAAACAAAAAAAAAGGCAGTTCAATATTACTTGCACATTTCTTCCAATCCTGCCAATAAATTAAACAATCAGCAGTTTCTCTTCATTTATTTATTTTTAAACACAGCATCAAAAGCTGCTTAGTACAAAGTTACTTGAACCCTTTGCCTGATGTTTTCCATTCTCAATTCTCTCCTGGAGAATTTTGACAAACGTCCTTCTTTGAACTAAACAAGTAACTGCAATAACAGTTGGACATTTCCAAATCGTTAAATCCAAGTTCACAGCAAATCTTGTGGTTTTGCACTGTTTTAGTATTGATAAGAAATGCCCAAACATCTTTCATTTATATTTATAGACAAGTCAAGAAACTTTATGGAATCAGTGACTGCTCCATAAAACATGTTGCATAGATGGAGCTAACATTAGTTAGCCAATTAGATAACTGATCAATCAAACTGCTGTGCATCTAACATATTGCTTGACAAAATTGGGCCATACTTAAGAATATAGAACAATTTGAATTTAAAAGTAAAAGATTTAGATAAAACTAATCAGAGTAAACCAGGATATTTAATTAAGTATGTGAGTTCAGAGATCAAGACAAGTTTTGGCTCAAAATGAACCTGTCAGATCCGTGTATCTGCCATTCTTCAATGGAAGAAGAAGGTGGGGGGAGAGTTGGTGCAAGTAATCCTTTTTTATGTAACCTGAATAACTTAAGTCTTGTATTGAATCTGTATAACTTGCACATGATATACAACTGGAGGACTGGAGCCAGATGGCTAGAAACTTGTCACCTCTTGGAGAGATAGTAAGAAGAGAAGGGACCATAAAAATTCCAGCTCTGGGAGATAATCCCTGGGAAACTCTTCTAAGATATGTTCCCAGAAAGGGTGGAGGATTAACATGTTGGTTCTTTGTTTGACAAAATCCACATCTAAATAAGGGAGGGGTTCTAACTCCCTTTATCTGTTACTGTATACTTGGAAGCCTCTTAGATTCTGCTTTGACTAGTATTGGAATCATTTCTTTTCAATAAAGAATTCCTTTTGAAGTCCCTAGCTTTCAGAAGTTCATTCTTTTTCGGTTGAAGTGGAAAAAGTCCATTGCTTACAGAATCCTTCAACTTTTATCTGTTAGCAACTGTTCAAAGTTACGATGGTACTGAAGAAAATGACTTAAAACCAATCCTCAAATCTATGACTGTGTCAAATGTCCCTGTGGTCAGCATTTAGGCACTTAGCAAATGTCATGTATTTATAATGATCACAGGTTCACCATTTGCGAACTTCCCAGCTGGTTCCAGATAAGCAAAACCAATCAAGGAAGCAGGATTTGCTTAACTTAATAACTATGGCAAAAAGGTCATTAGATTGGGTGTGAATTAGTTAACAACAACCACCTTACTTAGCAACAGTAGTTCGAGGACTATCTGTAGTAATAATAATAAACTCACTGGTTTCAATGGCTTCTTTACCAAATGGGCAATATTTTGGCTACAAGATTGGGGCTGCAAAACCTTTGATGGCCATTGGAGAGCCCAGTTTTTTTGCGGCCCATACATTCCTAATTTATAGTTATTTCAAACAATCAATCAGAATAGAGCTGGAAGGGGCCTTGGAAGTCTTCTAGTCCAGCCTCCTGCTCAAGCAGGAGTCCAGTGACCGTCCAATCTCTTCTTAAAAACTTCCAGTGATGAAGCACCTACAACGTCTGAAGGCAACCTGTTCTACTGGTTAATTGTCCCCACTGTTAGGAAATTTCTCCTTAATTCCAGGTTGCTTCTCTTCTTGATTAGTTTCCATCCATTGTTTCTTGTCTTGCCTTCTGGTGTTTTGGAAAATATGTTGACCCACCCTCAAATACTGGAATACTGCTATCATGTTTCCCTAGTCCTTCTTTTCTCTAGACTGGTCATACCCAAATCCTGCAGCTGTTCTTCATATGTTTTAGTCTCCGGTTCTTTAATAATCTTAGTTGCTCTTCTTTTCACTATTTCCAAAGTCTCAACATTTTTTTTGGAATCTATTTACAAAAACAAAATTTACAAATTTTGTAATTTCTAATGTATCTATTTAAGTATACAGGTAGTCCTTAATTAGTGACCATGATTGAGAGCGACAACTTTGTTGCTAAGTGAAGCATCATATGACCATGATGGACCTCAGATTAACAGAGTTAGAAGGGACCTTGTAAACCATCTAGTTCAACCGCCCCACCCAAGCAGGAGACCCTACACCATTTCTGACAGATGGTAGTCCAGTCTCTTCTTGAAAGTTTCCAGTGATGAAGTTCCCACAACTTCCGAAGGCAACTGCTGTTCCATGGGTTGATTGTTCTCACTGTCAGAAAATTTCTCCTTATTTCTAGGTTGAATCTCTCCTTGATCAGTTTCCATCCATTATTCCTTGTCTGGTCTTGGAAAATAGCTTGACCCCCTCCTGTCTGTGGTAGTCCCTCAGATACTGGAAGATGTCATGTCTCCCCTGGTCCTTCTCTTCACTAGACTAGCCATGCTGAGTACTTGCAACCACTCATTCTATGTTTTAGCCTCCAGTCCCCTAATCATCTTTGTTGCTCTTCTCTGCACTCTTTCTATAATCTCAACATCTTTTTTTTATAGATGGACGTAAGGCATAACTTCCTATTCAAGTCATAAACTGAGACATCACATGGCTGCCATGTACTAGCTCACCTCCACATTCTCTATTAACTCTGCTTCTCTCTTGCCAGTTGCAAAGCACTCAAATAGTGATTGTGTGATTGCCAAATGCTGCAACAGCCATTAATGGAGAACTGGTCCCAAAGCTATTTTTCTTTCACACAGTGCTAACTTTAGATGGCCATTAAACTAGGCTGTCAGTAACTGAGAACTATCTGTATTCTGACTATGAGGGTTTCTAAACCTTAAATACATTTGCCTTAAATACATTATAACTTCCAGTCATCACTGAAATGAACTGCTCAAATAAAAGAGCTATCCTGATAGCAATTCTGGCATCCCAAAAGAATCAAGGAAATTGATAATTCATAACTGAAACAATCTTAGATTATTTCTATGTATAAAATATTTCATAGATTCTAAGTTAAAGCTAAGTTAAAGTAGTTGGAGACAGCTTAAGAAAGATATATGAAAATGCCAACAAATATGTTGGATTTTTTTTTCTGGAATAGACCAGCAAAGTTATTTCAATGAGAGCAATAATAAAAACAACTTTTCCACAGGCTCTTATTAAAAGCTTTTTTTCAGCATTGAAATAAACAATTACCACAGATGATATCTTAAGCACCAACAAACTCTATTTCTCAAAGACAAAATCCCTTGATTGGGATAGGTTAGAACTAAAACCACCTGCCAAAGCTAGTCAATGTTTCCAAATCAACATTAATGAGATTGGTTAGTAATCATTATGAATGATTGGTGTGGTAGCCACTGAGATCCTCTGGATGGTGCTAGATGTTAGCAGCAGACTGCACATTTGGCTAAGGGGGGCTCTTTTGTTACTGCATGATCTCATTCTCTATATTTTGGTAAAGGTGGAAAGTCCCTAACTTTCCAGGCATACAGGTGATCTCATTTATTAACATCACCACTAGTCTTAAGGATTGGTTGGGAGGTTGTACCAATGTGGATGGGAGCTTTCACCTATGTGGCATCTATTCTCCAATCCAGATGCTGTATCTATGTTGCCTTTGTCTTCTTGTAAAAACTCTATAAATGTAATAAACACTGCCCAGGCAGTCAGACATCTTTGGACCATGCAATGACTAGTCTTTGATTGCCACAGATTGGATCCTCTCTAGATTTCTGAAATATCAAAAGAAAGGGCTTACCAGTAAGATTTGTTATGAAATTTCTGGAGTCTAACTTATTTATTTTATTTATTTATTTATTTATTCGTACTTCTATACCGCTCCCTCTCCCAAAAAGGGACTCAAGGCGGTGTACACTCAACAAACAATACAGAAAACAGAAACGAAAACAGGTAAATAATCAAGATGGCCAAGAATCACCCCAATAAATTTCCAAAATATAAACCCCAATGATCTTATTTGGCTAGACCGGCTTGTTTGAACAGCAAGGTCTTAACTGCGCGCCGGAAGGTTAGGATGTCTGACATGGCTCATATATCCGGGGGGAGACAATTCCAGAGGGATGGGGCTCCCACAGAGAAAGCGCGTAGTCTCGGGGCTGCTAGACGACAGCGATCCAGTGGTGGTACCCCGAGCAAGGCAACTCTGTGGGAGCGTACTGGGCGGCGGGAGGTTGTTGGTGGCAGCAGGCGATCCCGTAAGTATCCAGGTCCCGAGCCATGGAGCACTTTGAAAACTGTAAGTACCACCTTGAAACGAATCCGGAAGGCCACAGGAAGCCAGTGCAGCCAGCGGAGAAGAGGTGTTATGTGATCATCCGTGCAGCTGCATTTTGAACTAACTGTAACCTTCGGAGACTTTTCAAGGGGAGCCCCATGTAGAGAGCATTACAGTAGTCCAAGCGGGAGATGACGAGGGCAGAGGTGACTGTGCGAAGTGCGTCCAGATCCAGAAAGGGTCGCAATTGGTAGATAAGACGAATTTGATAAAAAGCACTCCTGGTGGCGGCCGCTTGAGCTCCCTTGCCTTTTACTTCAAGAAGTAAGTGTGAACCAATATCAAAATGTTTGTGATCTTATGCCATAGTAGATATAAAACTATGGGCACAAAATTTCAGTAATGAATTGTTTAAGCAATATAAATGATCACCATTCATTCATTCATTCATGTATGTGTATCATCCTTCAGCCAGGGAGATGATTTACTGGTTGGAATTTTTGGAGAAGACGCCACATGTAGCAGTTGGTGACTTGAGTCAGAAGTCTTCCATCGAGCCTCCTTTTCACATATACCAACATTGCTTCTTCTTTGGTGGAATTTGCTGTTAATCTGTTTCTGTTTTCTAGTGAAATGCAATATTCAGTAATTTCCACTTACTCACCTAAACTCCTTCCCATTTTTCACTGCCTTAGAATGATCGATCTTCCTTTGATGCAAATTAATGTCTACCTTCCCATGGTCACAAATGGTATTTTGGGTCATTTGTAACAGACCTTAGCAGAATTTCCTGCATAGTCAATGCAGTGTAGCTTGACTAGGCTCAATAAGCTCAAGTATTCAGCTTAAGTCTGTCTCTTTACAGCATAACTAAAAAATAATCTTTACTGCATGTTGCATAATTAGGAAGAAGCCACTGAAGTGTTTTTCTTTCTTTCTGTCAATATGAAGGTGCAACTCCTTTTTTAATGCCACTTTAGTTTAATTCTCATACTTCTTTCTCTTACATCTTGCATTGTTTAATGAACCCATGATGTACAGTCCCTAGATGTGAAATTGGGAAACCATTGATTATTGACATAATTGACATTTCTATCCTGACCAGCCTTGGGGCTCAGGTAACTCTTACAGAATCTTATACTCAACCAGAATCAAAAAATCTGATCCCATCCTTCTTAGGCAATGAAAGGGATAGCAATTGATCAGGTTCAAAGTTGAAAGATAGAACTCCCTTCAGGTACTCTGAATAACTTGTATATAACCCTGATTTTTTTTCTTTTAACGACACTGTAATTCCTTGCATCAGAGTAGAAAAGGGAGATTGAGTGTTTACTAGTCCATCTTCTCATCCCCTTAGCTACCTCTTTCTTTCTTTTTCTTTTAATGGTCTGTAATCCCTTTTATCAAGGTAGAGTCAGGGGAGACTGAATAGAGCTGAATGGCTAGATGCCCTTCCTGATGCCTACATGGAGTTTGCAGCAGACAATTACTCATTGTGCCTCCCCCCCCCCCAAAAAAAAATAAAATCTGCTACTACCTAGGATTGAGCTCACATCCTCCTGATTGTAAGATGAGAGCTCCACTTCTAGGCCACTCTGTGTGTAACACTTGAGTTACCTACTTTACCCACTTCAATTGTGTAGCTTTGATCTCTTAACATTTTTTAAAAATTAAAACATTTCATTACTATTTGAAATAAGACAAATAAATAAAACTAAGTCTGATAAACAGAGAGAGTTTGGTTTGGTGCTTAAGGCACATAAACTTGTGAAACCAGGAGACAGTGTATTGTAGTCCCACCTTAAGCACGAAAAACAGCTGGATAACTTTGGGCTGCTCACTGTCCAACTTACTTCACAGCCCAACTTACTTCATAGGGCTGTGTGAGGAAAATAGGAAAGGAAGGAGCATTAGGTATGTTCACTGTCTTCAGTGCCTCAATTATGTATATAAGCAATACAATATAGGTGGGATAGAAATAAATAAGAAACAAGCAATAAACTAAATTTTGCCTATTAATTTTCTACAGAGCAGGTAAGAGCAAAATCAGTTCAATTTTAGCTCATGATTTCTGTTAATAAGAATTATTGTGAGATCAACAGACATTTAGAGTTATAAAACAGCTATTTGCCATTTGTTCAGTAACAAATAATTTGCAGGATATCCATTCTACTGGATTTGAGAGCAGTGAACCAAGTTAGGACTTAATATTCATTTGTTTTCTTTTACATTTACTATTAATTCATTTGCTTTAACAAAATAATTCATTTATTACATGCCTGAGGCTGCCCAACTCCATGATGACTCTGACTCATCGTGCAATAATAAAATCATTACGGCTACTTATTTAAAAAAAAAAAGATACAAATATAAACCACAGAGATTCAGAAGGGGACAGATGATTCATTCGAAAAAAACAACACAACATACAACGTTCAACAATGGTCTAACCCAAATTTGGGGGAAGAGTCAAGCTCTCAGGGTTTTTCTAAACCCAACCAGGCAGGACCAGACAGATTCCCCAGGAGAAATAGGGTTCAAAAAGTTGGGCCCTGTAATATCAAAGGGATGTTTCTTAGGTCCCATTAGATGATGCTGCTTAATGGATTGGACTTGATGCCAGCTCTGAACAATTGTACAGTAATGATAATGCAGTGGCGTTCTGGGTCTCATAAGAAGTAAGAACAGCTCAATAAAGGAGTAGAAAATCTTTTTTGTTGAAGCTAAAGGCAGAATTCATCCAGGGAAAAGTGTTTCAGAAGCAATAGAAAGGGCAGCGAGCAGATCCAGCACTTAGTCTCTGTCTGTATTTATTTCTTGTTATTTATAGATTCTCTTGACATTATCTGAAGAACGGAGATAAGGATTCTGCTCTTAATGTTTTGAAATGTGAGCCTCAGGTAGAATTTACATCCTCAGGTGCAAAGGAAAGATGCAGTTCTGGGCACAACTTAGCAGTATTGATCTTAAAAGTCTCATTTTGATTTTAGTTGCATCAATTTTATTGGTACAGTTAATACTTATTTTTCATTGTTAATAGTTTTATAGGTTGGTGTCAACAGAAAGCAGCAAAATCAATCTATTAATAAGAAGCAGTCATATTTAAGAGAATACCAAACAGAATTTCAGCAGGAGCAAAACACAACTGGAAAATCCAACAATATAGATAAATATGGACAGGTGAGCAGTTGCTGCTCTTATATATTATATATGTGTGTGTGTGTGTGTGTGTGTGTGTGTGTAAGGTTTTTGAGCTGATAATTTTAAATAATAAATAAGGGAGACTAGGATAGATCTATTTCGAGCTAGTTAGCTCTCTTCAGCTAGCCATACCCTTACTGGGATTCGAACCAGGGAAGTATTACATGTGAGGCAGTTGTAATTGCCACTACACCACCTGGCTCTATCCTTATCAGCAGAGGCAGGGGAATAAGTATATACTTTGTGTTACAACACCCTGTAACATATATATATATATATATTTGTCAAGTGATTATAAGATAACAGGTATAAGTATAAGCGTGGTTTTGAATACATGAAATGGATACATATAAGAAAAAAAAAGAAACATTAGGACAGGGACGGTAGGCATGTTGGTGCGCTTATGCATACCCCCTACAGACCTCTTAGGAAAGGGGTGAGGTTAATAGTAGACAGTCTAAGGTTATAGAGTAGCTGCTCTTGTATAGGCCTTCAAAATAGTCCATCAGATCCAGTTCCCCTTCCCTTTCCAACCAGTTGGGCAGATTTTCTTGTGGGCTGATGTCGTGGCAATGAGGAAGGCCCTTGTTATCCCTGGGAATTTACTGACATACTTTGATTTCTCCTTCCTATTAAGAAAAATCCAGAGATTTAAGAAATCATTCTGAGCGAACCTGCTTGATTTTGTTTTACTCTTGGTTTATGCATAATGGAGATGTATGTGTATGCACGTCTTCATATAGATTCAAACCGTTTTCCCCTGTAAAAGTCTCTTCTGATTGATTCTCATCCCAGAGTCATGTGCTGGCCAGTCAATGTCAGGCTTCATAGGCTTCTGATCATAGCAGAGTCATGAAGTCATGGTGCTGATTTTGACAAAAACCTTGGGGTGCAACTGGTTGTTATGCTAGTAGCATCTCATCCCTGCCCACAGTAGAATATATACAGCTTGTCCTGCCTCTATGGTCCACATATACACGAACATGCACAGATGCAGCCCAGCAAGAAAAGAGAAATATACAATACAGACCAAGCATATACTAATTTATTACATGGATGAAAATTTAAAAGCCTCCTTGGATCACTGCTACTGAGGCAGTTGGAAAGACAAGGGATGTTTTGCAGGCTTACCCTAAATGATTACACTTTTGAATCCTGTAGAATATAGGAAATAAATTCTGTAGAGGGACTCAGGACCGCTGACTATCTGCCAGCCTGTACATGTATTGGATAGGTCTCAGAAGCCAGTCAAAATAAGATGGCATTGAAAAAATATTGCATCCAGTTCTGAACATTACAAAAAAAAGTTGAGATTCTAAAGAGTGCAGTGAAGAACAACAAAGACGAGAAGAGGACTAGAGGCTAAACTGTACAATGAATGGTTCTAGATCCTGAGAATGTTTTGTCTAATGAAGAGAAGAATTAGGGATGACATGATAGCAGTCTTCCAATATTTGAGAGGCTGTCATAAAGAAGAGGGGGAGTCAAGCTGTTCTCCAAAGCAACTGAGAGTAGGGGAAGAAGTAATGTGGAAAAAAATTAAAGAAAGATCCAACCTAGAATTAAGGAAAAATTTCCTGACAGTGAGAACCATCAATCAGTTGAATGGCTTGCCTCTGAAACAGGGGTGGGATTCTACCAGTTCACATTTATTTGCTAGAACCGCTTGTTAACATCCCAAGCAGTTCGGAGAACTGGTTGTTAGAAGAAATTACTGGCCTAATCCTGTAAGGAAGGGAGGAAGGAAACATTCTGGTGTTGCTTACATAAACTGTCTCTCCATTAACCCTTATTACATTCTTGGCAGGACTAGACTTCCTGTCTCTGGAGCTTCTCTGGAGTTTTTTTCCCCTCCTTTGTTGGTACTTTGCTTGTGTGGAGTGACCATTCAAAGTTACAATGGCACTGAAAAAAGTGGCTTATGACCGTTTTTCACACTTATGACTGTTGCAGCATCCCCACAGTCATGAGAGGCCAGGCGAGGAGATGTATGCCTCGATGTGAGTGATATTGAATTGGCCACGCCCAGCCAATAACATGACCACCAAGCCATGCCCACCCACTCACATGACCACCAAGCCACACCCACCACCTAAGCCACGCCCACAGAATCAGTTGTTAAAAACTTTAAATCTCACCCCTGCTCTGAAAGTTGTGGGTGCTCCATCACTGAAGGTTTTCAAGAAGAGCCATTTGTCCAGAAGGGTACAAATTCTCTTGCCCTGAGCAAAAGGTTAAATTAGAAGATCTCCAAAGTCCCTTCCAATCCTATTATTCTATCTTCTATGTTCAAAATGGGACTGATCTGGCTGGGGGTTGCTGTGAAAAGTAATTCAACAAAATAAGCTCCCCAATGGCAGAGGCAACTGGGCAGTAGCTCAGAAAGTTGCCAGCTCCTCCTTTCTAAGCTCCCCTGGTCTTGTGGCCTAGTGAAGTCCATTCAGACTGCTTGATGCTTCTCCAGTGCATATCCAGACACTCGAATGCCCAGATGCAACACATTGCTGAGTTACACAGGACAAAGTGCAGATGACTTCTCTGCCCACAGCTTGTAAAGGAATTAGGAAGATATTATGTGAGCTTCCCCCACCTACCCAGCCTTCTTTTAGCTCAAAAATCCATTCCCTCCTGATTGCTTAGCTTTCCTTACCAATCTCTCCAAGCTGATCTTTTATTTGTTTATAATTAATGCCTGCTTTGGAGATAGGGTGACTTTTTCCTCATGTCAAAGTGAAAAAAATCAGCTCCATAAATTAGAGGAAATGAACCGTGTTTTTCTGTTGCCAGCATACTTTATTTACACATAACTAGGAAGAACAAAAGAAAAGCAGTACACTCTAAGAAGCAAAAGAAAGTAAAGGGAAGTAAAGTAAAACACCTTCGCTGCTCACATGCGCAGTAAATCATACATCACAAGACACTCATATCTTGTTATTATAGCAATGTGATAACCATTCTGGAAGCTCAGCAGATAAATCAAAACAACGCAGTGACACCTCCATTAGCAGAATTTAAGAAGAATTTGTTTGTTCTAATTTGAGGGCATCCAAGACCTTGGGCATTTTACTGGTACAATGAACTCACAACTTATTGGAGCCCCAAAGAGCAAACTAAAGTAGATAATAAACAAGTGCAAAGTCAGCACCTGATTAAGCAGCAATTGAAAGAGATAAAATGCTGGATGGTCTCCAACCTCTTCATTTCATTTACATACAGTAACCTGGTTAAATATGTGATGCAAACACAGTTCAAGGTTAGTTGCTATCACCTTTTTTATTCCCCACCAAAGGTTTCTCCCACTGACACAAGTTAGTTGATCGGGTTGTTTTGTTGTGTAACAACAAAAAGTTCAAAGAGATGGCAAGAAAAATATTAGAATGTTATACATTATAGTAGTATAAATGCTATTTTTACTGTGACTTATATATCTTATCAAATATCTTACCTTATAGCTTATCAAAGAGAGAAGCAATCTAGAACTAAAGTAAAATTTCCTGACAGGAAGAGCAATTAATCAGTGGAATGACTTGCCTCCAGATGTCGTGGGTGCTCCAATACTGTTGATTTTTAAGCAGAGATTGGACAGCCATTTGTCTAGTATGGTATAGAGTCTTTTTTTAATTATCATTATTTTAAAAACAATTTTATTGACAAGATTAAAAACATACAAATACAAACATATAAAACATTAGTATATAACTAATCCAAATTTTTTAACATTTATTGTCGAATTTGGTAAGTCCTCGTTTTTTCTTTAGGCATTGGTTTAAACACTACTCCACAGTCAATAGAAACATTCATTTGGTATATTATAATATTTATATATTATTTAACTAGAGTCTTTTGCTTGAGCAGGGGATAAGACTAGAAGACCTCCAAGGTCCCTTCCAACTCTTATTCTGAATTCTGTATGCTATATATTGATTTTATTGTTTTCATGTAATCATAAAGTTTGTTAGCCTTGGTTTGTTAATTTTGGGCCACGTTCTGATGGACTGTGATATGTTTTTGCCTATTTGTGATTTACTTTCCCCCCTCAGAATGATTCAATATCTTTATCAATAATAGCTTTCTATTTTCCTCTCTAAATCTCCCAGTTTTCTTCAGAGTGGAATTCTGTATGAAGGGGAAATGGAGACCTTCAGTGACTGAGAGAAGTTTGTATACCTCAAACTAACATTTGTTCTCACATATTGAGGAGACTGGATATCCCAGGACTGCTAATAACAAGGTATTTTGCTTTGCTGCTAATAGAGAAACATTTATTACAGCCTTCAATTTGAAGACATGCCTATCCATCCTGTGCAACCAGCATGGCTAACATGATGTGGCTATATTCAGATGCTTAAATAGGTTAAGTAAAAAAAATCATCCAGATGTGCCTGTATCAAGTTTAGCTTGTACAGAGGATGAATTGAGCTCTGACTTTGAGGAAAAATTTGGAGAAGAGAAATGGTTTCTCAGCCCTAGGAAAGTAGAAAGTTTAGGAAAGAAATGCAGAACAGACCCACCTTATCTTTGATGTCCTTAAAAAATGGGGACTGAAAGTTTTGGGCAGCTTTCAAGAGTCTGTTCATAAATTCCCTCCAAACAATAACCTTCCCAACATCTCTGCAATGTTTGGTTTTTGAACTGGCTTATCTTGAACAGCTGACAAGTTTTAACCTTAATTAGGTCTGTTTGTGACCTAACATCCCATGCAAACCCAGCCTTGTAGTTAGTTGATGGTTCAACATATGATATGAGCAAACATATGTATTACGAGAAAGAAGTAAACACATCTGGAGAATACCTTTTTAGGCAAGGCTACCTTAAAATGAAATATACATATATGAGTGTTTTTCACTCAGTGCTTCTTTTTCAATAGGAAAGCCAGCCTATGAGCTTTGAAGTCTTCAAGGGACAGCTGCTGATAGACGTCCATTTTGATGGGAATTGACACCACTTGTTCTCCAGCCTTGAGTTAAACATGACAGCCAGTCAAGGTGCCATCCCTTAGAGGAATGACAGTTATTTCTCCTTTAAGAGGAGATGTCACTTCTGTGGAATTGGCTGCAGAGAAGAAGACAGAATCCTCCTTAGTTTATGATGGGACATCAGTGGAGGTCATGGCAAGGTTGCTCTGCTTACTTTTGGCTTGTGAAAAATGTCTTATCACAGAAGCTTTTGGCTTGGTTGCTAGATGGCTAAATTGATCTGATCTGAGCACCATTTTTCTGAATTTCTAAAAACTCTCCTTAATCAAATTGAAGGTCAGAAAGTGAAAACTATAAAAGGCAGAGGTTGGCAGTTATTTTAAGGCTGGGGAATATGGGCTGATTTTCTTTAAATTCTGAAATGTCTATTCTGGGTTTACAGCGGTTTGTTTTCTCTCTCAAAATGATGGGAAATCACATATGAAATGATGACTTAAGTGGGGTATGAAAACAACCATAGGATGCCTTAGATAGTGTTGGAGAAACAGATTGTGCTCTATTCCAATCTATGCCTACATCATTTAATACTAATGTATGACATGTTTCTTTAGAACAGGCCTGTCAAACTCCCAGCCCACAGGCCAGATGTGTCACATGCTGGTCAAGCCATGCCCAGTTTAGTGAAGGGGGAAAAAAATCCCAATACATCATGTGACACCACCACGATGAAGTGAGCTTGACACTCCTGCACTAGAGTATTCCAATGTGGATGGTACTTTCTAGAGCAGTGGTCTTCAACCTTGGCAACTTTAAGACTTGTGGACTTCAACTCCCAGAGTTCCTCAGCTAACTTTGTTGGCTGGAGAATTCTGGGAGTTGAAGTCCACAAGTCTTAAAGTTGCCAAGGTTGGAGATCCCTGTTCCAGAGAATTACCCTGGGCACGCACTCTTCTGTTTCAGTTCCAAAGCAGGAATATAAGCAGGAAAATTTCCCAATCAACTATAGGTTTTGCTTCCAGCACAACATTATTTTTTTCCACTTAAATAAAGTCTTTAGTCTGTGCCTATTCAGTTTCTAGAGATGTTCTCTTGAGAAGAACTTGAACCAACAAACCTACAAACAGGAGGAGAAACCTAACTTCTTGCCTCTATTTGGCAGTTGTCATTGTTATTCTCATATGTGCTATGTACCCTGTCCTAACAACCCTGAGCAACCTATCCTTAAGCCAGGGGTCCCCAAATCTGGCAACTAAGGAATTCTGGGAGTTAAAAGTCCACAAGTCTTAAAGTTGCCAAGTTTGGAGACCTCTGCCTTAAGCACAGATGAAAAAGGCACAAATTTGGACTTGGCAGGAGAAGGTATGGGGACCTGGGACAGCAACCTGTAAGAAATGGACTCTTAGCAGCTGCAATTTCAACAGCTAGTGATCAATGGAAGCTGTAAAAGGGGCCACTTGGTTTTGTGTGTTACTGATGCTTAACTTGGTGACCACATAATTCTTTCTGAAGACACTTTTAGAATAGAATTGTTTGCTATGGTGTGGTTTTTGCTAGAAATTGGAAGTAAGTGCGAAAAACATCGTAAATTGTGGCTACATGACCGTGGGGTGCTGCAAATGGTTTCTGAGTGCCCAAAATGTAGTTATATGACTGTAGAGAGTGGTGGTAGACATCAAAGCATCAAATTTGGGTCATAAATCCCATTTTCAGGGTCTATCTTAACCATGAATCATTGCTATATGACCAGTTGTAAGTCATGGATTACCTGTGGTTCAGATTGTTTAATTTAACATTTTAAATAATTAACATCACTATTTAAGTACCTTTCCTACATTAGAAGCAGACATCAAAACTCAGCTCCTTATTTCAACTTAAAGAGACAATAGAAGATAAATGATATAAGCAGAACAAAGATTCTTCAGTTCTATTGCATAGATTCAAATGTTATTCAAATTATCACAATCTCATATTACAGATCAATCTATAATTGTGCAGGACTGAGCCCAATTTTATTCATATTTAAGTCCCATTAAAAGAAATAGGCTGCAAATACTGGATTTAATAATGGGGGAGTAACTGATAGGATTGGCCTATATGGATTTTGATAGGTGTTTGGGCCTTTGAGGAAACCATTGCACAGCCTACAAGTGAACAGTTCTCACCCATGTAACAGGTGTATGACACTGTCTTTATTGTAATCAACCAGAATGGAGGGGAGAAGATAGTGTTCATTACTGACATAATGACATAATGTGGCAAATCAAATAAAGGAGCAGAATACGATACATCTCTATCCAGTTTGCTATCTCTCTAAGAGACAGCAGGTCTGGAAGATTAATTCCATGGCACCAAACTGTGTACCTTTTTAAAAATCCGCAAGAGGATTTGATTGGGATTTAAATGCTATTGTCCATGAAGAGATTGTTCATTAGTGAGAGACAGACATCTTGATAGGGGCTTAGAAAGTTAGCTTTTGTGTAAACCTGTGAGAAAGGTAGCCACACGGAGTACTCACTTCTTATTGTACAGTACTCACAATCTGATGCTCTGTTGAGTGAAGGTTGTCATCTGTTGGTAGTTCTTACTGTTATGTCTCCAAGAATAGCAATATAATCTCTTCCCTTCCTCTCCCTCCCTCTCCTCCCTTCCTCCCTGCCCCAGGGCTCAGAAATTTCAGAAATGGGCTCACACTCAGGTGCTTTAGAGCAGGGGTCGCCAGCCTTTTGGATCTCAGGGACCACCAAACTCATAATTTTAAATCTCAGGGACCATTAACCGGTTCTGTGGGTGTGGCCTAATTTGTGGGTGTGGCTTGATGGTCATGTGACTGGCTGGGCATGGCTTGTATGTAAATATTATAAATATTTATATAAATATTGATTTTTTTATAAAAAAGAGCAACTTTTACCCAAAATCAGGCAAAGCAGACAGGCAGATTGAGTTGCTCACAGAATCATTCAGTGATCTATCTATCTGCCATCGGCTAGTTCAGTCTGTCACATAAAATTTGCTTGAAGTAAACTCATAAAATTTGGTAGCAAGTAAACTCACAAAATTAACTCACAACACACCATGTATGTAAATATTGATTTTTTTTATGAAAAAAAGAGCAACTTTTAATCAAAATCAGGCAAAGCAGGAAGACAGATTAAGTTGCTCACAGAATCATTCAGTGATCTATCTATCTGCCATCAGCTAGCTCAGTCTGTCACATAAAATTTGCTTGCCATGAGTCTGCACTGAATAATAGAATCCAACCATTTCCTGCTTCCTAGCTAATCTAAATCTTCTGGTACAGCAGAACAGCTGATGGTCGGAAAAAGGAAAAATAGCAATTTAGCAGGTAAGTTTGCCAGGTAAGGAGTGAGTGGGCAGGGAAGGTTCCCGCGGGCCATGTGGGCAGTGCAGCTTTGTGTTTCTCCACAGCCTGGATTAATTGCTTTGGGGGGGGGGTGTTCTGGGGGTGATATTTCTCTGAAGCCCACCAAAATTTTCTCATGGCCCACCAGTGGGCTGCGGCTCACTGGTTGGCGACCACTGCTTTAGAGGGATTTCTACAATGGATGCATGGAGAAATTTCAGCAAAATGTGTGACATTCTTGTCATGCTTTATTGACAAGGTGGCTAAGGAGTTGGATGTGAATGTCATTCTATTCCACTGTTTATGAGCCTATCCCTTGGCCTCCCTGGCTTCTCACATTTTCATATTGTCCCGAGGAAAAACCTCAAAGAGCAATTCTTACCATAGGACTTCTTGAGACCAGAATGGGTGAGCAGCAGCCAGGAAGGCTGCACAATACTGGGCTACAACCCCAACAATAATGTGAGCTCAGTACGAATCCAAGAGATTCTTGAACACTTGAAAAGAGATATTCAAGTGCTACAAAAGTGCAAGAAAAAGACAAAGGCTTCTTTGTAGGGGAAGAAAACAGTGGTAATGATATGTCTTCTCATTCATTGAGGTCATGATTGTTCCAAAGGTGCTTTTCCAATGCAGGTGTGGAACCTTCTTGGGACTGCTGAAAGGACTCTGTTGTAAACATGAGACAGGTGGTCTCACACCCATCCCCGCTCTGATTCAGATGACTGAGGATAAAGATAAAACCCCAAGTGGCCTCAATGACTCTCAGCTAACAACCAACACTAAAAGAGCTAATGACTAGATGACTGCAAAGAATATAAATCCTTCCATTGCCCACCAATCAGGTGAAACTGAAGAAGCTTCTTGGATGATAAGCGAAAAGTTTTCAAAGAAAAAACCCAAAGAAGTCCAGTTGCCTTTTTTGGAAAAACACCTTTGGGATGAGTGGTAATTATAATCATTAAACAGAGTGCTTCCAGTTTGTGTAAGCTGAGTATAAGCTATGCCTTACCATTCCCTTGTAGTTCATCTATGTGGTGGGAAGGCTGAAAAGATGGATGTTGTAGTCTGTCCGCAGTCTCCAGGTTTAGAAAAGCTGCCTTAAGGCCCAAGTGTCCTTAAACTTGGTTGCATTTTGTCACTGAAAAGAATACAGTATGAATGCATTTCATGAACAGGCATGAACAACTCTGTCCCTCTGATGGTTTTGTTCAGTTTAATTCAGGTTTCCTCCATGGGCTGGGACAAGAGAGAAGTTGTTTTAAAAATAGAAAGGAAAAGGAAGGGTTATCAATCTTCATTTTTGTGGCCACTTATCATTTTAATAGCTTCTCTAGCACATTAAGTAAAAATGCCTTTTTCACTAAATGATCCCAAGAATGTAAGTGAGCAGAGCTGTTAGGAGAGGGAGAGAGAGAAAGAAAGAGACACTTGGGGATTACAGAAAGGGAGGAAGAGGGAAATGGCTGAGGTGGACATTTATTTGAGAGCCTTTTTACTTGATTTATTTATTTCATTTATTTCTTGCCACATACTTGGTAATTAAAAAGAAAAAAGAAAAACTCAAGGGAACTGGTCACAGCTAAAGGCCATAAAATCCAATCAATTAATTTTCTTTGGGGAGGAAACAATACACCTTTCTTTCTTCCTTTGCCACCACCCATATACTCATACACAAAATGTCCAAGATGTGGACAGAAGAAGCTCTCAGCTTTGGCATTGCAAAAGATTTGACACTTTAGGACAGGGATGCCCAATCTTGGCAACTTTTAAGACTTGTGGATTTCAAATCTCAGAATTCCTCAGCCAGACAACTGGGACCTTGTGTCATGGTAGCCCTTTTGTAAGGTGCTGAAGACCAGGTTGTTATTTCAGGCCATTGAGACAGGCAGTGAGTCGTATTGATGGGTTGGCTATCAATTGAAAGATGGGAGGATTTACTTGGGCTTTTGGCATAAGATGTAGTAATTGTTATAATTCCCTTTTAATTATTTTGGATTGTTGGCTCTTTTTCAGTTTTTAATGTATTGTTTGTTACTCAGAGTCACATTAGCTAGATAGGTGGTGAATTAAATGGTATGTATGATTCTACCGGTTCTGACCGGTTCTATAGAACCCCTTGTTAATTTTCTAAGCAGTTCGGAGAGCTGGTAGTTAGAAGAAATCTCCTTTTGCTCCACCCATTACATTCTTGGCAGTATGCCTAGACTTACTGTCTCAGGAGGAGACAGTTTTTCTTGATACTTTCTTAAAGGGGAAGGGTTGTTTTCAGTGGTGATATTCAAAAACTTTTACTACCGGTTCTGTATGCGTGGCCATGTGACTGGTGGCCGTGGCTTTTCTTTTTTGCAGTCCCCACCCATTTTTGGGAGCTTCTTAGCTACAGAGGAGCCTTGGGGGGGAGTTTTTGCTTCCCTAAGGCTCCTCTGGGGCCCAGGAAGGAAAAAAACAGAGCATGGGAGGGGCATGCAGCACTCCTCCAAGCTTCGTTTTGGGAGCTTCCTAGCCTCTGAGAAGTCTCGGGGGGGGGGGGCGTTTTTGCTCCCCTGAGGCTCAGGAAGGAAGAAAACAGAGCATGGGAGGGGCATGCAGCACTTCTCCAAGCTCCATTTTGGGAGCTTCCTAGCCTCAGAGAAGCCTTTGGGGCAGGCGTTTTTGCTCCCCTAAGGTTCCTCTGGGGCTCTGGAAGGCAAAAAATGGAGGGGGGGCTGAGCTCCTCCTTACATTTTTTGCCTTCCTGGGCCTCAGCAAGGGGAATCCCGGCACAGCTGATCTTATCTACAGCTGATTGTTGGGAGGGAAAAAAAGAAAGAAATACTTTAGGCAAATGTCAGGCAGGTGGGTGGGGAATATCAGGCAGGTGGGCAGGGTGAGCGAGCATTGGGTGGGAGAGTGACCCGGTGGGGGGCGTGGCCAGCCAGAACTTACTACCAGTTCGGCGACCCACGCCAAATTCTTGCTACCGGTTCGCCCAATCCGTTGCGAACTGGCTGAATACCACCACTGGTTGTTTTAAGCTTTTTATACTGCTGTTGGGAGGAAATACTCCCCTGGAAATACTTCTTGGCTAGCTAGAAAGATTGACATTCAAATGTGAGTTTACATACCCTTTCTGAGTTTTGGTCTAAAACTGGTTTTTGGTATAGTTTAATTCTGTGCTTGATGGCGTTTAATCATGTGTTTATTAATGGGATAATTTTCCCTATTCAGTTTTGTTTGGAAGAAAAAAGATTAATCTCTGTTCCTGAAAAGAAACTAGTTTGAGAAATCTGGCTAATTCCTGTGTCTATTTGTTCTGGTAATTGGTTTAACAAGCAACAGCTACTCTTGTGATTTAATTATTTGTATTGTGTTTGAATTTTTTCCTGCCTTATGATTTCTTTTTCTATCTGGGAAGGGGGTTCCTTCGTTGCTTTAGTAGTATCTGGCACTGTCCTTTTGGGGTGTACTTCCAAGAGGCAGGATACAAGCTTGGCACTTATTTTTTTATTGCCTTTCTGGGGGGGCATGTGACCTTTCCTTAAACCTGGATGATTTCCTTAGGATATCTTGTGAGTTGAGTGAGACCAGCTGGTATCTTTAAGTGGTGCAAATCGATCTAAAGATTGCTTTTCCTGGGTGTGCTCTTTCTGCAGAGCTTAAATGACCTGTCTGCTAAAGGGTTTCACTTTGTGAGCAAGAGTTGGCTGCTTGATAGTTATCATTGTATTTTAACTATTTTAATTCCTGAAGGTGCTCTGGTACTTTGCCTGATTTGTAACTCTGGTTTGCAGGTATTTTTAATCTAATGATTGGTATTTAGGGCAGCTTTTTGTAAGCAAAGAAGCTTTTTGTATTTTTGTACAGGTAATCCTTGACTTACAACAGTTCATTTAGTGACCATTCAAAGTTACAATAGCACTGAAAAAAGTGACTTATGACTGTTTTCACACTTATGACCATTGCAGCATCCCCACTGTCATGGGAGGCCAGGCGAGGAGAAGCACCCCTCGACATGAGTAACATCAAGTTGGCCACGCCCACCCAGTCACATGATCACCAAGCCACACCCACCAACCAACGGAACCAGTTGTTAAAAAATTTGAATCCCACCCCTGGATGGATGTATGTATGTATGTATGTATGTATGTATGTGTATATATATATATATGTACATATAAGCACATGAGTGTGATGGTTCAGCAGTTAAAGACACTAAGCTTGTCAGCTGGAGAACTGACAGCCTGGGTTCAAGACCCAAGTGCCATGCAATGGGATAAGCTCCCATTCCTGCCCTAGCTCCTGCCCACCTAGCAATTTGAAAGCATGCAGATGCAAGCAGATAAATAGGTACCGCTTTGATGGGGAGGTAACAGCATTCCGAGTGCTGGCCACATGACCATGGAAATTGTCAACACTGGCTCCCTCAGCCAAGAAATAGAGCAGACTACCATGCCTGTCAGGTCCCATAGATTCCTATCGGGATGCTGCCATTTTGGTGGGGAGGGGGCCTGGGTGCATTCTTTACTTTATAGCCTTTTTCCTGGTGCCTATCTATCCTGTACTTTGATTTACCTTCATGGGAATGTAAGGGGGGAGGGCCATCTGTTTTGTCTCAACTTCAGAGCCTCCAGCAAGAGATGCCTGGGAACAGCTTCTTATCACCTTCTCAGCCAGTGATTCTCAAAACAACTTCACACCTGTGGATTGGCTTGTTCAACACTGGACTGAGGGGAGGGGTTTCTAACTGCCTTAACCTAACTGAATTGCACGGGAATCCTCAGATCCTGCATCCTTTTGTCTTGCTATCTCTTTCCTTAAATAAAAGGCTCCTTTTGAAATGCTAATTGTTTCAAGAGTTCTACTTTTTTGAAGGGAGAGGAGAGGCAGCCCTTACAGTAAGACAGAGTTGGACACAACTGACAGGGAAACCTTTATGTTTTTTATGTATCAATCCATCCATCCTTTAACATGTACTAATCAATCAATCTTGCAACCTTCTATTGTGAGAAGTACATAAAAATGAATCAACAGACTTTTGATAATCTGATCCATAGGATGCTTTATTAGGGAAAATACTGCAGTATGGACCCCTCTACTCCAAAACCATGTTTAGGAGAAAAGGAGACATTTCCATTTAGTGAATACAGCTTATATAAGTTTATCAAATCACATGGTTACGTATCACTTCCTGTTGTCCATATATAGAGTTATAAGTTATACAACGTTTTCATGAGAAAGTTCCAACCTTCCATGGAAAACTCCCAACATTCTCATTATAGTCAGATTTCCTGTTATTCAAATACCAGAAGATTATAAGAAAACCATTAATATCTCTTAATGTGATTTATAATGTCAGAGTGCCCCAGCACATACGTCTAACTTACGCCAAGTACATAGTTTTGCAATATTGTATAATTCCTAGCAGAAAATACATTACATAAATATTCTGAGCTTCAAAAGTTCAGACTGCGAACACAAAATGGCTTCAGTTCGGCTCTTCACATTCTCAGGTGTAATAACCAAATTTTCACCTATAACAATCCACTGTTTTCCTTTTGTAAATAATTTACACCTGAGAATTTCCATCAGGCTCTCACAACACAGGCCTAACTTCCTGCTGACTAAACATTTTTCATTTTACTTCAGGTTTTGCCTTACAACTGCGGAAACACAACTTACATATCATCACATTCTGAACATTAATCATCACTAAACATTAATCTTTTTCCTCTATATTTCTTCACATGTTCACTCACAGATTCATGTTCAGCACCTCATCATATAATTTAATTTCTTTGCTTATATCATTAACATGGGCAGTTGCCGTAACAGTCATTAAATGACCAATTGCACACCTATTTTATTAACTGGTATCAATAATGCATGTGCACATGCTCCACAAAACATAAACCAACCTCCAGGTAAATAGAACACATGTGTCATTCCACCTATGTCTTCAACCTCCATACAATAAAAAAAACTTCAGTAGGCAAATAAACATCACCTGGATGTTTATACTTAATACAATAATAAGCTGGAAAAACTGTCAGCTTTTTTCTGATCAGTCCATTTCGTTGGCTTCATAGGAAATCCAAACAAAGTATCATCTTTGTCAAATTATACAAAATATAAGCATCAGGATGTATAATAATCTTAAACTCTGCTATCAAAAAAAAAAAATCTTCTTGACACTAGAACTTCTATAAAACAAGTAGACATGATGTCTGTAACTGTAGTCTCTCCTTTCACTCAAAAAAAAGAAAGAAAGAAAGAAAGAAAAACCTATTCAAAGCTACTCTCATTCATTCCAGAAAAACATTTTTTATTTTTCACATTAGGCTCTTCTCCTTTAGTATCTTACACTTTTATGTAAAATCCTTGGTGTTTCAAAACATCTAACTGTACATCTACCTTTCCAGTTAAATGAACGTTTTGCAATAGCTAAATGGTCACACAAAAACATCAACTTCATTATAGTACTTCTTAATTCAATGAATGGCATAAACAATCCTTTCTCCAAAGCTCTAAATCTCATATAAGGAAGGAAAATAATTGCCATACAGGTCAAAACAACGATCATATAGTTGTTCCATTCTCTTAGACAAGTCCTTATGTCATATATCAATGTCATATGTGCAGTTACATGTTGGATATTTTCTCAAATATAAACCATCATCTTAGGTGGATCTTATACAGATTCCAACTTCAGCCATAGGTTTCATCAATGTCAGTGATATCTGCCCTTCATATTCTGTACTGTCGGGTTCAGTTTGGAAACATAACCATTGCCACGTTAATGGATAACCAGGCAATACCTCAGAAGTCTCCATTCCTACCCCACATAAGGCAATAATCCACATCATATTTATTTTCTGGGATGCTTTATAGTTTGCAGAAATAGATGCCTGCTGTCAACTATGTTCTTTTTCCATGCCTTGATTTGAAGTATGAATAGGACTTTTATTTTCTGGGATGCTTAACAGTTTGCAGAAATAGATGCCTGCTGTCAACCATAGGAGCCTCCAGGATTCTTCTGGATAGTTTCAGGCTATCAACCAGGGTTAGCTTGGCTTGCTCAGCTGGAAGTTTGGAAATATTGTTTTGTAATAATCCTTATCCTACCTGGCTGAAATCTCATCAGCTTTTATGTTTTTATTATAGTTGATAAATCAGAAATAGGAATTATACAAAATACCAACATTCCTTCTACACACACAAACACACACACACAACTTCTCATACTTGTATATAAATAAAGTGTTATTTACAACAGTGTCAATAAATTATAAACACTTTTCATTCATACATAACCTACCTACATCTGAAAGCTGCTGGTTTATAAGTCCCAAGGTTTAAAATTCACTCAGTAATTGAAGCTATAAATCTATCATTCCAATGTTGATAGATAAGTCTGCTTGCAACAAGAAGGTCATGGAGAATCTATTTTTGTTGTCACTCATCAGTTTCCATGTAAAGGTATCTAGTTCAAAGGATTATGGACAAGCCAAAATATTGAAAACTACAACATTCTACTTACAGAAAGAAAAATTGGAGCTGGCTGGGAGGAGAAAGCATAAAGCAAGATTTTATTAGCAGAGCCTTACAATATGAATGCTCAGCCTTTTGGCTAGCCTGGGCTGCATTGAGTGAAGAGAAATGCTCTCTATAAAATATATAATATAGTTAATGTACATGAGTCACATTAAAATGTTAACAGTTTACGATCTACCTGGGAAGGCTGATATCAATTTTGTAAATCTGAAAGTACAAACCTCTCACAATCTCTTTTACCACCTGATAAATCACCACCTGATAACTTTCTGAGTTTCTTTCTCTGCCCATTATGCAGCTGCAGGCTATGCCTCATCTTATCTGTTCATTCACTAGACCAGGGGTCGCCACTCTTTTGGACCTCAGGGACCACCAAACTCATAATTTTAAATCCCAGGGACCACTAATCGGTTCTGTGGGTGTGGCTTGATTTGTGGGTGTGGCTTGGTGGTCATGTGACTGGCTGGGCATGGCTTGTATGTAAATATTATAAATATTTATATAAATATTGAATTTTTTATAAAAAAGAGCAACTTTTACCCAAAATCAGGCAAAGCAGGCAGGCAGATTGAGTTGCTCACAGAATCATTCAGTTGTCAGTTCAGAATCATATCTATCTGCTATCGGCTAGCTCAGTCTGTCACATAAAATTTGCTTGCCGTGAGTCTGCACTGAATAATAGAACCTTTAGTCCTAAGGGAGGTTCGGCTGTACTTAAAAGCAGAGCCGAAGATCTAAACACTAGCTAGAAAGCAAGAAACCCAACCATTTCCTGCTTCCTAGCTAATCTAAATCTACTGGTACAGCAGAACAGCTGATGGTCAGAAAAAGGAAAAATAGCAATTCAGCAAGTAAGTTTTCTGGGTAAGGAGTGAGTGGGCGGGAAAGGTTCCCGCAGGCCATGTGAGCGGTGCAGCCTTGTGTTTCTGCACAGCCTGGATTAATTGCTTTGGGGTGGTGTTCTGGGGGTGAGATTTCTCTGCGGCCCACAAACGGGAACCATCCACAGGAACCGTGGAATTTACGGAGGTGGCTCCCCCACCCGAGAAGTGGCTGAAACGCTTACATGGTTCCCGCTGCTGCTGCCGCTGTTGTTGGAGATGGCGCTGGTGAGAGAGGGACAGCTGCAGCTCAGCCTGGGCATGCTTGGAATGTAGGAATGGGCTGCGCACTGGGACTTTTGGAAACTTGCAAAGCCCGAGGCTGAAGCACCAAGGGTAGCAGCGGCAGAGATGCTCGCTCAGCTCTTCTCACGCCCAACCAGCTGCTCAGGATTAAACGAAAATGCAGTGTGCGGTGCTCCCAGGTGCCTCAAAATGTTTTTCCCCTGTTGTTGTGGGGATGGGGATGGGGGGGAAAAGCGGGAGCGACTCAGACGCTGTTCTTGAAGACGGCAGGAACTGTGGAAGCTACGGAGGGCTGAGAAGCAGCTGAAACACTGCTGGCGGACACCCACGCCACCACCACCCACCCACTGACCCAGCCTGCAACCAGCACCACACCTGGGTCTGCAGCAAAGGTGCTTGGCAGGGGTAGGGAGCCCTCCGTGCTCCGCCATGATTGGCTGTTAGGAACGGCTGGTGGTGAGGCATGGCTGCCCGCGGGGCGCTCCTAACAACAAGTCCCCCCCCCCGCCTTTCTCCCCAAATTTTGCATGTTTTAAAATAGACCTAAATTTGGGGGGAGGGGCTTAATTTCATTTTATGCCTAGAAAACATGCTGGGCCTTCCTATTGTGGGGGTGTATCGTTGGAGAAACACGGTAGCAATTTTCTGAAACATATTTTCTGTTATATTACCATAACAGAAAATAGTATAGCTATATGCTATATATTATAATATAATATATAATATTATATTACCTGCATTTCTCTAGATTCTTGGACATTCCAGCCATTTCTTCCCTTTGATTTAGAAAAGACAGGTAGTGTCCCCTGCTTTGTGAAGATGTGGGGTGGGTACATCTGAATCAATAGTTTGGTTGTAACTTCTTGTCTGTCAAGGAAAGTCTATTCAATGGAAGTGTTAAAATGGTAAAATTCTATTTGATGATGATGATGAAGATGATACACTGAAAAACTGGATGCTTTTAAAAATGAGGCTTCTAATCCTCATCACGTTCTTAGTACATTTCAGGATCAAATTTATTGGAACAAAGGAGAAAAGTAGGAAAAGAATTATATTGTTCATTTCCCTCATCTATTGTTAAAGAATCCAAGGGGCACCTGGAGGTGGGGAAATTCGGATTGACTGTCTGCTGAAGAATGAAAAATAAGATCCCCACTTGCTTTCACACCTTTTCTTTATTGTATTCTGATTCAGTTAAATTTTATTTACCACTATTTCTCAGCTAGCAAAGCTGTTGAGCAGTCAACTGAAAAAATGCATAAAAAATCAGTGCATAATTTTAGGAAGAGAAAGGAGGATGAGGGATTTTTTTTTATTACTGAAGTGGCAAGTGCACACACACCAGCAAACCCAATGCACATAAAAAGCCTTTTAAAAAGAGCCAAGCTAATATACTCAGGAAATGTCTGAATGGAGGAGAACTTTCTCAGCCCAGATTCCTTTGGAGGTGGGGGCTAGCCGAAGGGGGAACCTGCTCCTCAGTAAAGCCACTTATTTGTGAGATGGGTGCTTATATAAATTTGATGAATAAATGAAGGAGGCAGCAAGATACTATTGTGGTCTGAAAAAATGGATATTAACATTACTTTTCTCAGTTGCAGAGGAAATCCAGGGTTTGTCCCCTCTCTTCCTTTGTATCTTGCATTACCGCCCCATTTATTCTTCTCTTTCCTTTCCTTCAGAATGCAGATTATAACTTTTTCAGAGCAGAAGCTGTTGGCGGCTTTCGGTTTGTTTGTCTTTCCTAACACTGAAAAGCACTCGTAGCTGAAACTTTCTTGGAACAAAGGGCTCCCTGGAGCAGTTTACCTTCAATGTTCAAAGCATAATGTGTAACACAAATGAAATGATGCAAGAAATAAAAGCCTAGATTCACTCAATTTTCAGTGTAAATGCCATTGGTCCTAGAATCAACACACTACTACCCATGTACAGGAGGAAGAGTTTTGTGCGTTTGGGAGAAAGGCAAGATTTTCAGAAGGAGAAACATCAAAGTGAGGAAAAACACCTTAGAGGATTCCCCCTTTCCCCTGATTAATTCAACTCAGTGGCCATGAAATATTTGACATTATCTAATGGGGAAATTGCAACTTCAGCAAAGAACAGGAATGGAATAGAGCAGTGTTTTTCAACCTTGGAAACTTGAATATATGTGGACTTCAACTCCCAGTGCTGGCTGGGAAATTCTGGGAATTGAAGTCCACACATATTAAGTTGCCAAGGTTGAGTAATACTGGAATAGAGTATTCTTAAAGAGCCTGGCTAGCATGCTCCATATTGCAAAGTTGCAAGACCCATAGCTAATTTTCACAGGAGAGATGGGCCTCTGCTTCTATATAGCTTATATTTATAAGCTATAACAAGTGTTCAACAACAGAAAACTGTACTGTACCAAATTTGCTGTACCAAAATGTGGTTGGCAACCATTTACCCCAATTGTCCACTTCTTGAGGCTGAATATAGTTTGAAGGAGCAGAAGATCTCAAATGTGTAACGATGATTAAGGAGACTGGGGGAAAATAAGATGTGTTAGATTATCACTCACATTGTGCCCAAATAGGGTGTTTGTGTGTCAAAGGATATGTTGGCTAGAGATCTATGGATCTATTGGCTAGAATCTATGGAGATTCTCCAACACCAGGTCATGGTTGTCCCAAATTTTTTCAAAAGGCAACTATACTTTGATTTTTCTTGAAGATGTATCACCTATCATCCAAGAAACTTCTTCAGCTTCTCTACCAGGAGGCTGGTAGTCTACCCAACAGTCAGTGTAGTATAGTAGTTAAGAGGGTGGACTTAGACCAAGGAGATGTAAGTTAAAGATTTCACTCAACCATATGGGTGAATTTAATCTGGCCTTTTTTTTTTTTGCCTTAATCTGACAGTTGTGAAAATTAAATTGTGTGAGCTCCTTTCTCCTAAATAAACTACCCTGAACTCTCAGAATAAAAGTCTCAGAATCTAATTTCATTAATCATTTAGTTAGCCAATAGGTCAGTTAACTAACTCATCATACTCATAACTAACTCATCAAAGGGCCTTGGTGGTGCAGGCTGTTAATCATCCAGCACTTAGTGCAAGCAGCCTGCAATTAGTGCAGGCTCGAATCCCACCAGGCTCAAGGTTGATTCAGCCTTCCATCCTCTCGGGGTAGGTAAATTGAGGACTCAAGATTGCTGGGGGCAATAAGCTGATTTTGTAAAAATGCCGCTTGGGGGGGGCCAAAAGCCCTAGTAATAAGCAGGCATATACAATGGAATGAAGGCTATTGCTGAGCACTTAGCATGGTGCTCCATAGACTGTAAGCTGCCCGGAGTCTCCAGAGAAGAGTGGCATATAAATGTTGAAGTAAATTAAATAAATAAATAAATTAAATACTGATGGTGGAATGATGGATGAATAATTTTGCTGCATAGCTTCATGCATGAATACTGTAAGCAAATTGTCCTTTCAGCAATTTAGATTTTTAAAGAATATTTTTGTATTGAGCTTAAAGCTACAGAACCCCCAGCTGAAACTTTCAAATAAGATTGGGTTAATGTTCTTTTAACAATTAGACAACATTCTGCAGTTTCTAGCTATTTATTATCCTTTTTCTGGCTTTTGTTTGAAAGTGGGAGGTTTTGAAGTGAGCTGAGATGGTCTCAATGCTTAGTCAGAAGAATTATGCTCACTTTCAATTGAATGCAACCTTTCCAACCCTCTGAAGGAAAATGTGAAGCTTCAAAAGAAGACATGGTAGCATTGAACATGTGACCTCATCCTCCACCAGCTTTCAAGTCTTTGCATGTTCATCTGAAGCCCCAAACTTAATTTTCCAACAAAGCAGATGCAAGTTACTGTAACCAGGGTGGGATTCTACCAGTTCGCACCTATTCGCTAGAACCAGTTGTTAACATTCTAAGCAGTTCGGAGAACCGGTTGTTAGAAGAAATTACTGGCCTAATCCTGTAAGGAAGGCAGGAAGGAAACATTCTGGTGTTGCTTACAGAAACTGCCTCTCCGTTAACTCTTATTACATTCTTGGCAAGACTAGACTTCCTGTCTCAGGAACTTCTCTGGAGGTTTTTTCCCCTCCTTTGCTGGTACTTTGTTTGTGTGGAGTAACCATTCAAAGTTACAATGGCACTGAAAAAAGTGACTTATGGCTGTTTTTAACTTACGACTGTTGCAGCATCCCCACAGTCATGGGAGGCCAGGCGAGGAGATGCGTGTCTTGGTGTGAGTGATGTTGAGTTGGCCACGCCCAGCCAGTCACATGACCACCAAGTCATGCCCACCAACTAAGCCATGCCCATAGAACTGGTTGTTAAAAAATTTGAATCCCACCCCTGACTGTAACCCAATGTGGATTTAACTCAAGCATTTGCTCATTTCTTATTTCTGTTTTATGGTCCAGTGAGTAGAGATGGCAAGGAAATTCATCTGAAAAGTTTTTCTGCCTACTTTTTTCCATTCCATCTACCAAATCTAAATACCAAATGAACCATAACTGTGCATGAAAAATCTTTCTTTTCAGAATTCTGTCATGCTAAAGGTAACTTAAAATGTACTCTAGAATACATTTATTAAAGTAAACCATAGAATACATTTATTAAAGTGAAATATAGATATAAACATGTTGATTCAATGTACAAAACATACAAAATATTATTTTAAGAGCAATGTTAAGTGTATACCATTTCCTATCTAAAAGGAAGATTCCCTCTTCTTTGGTAGGAGAGGATTCTCAAACTTAGAATATTCTTCCATAGAGTTTACACATAATACTTAGAATGGGTGCATATTTTCTGAAATGAAGAAATCTTTATTTTAATATTGATCTTTAGGAATGCCAGCTTTGGATGAGCACCCTAAACTACAGATCCTAAAGCATACCATGATGAGCTGAACATTAAAGTTGTGCAGACCGTTAGAAGGGGGCATTTCACACTGTGTATTAGCATAAGGAAAACTCTTCTTCTCAAAGAGTAAACCAATGGCATCCATCAGAAAGAGTGGCAGAGGTAGAGCTACTGTGCTTCAGAGCATGGGAACAGCCGGGGCAGCCTATTAAGATGAAAATCGATAAATTACCAATGGGAATTTGTTGCAATGACATAAAGATCATTCAGTGATATTATTTTATAATACAGGTAGCCCCCGAGTTATGGCCATTTTTTTTAGTGACTGTTTAAGTTGAGTTTGAGTTGCATCATAACCATTCAACCTTGATGGTTGAAACTTTGCTTTGTTCATGCCAGTGTGCTTTACGAAGTGGCTTTTGAGTGTATTGCACAGCCCCACTACTAGATCACAGATACACCAACAGTCCTTACTTTCAGATCACCTCCCACAATGATTTGTAATAACAAACTTCACAGTATATGTAATGAAGAGTAAAGGAGACATTCTCCCACAAGCATAATCCAACATGCAAAGATCTAAATCAACCTGTGGTCCTGGTTGCATGCAATCATGGATAGTTAATAATGTGGCCTCACCAGATTGTGAGCTTTTAAAATTATTATATGATTTCTATACTTTAACTAAATTATATATTTTATACATGGCCCAAGAAAATTCCTATTCACTCAATGTGCACCAGGCAAGTCAAAAGTTAGACACCTATGATTTAAATCCTCCCTTTAAAAAAACTTTTCATACCTTTAGTAGGAAGATGATGCATTAAGATGCTTTCATCATTTGGGGTGGAATGTAGTCTGGATTCCCAAGAGGGAGGGGCTGCATTCCAATGGGCAAAGTGACAGCAGAGCTTGGAAATTTTGGTTGGCAAGGAGAGGGTTAAAATGGCTCCTCCCTAACCCTCTCTAACAGTTCCCAGAATATATCTGTAGTTATGTAAACAATTGCTTTAGTCTGATAAGATTGACGATAAGCTTGATAACAGTGATAAGATTGAAGGGCCTTGGTAGTGCAGGCTGTTAATCATCTAGCACTTAGTTCAATTGCCTGCAATTAGTGCAGGTTTGAATCCCACCAGGCTCAAGGTTGACTCAGCCTTCCATCCTCTCAGGGTAGGTAAATTGAGGACCCAAGATTGTTGGGGGCAATAAGCTGACCCCAAGATTGTTGGGGGCAATAAGCTGACTTTGTAAAATGCCGCTTGGGGGGGACAAAAGCCCTAGTAATAAGCAGGCATATACAATGGAATGAAGGCTATTGCCGAGCACTTAGCATGGTGCTCCATAGACTGTAAGCCGCCCTGAGTCTCCGGAGAAGGGTGACATATAAATGGAAATAAAAATTAAAAAAAAAAAATGTCAGGCCACAAGAACAACAAATATTCTTAGAGGTGGTGGCACAGTGGTTAGAATGCAGTACTGCAGGCTAACTCACTGCTCACTTCAAGAATTCAATTCTGCGCGGCTCAAGGTTAACTCAGCTTTCCATCCTTTCAATGAGGACCCAGATTGTTGGGGGCGATAGGCTGACTCTGTAAACCACTTAGAGAGGGCTATAAAGCACTTTGAAACAGTGTAAATCTAAGTGCTATTGCTATGTCCAAGTAGTTTCCTTTATTATTCTTCACCTATTGGTAGAAATGTTGCTGGACTAAAGTGATTATTTGTACAACTGAGAAAAGCTATGGAGGATCTTGGTTAACCCTCTTCTGCCAACCAAATTTTTCATGCTCTGCAGTCTCTTTGTCCTCTGGAATAAAGCTCTTCCCTCCTGGGAATCCAGACATTCTACCCCACCATTGGATGAAAAAGTTTGCTGAGACTATCCCGCAATACTTTTCCTAGTGGATGAAAGACCTACAAATATGTATTAAGATGACGAATGAAGCCAGACTTTCATATCAACTGATATAGAGTGTCATAGCTACAGGACATCTGGATAACAAAAGAGCTTGGAAACATCTGAGGATTTTTCTGAGGTGGTGATCTGCATTCAGCAGTTCCTTAAAAGCCACCGATTTCCCTTCTTGTGTCTTTTTGCCCTTGGCTAGAAGTTGTACTTGGACAGTTCTCTCTCCCTCATTTAAATTAGTTCACTTTTGAAATTGGCCATTGTATCATAATGACAAAAGAGATCACAAGACCTGCCATGATAACGGGACTTGAATTTCTTCATTCTTTCAATGTCACACCATATTCTCTTCTCTTGGAGTAAACTTTCTCCTCTGGCATATTTTGTATTTAAGAGAAGAAAGATAGATAGATAGAAAAACAAAAACTATCTTGATGCAGAAAGAAAATCAGATGTTGTATTCTGAGTATCCATTGATCTGCATCCTCTGTTTTTCTCTCCTGAAGGATGGGAGAGATCCATAAACTGGAATCAACAGCTTTTGCACCCTGTTCCATTGAGTCAATCCTCTAAAAGCCAGAAGTCCCAGGATAGTTATCCCAAAGGTGTTTTTTAAATTGGCAACTGGACTTTCTTGTTTGCAGATGTTTTGCTTCTCATCCAAGACGCTTCTTCAGCTTTGATTGGATGGTAGGGAATGGAAGGATTTATAATCCTTGCAGACAGTTGGTCATTTGCATTTGTTTAAGGAGTCATTGTGGCCACTTGGAAATTTGTCTGTATCCACAGGATCATCTGAGTGCTGCAAATGGGTGTGGAGCCTTCTTGGAAGTGCTGAAAGAAGTGTGTTGTGGAGCTGTGCTTTCTGCAGGATGTTTTCTGCCCTGTGTCCTTTCACTGTTGAACACAGGCTCAGGCTGTTGGGGGTGAGTCTGAGTTGTCTGCATCTCAAACTGAAACACAAATGGTTCCTGTAGTTTGCAATTTTTCTTGAAATCTGTTCATACTCATGCACCGTTCAAAGGGTGCTCATCCTAGAGTGCATAGCTAAATGTCTGCGGAAAAGCATTTTGCTTCTTGGATGAGAAGCGGAACATCTGCAAAGAAAAACAAAGGAAGTCCAGTTGTCTCTTGAAAAAGCACCTTTGAGACAACCATGACCTGGATGACGAAGAATCTCCATAGACTCCTGCGAGGGTTCAGATCTCCATGTCAAGAGATCAGGCCTGTAAATAGTATGTGGAAGTTACCTGGACAATTGGTATGCAAAAGATATCTCAGTCCACACAAGGCAGGGAGGCATAAAAAATGTTTCAAAAGTTACACTTCAAAAGGGACCCTCCCTATTTTTCCAGAGAGCAAAAGGAAAAGAAGGGAAAATACTTTTATTCTTGTATCTTTCAATAAAGATAGAGCTAGTAGTCCTGCTTGGGATTTCTTGTCTAGACTACAGGTTGACTTATGACCAATCACTTAGCATAGTTCCAAAATGCAATGACTGCCCTCCCAGTCATGTGACTGCATTTCAGGTGCCTGGCAACCCGCCTGCATTTACAACCATTTGCAGAGTCCTGTAGTCACCTTACTACAATTTATGCTACTTTTGCTGAAAATTAGCATTTATTTTTGACTTTTGGCAAAGACACCCCTTAGTGAACAAACAATCTCCCCCAAAAGATAGTAAAATTGGATCAATCATATGGGTGGCCTGCTTTGCAACTTACAATCATATTGGGTGGGCCCTATTAAGATCATAATTTAAAGACCACCTCTACCTGATGTCACTATTAAACAAGCCTGATCTCATTATTAAATAGAATAAAGCAGCCAATCTAACAGGCAGACTGAAGCAGAGCTGGTCTCCCAATTCATCACCTGGAGCACTGACCATCCCAGGTGAGGTTCTGAACAATTCCAGTAGCAGGACTCTTTGAAATGATTAACAAAAAGAACAAATACAATGATTGATTTCATTGGAGTAAGGGATGGGTGAGAAAAAAAATAACTCTTTGCTTTTAATAATTAATTTGTAATTTATATATGATGGAACGGAGAGGAGTCAGACTGATAGCATCACAACTGCCAATTGGGACGTGCAGGTAAAGCAAGGAACACAAAATGGAGCAAGGTTGAACAGTGTCCTCACTAAGAAAAGAAGGAAGGAAGGATATTTTTTTAACCCCTACTCTTTTATGCTGCTCATGACTTCCAGGATACCATGTGGCTGTATGAGAAATCTGGTTTACAGTGAAGCATTATGGAATGTCTACATTGGCCATCTGAAGAAGCTACTGTGATGGCCAATTCACAATGCCTTTAGAGGGGATTCTTGAGGATGGCTAACTATCAACCAACAAGACCATATTAGTGGGTTGAGGGATGGCACCACTATTCCTACAAACCACTGTACCTTTGAAGCCCTACCTTTTTTTAAAAATGTGATTGCATATGTGACATATGTAACAAGTGTAGATTTCAAATATGCAATCACAGTCATTGTATTGATTTTTTTTGCTTCTCCCTCCCCCAACCAATATCTACTTCAGTTGGCATATCCATTTGCAAGAATTTCAGGGAGGAGGGCTTGAAGTATCTCTTGCATCAGGCTTTGGAGAGCCATGTGAGAAGAAAATAAAAACAGACCTAAGCTAAAGAAACCTAAGAATTGTCTTTCTGTTGAGAAACTGCTAAGGAGGTGGGATCAAGAAGGGAGTTAGACTTGAGTCATTGCTCAGCCACAAAAAATCTAGCATTATCTCCTTCTTAAGCTCATTTGGATCCTATCTGTTCCCAAGGCAAAGTGAGCAGTTGAGGAGATATTGTTGAGCAGTTGTACTATAGGCAGAACACAATAAAGTAGTCAACTTGGACCTTTCACACGTGGATCTGGTTATTTGTGCCCAACAGCTTCATAGTTCTGGGAAATTTCCATTTACCTGCCAATTAAGAGCAGAACTTAATAATAGAATGATCAAGAAAAAAGATTTGCAGCTGCTGGTTTACAACAATGATCTGCATGAGATTTTCATGCCAGCAAGAAGAGTCAAACACAACCTTCTACTTTTGAGCAAATCAGAAGTAGAATAACAGGTTTTTTTTTAAGACCTTGAAATGCCTGTAGTCAAAATATTCATTTGAATTTATTGCCTATGCATTCTTTCTTTCAAGTTGCATTACAGTCCATTTCCTGTTTTTTCCCCTTCATATTCTTTTGTTCATTGATGTCAACAACTCAGAAATTGGGATGGTATAGGAAATCCCAAATATTGTAACAACTCTTGGAGTTTAAAAAGGTTCTGTTTTGACTGGAAAGTACTTATTTCTCTGATCTCTTCCAATAGCAAACCCCACTTTGGTTGACCCCTTCTTCATACTGACAGCTCAAGACAATTGTTCTTCTCTAAAAGAAGGCTGGGACTGGAATCTTTTATTGCCACATAGAAAACTCTTTGTTCAATATCTAACACCTTCAGGCAGGGAAAACATTTGTTAATGATTCTTAGGAGCTGCTATCAGGCAGAACATTCAAAATATGTGAATTGTACTAGCCTAACTTAGCATGCTCTTTAGAATTTGATATTTGGGAGAATAGAGGATGTCAGAGAGATAATTAAGTGGGTTTCACCAACTCATTCTTCTATGAGAAATAATTCTCCAACTGCGCTTAGTGCTTGCACAGCACTCTTGGCAACAGTTTTGAAGGATTTTTAATCAATAGCTGATTTATATTGTTTGTGTAGGAAAAAAAAGGCTTAGACTGCAGCTGTGATGTCCCAAACAAACCTCAGGTCCTTTTCCTTGTCACCGTCCCATTAGAGGAACAGGCCACGGACTGCTTTATTACAAAGAAAATAGTCATGAAATGTTCCCAGCAAAGATTTCACAACTAAATGCCTTTTACTGGGTTTTATTTGAAGAACTGGTTCCACGTGTCTTTTCAAGGAAATATCTTCATTTAGAACTGGAAAAGTTTCAAGAAAAGGACACTAACATGATTACAGTAACAATCCTAGAAAACACTACAAAGATTTTTTTTTTTTTGGTTTGGAGTCAAAATTAATGAGAAACCCAAGAGAGATTTATAAATGATTTTTGTGGTGGAAAATATGGATTGGGAGAAGTGCTTTCTTTCCCCTTCAACTTCTGCAATATTGGAACTTGGGGGTCATGTTATTAAATATGGTATGAAGAAATTCATGATGGATTTGCTGCCCCTTTGGGACGGGCTAGGAAACAGAATCCACAAAGTTCTATTCTTCTTGTGTAGAATGATAGAAACTCAAAAGCCTGGCAAGGTTTCTCTTTCTTCAGTCTTATACCATAGAGGACGGCTGTCAAATTCCCTGTCCACGGGCCAGATGCATCACACACTGGCCAAGCCCATGCCGGTGTAGCAAAGGGGGAAAAAGTCCCGATACATCACATGACGCCGCCGTGACAATGTGAGTTTGACCCCCTGCTATAGAGAATCAAGGTGGGGCAATGTTGAATTTCTTTCTCATTTCCTTTCTCATCCCCTCCTTTGTTTCCAGGCTAAACAGTTTCTGACAGGCAGTTAATGGGGGAAATTGGATTCATTTAACAACTGTGTGATTCACTTTAATGACCACAGTGATTCACTCAATGTCTATGGCAAAAAAGATCATAAAATGAAGCATAACTCTCTTAACAACCTCCTCGCATAACAACATATTTTCTAGTCATAATTGTGGCCATAAGTCAAAGCCTACCTATATGCCCATCTGGTTCTTACAAGATCTAAGGAAAATCTGGAAAATAAGATCAACTGAGCAAGACAGGAGAAAGAAATATATTTTCAATACAATATATCCTTGAATTTAGGACAACTTTTCTGTTTCTTAAAATATTTGATCATCTGATCAATCTAGGGCTCATATTCTCTATCCTCAAAACTTTCCGTCTAACTGAAATATGCCAAAAAAAAAAAAAAACCACCTCTTTTTTTGCAAACAGTATCTATCTTAAAATTTATTAGCTTAATCTTACATGTGGAGATTATTCTAAGTGCTTGAATATCAAACTTCCCTTTTTAAAACAAATTTATTGACAAATAAAGACCCTGAATATACTTTGAAGCTTAAATAATATTATAATGTGAGCCAGTTTACTGTAGTGATGAAGGAAATAGGCTAGAAACTGGGACACTGTCCCATCTTAGGCTCAAAGCCAACTGGGTGATCTTGGGCCAGTCTTCTCTCTCAGCCCTGGAAAGGATGCAATGGCAAACCACTGCTGAAAAACGTTGCCAAGAAAACTGCAGGGACTTGTCTAGGCAGTCTTTGAGAATTGGACATGATTGAATGGAAGAAAATACTATAGTCGTTATCTCTTTCTACTTATTCATGGGTATTATTCTAGAATTTTTTCTTTAGATAGCATCCAAAGCCGTCTGTTCATTAATTCTGGCATGAATTATCTAGAATTCTTTACACAATTGCTTTGTCTCTTTGGTCAATTTCTCATGCATGATTTATAGTGTCTTCTTACATCATCCAACCATTGCTGTGCCAATATCAAAGCCTGTCTCTGTGACTGTTATCTTGGCCAAAATGAAGGCCGGATGTGAGTATCAAACAACATAAATCCACAACATCAAAATGTCCATTGTGTATCTTCCCTTTAATACCAACATAAACAATGGCTCTGTTTATTAATTTACAGTGCCAAATGCTTAAATATTTGCAGTTGTTCTTCATTTAGCATTTCATGATAAAAAAGATCCTATATTGCTTTGGCCAAAGCAAATTAGCAGTTTTGCAATAGTGTTTCTAGAATATTCAGTGAAGCTAAAGCTTAGAATCAGTGACAGTTTGTCAAATATTCCAGGCAACATTTATTTGGCCCTAAAAAAAAAAAAGTATACTATAGAACTGAGCAACTTTTGAAAGATTTTAACACTTCCTTAACAACATCTCTTCCAAAAATTTAAGAAGTGACATCAAAGGGTTTTTTAAAACAAACATCTGTTTTGACAGTTGATTGTTTATAGACTGTCTATAGTGCTCATATGCTTATTTTGCTTATTTAATTAAAGGAAGAAAATATATGTGCTAATGCAGTGAATGTTATACAGTGAGGAAGGTATTAGATTGAGGTGGGGAGTCTCCCCTCAGCCATAGAAGTTCAGTGAGGCAATTTGGGACCAGCTCCTTTAACAGAATAACAGAGTTGGAAGGAACCTTGGAGGTCTTCTAGTCCAACCCCCTACTTAGGCAGGAGGCCTTATGCCATTTTAGACAAAACTCTTCTTAAAAACCTGCCCTAGTGAAGTACCCACAACTTTCTTTTTAAAATATTATTTATTGTTTTGTCCTAGAAAATAAAATACAAAACAATAAAACAAACAAACAAGATGAAACAAAACAAAAGCATACATTCAACCTTAACAACAACAGAAAAAAAATAGTGTACCAAAAAAAGAGGAAAAAGTGATCAATTAAATTTAACTTTTAACATGTAAGACCCACCCTGGCTGGTAAAGAAATAAGAAAAATCAGTCAACAGGTTGACCTAAACTTCACACTAATCTTCAATTCCCTCTGTTTAACCCTCTGTTATTATACCCACGACTTTTGAAGTCAAATTATATTACTGATTCATTGTCCTCACTGTCAGAAAACTTCTCCTTAGTTCTAAGTTGCTTCTCTCCTTGATTAATTTCCATCCTTTGGTTCTTGTTCTGGCTTCAGGTGCTCTGGAGAATAGGTTGACCCGCTTTACTTTGGGGCAGCCTTTCTCTCAGCCCAACTTATCCCACAATACTACTGTGGGGGAACTCTGGAAGATGTAGTAACATGGAAAAATAAATATTTTTGTCAGGCACCAAGAACTAAGAGTGATACATAGAGTTATTCCTGAGTAGTTTTCTTTATTGTTCTTCACCTATAGGCAGAACCTTGCCAGACTAAAGTAACTATCTGCATAATTATATACACTCGGGAGTAGTTAGGAAAGAGCCATTTTAACCTTCTTTATCCCTATCAAATCTCCAATATTTCTTGCCTCTGGGATGCAGATCTTCCCTCTTGGGAATCCAGACTACATTCTACCACAATTTTAAGAACACACAAATGAGAATGAAGGTGCATAGGGGCCCAGATTATCCTTGCTTGCTCTATAGAGATGAGATCCAACAGTATCTGGGCTAACTTTCTGTTTTTGCCATGCCTAAATACAGCATGAAAGTTATATTCCATATCCAAGTTATATTCCATATCCAGAGAATACTTTCCTGGAGTCTGGTGGGAACAACGTTTAGGAACATCCTAAAATCTGGTATTAAATTCAACTGTTCCATCAAGCTGCACTTGCAAAAAAGGCCAGCTAAAAAATTCTCTAGGATAAAAGAGACTTTAGAATCCACGTTGACTTCTATAACTCGTTTTGCAGTTTGGGCACAATAGAATAAATTATTCTTTTCTTTGCAAACTGGACCAGTTTTGTTCTGTATTTGCTTTGGGTGTTTAATGCCTTTGTATTTAGTGTGCTTTGAATCCTTTCTGAAGACTCCATATTCCTTTACCAACAGTGATCAATCAGAGGAACCCAGCAGTGTGAGCTGCAAACACAGAACCCTTCCCCTGGCTAGTAAGTGTGTTGTTTACAGCACTGAGTGCCATCTGCTACAAAACATATACCAGAATTTAAAAATGCATTCAGAAATACATATAGATGGGGAAGTTGCATACAAAAATGTTCAGAGGAAAAAAGGAACATGTTACAGATAAAATACATATTGTATGGATAAGTTGCATATCAAAGAATGATTGCCTTTAAAACAAAAACGTGTTTTTGTTTTGGGATTTTGGTAAAACACATAAGAAAATAATGCATATTTTGCTGATAGGACATGCTCTGTACAATACCATAGATTGTTTTGAAATTACTGATACCAAAGGAGTTTGATTCTGAAATTCAAGAGATTGTAACAAAGCATTTCTTTTTTTCACCTTTCCCCATATTGCTGGCTTTTGTTCCCTTGAACCGGTGTTCATTTCATGATCTTAGTACCATACATGTCCTTGCTGATGCTATTTCCCCCCCCGCCCATTTCTGATCCACATCCCATTATTTACATCCACTTAAACACTTTCTCTCTTCTTCTGCTAAACCCAGCAAAATATGATATGAGCCATTTTCCAAGAAGTGGGATTATTTGTGCAAATACGCATTGTGATGCAACATATAGTAATCTATATAATCTTGTCCCAGTGTTGTTTCTTCTCAAACTTCTCTCTGGTTTCTTATAATTGGGTTTTTTTAAAAAAAGAAAGAAGGCTATTTTAAACATAAAATTAACATACAAATGTAAAAAGGGGGAGAAGAAGCACCTTAATGTCTTTGCTAGAATGACATAAATACAGAGGGTGAGAAAAAAAAATGGAATGGTGCATTAATGCTAATTGAAACAGCGAGTGCTTCATTTATGCCAACTGAATATGCATCAGGTGAACTAAGAATTAATAGAACGTTCTCTTTCATACAAATGCTGCTTTCTGCCCCCACAACCACTACCGAGGCAGCTATTTTCCAGCCACTGGCAAAATGTTTAATTTAGGGAATAAGTGCCTGAGTTTGAAAATGAAAATTAACCTCTGAGTCACCCGATTGCATTATAATTAGCAGCTTCATATGTTCAGGCCATAGTTGCATACAGATGGACAGAAAATGACCAGTTCTTCCCATCTCATTTTCATAAACTGCCCATTTTTAAAGCAAGCATTGTCTGCTGTGTTAGAATGGCAGGAGCTCAAAATAGGTTCAATCCAATTGCTGGGAGATTAATATTCTTTCGACTGGTGCCCTCCAGATGCGCGCGATTTTAACTCTGATAATTTTTAGTTGGGAATCGTGAAAACTGCAATCAAGGGAAAAGTCTTTGCTCTTTTCATGGAAATATTGGAGGCATTTTGCTGTCCCTATGGATATCAGAATGTAGGAAGAAAGCAGGAAGAGCTGGGAGGTGAAGTTAAGTGTGCGCTTAGAATCATTGCATTCCCAAAAGGGGTTCAAGTCCAGCCCATCCTGAATTTCATTGACCATTGAACAGTCGCAGGAATTGGGTATCAATAAATGAGAATATTTGTAGCTTAGGGTTGAAAGGAGGGATCCTTGATGCTCTCTGAGCTTGGATTGTTTTCTTGCAGACATTTCATTACCCAACTAGGTAACATCATCAAGGCTAGTCACTAGCATGGGCAGCCCAGCTGGCTTTCATGCCTAAACTGGAACTAGAACTCACAATCTCCTAGTTTCTAGCCTGGTACCTTGACCACTAGACTAGCCTGTCATGTAATTTTCCAGTGCAGGATGATTAAACTTGAATTTCATAATGGAAGTTTTTAGTTTTATTTCTTTTAAAATTTCATCCTCATTATCTGAAAACACTACCACAGTTTTTAGAAATAGACATTCTTTTCCAGGTACATATATATTTTAAGATGTCACTCTTAGTTTTGCCAGAGAAAGAGACTTCAATAGATTCCATTCAGTGGTGTAGGCTTTGCTCTCTTTTTTGGGGGGGGGCAAATGTTCTAAATTTTTACATCACTGTACTTAATTCATCACACTTTCAACCAGCTCCTGTCTCCCTGAGTTTTACTCTGATGGGAACTGTAGCAAATGGACTGATTATAATTATCTTTCCAATGCAACAAATACACAATTTGAGGTATAGCAGAAACAACTGATGAAAACAATTGCGCAGTTGTGCAGTTTGGTTTCAGATTTGCTTTGCAACGTTGCAAATATTTTTGCATATCACCATATAATTCTTGCTTTTATTTATATATCAAAGCTCTTAAGTACCCATCTCCCCTCATAAAGGAACTCTGGGTGGTGTACAATTTAATCAATATAATAAAACATGAAAAATAGAATAATTTAAGATTTTAAAAAAAATATAAAACAACATTATAAAAGTGCAAAAGATGGGAAGACTAAGAGTTGTTCATATAGGTGGAGGATTCTCATGAGGCCAACCAGCCCCATATAGGCCTCTGTGTCCCCCACACATACTGACAGGATTCCAGCAGTTACCCCAATTAAATCATGAGTCTCGAGCCAAACTTCCAAAAGTAAACAGAATTTATTGGGAGTTAACATGCCAGCACGACCTGGGTGTAGCCGACTCTAAGACACATAATTCACTGTCACCCTTGACCCTGGTTTTCCCCCACCCCTCTGGGTGTATCATAATTCATATTCTCCAATGAAGTACATCCATAGCCAAGAGTCAAGAGTCATCAATCATGTTCTCTAGTTAGATTTTTGCCACAGCAGAAACTTCAGTCATCTAGTTACAATCTCTGAAAAACTATGTATGGAATCCACTTTCGATTCCCAGCTGCCTATTGCTCTTTCAAATCCCTTTCCCCCCTCCCTTTCTGTTGGCAACTATAAAACAACCATAAAAATGTTTTATGAGTTGACAGCTACATAGCCAAATTTTAACCCCTTTGTGGAAAGCCAAAAGATTGGAGGCTTTCCTTATCTCCAAGGGCAAGATGTTCCACAAAGCAGGGGCAGCAACAGAAAAAGCCTTTTTCCTAGATCCACCAGTCAAAATGTTTGACTGTTGGCATCTGTAGCATATCTTCCCTCCTTGATCAAGTGGGATGGACTGAGGTGATAGGGCAAAGCTAGTTCTATAGGTAGTTTAGCCCTGAGCCACATTGGCCCTGTGCCATGTAATTGGTGTAACTCTTGGTAGGACATAGTGAATCTTTAGGAAATATCCCAGGTTTCATAATAGAAATGTGGGAGGATCTACATTGCCAATAAAGGAGAATATTTATTTATTTATTTATTTATTTATTATATTTATATACCGCCCTTCTCCCGAAGGACTCAGGGCGGTGTACAGCCAACCATAAAACTTTATTACAATTATAAAAGTTAAAAAGAATTAAATATCATTAGGCTGTCTAAAATTATACCCTCCTCCAATAAATTATTAAAACCCAAATTTTAAAATCCCAATTTAAAACACAAATACTAAATTACATTAAAAATCCCATTTCAGCCTAGGCCAGCCTGCCCATGTCTTAAAGCTCTCAGGTCCATGTTATTGCGTAATTCCGAAGGCAGACCATTCCAGAGGGTGGGGGCCCTCACAGAGAAGGTCCTACTTCTAGGAGTCACCAGGCGGCACATAGAAGCTGTCGGCACATGAAGAAGGCCCTCTCTGTGGGAATGCACAGGTCGGTAGGAGACTATCAGCAGAATGCGGTCCTGCAGATAACCTGGTCCAATGCCATGGATCGCTTTAAAGGTCAGAACCAGAACCTTAAAGCGAACCTGGAAAACCACCGGCAACCAATGCAGCTCGCGCAGGAGAGGCATCACATGGGAGCTTCGCGACGCCCCCATAACCACCCGCGTGGCCACATTTTGTACCAGTTGGAGTCTCCGGGTGCTCCCCGCAGGGAGCCCCATGTAGAGAGTGTTACAGTAGTCCAGGTGAGAGGTGACAAGGGCATGAGTGACTGTACATAAGGCATCCCGATCCAGAAAGGGCCGCAACTGGTTAATCAGGCGAACCTGATAAAAAGCCCCCCTGGAGATGGCCATAATATGTTCTTCTAAAGACAGCCGTGCCTCCAGGAGGACGCCCAAATTGTGAGCCCTCTCTGTGGGAGGTAAGATCTCTCCCCCAATAGCCAGCGACGGAGTCAGCTGACTATATTGGGGCGCCAGAAACCACAGCCACTCAGTCTTGGAAGAGTTGAGCTGGAGCCTGTTCCTGCCCATCCAAATCCGCACGGCCTCCAGGCACTGGGACATAGCCTCCATAGCATCGTTGGGGTGGCTTGGAGTGGAGATGTAAAGCTGAATATCATCCGCATACAGATAACACTGCACCCCAGAACCACGGATGATCTCCCCCAGTGGCTTCACATAAATGTTGAACAAAAGAGGGGAGAGGATCGACCCCTGAGGCACACCACAAATGAGGGGCCTAGAGGTGGACCTCTCTCCCCCTGTCAATACAAATTGCAAGCGGTTGGAGAGGAAGGAGGAGACCCATCGCAGGACAGTTCCTCCAACCCCCAACCCCTCCAACCGCTGCAATAAGATACTATGGTCGATAGTATCAAAAGCCGCTGAGAGATCTAACAGGACCAGGACAGAGGAATACCCCCTGTCACGGGCCCTCCAGAGATCATCAACCAACGCGACCAATGCTGTTTCGGTACTATGCCCAGGCCTGAAGCCTGATTGGAAAGGATCGAGGTAAGTCGTTTCCTCCAGGTACTGAGGAAGCTGACGCACCACCACACTCTCAACAACCTTCGCTAGAAAAGGAAGATTGGAGACTGGATGATAGTTATTTAAAACAGCCAGGTCCAGGGCAGGCTTCTTGAGGAGGGGCCGCACCACCGCCATTTTCAGGGCAGTAGGGAGCGATCTCTCTCTCAACGAAGCGTTGATAATCCCCTGGAGCCAGCCTCGTGTCACCTCCCTGGCGGTCGAAACCAACTAGGAGGGACACGGATCCAACAAACATGTGGTGGTATTCAGCCCCCCCAGCAACCTGTCCACACCCTCAGCGGTCACAGGGTCAAACTCCTCCCAGATAATAGTCTCAAGACTTGCCCCGGACACTTCCCCCGGGACCACCCAATTGGAGTCCAGCCCGCCCCGAATCTGAGCAATTTTGTCATGCAGAAATCGGGAAAACTCCTCTGCCCTGCCCTGCAAGAGGTCCTCCCGCGCTCTCGGCTCAAGCAGGGAGCAGGTCACTCTAAACAGAGCAGCAGGCCGATTTTCTGCCGACGCAATAAGGGTGGAGAAATGCAAATGCTTCGCCGCCTCTATCGCCACAAGGTAGGTCCTAATATAGGACCTCACCTGTGTCCTGTCAGACTCAGTGCGGCTAGCCCTCCAAACACTCTCCAGACGTCTTTTCTGGCACTTCATCTCCCTCAGCTCCTCCATAAACCATGGAGCTGGATGGGATCTGTGCCGGGTCAGAGGTCGCAAAGGCACAACTCGGTCCAGAGCCTGTTGAAATAAGGGGTCCTTGGTGCTCACTGAGCTTGGTTGTTTTCTTGCAGATACAAATTAGGAAACATCATCACCAGGAGGCACTGATGGGTAATGAAACATTTTGTGAATGAAGGAAAACTTCTCTTAGAGAGAAGTTCCCAGAGGATGGACTCCAGCATCAGTCTGAAAATTCGGAAGACTGAACCTCTGGTCCAGGGGTAGGATTCAAATTTTTAACAACCGGTTCTGTGGGCATGGCTTAGTTGGTGGGCATGGCTTGGTGGTCATGTTATTGGCTGGGTGAGGCCAACTCAATATCACTCACATCAAGGCACGCATCTCCTTGCCTGGCCTCTCATGACTGTGGGGATGCTGCAACAGTCGTAAGTGTGAAAAACGGCCATAAGTCACTTTTTTCAGTGCCATTGTAACTTTGAATGGTCACTCCACACAAGCAAAGTACCAGCAAAGGAGGGAAAAAAACCTCCAGAGAAGTTCCTGAGACAGGAAGTCTAGTCTTGCCAAGAATGTAATAAGAGTTAATGGAGAAGCAGTTTCTGTAAGCAACACCAGAATGTTTCCTTCCTGCCTTCCTTACAGGATTAGGCCAGTAATTTCTTCTAACAACCAGTTCTCTGAACTGCTTAGAATGTTAACAACTGGTTCTTGTGAATAGGTGAGAACTGGAAAAATCCCACCCCTGCTCTGGTCCCAGTAACTGACCCAGATTGGATCCTGAAACATCTGAAATAAAACAATCAAGATCAGAGAACACCAAGTACCCTTGATCTACACTGCATCATTCTTCTCAATCTTTGCAATGGTTATTTGGAAAGAAAAGTTGGCTTTCCAATTTGAAATGCAAATCTATGCTTCAATATTCATGCTTGCACCTCTATCTTCCAGAGGAAGAGAGCTTGCCACAGACAGAGCATGCCAAGCTGTCACGTTGAAGTCAATATCTTATTTTGCTTTCCTGGTATATAGTGTGCAATCTCCATTTTAAAGCCTGCAAAGCCTCAATGGGAGTATTATTTGTGGGATCATCGGGCTGCTCTTAAGTGGTCCTGAGCTTTGACCGTTCAATTAAAAAAAAGGCTAAATAAATTGCCTTCCCTACTAAAGGAGACAAGAGTGTTGCATTTTAAAGCATCAGATGGCAGGGTTCAAATGGCCTCCTTAACAGTTGCTGAAATACTTGTCAGGTGTTGGAGTGCAGGTCATAAATAAGATTTAAGCACCTTTTGTGGGGTAGGAGAACCTGATGTTTTGAATCATGAATGATGCAGGGAGGAGAAAAGTGGCAACAAAAAGCTCTAATTAAATTAAAGGGTCAGTTGGAGCAGCTTTAATCGTGATATATTTTCATGCCCAAAGGAACAACAACAAATTTTTTTGGCATCTATATTCTTTTGCTTTGTAGTGACTGACTGCCTTTTGAGCAATTCTAGTGAGGTTTGATTTGCATTGACCAATAATTCTTTAAATCTTATAAAACCAGAGTTTTAGAGAGCATCAGAGAAATGATGACAGATTTTTCTGTTAAAGATATTGCCCATATTTTTCTTCTTGAAATGTTGACATTATATATTCAAGGGATTTTTGAACTACAGGTAGTCCTTGACTTATGACCACAAATGAGACCAGAATTTCTATTGCAAAGTAAGATAATTGTTACGCGAGTCACACCTGATTTTAAGACCTTTTTTTGCCAAGGGTGTTAAACAAATCACTGCAGCTGTTAAGTGAATCACACAACCATTGAACAAATCTGGCTTTCCTCTTTGACTTTGCTAGTCAGAAGCCAGCTGGGAAAGTTGACCTCCAAGATGCTGGAACCATTGTAAATACATACCAGTTTCTGAGTGTACAAATTATGACCATGTGACTGTGGGATTGCTACAGCAGTAATACCCCACGTTTCCCCCAAAATAAGATCGGGTCTTATTTTTGCCCCCCCCCAAAACAAGCACTAGGGCTTATTTTGGGGAGGTATGTCTTATTTTTTCCCCTCATGTACGGAAGGCTCATTTCTGCTTGGCAGGGCAGGTGGCCGTGTGGCATGCTAGTGCTGCCTGCATGAGGTGGGGGTTGGAGTGCTCTTCACTGGCTTACCTCAGGTCCCCACAGCAGGCCGTCCATGCCATCCATGCCCCGACACTTGCCTTGCCTTGTGGCGGCGGCACTGGCAGCACCACATGGCCCCCTGCTTCATTGCGGCCACAAACAAGCAGAAGAAGTGGGCCAGCAGCCATGTGGGCTCCTGCTGCACATGGCTTTTGGTGCTGCCGCCACAAGACAGGTGTTGGGACATGGATGGCCTGGCAATGGGGGCCCTGAAGTAAGCCATTGTGGGGCAGCTCCACCCCGCAATTGTTGGGCAGCTCCACCCCTGCACTTTGCCTTATGTCAGCGTCACCATGAGCAACCAGATGGAATTGATGGCTGGCTAGTTGCACAGGCTCTTAAGTAGGGCTTATTTTGGGGGTAGGGCTTATATTAGGTGCATATGTAAAAACATTCTAGAGTTTATTTTCAGGATAGGTCTTATTTTGGGCGAAACGGGTAAGTGCAATGACCAGTTGTAAGTCAGTTTTTTTCAGTTCCATTGTCAGTTCAAATGGTCGCTAAATGGAAGTCTAGAAAGACCCACTTTCAGGTTATTCTTGTTTTTGGAATGATCCTGATGGCGCAATGGTTAGAGTGCAATACTACTTCTGCTAACTACTGGCTGCCTGTAATTTGGCAGTTCAAATCTCATTAGGCTCGAGGTTGGCTCAGCCTTCCATCTTCTAAGTGGGGTACAATGAGGACCCAAATTGTTGGGGGCAATATGCTGACTTTGTAAACCACTTAGAGAGGGCTGTAAATCACTGTAAAGCAGTATATAAATCTAATTGCTATTGCTATCACGAGCCATACAAACATTAGAAACAGCTTTTTAGTGTCTGGGTGAACATGGTGCACTAAATTCAAATATGACACCTTTTATTTTATATATTACATTTTATTTTGAACATGGCCATTAAGGCTGAACCTAGAAACACTTCTTTTAAAAAATGGATCTACTGCAAAAAATGAATTCAGCTAGTGAGCAACATTGCTTGATTGAATTCAGTAATGCCCACTACAATCCAGGTCTAGAGCAGAACTTGCTGATCTATTAGAAACCCTTTCTAAAATTTCCACCAGTTGACTGACAATTAAGATCTGGCCAGTGAAAAAGAGACCACCACTGTGAAAAGTTTCCCCTTCCTGCATTCCTGCAATGTTTGGTTACTGACATTCTGTATGGATCAAGTCTTGCATTTTAGAAATACATGGTATTGTAGCTATGGAGATGATCCTCATGGAGAACCTGCATGTACAATAGCACAGGTTTTGGACTAGAAGCAGGGTCTACCCATGTCATGGAGCTTCCTGGAGGACTTTCACCCAGTCTGTTTATCTCAGCTCAAAAGTCAGGTTGGTCCAGTGGTGAAGATATTGGACTAGAGAGCCAAATTCGAGTCTATCTTCAGGCATGGATTTTCAGTTGATGACTTTGGGCCACTCCTTCTTCTCAATTCAACTGACTTCATGAGATTTTAATGGTGGAACAAGTGAAGAGGAGGGAACACTGCCTGTGCTAGCTTTCTGTTGAAAACAAAGGCAGGATCTAACACAATTCATCATTTCTGTTCTATTACTTCTCTGAAAGTTTCAACAAGTCCATTTATCTTCCATATTAACTTGTAACATGTCTAAAATTAATTTTGAAAGCAGCTCATTCTTGCTTCACTGGAGTTGTCAGTTTGAGGTTTCCCTGTTCAAAGGTTAATGATGTGAAATGCTACAAGAATGGCTGGACAGGGAGGATTGGAGAAAAGATCTAAACGTGATGACAGCTGGGTAAAATTGGCTGGACAAACTGTTATTTATAAACAGGGAGCAAACCCTCACTCATTTGCACAGATGGCGTTATCTAGTTTGGTCTGGAAGCAAAGAACCAAACACAGAGAGCACCAAAGACTTCACAAAATGATTTTGCATGCAAAGAGAGCAAGAATCATAAAGCCGTTATGGGTAAAGGCCTCATTTGTGACATACAGATATTTGGTGCTGGAGAAACACCATAGTGATATGCTGCCAGGCTTATGGATTTCTCTGAGCAACTGATGCATGACCAATATGTCCTGGGAACACCAGATTAGGAAATCTCGATCCAGAACTATTCATATAGTTGATTAACCAGATCTCTTTACCAGTAATGAATATATGTTTATAATGAAGGTAGTTGTAGGTGGTGATAGAGCCTCCAAAATCCATGCATCTTCCTGACTTCAGTTTAACTACTCAGTTTCCTGTTCCACCTCCCTTTTCAGGAATAATATAGGTGTGGGTGTTTCCATTCTCTTGTTTGATAGACGTTCACTTACTTACAGGGGTGGGATTCAAATTTTTTAACAACCGGTTCTGTGGGCATGGCTAGGTAAGCGTGGCTAGGTGGGTGTGGCTAGGTGGGTGTGGCTAGGTGACTGGGTGGGCGTTGCTTCTTCTTTTTTTTGCAGCAAACCCCCCCCCATTTTTTGCCTCTTGGGCTTCAGGGAAGCCTCCTGAGGGGCGTTTTTGCTCCCAGAAGGCTTCCTTGGGGCCCAGGAAGGCAAAAAATGGAACACAGGGGGAGCACAGCCCACCCTGTGCTCTGGTTTTGGGGCTCCTGGGCCTCAGGAAAGCCTCTTGGGGGTCATTTTTGCTCCCAGGAAGCTTCCTTGGGGCCCAGGAAGGCAAAAAACAAAGCATAGGGGAGGCACGCAGCACCACCGTCCCCCCGCCCGCCCCCTCTGCGCACCCTTTTTTGCCTCATGGATCTCAGGGAAGCCTCTTGGGTGAAGTAGTAAGACATCGAGGGGGATCCCGGCACAACTGATCATCAGAACAGTTGATCATTGGGAGGGGGGAAAAAAAGAAAGGAATGACTGGACGGGGAGGGGAGAATGCACTCAGTGATGTCATGCATGCACACAATGTCGCATATGCACAATAAGGACTGACTGGGCGGGGAGAGGAGGGGCGGGCAGAGAGGGGCGGGGCTAGCCAGGGGAACAATTTGCCAGTTCTCTGAACTGCGCAGAAACATAACAACCGACTCTATAGAACCGGTCCGAACCGGGAGAATCCTACCCCTGCTTACTTACTAATATTTGCAAGTCAACGTGTTATTCTTCTGCATGCGTACAAACTTGCCATGTGAGTTTTGATGTATAATTCCTCTCTAAGTAGGCACTTTTCAAATACATTTTTTCTCTGAAATGTTCAATTTTTTAAAATTAAATTGTTTAGCACTTCGGTGGGAAGGTAATAGCATTCCATGCACCTTTGGCATATGGTCATGCTGGTCACATGACCACAGTAGTGCCTTCAGACAATAAAGGTGGTCCTCGACTTATGACTACAACTGAGCCCCAAATTTCTGTTGTTAAGTGAGACATTCGTTAAGTGAGTTTTGCCCCATTTTATGGCCCTTCTTGTCAAGTTATTGAGTGAATCACTGTAGTTGATAAATTAGTAACCCAGTTGTTTAGGGAATCTGGCTTTCTCGTTGACTTGTCACATGACACCGGGGGGAAAATATGTCCCAGTTGCAAACCATCTGGATTTTGATCACATGATCATGGGGATGCTGCAAAGATCACAACTGTGAAAAAACATTCATAAGTCATTTTTCAGTGGCATTGTAACTTTGAACAGTCTTCAAATGAATTGTTGTAAGTCAAGAACTACCTGCACTGGCTCTTTACCTGTTAATTGTGGATGAGTATTACCCCTTAGAGTTGGACACAACTGGCAGGGTTAAACCCTGTTCTTTAACTGAGAAAGGCAAGATGCAGATGGCTGTCATCTAATGCATTCTTCAGCCTAGGTATAGCATACTTAGCACTTACACCAGAGGTGTATTCAGCAGGTTCTGACCAGTTCTGGAGAACCAGTAGCAGAAATTTTGAGTAGTTTAGAGAACCAGCAAATACCACCTCTCACTAGAGATTTTACAGTATCCTTCCCCTGCCACGCCCACCATAGTAGTAAAAAAAAATTCTGTTCTCACTGTGAGTTGTGTTGGGGAGGGGTGCATGAAGGGAGGCTCAGCCAATCTCATTGTACATATGTTGTACTCTGACAATAAAGGTAATAATAATAAATTGAATCCCAGCATTGACTTAGACTTATATACCACTTCACAGTGCTTTACAGCCCTCTCTAAGTAGTTTATAGAATTAGCCTATTGCCACAAATAATCTGGGTCCTCATTTTACTGACCTCAAAAGGATGGAAGGCTGAATCAACCTTGAGCCGATGAGAATCGAATTGCCAAATTGCAGACAGATGGCAGTCAGCAGAAGTAGCCTGCAGTACTGCACTCTAACCATTGTACCACCCTGGCACTTAAGGGGATCTGTTGGATCTGTAGGGAATCTGCAGGATCTGCAACAGCATTCCCAGTAGTCAAGTTGTTCAACCATTTCCGTAAGAATTTTCTTAAACTTGAAACCAATGTGTGTCTGCTTTGTCTTTCCTTCTCCCTCATCTTTCTGCCCATATGCTAAATAAAGAAATTCTGCCCAAATATTTGATTTGAAAAACAAAACCCTTCCTTTTATGCATTCATTTCTTTCAGGGCTCTAAATGGTCTCTTGCTTTTCTGTTCTCCGTATCCTGTCCACTGCATCATCCCTGCAGTCACATGGTCGCCATTTGGGTGCTTGGCAACTGGCTCGCATTTACGACATTCGTAGCCTCCTGAGGTTACATTATTGGACTTTGCAACCTTTCCAGCCGGCTTCTGACAGACCGAGAAAATAGGGAAGCCAGCAAGGACGGTTGCAATTCATGATCCCATAATGAAGAACCGCAGCAAAAAAAGGATGCAAAATCAGGTGCAGTCACGGGATGTGTTACTTAACAACCGCACTGCTTAACAAGGAATTTTCCGGTACCGATTGTGATTGTAAGTCGAGGACCATTAGACTTCTTTAGGAAGATAGAATTATGGATGTAGCAATGTGTCTGTTTTGCTTTCCTCCAGTGCCACGATTGGTATAGGGCAGTTCCTGTTGTGCCTCCTGCCTTTTATTCTCTTGATTCTATGAAACAGACACACTCTGCAAGGTACTTTGGGAAAAAAAAATCTCAAAGTCCAAATCCTTCTGTGTTCCTTCATCCCCATCCAGGGCTGCAGAACCAGGGGCTTTTGAAAGAGGCACGAGTGGAGAATTCAGGGCGGTGGGATAGGAAACTAAGGAAAGAGACAAAGAAACTCATTTAGAATAGTCTCCACATTGCTAATGATGTTAATCCATTAGGGCTTAGCCTAAGCCTGGTTGATGCTGCAGAATTTTAATCACATGACAAAAGATTTTGATTTATTTTTCAAGGAGGGCAGCTCCCCCTCCCTAAACCCGTGTGTGGAATAGGAAATAAAGATGAGATTTATTCAATGAAAGGATAGTTGAAATACACCCCAGTAATGACAGTCTCTTTCCAGGAACATTTCCTGACGTCTATATGAAAGATCAATCCTATGACCCCTGCAACAATTGATCCAAGCCAGACACGATATGCATCTGTACGAGAATTTGCAAAAAAATAAATTAAAAAAATCTAGCAATCGTTCTCTATGTGCAATTTTTATCAGTGATTTTTCCTGAGTTTTAACATATTCTGATGCATACATTTACCCATGCATACAGTTTCTTAAGTGCACTTGTTTAATATACAGTTTGGTCTAGTGGCTAAGGCACCAGGCTAGAAAGCAGGAGACCATGATTTCAAATCCTGCCTTAGCCATGAAAGCCAGCTGGGTGACTTTATGCCAATCACTCGAAACCTATTTAGAATAGAATAGATAATAGAGCTGGAAGGGATCTTCTGGTTCTAGTTCAGTCTTCTAGTTCTTCTTCTAAGCTAGGTCTTCTAGTCCAGCCCCCTGCTCAAGCAGCAGAACCTATACAATTTCAGACAAGTGACTGTCTAGTCTCTTCTTAAAAACCTCCAGTGATGGAGTGTCCATGATTTCTGAAGGCAAGCTGCTCCATTGGTTACTGGTAATTGTCCCCACTTATGAAGTTTCTTCTCAATTCCTGGTTGTTTCTCTCTTTGATTACTCCCATTCATTGCTTTTTTTTTTTTTTTGCATGACAAGGCCAGGACAGGTTGTAAATCTCTTTTTGCTGAGGCCTCTATAACTTTAAACCATCATTAAACAAGCTATCTTAAGTTGAATGTCTATGGAGATTCTCAGTCATCCAGCAGGTGCTTTTTCAGGAGAAAACTGGACTTTTTGTTTTTCTTTGAAGATTGTTTTGCTCCTCATTCAAGAAGCTTCTTCAGCTCTGACTGATGGTGGGGAATGGAAGGATTTATATTCCTTGAAGACAGCTGGTCATTTGCATTCTTTTGGAGAACCGTTGAGGGCACTTGGAGGCATATCTGTGTCCTCAGGGTCACCTGAGTAGTGCAAATGGGTGTGGAGCCTTCTTGGCTGCAGGATGTTTTCTGCCCTGTGTCCCTTCACTGAAGTCAGGTACAGGCTGTTGGGGATGAGTCTGTGTTGTCTGCATCTCAAACTGAAGCATAAATGGTTCCTGTAGACTGCATTTTTTTGGTAATCCGTTCATACTCCCGTACCATTCGAAGGGTGATCATCCCAAAGTGCATAGCTAAATTTCTATAGAGATTCTCAACAGTCCAGATCATGGTTGTCCCAAAGGTGTTTTTTTCAAGAGGCAATGGGACTTTCTTGTTTTTCTTTGAAGACTTTTTGCTTTTCATCCAAGAAGCTTTTTCAGCTGTCTTAAATTGAGGACTCCTTATAAATCTCAGAACCACACTTTATGAACAGATTATTTATGAACTACTCACCATTACCTGCTATTAAGTTACAAGATAACAAAGCTCTAACCATGTATGAAATCAGTCCGTCTTCCCAATCCCCTTAGCTACTTTTTTCTTTCTTTTTCTTTTAATGATCTGTAATTCTTTTTATCAAGGTAGAGTTGCGGGCAACTGAATAGAACTGAGTGTTTATTGACCAGATACCTTTCCTGATACCTACATGGAGTTTGCAGCAGACAATTACTCATTGTGCCCCCAAAAAAGAAATACCTGCCACTATCAAGAATTGAACTCACATTCTTCTGATTTTGAGGCAACAGCTCCACTTCTAGGCCACCACCATGCTGCTCACCCTTACCTACTTGTTTAGGTGGAAAAATAATATGCAGGAGATGTCCTCTATCTACTGCAGGTTTGAAAAGAAACTACAGCCACCTATCTCCACAATACACATCTCAAACACACCAACAATAGCCAAGCCTCCTACAACTGGCCCCAATCCATTGGGCTCACAACCTCTGGTGATCACAGAAAAAGAAGTGCAAGATCTATTACACAGACAAAAGCCAGGAAAAGCACCAGGGTCAGACAAGATAACTTCTTCTTGCTTAAAAGTCTCTGCTAAGCAATTGGCCCCCATCTTCACCTGAATCTTCAATAGATCACTAGAGATGTGCTATGTTCCTTCCTGCTTCAAACATTCTACCATCATCCCAGTGCCAAAGAAGCCCTCCATCAAGGAACTGAATGACTATAGACCAGTTGCTCTAACATCTGTAGTTATGAAAATCTTTGAAAGGCTTGTGCTGTCCCACCTGAAAACCATCACGGATCTGCTGTTAGATTCCATGCAGTTTGCATACCGAGCAAATAGATCGACAGATAATGCTGTTAACATGGCTCTGCACTACATCCTACAACACCTCGAATCTCCAAATACTTATGCAAGGGCCCTCTTTGTAGACTTCAGTTCAGCATTCATACTATCATTCCAGACACTCTTCTAAGTAAACTAGCGGTACCTGAACACACTTGTAAGAGGATCATAAGCTTCCTAACAGACAGGAAGCAGCAGGTGAAACTAGGCGAAATCACATCCGATATCTGTACAATCAGCAAAGGGGTCCCCCAAGGCTGTGTGCTATCTCCACTTCTCTTCTCCCTATATACCAATGACTGCATCTCAAATGATCCATCTGTTAAAATACTGAAGTTTGCTGATGACACAACAGTGATTGGTCTCATTCGAGACAACGATGAATCTGCATACAGACAGGAGGTTATACAATTTGCCTTGCGGTGTAACCGGAACAATCTGGAACTGAACTCACTCAAAACCATGGAAATGGTGGTAGACTTTAGAAGAAACCCTCCCATACTACCATCTCTTACAATACTAGACAATACAGTGTCAACAGTAGAGACCTTCAAATTTCTAGTTTCTACTATATCACATGACCTAAAATGGACACCTAACATCAAAAATATCATCAAAAAAGCACAACAAAGAATGTTCTTTCTGCGCCAACTCAGGAAGCTCAAAGTGCCCAAGGAGCTGCTGATCCAGTTCTACAGAGGAATTATTGAATCTATCATCTGCACCTCTGTAACTGTCTGGTTTGGTTCTGCAACCCAACAGGACAGACACAGACTTCAGAGGATAACTAGGACTGCAGAAAAAACAATTACCACCCACTTGCCTTCAATCGAGGACCTGTATACTGCACGAGTCAAAAAGAGGGCTGTGAAAATATTTACAGACTCCTCACATCCTGGACATAAACTGTTTCAACTCCTTCCCTCAAAACAACGCTATTGAGCACTGAACTACAGAACAACTAGACACAAGAACAGTTTTTTCCTGAAAGCCATCTGCTAAACAAATAATTCCCTCAACACTGTTCAACTATTTACCAAGGGTACACTACTATTACTGTTAATCTTCTCATCACTCCTTATCACCCATCCTCTCCCACTTGTGACTGTAACTTTGTTGCTTGTATTCTCATGATTTATATTGACTGTTTCCTAGTATGATTTGATGTTGATTGTACCCTATAACTATCATTAAATGTTACACATTCTAATTCTTGATTCTTAACGAATGTTCCTTCTTTATGTATACTGAGAGTATTTACACCAAGACAAATTCCTTGTGTGTCCAATCACACTTGGCCAATAAACTATTCTATTCTATTCTATTCTATTCTATTCTATCTCTGAGATAGGATTGAGGAAGGAATGTATGACTGAACCAAACTAATATTACATGCCATCTAAGCTGTTCCTAAAATTATATCTTCCCATAACAAGTCCTTTCAAATGACACAAAAGGAACGCTGCTCATATTTGAAAGGATTTGAATACTGGCATTTAGTAAGCTTGTGTGATAGAGATAGTCCCAAATGAACTGTTGATTTGGTTTGGACTTAAGAGCTAACTTGATTTGGTGTGTATGTTACACTTGAAAAAACCAGCATTTACATATTTGCAAAAGTCATCAGAATCACTCATTGATTTGGAAGCATTAAGTTCAATCTAACAAATTGAAGTGATTTGCTGAGTCAACTCGGGGGAGAAAAAAAAACATGTTTCAGTTTGGAAATTTGAATAACCTCTGAACTGAATCTCCAAATGGAATATTTGTACATCCTTAGTATTTAAAATCTGGCAGGGATAACCGACATGCCTTGGCACACAGTACACCATTGCTTGTCAAATGATTGCCAAAACAATTAAGCACCAAATCCAAAAACACTTGAATTGGGAAACGAACAGCAGCACGCTCCTTCCATCTGGCTCTGAAACATCACTTGCAGATAGAATCCAAAATGCCACACACGGCCCTAAAATCATTTTAATATATATATACATAAAATTTTATTTACAGTCCAAGATGAAGCACAGAAGGAAAATAAATGTCTTCAACCTAAAGGACGAACCTCAAACACTGCTTATTTGGGGCAGGACATTGTGGCTCCCATAATTTGGTAGGGCAATGAAGCAAGGTTTTTACGACCTCCTATAATGGGTAGTTTACTCATTCTAAATTACCAGTTGGACAAATTTCTGCAAATTTGAGGTCTCCTCCTCATATCCAAGGACTAAGGAGCTGCCACTCTCAGTTAATTCTTTTTTAATATACATTTTATTAAAAGTTTGACAAACAACATAAAAGTTAACAGAAATTAACTAATGAAACTAATGAAAAGTAAGGGGGAAAGAAAAGAAAGGAAAGGAAGGGAAGGGAAGGAAAGGAAAGGAAAGGAAAGGAAAGGAAAGGAAAGGAAAGGAAAGGAAAGGAAAGGAAAGAAGGATTTCCAATTTCCTTTGTGGCAATTATAAATACAGTTACAAACTTATCTCTTACACTATAATTACAGAAAAGAAAATGTCACTTCCCCCACCCCCATTCATCAAAACCACATGTTTATTTTCATTTCATGCAAAAAGTCTATCAGGAGTTTCCAGTCAGCCATAAATATCGATGTTGTCTTTTTTCTGATCAAAGAAGTTAATTTAGCCAATTAATCACAACTTCCATCATCTTCATCAACCATTCCGCCCTTGTGGGTAGCGTCAAACCTTCACACTCAAAGCCAATTGTTGACTTGCTTTCAATCAAATGGATAAAACCAGAACCTGGTCCTGAAGGAAAGGGGAAGGCAGTTAAGTATGAATGGGGTTGGGAAGCTTCATTGATTTAAGTACTTCCACCTTCATTCTTAAAATGATTCCAAACCAGGGGGAAAAAGGCTGTGCTGCCCAGATCTGGCCGTTCTGCTAAACATGGATGGCAAGGGCTCAGAAGTCTGTAGGCCACCCACTAATAGCACACAATTGTGTTGAACAGATGACAAAATGGAAGAAAAAATACACCCAGGAATTTCGAAACCCTTTGGCTCAGGCATTTAGAGAGGATTGAGAAGGATTTATTGGAGAAGAAAGGCAAGCAACAGCTACTTTTGAACTCAGCTCCATGATTGCCAGGGGCTGGCTCTGGATTTCTCTCGCTGGATGATGAGAACCTGCTGGTGTATTTCTGGTTCTGCTAGTGGAGGGATTTTTGCAGAAACAAATATGTCCACTATTTCCTGCAGAATGCAACTGATGACCTAGATGGTGTCCACCTCATTTTTATTTTCAGTTGGCATGTCAGCAACATACTACTAGTCTAGGGTGAACCGAAGTTGAGTGTGTTATCGGAAATGACATGAAATGGGCCACCACATGAAGTCCATCATATGGGAAGTTTGTTTGCATCCTGCCTATTATGAAAACAACTCAAATGATACAGGTAATCCTCGACTTATGACCATAATCGAGCCCAAAATTTGCTAAGTGAGACATTTCTTAAGTGAGTTTTGCCCCATTTTATGACCTTTCTTGCCAGAGTTATTAAGTAAATCACTGTAGTTGTAGTAGCACAGTTGTTAAGTGATTCTGGTTTTCCCATTTACTTTGCTTGTCAGAAGGTGGTAAAAAGGGATCATATGACTCCAGGACTCTACAACAGTCATAAACGTGAGTCAGTTTCCATGCATCTTAATTTTGATCTCGGGACCATGGGGATGGTGCAACGGTTGTGTGAAAAATGGCCATAACTTAATTTTTTCAGTGCTATTGTAATTTTGAACTAAATGAACTGTTGTAAGTTGAGGACTATCTCTATTTTGTTAACTGGGGTTTAAGATTCAATGTGTTCCGTGCAGGTAATCCTTGTTTAAAAAACATAGTTCAGTGGCTGTTGAAAACTCTGACAGCATAGTATGAAGGGACTTATGACTGGCCCAGTGCATTGGCCGCATCATCACATGATTGGGATCTAGGCTTTACAAATTCCTGTTGCCTATCTGGTTGCTGGGGGCTGCCTGAAAAACATCTATCAGGACCCCTCTTGGGATGGATCCTTTTTCAGGCAGCTCTTTGAGAGCAGGTGTCCTTCAGCTAAGTAGACCTGTCACTCCCAAAGATGCTGGCTGGATAAGGCCTTTCTATCCTTCAAAAATATCAGGTTTGCTGATTTTCTGGCCAGAAAGCTAGTGAACATATTGTTTCTGAAGAGTAGAAACTACATACTACATGGCTGGCTGGGGAATTCTGAGAGTTGAAGCCCACAACATCTTCACATTGCCAAGATTAAGAAAGACCATATGTCAGAATACTCCTATCTGCTATGTTTACCAGGGGATCAGGCCTGATGCTGTGTTGACACCAGACATGCAATAACTGGATTATCATCCCCTTAAATGCATCCTGTGACTTGAGATGTAGCAATAAAAGTTTTATGGAATGTCAAAGAGTGGGGAGTGAGGATTTTCCTGCCCAGGACACATTTAGTTAGGGATTCCCTTTAGGGCACAGACTTGAAGAGTGTGATTCTCCTGGGAAGCTGGACTTAGGGTTGCTCAATCATTTTATGCCAGTAAGATGCAGAGAGAGAGAGAGGGAGGGAGAGAGAGAGAGAGAGAGATAGATTCACCATTCTCTGAGAAAGGTCATCAATACTGAAGGAGTAATATAACCTTCAATTTTCTCTAAGCCCCCAGTCAATCAGCTGTCAGAGGGTGCTCAATAGAGGAACACTAAAAAGTTTCAGAAAGCCACTTATATCTTCCTATGCGCTCTTTGCTCTGACTTTTTATCATTCCTCTTTCTCTTCTTTTGCTATATTGTTTTCTATTGCAGTGGTCATCCCTGTGAGTCTTCAGTTCCTTTCCATCAATGGAGAGTCTCTCATGGCATTCCTCCAGGCAAAACCTTCTTTGATGTCAGTTTCTCTAAAGCGATTTCTCTTGATCTCTGAACAACCTGACCTTTGCCTGCTAGACCAGTCTTCACTAGGAGTGTTTGGAAAAAAGAGGAGGAGAAAAAATTAATTTCTACCTAGATCTCTTTGCATCATTTTTAAATTAGGAGTATTTCCAACTGGATACAATAAAGATAATTACGTCTGGAATATTGGCAGGGTTTTCACATTCTGTTCCTTTGATCACATCCCCAGTGTGCTATGGCAAAGGTCCCACCCAAGCTTCTTGGCTTGCTGAGTTGCAAACTCAAGTTGCCCTTTGCTGTAAGGGTCAGGATTGCATAACCACAATCCTAGCCCTTATAACTGGAAAGTTTGGCCTGTCCAAGCTTGATGGTGCTGGGGGACTTCAGTCTACCTTCTCTGAGCCCAAAGTTGGAGATGGCCCAGTAGTTTATGGAAAACATCATAGCCATAGTCCTGATTCAGTTTTTTGATGGCCCAACTTATTGACAATTGGGTCTTACATTGGACCTGCTGTTTGTTTGGGGGCAATGGCAAGGTGTTCTGAGCTGAGGGACATTAATATCAGTCCCTTGCCATGGACAGATCATTCCGTCTTTGGTCTAGATTTATCTGTAGATGACCCCACTGTGGGAACGTTTGCTCTCTACAATCAATCCATACCAGTAGACTGATGGACCCAGTAGAGTTTCAGAGAGTTCTTGGCATTATTCCTGAGACTCTGGTACATGATTCACCTGAGGCCTTAGTCACAGCTTGGAACTAGCACATGATGAAGGGATTGAATTGCATTGCACAGACTTTCTATGATTATGGATCCCATAAGATCCCCTGATTTACAGTGAAGGTCGGGGAGATGAAATGACACAAGAGAAGAGTGAAGAAGGTAAATGCCAACTTCACACAGGTAAGAATGTGTTTAGAGATAAGCATATTAAGACTTACCTCAGTGATAAGAATGGCAAAGTGTGCTTACTTCTCTGCTCTTCATGCATCTGTAGATAGCCAGGCAGCAACTCTGTTTTGGGTGATCAGGGCCATCCTGGAGAAGGGCGGCCTGGGTGAATACTTGCATGGTTGCTGTGAAGATTGTTCTAGGTATCTGTCAGATAAAGTTTCTCAACTTTGTTTGGAATTATATTCTGAATGGGCAGAACATATAGAAGTGACTGAGATGCCTCCTATTAGCTCTTTAAAGCAAGTTAGACTGGGAAAACCAATACAGCACTATGTATTGTTTTAATTATGAAGCTATAATAACAGAAAGTCTGAATGCATTTCCTCTCCCTCCCTTTATCTTCTTAGCATCTAGGGAAGGTCTTGTCTGTTACTATCTCCTCCTCCTCCTCCTGCTGCTGCTGCTGCTGCTGATGTATATGCCTTCTGACCAGTGGTGGGATTCAATTTTTTTTACTGTCGGTTCTGTGGGCGTAGCTTGGTGGGCATGGCATGGCTTGGTGGGTGTGGCTTAGTGGGCGTGGTTACAGGGGAAAGTTATTGTAAAATTCCATTCCCTCCCCACCCCACTAACCTGCTTTCCAGCTCCCTTCTGTGCAGGGCAACCAAAGAAGACCCAGCCGATCAGCTGGGACTCAGGAAACAGAGAATAGATGGGGTTAGCGGGGCCAGTCAGAGGTGGGATTTGCCGGTTCTCTGAACTACTCAAAATTTCCGTTACCGATTCTCTAGAACTGGTTAGAACCTGCTGAATACCACCTCTGCTTCTGACTCTGAATGTTTTTGGGAGGTTTGTGATTTCCAAAACCATCAGGTCTGGGGGAAAGCAGAGGGAATAAATAGCTTTAGACTTTCTAATGTTCCATGTCCCAGTTGCCTGAATTCCATGATGATGGTGAATGTAATTTAATGGGCACTGTGGCATTCTCAGCTGCTTCTTTTATTATTGAGAAAAATCTAGTTTATAATTTCCACAGTTTATGGAGAGAATGGTACTGATAGACTAGATTGGATTCAGCCTGTGCTCATATAAGTTAAGTTCTGCTGAAACTGATGGGAACAGTGAGTCCTGACTGATCACTCAAGTTAAGTAAGTATCAGATTGTAGCTACAGAAAAGAATTAACTTTGAAAATATGAATGTACATATATAAATATAAATAAATAAAATAAATAAATAAATAAAATAAAAATATTAGTACAGGTAGCCCTTGATACAATTGAGATCAGAATTTGCATTGCTAAGGATGATGGTTAATAAATGGGTCATGCCTGATTTCATGACCTTTTTGGGTGAAAAGTGAATCACACAATTGTTAAGTGAATCCAGTTTACCTCATTGACTTTTCTTGTTGGAAGCTGGCTGGGAAGATCTCAAATGGTGATCATGTGACCCAAGGATTCTGCCACCAGTTTAAATTTGGTACATGCTAAGTGCCCAAATTTTGATCATGTGATCATGGGGAGGCTGCAACTATTGTAAGTGAGGATTGGTCATAAATAACTTTTTTCAGCATTGTAACCTTGGTGATAAACGAATGGCTGTAATTCAAGGACAACTTGTTTGAGTTGCCAATGTAATTTGATTGGCAGATTCCCACCCCCCCTTCAATTCAATCATGTTTGATTTTCAAAGATTGCCTGGACAAATCCCTACAGTTTTCTTAGCAAGATTTTTCAGAAGTATGTTGCCCTTGTCTCCTTCTCAGGGCTGAAAGAGAGTGACTGGCTTAAGTTACCCAGCTGGCTTTCTGTCTAAGGCAGGACTAGAATTCATGATCTCTCAATTTGTAATCTGATGTCTTAACCATTATACCAAATTGGCTCTCTTAATTTTTAAATTATTTATTTATTTATTTATTTATTTATTTATTTATATTTATTTTGTCAAACAATTATTAGATAACAGGTATAAGTATAAACATGGTTATAAATACATGAAATGGATACAAATAAGAAAAAAAGAAACAATAGGACAGGGACAGTAGGCACGTTTTGGTGCGCTTATGCATGCCCCCAAATTAATCAAGATCGGTTGTTCAGCACCTTCTCCAGCTTTCTGCCTTCTAGTTACAATGGATCTTCAATACAAAGATTCAAGTGTTTTGCAATTTTTAATACACCCTCTGACATTCTGAGGGCTACAGTCCCTGAACTTCAAAAGCATATCATGTTGAAGAAAGCAAGACCAGATGGGCAGTTAAAAGGATAGCAGCTTTCAGCTCTGGGCTAGAACTTGGGTTTTCTGTCATTCTAGTTTTATTGAAGCTCTGCAGTGACCCTACAGGTCAACATATCCAGCCCCTGTTTCCAGTTGCCAAATATTCCCATTCCATATTGCAAGTTATCAATCCTTTCCACTTCTCCATTCTCTTCCACTCTTTAAAAATCCCATTGATATGTCCAGGTATTATAGCCTGCCAGCTATTTATAATAAATTAATCTGCAGGATTTTAAAGTTTTCATGAAGGATCAGGCAAAAATCATCCATCACTTGAATTGTCTCACAGGCTAAGTGTCAGCTGGTGCTCCATTCAATATCCAAGAAAGAAACACTTAAACTCCATTTTGTTAGAGTAAAGATATCTTTTACTGGAAATCAAAGTGGTAGCAACAAAAGAATTCTGAATCTGAAGAAATGAGCGCGAAAAACACATATACAAAGTGATGGCAACGTTCCCACCCCCAACAGTCCATATTGCTCCTCCAATGAGGAAATATGCATAGCATCATGTGGGCATCTTCAGGTGATGATGAGGCCTCTGTCCGTTGACCTTGGCATAGTTTTGATAAGGAGTCGCAGTTGCGCATAGCAAGGAATAGAAAAGCAAGGAATAGAAACTTAAGTAAAACTCCCCCTCCCCCTAGATATACAGTTTCGTTTCCTACACACTCCAGCATGCTTCCCAAATATATCATAGCCCATTTCCCCCCTCCCGTTACTTATCCCATTTCCCCCCTCCCGTTACTTATGGCAGCCGAAAGATGCAAAGCAGAGAAAAAGAAATAAAGGAAGAAATCTTGAAGGCTGACATTCGGCCCTCCTGCAAAAAGACGTTAGTCCTAAAAAATATAAGAGTAAAAGACAAGATATTACAAACAAATAACAACAGCATATTTGTTCAGGGTTTATCAGGATACATGGTGCGGAACGCCTGCACCAGTCGGGGGGCTCTAACATCTCTCTCGTCTACCCATTCAGACTGGGAAGAAGGAAAATGCTTCCACGCCACCAAATATTGGATTCGACCCCGCTTCTTCCTAGAATCCAAAATTTCCTTAACTTCAAAATGTTGTTCACCTTCAATGAGCAATGGCACAGGGGGGGCTACCTGAGTAGGCCTCAGATCAGATGTACGTTCAGGTTTTAACAAACTAACATGGAAAACAGGATGGATCCGACGGAGAGTTTTTGGCAATGTCAATTGGACCGCCACAGGATTCACAACTCGTTCAACCGGAAAAGGTCCCACATACTTAGGGCCAAGCTTTTTTGATTTCTGTGTGGTCTGCAAAAATTTGGTAGATAAAAACACTTTATCACCAACTTGGTATGGTTCCTGTGGACGTCTCTTTTTATCTGCAAACTTTTTGTGAGCTTGATGAGCATCATCCAATGCCTTGCGGGCAACTGGCCAAGTCATCTGGAGATGCCTTATCCACTCATCCAGCGAGGGAATATTAGTTTCCTCTTGCGGAAGCTCGGGTATGGGTACAAAGTCTTGTCCCGAGGCCACTTTAAATGGAGTGAATCCGGTGCTGCTATGTACCGAATTATTGTATGCCACCTCAGCAAAAGGCAGTAAATCAGTCCAATCATCCTGTTGATAATTAATGTAACACCGCAGATACTGTTCCAGTACCGAGTTAGTTCTCTCGCAGGCCCCATTGGTTTGTGGATGATGGGCGGAGCTTAACCCCTGGGCGGAGCCTAGTAACTTCAGGAACTCTTTCCAGAAATTTGAGGTAAATTGGACACCCCTATCAGAGATTATGCGTTCAGGGACTCCATGTAGCCTGTAAATATGCAGAATAAACAACTTAGCTAACGTCTTCGCTGACGGGATCTTCGCGCAGGGTATAAAGTGTACCTGTTTGGAAAACAGATCTGTCACAACCCAAATGACTGTATTTCCTCCACTGTCAGGTAATTCTACAATAAAATCCATGGAGATTTCCTTCCATGGGGCCGTTGGTCTAGCCACGTTCTGCAATAAGCCTGCTGGTTTACCAGGCGGCCTCTTAGCCGAAGCACAAATAGGGCAACTAGCGACATAGGTCTCAATGTCCTTTTTCAACGTGGGCCACCAAAATTGCCTTTTGACCAAGTGTAGGGTTTTCACGAACCCAAAATGTCCAGCAGGTTTAGAATCATGAGCTTGATGTAAAATTTCGTGCCTTAGCTTTCCCGGTACATATAATTTGGCCCCCACCCAGGCCAACCCATCTCTGATAGTACAGTCATTCGAGTGGGTCAGGAACCAATCATCCAGTTTTAGAGCTTCTTTCAATTGTGCCGATAAATCGTTTGACACATCAACCTCTTTTTTCTTCTGGGCTCTGGTAACCATTGGAGCTGCCAACTGTTCAGTTGGGATGATAGGTCTTATCACTTCCTGGCGGGCACTATTATACTGAGGTAATCTGGACAAAGCATCTGCCATGAAGTTTCTCCCCCCGGGAATGTACTTCAAAGAAAAATTGAACCGCTTAAAATATTGCGCCCAGCGAACTTGCTTGGGAGACAGTTTCCGAGGTGTTTTCAGAGCTTCCAGATTTTTGTGATCTGTCCAAACCTCAAAAGGGTGTTTGGCTCCTTCTAGGAAATGCCTCCACGTTAACAAAGCCCATCGAACTGCAAAAGCTTCTTTTTCCCAGATGGCCCATCTTCTCTCGGTTTCAGTTAGTTTACGGGAGGTATAGGCGCATGGTTGCAGGTATCCCTTTTCATTTACCTGAAGTAGCACCGCCCCAACGGCTACGTCACTAGCATCAGCTTGGATTACAAACGGAACGTCCATGTCTGGGTGCTTAAGTACAGGTTCAGCAGCAAACAGACGTTTCAGTTTCTCAAAAGCAGCTTGACATTCCATGGACCACTTCAATGGCGTACTGGGCTTCGGTTTCACCTCCCCCTTGGTTTTAAGGAGATTCGTGATAGGCATCGCGATCTTCGCAAACGCAGGAATAAATTGACGGTAAAAATTTGCAAATCCCAAGAAGCTTTGTAGTTGTTTCCTGGTACGGGGAGGAGCCCATTCCAAAACCGCCTGCACCTTCCCCGGGTCCATTTCTATGCCGTCGTGCGATATGCGATAGCCCAAATAGTCAATTTTCTCCTGGTGAAATTCACACTTTGACAGCTTGGCATACAACTGGGCCGCTCGAAGTTTCTCCAGGACTGACCGCACTAGTTTCACATGCTCATCACGAGTCTCTGTATAGATAAGAATGTCATCAAGATAAACTAACACTCCTTTGTACAAATGCTCTTGCAACACTTGGTTTATCATTTGCATGAATACCGCAGGCGCCCCCTGTAGGCCAAACGGCAGGACGTTGAATTGAAAACACCCCATCGGACAGTTGAAAGCAGTCTTCCATTCATCCCCTTCCTTGATTCGGATTCGGTAGTATGCCTCTCTCAGGTCGAGTTTTGAAAAAATCTTTCCTTTAGCGAGGTGGGCCAGCATGTCCTTCATCAGGGGAAGGGGGTACACGTTCTCCACCGAGATAGCGTTCAGATTTCTATAGTCTACCACCAAGCGTAAGGAACCATCTTTCTTTTCCCGGAACAATACTGGAGCCGCCACCCGGGGCCTAGCAGGTTGGATGAAACCACGTTCTAAATTTTTTTCAATGAACAACCGCAATTCCCCTAATTCCCGTGGGGTCATTGAATACAGTTTGGGTTTTGGGAGTTTCACTCCTGGCAAAAATTCGATACTGCAATCCGTCGAGCGGTGAGGGGGGAGCTCATCCGAGGCCTTCTCACTGAACACCTCCTTTAAGTCCCAGTATTCCTCTGGAATTTTCTCCTCCCCTTTCAGAGTCTCGGTGCCAGTAGAAGCCAACTCTATGGGAGCTTTGGGTCTCCGCTTGGATTTCCCTTCCTTTTCTGGGGGTTGGTCTGTGCGTATGCGTAGTAATCCCCTCCTCCAATTAACATGGGGGTTCCATTTCCGGAGCCAAGGCAAACCCAGTATTAAAGGGCGCTCCATCCCAGGGGCCACAATAAAACACAGAGTCTCTTTATGGTTCCCCATTGTCATCTCCACTGGCTCCGTTATAAAATGAGCAGGTCCACCCCCGGCTACCGATCCATCCAATTGGCAAAAAGCTATGGGCGTTTTCAGAGTCTTTAGCCTTAATCCCAGCTTCTCTACCATCTTTGCACTGATTACGCACCTTGTGCATCCAGAGTCTAACAAAGCCAACATGTCCCCTTCAGCCCCCGACGTGGATACCCTTAATCTCACTGGAATGGTCATAGGGCCCTGGTTAGGACTTACCAGGGCGTCGTCTTCCAGTTCGGATTCACTCCCTTCAGAAGAGGTTGGAGTTCCCAACCCCCCTCTCTTTAGAGGGGTGACCTCTACAACCTCTTCCGCTTTTAACGCCGATCCACGAGGCGTGGCTGGAGGCCTCTCAGATCTTCTCCCTCCTCCTGGCGCCCCTTTTGGTTCCAGCTTGGCATGGCAGTCTGCAGCCCAGTGGCCCTCCTTCCCACATCGGAAACACGCTCTGGTTCTGGGTTTTGCCGCTGGTCTTCCCTTCAGGGGTTTTAAGGTTTCTTGAGGCCTGGTAGGGGGGGGATTCCTCAAGACAAAACCCCCCCGGCGTCTGTTTCGGGTTAGGTCAATCTCCACCTCTGCTGCCAGCACGTACCACTGCTGCAGCTCCCCAGGGTCTCTTCTGGCCACGCAGCATTGATAAACATCTTCATTTAGCCCATCCTTAAAAGCCTCTATCAGGGCTCCCTGGGACCAGCCGCGGATATGGCACGCCAGCTCTCTAAACTCCTGGGTGTAATCAGCTACTGACCTTCGCCCCTGATTTATGGTTTTCATCCTGATTCTAGCCTTGCGTTCAGCTAGGGGATCTTCAAATCTAGTGCGCAATGCTGTCATGAACTGGTTATAGTTCAGCAGTTGAGGGGCATTATCATTATGCAAAGTTACCATCCACTTTGCAGCCCTTCCCTCCAAAGCCCTGGTCACACACCTGACTTTGGCTGCTTCTGAGGAAAAATCCTGCCCATACTCCTCCATGTGGCTCCAAACTTGTGCTAGGAAAAATCCCAATTCCTGGGGGTCCCCTCCATATTTTACTTCCAACGGAGGCACTCTTGCAGCTCTACGCCTTCTGGCAATTATCCCCCCAGCCGGGGGGCCCTGTGCTGCTGCTGCTGCCTGTTGCGCTGGCCCGGGTTGATTTATGGGGGGGGCTGCCCTGATTCTTCTGCCTGGGGCTACTCCCCCTTCTTCCCCCTCGTACCTTTGATCAGCTGGAGCCTCTCTGGCAGCTTCATGTGAAAATTGCTCGGCTTGCATTAGTGAGAAGCCTCTCCGTTCCTTCTCCTGCCATGGCTCATCTTTCCCTCGGCGACGGGTTGTGGTCACTCCTGGAGGGGGCCTTTCCTCAGGATCCTTCCAACCGACTCCCAGGGACCATTTAGGCTTCACAGCTGGGGTTTCACCAAGACTTAGCTCTGCTAAGAAGTCAGTCTCTTCTGCTCCCTCCATCAGCAGGGATTCAGGTCCTCCAGTCACTCCCTGGTCTTCTGGGTCGCTGGCTGGGCTAGACATTGTTTGTTAGCAAACCCCCTCGGAAGAAAATTTGGGTTTTCTCCGGGTGGGCTGGTAAAAGTGAGATTCAGAATAATGTCAGCTGGTGCTCCATTCAATATCCAAGAAAGAAACACTTAAACTCCATTTTGTTAGAGTAAAGATATCTTTTACTGGAAATCAAAGTGGTAGCAACAAAAGAATTCTGAATCTGAAGAAATGAGCGCGAAAAACACATATACAAAGTGATGGCAACGTTCCCACCCCCAACAGTCCATATTGCTCCTCCAATGAGGAAATATGCATAGCATCATGTGGGCATCTTCAGGTGGTGATGAGGCCTCTGTCCGTTGACCTTGGCATAGTTTTGATAAGGAGTTGCAGTTGCGCATAGCAAGGAATAGAAAAGCAAGGAATAGAAACTTAAGTAAAACTCCCCCTCCCCCTAGATATACAGTTTCGTTTCCTACACACTCCAGCATGCTTCCCAAATATATCATAGCCCATTTCCCCCCTCCCGTTACTTATCCCATTTCCCCCCTCCCGTTACTTATGGCAGCCGAAAGATGCAAAGCAGAGAAAAAGAAATAAAGGAAGAAATCTTGAAGGCTGACATTAAGTGGAGATCAAGGTAGCTCTTGTTTTTGTTGCATTAGCTGATTTGCATAACCCTCTTTGGATGACGTGGCAGGAAGGTGGCTTTTCTGTGGCCCTTTTCACAAGTGGCTGAATGAGTACTTGAGAGGCAGCCAATCTCTGGTTGTGCCAACTGCTATCTTTAAAAAGGAATGGTGGCTTTTCAGATACTTATTAAAATGAGCTCAGATTTTTATGGCTTTGGAATGCAATAAAGTACTGAAGTATGGAAATGCCTCATTAAAAAGCAAAAACTGAAGGCTTTGGATAGCTGGACTCTGAACTGAGACCAATTAGATATGCAAAAGTGCTCAGAGACCTTGACATTCCTGGCTATCAAACAGCTGCAGGTCAAAAATGTATTGATTTTCTTCTTCCATAGTTTATTTCTTTGAGGAGGAAGGGAAAGAAAGAAAGGAAGGAAGGAAGAAAGAAAGAAAGAAAGAAAGAAAGAAAGAAAGAAAGAAAGAAAGAAAGAAAGAAAGAAAGAAAGAAAGAAAGAAAGAAAGAAAGAAAGAAAGAAAGAAAGAAAGAAAGAAAGAAAAAGAAATCTGGAAATAAAAACTAGCCAGGCCTCCAAAACACCAATGTTTGGTTGTCTAAGGAGGAGAGGGAGGGAGGGAGGGAGGGAAGGATTTCCATTTATGAAATAGTTCTCTTGGAAGGTAGATTTGGACTGGAACAGGAATGGGCAACCTGAGGGCCCTAAGTCTGCATTCTATCCCATTAACACAGTCTGCATGGCCAAGAGATTTGGGGCACAGGAAATTTAAGGAGGGCACCAGGAAGTTGATAAGAAAACCGTCAAATAGATTTTAGCACAGAATGTATTCTGGAAGAGAAGCTTGTTCAATATATGCACTGATGTTTTTTTAAAGGTTGGCTATTTTCTTTTGAGTAATATTATGACTGTTCCCTTAGTGAAGAACTAAGTATAATAATTAAGAATTCTTGTCTCAAGCACGCTGCCCCCCATGTCTAAAATTTGCCCAGAACAAGGAATTAAATTCTTAACCTGTAGCCTGCAATGCCACTTGCCAATTGCTTTTCCAATCTTAAGACAAAACAGGCAGGGAAAAGATACAGTGAAATCTTATCATCTACCTGCCCCATGGAACTTGACTGTCAGCTGCCATAACTCATCTAGCTTTTGCAAAGAGGAGGATGTCAAACAGAGACAATTGATTTGTTACTCTGGCAAGTCAGAGATAGTGGCGTGGAGAAACAAGGGTTGGATGAAAGCTTTCTGATGAAGATTATTATTGTAAAGAAAAGGTTAGGAAAAAGGAATCCCACAAGTATCACCCATGGATTCTGTCTTTTTCTCTTTTTGGTCTTCCAACTTTCTTCATCTGCATTTGCAAAGTGTATGAACTCAGGTTGATTTCTAGGGAAGTGGAAGATTGTCCATCAATGATGCCCCAGTTCAGAGGATGGCCTGGTGGATACTAATTGCACCTTCCAACAAACAAGAGAACTACTTTGCTGCAGCATGCAAGGAAAATAATCACCAAATGAGCATGGTAGCATGGATGAGTCTGATTTCACTGGGCAGGTTTTGGAGATTCTGCTTATCTCTTTCAGACTGGGATTGGTTTCAGACTAGGATTGGTGAGATGCCAACCCATGTAGGCATCTCACAGGTTAAAATCTTGTAAAAGAAGAATGCACACAGAAAGAATTCAAAGCACGAATAGCTTTCAGGCACACGGAACCAGAGCAATGCTGTGAGCTGATCAGAGAAGTTTCTTTATTGCTACTTGCCCATTTACAAGAATCTAACCAGATTAATAGCACTTTCTTGAGAACAACCAGATAAGCACTTCAGGGATTTGGGTGTGGGTGTGGGTGGAGGTGGTATCAGGTCTGCATCGTTTCCTCCCCTGCAGGGATTTCAGGCTAGCCAGCTGTAGATTCCACCACATCAACGCAGAGGCAAATACTGTGAAAGATGTAGCTGCCATGGGTTTGGGTTCTGAATCTCAAGGGTTGCATAGATCTACTTGCTAGTGATCGGAGAGGAGTTGGTGTGTCCCATCACCCACCATTCCCAAAACACACCATTGATCACCATTGATCGCTACAGATCCCAAACCAGACCCAACTCTTAGGTCTGCTACCTAGGTGGAAGTTACAATGGGACAATGGCACCTTAAGAAGAAAAGGCAACTTTTACAACACTACTGGTTGCTTGTATATTGGCATGTCATTGTCGACTCTTAACGACCACATGGACAGATAGATCAGTGCACAGCATTACAGTCAGCAATGAATTAGGATTGATTTCCTCCTGGGTTGAGAGTGAGATAGGGATAATGTCAAAACTGGCTTCATCATAATGGTGACACATTGAGCTAGCATTGCAGACCTGGCCTGCAATTACAATGACTGACTAATTGACATCTAGTTGGTGTTGATTTGAAGCAACTACATATATTTTCTCCAGAATGGTGTGTCTTCCACTTGGCCCTTTGAGTCTTTCAGTGACACATGCATTGCAAATGATGAAATCCATCTACCTTTGAGTGCCATCTTCTCTTTCCTTCAACCTTTTCCAGCATTACAAACTACAGGTAGTCCTCGACTTACAACAGTTCATGTAGTGACTATTCAAAGTGACAAGGGCAGTGAAAAAAGTGACATGAACATTTTTCATGCTTATGAGCATTGCAGCATCCTCATGGTCATGTGGTTTACTTTCAGATTTTATTTATTTTATTTGGTTTGTCAATTGCTTACAAGATAATAGGTATAAGTAAAAACATAATTATGAATACATGGATACATATAAGAAAAATAAAAGAAACAATAGGACAAGGACGGTAGGCATGTTGGTACGCTTATGCAGGCCCCCTACAGACTTCTTAGGAAAGGTGTGAGGTCAATAGTAGAAAGTCTAAGGTTAAAGTTTTTGAGGTTTGCAGAAGAAACCACAGAGTCAGGTTTCTTGATGCTTGACAATGGCTTCATAGTTATGGCAGTTGCAATGTCCTGTGGTCACATGATCCCCTTTTGCAACCTTCTGACAAGCAAAGTCAGTGGGGAAACCAGATTCACTTAACAACCGTGTTACTAACTTAAGAACTGCAGTGATATGGCAAGAAAAGTCATAAAATGGGACAAAACTCACTTAACAAATTTCTCACAGCAACATAAATTTGGGCTCAACTGTGGTAGTAAGTTGAGGACTACCTGTACTTAAAATAGTTGTGTGTCAAAATACAAAAGTTTGAATGAGGTTGCAATCTGCTGCCTGGTTCCATTTACAAATAACTTCCCACACTTCCAAATAATGCCTAGAACAGAACTGGGAGGGTGAACGACACTCCAATCAAACAACTAAAAAGCCACACACTGTTAGATGGGTCCGCGCGTAAAAGGAGAGGTAGGACACAGCAGGACTGGTAAACAGACTTTATTAGGGTCAATTCAGAAAAAGCCACTCAAATGCAGCAGGCGCCGGCTTTTGTAGCCGGCGCTGTCCAAAGCTTCAGCCACTGATGGGACTTTGTTTTTCCCACCAGCAGCTGGGCCAATGAGTGGAGTCTATTAGCCAACTCCACACCTTGGCCATATTTGGTCATATATAACACCCCCCCTCATAGTTAGTGTTCCTCCAATCAGCACTCGCCTACTGTACATAATCACATAAGTAGGCAGGGCTCCTGTTGGTACAACTGGACCTGCGCATCTCACTTGTTCCTGGGGCGGTGGCCCAAGTGGACGGGTCCGCTGCTGCTCCGGTCCCTACCAGTGGAACCATCTCAAAACTTGTTACTGGTGCGGCAGGGACCGTCAAGCCTGAGGCCTCAGAAGGACACCGTGGGACCCCTTCTTCCCAAGATAAGTGTCTCTATTGTTGTTGTTCAACGGGTTTTGCCTGCAGGGTTGGTGTTTGGGATCTGTGCTCTTCAGCAATTGTGCGTCGGGTGTTTGGCTGGTTGTCCATGTTCGGGACCCGGCCCTGTAGCTGATCGATGTGTTGCTCCCAAGTCTTCCCTTCCTCTGTCTCTGCTCTGTAGGACCAGGGCCCTGTGCTTTCGATCACCCTAGCTGGCACCCACATTGGTCCCCCAGTGTAATTGTGTGCATAGACCTGTGGTGAATTGTCTGCATTTCCCTGTGGAGTCCGGAGGTGTTTCTGTAGTTGGGATGGACCTGGTCTAGTACAGTCTGCAGTCGTCAACCCATTAACAGTTCTGCTGGGCTGTGGTGCATTGTAGAGTGGGGTGTGATGTACTGGGTGAGGAGCATTCTGTCAATCCTCTCCTGCCAGTCCCCTCAGCCCATTTGCTGGAGAGTGTCCTTAGTGGATCGGACCATTATCTCCGCTTGGATGTTCATGGCTGGGTGAGCAGGGGCTGATAGCACACGTCTGATCCCCAGTTCAGCTAGGAAGGCCTCGAACGGTTTTGAGGTAAACCGTGGCCCGTTATCTGAGACGAGGACTTCTGGTAGTCCATGTGTGGTGAATAGGCACCTGAGAACTTTTATTGTTGTCTCCAATGTGGTGGATTGCATTAAATTTACTTCCAGCCACTTGGAGTATGCATCGACGACTATAAGAAATGTCTGTCCCTGGCAGCACCCAGCAAAGTTGACGTGTATCCTGGCCCATGGTGTTGTAGGTGTCTCCCATTTCCTGGATCTCGCGGCTGGGGGTGCTGGCCTGGGTTCTTGGCAGGGCATGCAAATGGTGACCCAGGTTTCTATCTCCTTGTCCATCCCTGGCCACCATACATAGCTTCTGGCCAGGGCTTTCATCCGGACCAACGCCATCTCATGACGCGTTTCTAATATTTTATTTCTTAATTGGGGGAATAACTACCCGGTCCCCCCACAGTAGGCTACCCTTTAGTGCTGACAGCTCGGCTTGCCTATTTTGGTATGGTACACCCAGTTCGAAATCCGTGCCATTGTTTTGTCATGCACAGTGAGCTTCGTGATTTCTGAGGATGTCATCATTCTGGGCCGTATGTTCTCTATTTGCAGCACTGTTGTGAATGGTTCTGGGTCTTCGGCTGTGTCTGGGAGGGGGCAACAGCTGAGGGCATCAGCATGGGTGATGTCTTTCCCTGGCCGGTCGGTTAATGTGTAGCTGTATGCCGCCAAAAATATTGTCCATCTCAACATCCTGGGTGACAGGATGTTTGATGTGGGTTTGCTGCTGGCAAGGATGCCTAGTAAGGGTTTATGGTTGGTGATGAGGTTGAACCACCTGCCGTACAGATATTCGTGGAAGTGTTTTACCCCCGCGACCACGACAAGCGCTTCCTTGTCAATCTGGCTATAATTTCTTTGTGTTTTTGATAGTGTCTTTGAGAAATAGGCGATGGGGGCTTCAGTTCCATTGGGTAATTTGTGGCTGAGGACCGTTCCAATGCCATAGGGGGAGGCATCGCAGGTTAATGTTAGCAGTAGCGTCTCGCTGTTTTGGATGAATACGCTGTCTGATGTTAAAATGCTTTTTATCTTTTTGAATGCTTCGGCCTTACATTGTCCCCAATTCCAGCTCACCGTCTTATCGAGCAGCCTCTGGAGCGGTTCCGCGATGGTTGCTTTCTATGGCAGAAACACATTGTAAAAGTTCAGCAACCCTAAGAATGCTTGCAGCTCCGCTGTATTTTGTGGCGTGGGGACTTTCCGTATAGCTTTAAGATTCCCATTTGTCGGTCTGATGCCTGCAGCGTCAATTAGGAACCCAAAAACTTTACTTGCGAAACTGCTATGTGGCATTTGTTTCTCTTTAATTTCAATCCTGCCTCCTGGAATCTTCCCAGGACTGCCCTTAGCCGCTCCATCAATTGGTCCCTGCTGGTGGCTGAGACGATTATATCGTCGAAATAGTGTATGACCCCAGGAATGTTGTGCAACAGCCATTCCATGATACTCTGGAACAGGCCTGGGGCTATGCTTACCCCGAATTGGAATCTCTTGCACTTGAATCTCTTGCTCTATGCATGCCAATGGTTTGTGCCTCAGCAATAGACTCGTCGATGGGCAGTTGCTGATTGGCCTGGGCCAAATCCAATTTAGCAAATATAGTCCCCAGACCCAGGGAGTGTAGCAGATCTGGACTATGGGTACCAGATAGGCACTTTGTTGAAGAGGTTTATTCAGGGTCATTTTATAGTCAGCACAGATTCTTATCGAACCGTCTGGCTTGACTGGGATCACAATTGGGGTTTCTCATTTAGCATGGTCCACCGGTTCTAGAACCCCTTGGGCTATTAATTTGTCCAGTTGTTTCTCAACTTTTGGTCAGAGGGTGAACGGGACTCTCTGCAGCTTGAGATGGATCGGGGCGATATTGGGGTCTAGGTTAAATGATATAGGGATCCCTGTGTACTTGCCCAGTTTGTCATCGAAAATGTCACTGAACTCCCATTCTAGCTCTGCGATGTGTCCAGTCTGTCTGGGGAGGGGGGAGGTCTTTGTTGTGTGGATGCCGGCGATGCTTATTTGGAGTGGCGGGAACCATTCTCTGCCAAGCAGACTGGGTAGGCTATGGTCTACTATGGTGAGTGGTAGGCTTCCACTGAAGGTGCCATATTCCACGTGTGCAGTCTTTTTTCCCAGGACCAGTATGCAGGGGCCCTGGTAGTCTCTCAAAATAATAGCCTGTGGTTCCAATTGGTCACGCTGTTGCTTAGGTATGAGTTTTTTAAGGGTGTCCCACAATATCATTGATATGTAGGACCTCGAGTACACTTCCATATGGCTGGCCCTCGATTTCGACCATGGCCATTATTTTGTTTGCTTCGAAAGCATTGGTGCGTCTCACTCTGGTCTGCGTGTAGCCCACAAACGTGAAATGGGCTTCCTCTTCCCTGGCATCTTCCCTCTTTTTGAATCTCCCACCAGGGTTCTTCCACCACCACCCTTGGTGGCCATGTTGTTTTGTGGGTGATGTGGTTCGTTGGCCCTGTTTGCTCATCGGTTGAGTTGCACAACATACCTCCGCGATGTGGCCTCTATGCTCATATCTCTGGCATACGGTGTCTCTGAAATGGCATGCTGATTGGTGGTGGTTTCCACTGCAGCCACCACACTCCCGGTTTCCTGGTTTCCCACCTGGCTTACTGGATCTCATCTTATGTACGTCTCCGCCATCGTTGTCATCCCTGATATCAGAGGCGGATTCACTGGGCCGCGGTAGGCGATTGGTCCCAGTTGTGTGGACTTTCCTGCTCCCTCGGATTCATGCCGCCGAGTTGTCAGATGACTCGGTGGCCCTGGCCTCATCAATGGCTTCTTGGAAGGATACGTCTTTGCGGGCCAGGAGTTTCTTTTGTAGTGTAGGATCCTTTGTTCCTAGGATGATCTGGTCCCAGATCATCCCCTTGGTGTCTGGGAATCTGCAGTTTTTTGCAATTTTCCATAGAATTGCCACGAATGAGTTGATCGTCTCTCCCTCTCTCTGGCTCCACATGTAAAAGTCGTGACAGCTGGCCAGATAGGATGGAGACGGGCTGTAGTAACTCCAGAGGGCACACTGGAGTTCGTCCCAGGACACTGTCTGTATATCATCCACAACCAGGGCATTGGCCATCTCATAGATTTTGATGTTGCAGTATGTTAGAAAAAGTGCCCTTTTCTGTGCATCGGTGGCTGCCTGGAGTCCATTGACCTCTAGCTGCAGGTTGAAATGACCCGTGTGGGATGACTATTTGTCCTTAGCAGGATCGTAAGGGACGGCCATTGGGTGGTGGGCAAGGCTGGTTGTGCAATGTGCCATGTCATCAGTCTGTTGCGATTGTTCTTGGTGTTGCGGGCTGGTAGAAATGGCATCTGAAGCCCACGAAGTGTCCTTTGTTCTCTCCGCAGTTCAAGATCCCACCTTAGTCACCAGTGTTAGATGGGTCTGCGCGTGAAAGGAGAGGCAGGACACAGCAGGACTAGTAGGCAGACTTTATTAGGGTCAGTTCGGAAAAAAACTGTTCAAATGCAGCAGGTGCTGACTTTTGTAGCCGGTGCTGTCCAAAGCTTCAGCCACTGATAGGACTTCGTTTTTCCAGCCAGTGGCTGGGCCAATGAGTGGAGTCTATTAGCTGACTCCACTCCTTGGCCATATTTGGTCATATATAACACACACAACTAGGCACCAAATAAAGACTGCACATAGAATAGCCCAAAGCACGCATTCTGCTAGAGAAAAGTTCCCTGAGGATGAATCCAAAAGTTTGGAAGACTAAATCTCTGGTCCCTAGTGGCTGACTGAGATCGGATTCTGCAGACTGAACAATCAACAGCTCTGAATTTCTCATTTCAGCTCCTATGACTGGATTCTTTTTAAATATTTTTCTTGAGAGCAGCTATATTTGCATGCCTTCCCAATTTCCCATAAAAGAAAAGCAAGCGAGGTCATGCTTGCATGCTTTCTGGCAATCTTCTCTTGGCAGAAGAGAAGAAAATGGGTTGTGGAGGAAGGGGATGGATCTTAACAGGTTGCATTACTTTTTTTTAACACAATTCCAAATAGCAATTTCACTTATTTTGCTTATTATGCAATGAAGAAATATTATTATCCTAGGCAAGGGAATTATTTACAGACTTGATTCAATTAATTTCTTTCTCACTTCCTGGTCAGAAGGTGTGTTAAAATACCTTCCTTTGACATTTTAAAATGGGGTTTTGACAAATATAATGGCTATGAAAGAGACTATATAGCTTGCTTCAGCAGTCATAGATATGCACACATGCATGGAGAGAGAAATTGAGGAATATAAAAACCTACAATGAATAAAAAAATGAAATAATTCCCAAAATAAAATTGGAGAACTTCTTTGAGTTTGGGGTCACATATTTTCAGAGATTACTTCTTCTAAACCAGAGGAAGAAAACTTCCCCGTAGTTCAACTTAAATGCTGAGAAATCTTTTCATCCTTGACACAGATATATTTCGATGGCAAAAAAGCCTGAATTTGAGACAATTGCCCCCAGAAACAGGAAGATTGACCAGCAAAATCTCATCTCCGTCCATTTAAGATGTCTCTATGGTCTTAAAAGGTAAATTATGCAATGAGAAAACTCTTCTTCCTTTCAGGTAAATATGTCAAGTTTTTAAATATAGCAATACATTCCTCTCTTGAAAACTGGGCTTATCTCAATCTTGCAGTAGCTAATTTCAAACAGCATGATGAACCCACCATTGTTTTAATCTGATTTATTTAGTGAAGCATAATTGGTTTGGGTTTGCACAGCATTTTGGCATACAGACTAAATAAAGCACAATATTTTTGGGTTCACTGAACAGGTCTAGCAGCAAATTAGCTTGATTTTCTTGATTTGCACGGATCCTTTCAATTCAGCTGAACTGCTGGGAACTTTGTGGACCTTTTCCTGGACGTTTTTTTTTTTTTTTTTAGCAATATGGAATGACTGGTGTTGTCTTTGGAGACATATTTCAACTTTCCCAACATGTCTAGAGTCCTGGAATCTCCAGGTGCTCTCCCATCCTTGTATTAGCTAATCCAGTTTTTGTCTTTCAAGTCTTTCAAGTATAACAGGGCCCCCCAAACTTGGCAACTTTAAAACTTGTGGACTTCAACTCCCAGAGTTGAAGTTCACAAGTCTTAAAGTTGCCAAGTTTGGAGACCTCTGCTCTACAATAATCCTAGATTTGCTCTAAACATGATGTGTTGAACAATCGAAAGCAAATATAATTGTATAGATAAGCAAGGTAATATAACTTGTTTAGCCAATTCCCATGTACATACGTTTGTTTCTCACAAGAAGGTGCCAAAATGCTGACACAGTGACTCCAGGTGATTTACTGTAGAGAACTAAAACTCCAAATGCAAAACACAATAACATGCCCCTCCCCCAAACCTTGGTGACAATGATCAAACCAACCACTTGATGGAATCCATATCACCCTGGAGTTTCCAAGCCCACTGGCAAAACTATGTTTTGAAACAATATCAAGATAGAGGTTAATCTTATCGCCGTGGGCATGATGTTCCATAGGGAGGGAGACATCAAGGAGAAGGCCTTTCTTCTTGGTCCCACTAGAGAAGGGACTTGTCCCTTAAGAAAAGGGACTTGTTCCATCAACTGCCTCCCTGCTCTGGTGGGCTGGGTAGATGTAACTGGGAAAACACAGCCCTTCAAATAACCCATCCCCAAGAAATAGCATAAGCTCCAGGATTCTCTACCTGTGTCAAGATATTGCATGCAAGTATATGAGGGGTTGACATTGCAATACATATTTCCTTACTTGATCCATCTTGACTACCTCCTCCATGGATTCTAAGATAAATGTCCATATGGTTTTCTTCTTTGCATCTGATCTTGCGCATCAGAATGCATTGCACTGCCACAACCAGTGAACCAGCACCAAGTCTTGGTTTGGCATTATGATTTACTGCATTAGAATTACACTTACACTTTTCTCACCAACTTTTCCTGATTCTGCAAATCTGAAAGCAAACAAATTGCATTATTCCTCAGCGTCACATGTGAATTCAACTTTTTTTCTGTCACTCTTTCTCTAAGAACTGAGCTGCTTTGCAAGATAGTTGCAACGCTGCCTGGAATAAAGCATACAGGGTGGGCCTCTAGGTTAGTGTTTCTTAATCTTGGGAACTTGAAAATGTGTGGATTCCAAAAATTCATCAGCCACCCACATCTGCTGTAGTTTACAAATTTTCAATTTGCTAAGATTGAGAAATACTGCTCTAGGCTACAGGCATTCCTTGACTTATAGCAATAGCACTTAGATTTATATACCACTTCACAGTGCCTTATATCCCACTCTAAGCGGTTTAGATCAGAATTTTTGTTGCTAAGCAAGGAGATTGTAAAGTAAATCATTCCTGATTTTATGACCTTTTTACCATGGTTGTTAAGTAAATCACGACAGTTAAGTGAATCATGTAGTTGTTAAGAAAATCTGGCTTCTCTAAAATACTAGTATATAATTATGGGTGATACCAATACTGAAGCACTATGAAAATTGGAATTGTGGTGTAAATGTTAGAAAATGTGTAATAAAAATTAAATTAAAGAAGAAAGAAAAAGTTGAAAGCCAGCTGGGAAGGTTGCAAAAATGGTGATCCCATGACTCTGGGATGTTGCAACTGTCACAGATATATGCCGATTGCCAAATGCCCAAATTTTGACCATATGACTGTCAGAATCCTGCAGTGGCTCTAAGTGCGAGGTCATAAGTAGCTTTTTTAGTGCTATTGTAATTTTGTACAGTTGTTAAATGCAAGTTGAGGACTACCTATATTTCTGATTTCAAACCTGGATCTGAATGGAAAAAGCCCCTCAATTTTTATGCAAATGAATTTCTTCTCCCCCTGACTTACACTAAGGAAACGAATGTTTCTACAAAGCTGTCTTTTTGTGGTTAACTTTTGCTGTTAATGTTCTCGCTGCTCCTTCTGTGCCAACTATTATGCATCCATATCTGTATTTTGGAAGCCAGTGTATTTTGCATAATGTGTATTTCTGCAGCAATTGTTTCCTTTTGAACAGGAATATGTTGAACGCTGCTTTGCATGGTGCTTGACAGGGCCTTACCAACGGAACATGATGTATTGCCAAGGAAAAAGCATTGGGCTTGCTTTAGTGCAGCTAATCTCATCTCTTCCTACCTCTTCATTCTCCACGGGGGAGACAATTTATTCCTAAGGAAAGATTTCTCTCCTATGGGTTCCCCCCGCTTTTGCTTATTTCTCTGCCTTTAGCAAATTCTCAGGGATAACACACTATTGTTTCTATTTAATAGGTCAATTGGAGCAGCTGCAAGGTCAACCATTCATAGTCTTAAATGGATTCAGCTCTGCGTCAGCTTCCCTAGTGTCCAGTCAACTGCAGCCTGACAAAGGGGAAATGTGAGGGGGGGTTTCTTTGGGGTGGGGGGGAGAAGACATTGAATGGTCTAATGGTCAAAAGGCTGATGGAGACCATAGATAGAAAAACTTAATATCACTGGATCTCTTTAGCTTGACCCCTACTCTGTCCCAATTACATTTGGGACGTTTACAAAATCCTAACATGGCCCATAAAAGGTTGATTGCTAGGGTCCAAACCCTCCTCCATTTGGGTTCCATTCTATTGACTGAAGATACTAACTGAAGAAAAGGTTAGAAACATTCCAGATGATTTCAAAAGCTCCTGATATTCTTTGGATCAATATATTGAATGTTATGGGACTTTGCCCTCCTTCTCTCTTACCTCTGCTTTTTTCCTGCTGGTGCATAAAGAACCCAGGGTAAACAATTCTTGAATGCACATTCACACAGAGAAACACCAAGTGTGGATATCTCTGATACTTCCTGGATCTTCTAACAGCAAATATGGCTTACCCAAGAGGAGCCACGAGTCCTACGTCAAGAACTACTCCATCGTGTTCCCCTACGATGAGCCCCTGGCTGGGCATAACTTGAGGAAGGACCCTCTCTACGAGGTGAGATTGGAGCTACTGGGTGCATTGCAGACCTTTTGACCCCGCCACCACATGCTTACTCGAGCTATTTTCTAAAGCGCCTGTAGGCCAGACAAGGAATAATGGATGGAAACTGAACAAGGAGAGATTCAATCTGGAAATGAGGAGAAACTTTCTGACAGTGAGAACCAATGGAACCAATCAACCAATGGAACGGAAGTTGCCCTTGGAAGTTGTGGGAGTGAGACTTCCAAGAGGAGATTGGACTGCCATTTGTCAGAAATGGTGTAGGGTCTCCTGCTTGGGCAGCGGGGAGTTGGATTAAATGACATACAAGGTCCCTTCCAACTCTGATTATCTGTTATCTGTTAAGATGAGAAATAAAGGTATGTATGCTGTCCTTACTCCCGTCCAACTTTTTTCATCACAGTCTTCATGGAGAAGTTGGTGGTTTTCAGGAAGCAAATGAGCAAATGAGAGACTCCAGAAACAAATGAATCTGGACTATAGAAAAGTGTCATCTACAATTTTAAATTGTACACTTTTGAAGATCCAAAATGGACTTCTGTTGAGGAGCAGAATACGCTGACTTATGTAGGACTGGATACAGTATGCTGCCTGGCAGCAGATTTGTCTCTATCTCTGAATATAACTTTGTCTTTCCAATCTTAGCTGAAAATGCCTGGCTTGCACTCAAGATTTTTGCATTAGTCCAACTGCTGAGCTCTATTGCCTCCCACCCAACAACACCTTCTTGAACTACAGTTCCTTGTTTTGCAATAGTGGCGAATATCTGTACCTAGGGTTTAGGATGAGAGTGAGGTTTCATTTGTGGGTTAATTTACCAACATTGCATTGCCAGGCTAGGTAACATTTTCAGCAGATTTTATGGGATATCAGTGTTCTTCTGTTTATAAAGCCTTCAAGTATGGGTGTGTCACATGAGGATCTTGTTATAGGCCAGTTGTGAGTCACCACTGGGTCTTGTGATGGGTCGTGATAAGGACATTACATCAGGTCAGGGTAATTGGGTGTTGGGGGTAGGGTTGCATGGGTTGGTTGAGGATCAGTGCTTTCTCTGGTTGGCTGTGCAGTTGATTTGGATTCTGATGGGTTCGTAGGCTGGTTGTAGGTAAATGTGTCTGTTGATGGAATTGCTTGTTGAGTGCCAGATGAACTCACAAGCATGGCAGGTGATAGCATGGCCAATGATTTTTGTGTTGCTCCAATCAAACTGCTGCTGTATGGTATTGGTGTGAGTAGAAATTATAGAATTGAAATTGTGACATTTGACTGCCAGCTGGTGTTCATGGATCCTGGTTTTTAATTGATGTGATGTTTTTTCCCATGTAGAATTGGTTGGAATTAGTTGATTTTGTAAATTACATTGTTTCTTTCATCCTTCTGTATTTTGTCTGTGGTTCTGGATAATTCCTGGTGGAGTGTGGCTGTGGATTTGTGGGCTATTGTTATTCCTAGGGTTTGGAGGATTCTGGTTGTCATTTCCAGCACCCCCTTTGTGTACAGTTCCTTGTTTATTACCCCAAGCACACTTCCATTCTAAAGAAGATGAAGGGGAAGCTAGAAAGAGAAAATTTGCTTTAGAAGGGGATGGAGTATGGTCACGTGTAGCCAATGTGGTTTTGTATGTTCCAATCTTCATTTTGCTATCATTTCTCCAATAATCTGCAGCTTCCTTGATTTCTCACAGTTCCATTAAAAAGCAAAGGAACTAAAGAACAGCTCTTGAAAGGTCTGTTTCCAGAAGATGTCCAAGACTAATGCAACTGTTACAGTTAAGAGAGAATCCTGTCCTGAGAAATTGTTGGAGAATTCCTTCTTTCTTTGGAGAAATTGTCCATCCAATTTGTTCACACATTTGGTGGAAAATTTCAGAAGGCCATTTCTGACTACTATTAATGCCACATGACACAGAGATAAATTAGAGTTCCTCATTTCTTCTTTTCTTTATTTTCAAAGTGAGCCTGCCCCATCCTGGCTCTCTTCAGAAGTTTTGGACTATAACCCCAAACAGCTTTAGGTAGCAAGAATCTTGGACAGGGAGAAAGATAATTATTGTCAAAACATTTGGCAGAGGAAACAATTCTAAATAGCTTGTAATACCCTGGATACAGAAGGAATATGAATAATATGAAATTGGGTAGTTTTAACGCTGAGAATCCTGGAAAATATGGTGGGTTCTGATTGCTGGCAGAATGTTCTTTCCTTCAAATTTCTTTCCTTTGATGTTTTAATTATTCCTGTTAGTTAGACGCCTTTTAGCACTGGTTGTTACAATAAATAGTCTGGAAGCCCACCAAATATTAGCCATTAAAACAACCCGAGAATCTGTTGCTCCTTTCTACCTTGGCCAATAAACGTAATTGATTGTGATCATTCTGCATCAGGATATTATTTTGTTCTGGCTTGGAGACGTTGCTTGCTGTTTCACAGAACTAAAAGGAGCAAAAATAATGCCAGATCATATGTGGGAGAAGTATCCCATTTGGAAGATATTGAGTTTTGCTGTTGCTTCTTAAATGAGATAGATCGAGTGGGAAGTGGCAGGTATGTATGAGTATGAAAATAAGCCTCCTTCCTATAAAATCCATTCAGAAAACACAAAGGAGCAGATATGGTTTAATTCTGCTTCAGCCCAGATTGCAGGAGAGAAAGTAGTTTTAAAAATATTATTATTTAATTGACCAGTTCATTTGAAATTGCCGTGTTGTGGCTTTTCATGCGGTGTAGTGTTTACGATGGACTATAAACAGGTAATACTCAGCCTTAAAATTATGTTATGGAGGTAAAAAAGGCAATTAGATTTGCTGGCCTTCCTAGGTATGATTTTCAGTAGTCAGCCTCTGCTGTTTTACACTATTAATATATTTAAAACAAATGCCTATCTCTAAATTTAAGACAGCACTAACCTTAGAACATTTTAATGGATTAGGAACAGCCATCTTGGAAGAGCTATTTAGAAAAAAAGACTTTACTCTTTAAAGCTGTGTCCTTGTGATGAAGGGACAGTTTATATTATGACCTGTGTATTATTGAACTGCCCACTTTATTAAAATGTATGGTTATGTTTGATATTCCCCACCTTAATTACATTTAAGGGCTATTTGGATTTACTTTGTGTTGTTAGTCAGCATTCAGTTTCTTTGAATGTGGCCAAGTTTTGTTTTATTGTTTGTAAAATCTTCTGCAATCATGGTGGCACAGTGGTTAGAAGGCAGTATTGCAGGCTCTGCCCACAAGCTGGAGTTTGATCCTGACTTGCTCAAGGTTGACTCAGTCTTCTATCCTTCCCAGGTCAGTAAAATGAGGACCCAGATTGTTGTGAATAATATGCTGATTCTGTAAATTGCTTAGTGAGAGCAGTAAAGCACTACAGTATCGAACAGCCTATGGTAAGCGTTATTGCTATTGCTACTAATTTTATGGAATATTTTCATGTTTTATTTATTTTCATTTTTGTTTATTTAGAATCTTTAATTTTTACTTTATTAAAAGGGAATTCTGGTCATTGGCTATTATTTAATACAGACAAAAATGTTGCAATGATACAACATAAACCAGTAAAAGAAAATGGGCCATTAGTATTAGTTTTTCAAAGCTGGCAACCTTCTTCTAAAGACAGTAAAGAGACCAACCTTGCTTGTAACTGAAACCCAGCAATTTCAGCTGAGCAACAACTTTCATTGACATTTTGATAGATTAATCCACCAGTAAAAAATAGATAACATCCATTTGAGGTCAATCAATGCATTTAGTGAGGAGGAGGCAATATTAAATCAGATCCCCCCAAAATGGTACAAGGGCAATCCAGTAAAAGTGTCTTGATGGTTCTGTCCAATCAGAGACATGAGCATGGTAAGTTATGGAATGTTATTAAATCAATTCCTACAGAGATACAATGCTCAGTATCTTTAAAGTTGGTAATTCCTTCATATTTCATAGGCTTTCAATTACTTAGGAGTAATTGAATGATCAGGTCTCATGCTGCCTGGGGAATTCTGGGAATTGAAGTCCACATATCTTAAAGTTTCTAAGATTGAAAAACACTCAGGAGTACAACAAGTTATTGTGAGCCTGGGCTATTCTCCTGCATTTTAGGAATAAGGAAATTATCTTATTGTGTCTGGTGCAGAGATGCAGCTGAAACCTAGTTAGATGCTAATTGAAAGATTAAAGCAGCGGATACAGATAGTCCTTGAGTTACAACCATTTGTTTAGCCTCCATTCAAAGTTTCAACGGCGCTGAAAAAAGTGACTTATGACTGAGTATCTCATTGTTGTAGTATCTCCATAGTCATGTAACCAAAATTCAGACACTTGGCAACCAGTGATGGTTGCAGCATCCTGCAGTCATGTGATCACCATTTGCAACCTTCCCAGTTGACTTCAGACAAGCAAAATCAATGCGGGAAGCCAGATTCGCTTAACAACTGCATGATTCACTTAAGTGCAGGGATTGCTTAGCAACCATGGGGGGAAAAGGTTGTAACATCGTCTATGGTTCACTTAACAACTGCCTTGCTTAGTAACGGAAATTCTGCTCCCAGTTGTGATCACATGTTGAGGACTATCTGTCATTTAGACATTTAGCACCCTCCTTTGAGATGCCTGGGTTATTTATGGGTTCACCAAAACCTCCTATTACTTTTGTTATTCAAGCATAGTAAGAAAATATTTGCATGTAGTGCTGAGGATTACCAGATTAGCAGCAAAGGCTCAATGCAGAAACCAAATGTTTGCAAGTTCCTGATAATAAGATTTGAAATAGTTCCACCAGGTTTAGTCATTCTCAGGACAGGAAAAGAGCCCAATTTTCCTTGGCTTTTCATTTCTTTTCAGTGTTTACATATCATTTTCCTTTCCTGAAGGCCAACTCTATCAAATACATCCTGATCACACCCAGTAAGTGCTAAACAGTAATCATATAATATAGTATACTTTATTGATTGATCAGTTGAGCTTATCAAACTTAAGAGCTAAGCACCCTAAAGTCAAACTGGAGTCAGGGAGCTGAGTGAACCCAGCCAACTAAATTAACTGAGTAAAATGTAAATGTAATGTTCTCACCCATTGAACTCAACCCCCTATGACTTTAGGAACACATCCAGGTCCATTCTGTTGTTGCTGCTTTTGTTGTTTAAATTTGCTGAGGTTAAATAAACCCTAGTTTAATTAACCAAGGATATCAGTATTGTTCCAACTTTTTTATTAGTTTATCAGAATATAAACTACAGAAATACAAAGAAAAATGAAAATGTAAAGTAAGGGAGAAAAAGGGGAAGAGCCAAAAACAGAGTAAAATGGAAATAAGGGAAAAAGTATTGACTTCCAACTGTCCTGCTGGCGATGGCCGCTATATGATCTTCTAATGACAGCTGTACGTCCAGGAGGACACCCAGATTTGCGCCATCTCCGTGGGGGCAAGAATTTCCTCCCCCATGGCCAGCGATGGAGTTAGCTGGCTGTATTGGGGTGCCAGAAAGCACAGCCACTCGGTTTTGGCCGGGTTGAGCTGAAGCCTGTTTTACCCCATCCAACCCCGCACAGCCTCCAGGCACCAGGTCATCACTTCCACGGCTTCGTCGGGGTGGCCTGGGGTAGAAATGTACAGCTAAGTATCATCAGCGTACTGATGAAACTCTACCCCAAAGCCACGGATGATCTCACCCAGCGGCTTCACATAAATGTTGAACAGCAGGGGCAAGAGTACAGACCCCTGAGGTACCCAGCAAGTCAGGGGCCTCAGGGCCAATCTCTTCCCCCCTGCCAACACAAATTGCAAACGGTCAGAGAGGAAGGAGGAGAACCACTGTAACACAGTGCCCCCCACCCCCAACCCCCCCAACCGCCACGATAAGATACTGTGATCGACAGTATCAAAAGCCACCGAGAGATCTAACGACCAGGACAGAGGAACAACCCCTGTCATGGGCCCTCCAGAGATCATCCACCAACGCGACCAACGCCGTCTCCATGCTGTACCCAGGCCTGAAACCTGATTGGCATGGATCTAAATAGACAGCTTCATCCAGGTGCCGAGGGAGCTGTCGTGCCACCACACTCTCAACAGCCTTCACCACAAAGTGAAGGTTGGAGACTGGACGATAATTAGATAATAAAGTTGGGTCCAGGGACGGTTTCTTGAGGAGGGGTCTCACTACTGCCTCTTTCAAGTTGGCAGGCAGAAACCCCTCACTCAAGGAAGCGTTAATAATACCCTGGAACCAACCTTGTGTCACTTCCCGAGTGGCCAATACCAGCCAGAAGGGACACGGATCCAGTAAACATGTGGTGGCATTAAGCCCACCCAGCATCCTGTCCACGTCCTCGAGGGTCACAGGATCAAACTCTCCCCAAATGACCTCCCTGAACTCCGCCCCTGCCCCCCCGTCCAGAGTTGCCCAGTCAGAGTCCAACCCATCCCGGATCTGAGTGATTTTGTCCTGTAGAAAATTTGAAAAATCCTCAGCCTTCCCTTGTAAAGGAACCTCCCACTCTCCCACTTCTAAAAGGGAGCGGGTCACCCTGAAAAGGGTGGCTGGGTGATTTCCTGTGGATGCGATAAGGGCGGAAAAGTGAGAACGCTTTGCCGCCCTTATTGCCACTAAACAGGTCTAATATGGGACCGTAATAGTGTTCAGTCAGATCTGGAGCGGGTGGCCCTCCAACTGCTCTCTAGGCATCTTTTCTGGTGCTTCATCTCCCTCAGCTCCTCCGAAAACCATGGAGCCAATTGGGATCGGCACCGGGTCAGAGACCGCAAGGGCACAACCCGATCAAGGGCCTCAGCCACCATTCTATCCCAGGTGGCCACCAGGTCCCCAACCGAGTCATGTGTGCGAACACCGGGAAACGGCCCAAGCTCCATCAGGAACCTATCCGGGTCCATCAGGCGCCTGGGGCAGAACCATCGTGTCGGTCCCGCCTCCCTGCAACGAGGGGGTGCGGCATGGAAGTCCAGCCTAAGGAGCGAATGATCAGACCATGACAAGGGCTCTACAACAACGTCCCCTAAACATAGATCATCCTGCCACTGTCCAGAGACAAAAACCAGATCCAAGATGTGACCCCCAACATGAGTGGGGTCCCTAATTAGTTGGGTCAGGCCCAAGGCTATCATGGAAGCCATGAACTCCTGAGCAATCCCTGAGGTCCTGCCAGCCAAAGTCAGGTTGAAATCTCCCGTGACCATAAGCCTGGGGGTCTCAAGCCGGCTATGATCTCCAGGAGCTCAGGCAGGGCCGATGTCACATAGCAGGGAGCCAGGTATGTGATCAATAGGCCCATCTGAACCCCGGAACCACACTTAATGAAGAGGGATTCACATCCGGTCGTCTGAGGAACATATTAGCCATTTTCTATAACAACAAACCTATCTAATCAGCAAAACCCATTATCAACATTTCATTTTTTTCCCATCTCAAGCATAAAGTTCAAAAGCAGTTTCCAAGTTCAAGGGTGACCATATTGTGTAAATGTGATCATTAGAGCTGGTAGGTGCAAACTGCATGATACACTGAAATTCATCTGCAAGTGAGTGGATAGACAGAGAAATAGACAAATGGAGATTTGGGTGAACAATAGTTAGGTTATTGTGATGCAGTATTTTTTTTAAAAAAAAACTCACAGTAGAGATAAAAAAACTTTGCAGGAAAAAGATTTTGGAAGGTCCCATCTTTACCCACCTTGAAATTCTCCTGCAAGGATTTTAAATCAGATATAAATTCATGATAAATTATAAATTCAATCAGTAATCCAGGCGGGAGGTGACCAGGGCATGAGTGACCGTGCGTAAGGCGTCCCGATCAAGAAAGGGCCGCAACTGGCGCATCAGGTGAACTATGGTGGAGATGGTGGAGTTAAAGCCACATGGGCTAATGAGACTTAGATATGGGTTTGATTGAAGAGGCAGGACAATGGGGAGAGGAAAAAATATATTTATTTAGCTCTGCCTGATAAAGACTGCCACCAGGTGTGCCTGCTGTTCTTTTTACAGGCTGCTGTCCACAATTTCAGCCATTGACGGCTGTTCATTTTTCCACCCGGAAAATGAACCAATGGGGGAAGTCTGACATCACTGATTTTTCCCCATTGAATATCTAACAGAGACCAACAGTATTGGGGGAAAGCAGTGTTTTTCAGTCTTGGCAATTTTAAGATGTGGGACTTCAACTCCCAGAATTTGCTTGCTGGGGAATTCTGGGAGTTGAAGTCCACACATTTTAAAGTTGCCAAGGTTGAGAAACATTGGGTTAAAGCTTGGCCTTCCTGGGACCAAATAAAGCAAACAGTGAGGACAATTGAAAAGGCTAAGTGAGCATTTTTCTAAAATACAGAAAATCACACTGACACAAAAGTATTGTGGAAGTAAGCCTTTTTAGAGCCAGGAATGAAGAGTTAAAAGGGGGAAAAAAACCCAAGCAAAACAGCTCATATACAAGCCAGTCTCTTTCCTCCCAATCAGCTGATATATGATTATGCTTTTTCTACAATTGCAATCAATAAAGTGGGCAACGGGGCAGGATGAAAAGCTCATACCACAAGGGATCTCATTAGTTTTAATGGCAGTGATAATTCACCCTGCAGAGCTGGCTTTGCTTCAAAAAACCCAAACCAAACCAAGATGGTTTGTCTCCACAACAATCCTCTCACCCTTCAATATTTGGAGCCTCTTATTTGCAGATAAAAGGTGGAGTTTTCCCACTGATGTTCTCAATAAAGATTTAGGCTGACTGGAATATTAAAGAGCAGGGAGAATTTTGGTGTCAAAACAGGCAAATTTGGAACTGGAGCACTGGGATGAATTAATGCTTACTAGCTGTGTCTGATCAAGGAGAATTTGCTTTGGAAACTATTGCAAAACAGGAACTACTTTTCAGTGTTACAAGGAAGCGCCGAGTCTTGAAAACTGAGTTTCTGATCTTATGTTCCTCAAGCATTTTTGATTTAAGAAAGCCCAAGTCATCCATCCATCATCCAATAATTCCTACAAATCCAGGGCCAGATTAAATCCTTACATGCTCTATATAGGTCTACGCTGGAAGAATATTTGAAAGCTACAGCTAGCCCAGAATGCAGCTGCAGCATAGTTCTTAGTGTAAGAAATAAGAACATTAAAAAAAATGTAGTAAATATGTTAGAGATGCATATAAACATTATGTTGTTCTAAGATGGCTGGAGAAAAGATGTGCTGAAAGTACACTAACATGTAACAAGTGTGGTGTTAGAAATAGATATTTCTTTGTTCTCGGACTGTTAGAAAGAGGCTCTGCTAAAGGGACATTCCTTAATACCAAGAAGATAAGAAAAAGCCATGTAGGTAAAATATGTTATGGGTAAAATATGTAATTGGGAGTGTTGAAGAAGATGATGTTGTCTCCATAAGGCATTTTGGATTTGCTGTGCTTGGTCACTGGACCCAATGGGGGTGTTGGGATAGAAAAACTATAAAATGTAATGTTCTAAAATCTCAAGGTGTGGTTCTTGTCTCAAACGTCATGTTGAGGTCAGCTAAGATCCTATCGCTCTTTGCAAACACCTTTTTTTTTTCATTGTATGTTTTGATTTAAGCTTACAATAAAATCTCTGTGTTTTCACTGATCCAAGTTCTTGTTATCTGTAGTCATTTCCAACATTGGGGCCTCTAAGGGTGGCCCATTTAATGCCCCTATTGCATGAGCTGCACTGTTGATCAGTTTGATTCTGTCTCCAATTTAAGGGGTGTTTATTATGTATAAAGTCCTTTATGGCATGGGATCAAGTTATCCACGGAATTCCAATGGGATTGGTCCCCCCGCCACGGCACTGGCAGATGGGGCAGGCGACAGTACTCCATTGGCTAAGGAATTTTGGCCAGTGGGATCAAGAAAGGGCCTTTTTTGCCATGGCAGCCTGCCCACTGGAACACCGTGATCCCTCCCCTTTCTGAGGAGAGATCTGTCCCCACACTTTAGGTCTTCCCATAAAGCCCTTAAAACCTGGCTGTGCAGTTGGCCTGGGACCCAGGTGAGGCCATGGAGATTGATATTGGATTAGAAAATGCCACTTCCACTCTATTGGATTTTTCCTGCCATCTTAGCAATGTCTTTGTTAATTATAGTCTATTTATTATCTTACTTTTATTTTTTTATAATAACATTTTATTGTAAGCTGGCCAGAGCCACAGGAGCAAAGTGGATGGCAAATACATGTAATAAACAAGTAAATAAATACCGTTGTACTTTGTGTGTGTGTGTGTGCGTGTGTAAATTACCTGTTATTTTAATGTTTCTATATTTTATGGTACTCTAAGCTTCCCAGAGTCTCTTTGGAAAGAAAGATGGGTGGCATATACATTTAATAAATAAATAAATGGATAGATTCCCAAAGCCCAGCCCTTCAGTGGTGGTGGCCCTCAGCCCTTGCATTGCCTATCTGACAAGACATTAAGACTCATTATTAAGTGCTGAAAACTAAAGTAAAGTGAGGCAGTGAATGAGTTAAGGAAACACTAGAGCAGGATTGTCAAACTCCTGGTTCGAAGGCCGAATGCATCACATGCTGGCCACGCTCATGCCTGGTTTAGCAAAGGGGAAAAAAGTCCCATCCTGTGACGCTGCTATGACAATGTGAGTTTGATAGCCCTGTACTAGAGGACAAGGTGTAGATCTCAGAACCAGTGAACTGGTTGTGAACATAAGTGCAGACTACCTCTGGTTCCACTGATTAATTGTGTTGACTGTTAGGAAGTTTCTCCTTAATTCCAGGTTATGTCTCTCTCTTTGATCAGTTTCCAACCATCATTTCTTGCCCTGCCCTTTGGTGCTTTGGAGAATGATTTGACCTCCTCTCCTTTGTGGCAGCCTCTCCAATACTGGAATACTGCTCTCATGTCACCTGTAATTCTTCTTTTCTTTAGACTAGCCAGACCTAAAACCTGCAGCCGTTCTTCGTATGTTTTAGTCTCTAGGCCTTTGATCATCTTAGTTGCTCTTTAGTCCAGAAGTGAACTTTAGTTCACTAGATTTTTGTGCATAGGCTTGAAATAGTAAAATCTCCGGTGCTACAACTTAACATACAGTCTTGATCCCCCAAGCCTGACCTTTTGTCTCAAACAGATCTATAAACATTATGACTATATAAGCAAAATGATGCATGAAACATAAGGAACCATATTTGTTTATTTATTTATTTATTATTTGTCAATTGCTTACAAGATAATAGGTATAAGTAAAACATAGTTATGAATACATGGATACATATAAGAAAAATAAAATGTAAAAGAAACAATAGGACAGGGATGGTAGGCATGTTGGTGCACTTATGCATGCCCCCTACAGACCTCTTAGGAAAGGGGTGAGGTCAATAGTAGACAGTGTAAGGTTAAAGTTTTTGGGGTTTCGGGAAGAAACCACAGAGTCAGGTAGAGTATTCCAGACATTGACCACTCTGTTGCTGAAGTCGTATTTCCTGCAATCAAGTTTGGTGATTGATTGACTAACCTTGAGTTTGTATCTATTGTTTGCTCTTGTGTTGTTATGGTTGAAGCTGAAGTATCCATTGAAAGGTAAGGACATTGCAATGCATGATTTTATATACTATACTTAGACTGGACTGAAGGCGGCATAGTTCTAGGTTTTCTAGGTCTAGCATTTCGAGTCTGGTGGCATAAGGTATTCTGCAATGAGTAGAGAAGTGAAGAGCTGTATTTGAGTATTGGTCTAGCAAATGTTTTGTATGCTCTAGTTATTAGTGTAATATTACCAGAGAAAAAGCTACGTATGATTAGGTTAACAACTCTTAATACCTTTTTGCCTATGTAGTTACAGTGGGCTCTAGCACTTAGATCATTAGAGATGAGTACTCCAAGATCCTTGATAAAGCCTGTATTTTATTTTCTGATTTTTTTTGCCAATATGTAGGACAGAGCATTTATTTGTTGAGATTTGAAGTTGCCATTTGTTTTGACCATTCTGATACATAGTCAAGGTCTTTTTGAAGGGTAGCAGTATTGTCTGTGGTGTTGAATAGCTTTACATCATCAGCAAAGAGAATGCAGTTGCTCTTAATATGATCACAGAGGTCATTTATGTAGAGTATGAAGAGATTTGGTCCTAGAACACTGCCTTGGGACACCACTGTTGACAGGTATAGAATTTGATAGGACGCTCCCAATTTTGACCACTTGTTGTCTGTTTGACAGGAATGCTTCTATCCAGTTATGCAGGTGTCCAGAGATACCATAAGATTTTAGTTTGTCCTGTACACTGAATCAAAGGTTTTACAGAAGTCTATGTAGATTGCGTCTATTGCTTTGCCCTGATCGAGTTGTGTAGTCCATATATTTTTGCAGTGTAAGGGTTACAGATTACAGGATAGTTTTTTTCTGAAACCAAATTGTTTATTAGAGAGTAGGTTGTTTGTCTCTAAGTGGAGGATAATGGATTGGTTAATAATTGATTCCATGACTTTACAGGTGATGCAGCATAAGGAGATTGGTTTGTAATTTTCAACTAGGCTGGGGTTTCCCTTTTTGAAGATGGGGATGACCGTGGCTTGTGACCATAGTTTTGGCAAAGAGTTGGTCCTGAAAGATTTTTCAAAGATTATGTTTAGAAGTTCTTCTATGGCAGTGGATAGCTTTTTTAAGAAGTATGCACATATTCCATCCGATCCAATAGACAGAGATGGTTTTAGATTGTGTAATGCTTTTTCAACATTGTCTTCTGTAAAATCAATATGTATTAGATCATTGTAGTTGTCTGTGGTTTGACTAGGAAATACTGGGCATGATCCATTGCTGTTTACAAATACTGAGCCAAAGAATGTGTTAAAGAGGTTGGCTTTAATAGTGTCATCATTGCAGTCTTTACCATTAGGTCCTTTCAAGTGTGGAATGGACCCTGAGTTTTTTAATTTGTTGTTTACAAAATTGTAGAAAGCACAGGTGGAATTGGTGCGTAGAAGATTTTCTTCTTGCTTAATGTGATAATTGGTGCATTCAGTTTTTATCTGGTGGCATAAATTTTTGTATCGACTTTTGAAGTTGGCAACGTGACCAGATTTGTTTTTCCGCCAAGTGATTTCTTTTTGGATTGAAGCTTCCTTATTGTTTTGGGTAATTGTTTTTTCTCTTTTGACTTCAAGTAAAAATACGTTGTAATGGTCTTCTACAGTATTGCATCCAGAAAACAGAAATTGCCAATCAAGGGATGAGAGATCGTTGTTTATAAGATCATAGTTGCCTTTTTTGGAGTTATAATTGGGGATTACATCATTGTGATGATTTTTGTGTGGACGTATATTGAGATAAAAGTAAATCATGTTGTGGTCAGTGTTGGAAAAAGGGTTCTTTAATTTCTATTCCGTAAATTGAATTCAAATTATTGCAGAAGATGAGATTGAGGCAGTTGTTAAGTCTAGTGTTGTTGGTTACTAGTTGTTCTAGTCCCAGATTTGTTACTGCATTGTAGAAGGTTGCATGTGTGGGTTCAGTTGTACATTCATTAAGGGTCCAGTTAATATGAGGTAGATTGAAGTCACCAAGAAAGATAAAAGCCTGTGGGCAGGATGCTGCCCATGTTAGTAGTGTATTTAGCTTGTTTGAATGTTCGATGTCATAATCAGGGGCTCTGTAACATAGTAAGAATCGAAATCTGATATTTAAGGACAGTTCACAGACGATGGTCTCAGGAATAGCAAGCTCCTGGGTAACTTGGATGGTTTTTAGATGTAGGGACTTTTTATAGAAGATAGCAATACCACCTCCTCTACGGATTTCACAATCTGATCGGTAAACATGATAGTCTCTTACTGTGGTAATGGAGTCAGAGAAAGATGCGTTGAGCCATGTTTCACAGACAAATGTAATGTTGAATTTAGCCATATCTAGTAAGAGAAGAAATTCAGATATTTTATTTACAAGGCTTCTTGCATTGAGTAGCTTGCATTTAAGGCCAGTTGTAGTTGGAATAGAGGTAGTTAGGGGCTTGCATGCCTAGTTTTGAGTGATGTTGGAATGGATGGGGTGGGGTTGGATGCAGAGTTGTGGGTTGTGTGACTTTCCTTTGATGCAATCAGCTCTGTAGTCAATGTATAGGTCCTTTTCTCCATTGTCTAGATGGTTTTTGAGTTCAGCGCAGAGTTCACGGGAGTAGATTCTTTGCAGTATGGATAAGTCTGGTCTTGAGCGAGGTTTTTTGTAGTTGGGATTGGTTTTTGCAATGGTATTTATTGTATGAATGAATATGTGTTTGCTGGACTCATTTTTGCATACAACTCTACAAAATCTTGGGGCCACAGAGCTGTCATTGTATTTGAACTCAGGGCCATCTCTGGTGATTTCAATGATATCTTCAGGAAAGATGTTTGTTGTATTTGAGTTGCTTATGATATCATGAACTTTGGTGATGTCATCTGATTCGATGGTGTCTTCGAGACACATTTGGATGTTTCTGTTCACGTTCCATGGTGTCTCTGATAAGTAAGGAGAAATTATTTGTGGAATTATTTGAAGGGGTAGTAATTGTTTGTGGCTGTGGTTTGGTGTTTATTTTTGGTTGTAGTTGTGATTGTAGTTGAGGTAGTGGTTGTGGTTGTTGTTGGATTTGATTTTGAGCTGATAGGTACTCATATACTCTGTATTTTTTTTCAAGAGAAATTAGGCTTGCTTGTATAGTTGCTTCAAAACATGTAATAATTTGCATATTATCTCTTTTCCTCTTTTGGGGATGGGCGGGTTAAACTGAATTTGATGGTCAAATGTGAGGCCATACTGAAGTTCCATTCCTTTAACAAAAGTGTAGGACAGCATAAAGGGAAAAAATAGGCTTTTAGTTTAACTGGGGCATGGATGATAGCATGATTCCTGTTCATATATTGGTGACTATTTTTTTAATCCAGGTTTTCATTACTGCATGAGGTAATTACAAAAATCCTGATGGCTTTAAGAAATTTTTTGCTTGGGGAAAAAAGCCAAATCCTTTAAAAGATGACAAGTTTTAAACTATAAACTTCTTAAAACTCTGAGACGTGAAGCTATAGTAACGAAGTGGAACAGAAAGTACTTATACCATCCCTTGACCTCCAAACCCCAGTGAGGAAAGAGGGAAAGGGCTTTTCTTGTAGAAGAAGGCTTACACAATAAGAGTACCCAAAGAAGGGAGGTGAACCCCTTCCTCTTAAATTGTGCTGTCCTGTTCTGCTTATATTGTCACAGTATATGCCCTCTGCAACATCATCCCCCATCTGATCCATGTGGGTCTCACCTTGATACAGGAAATCCCCAATCTACAATTACAATTGAGATAGAAATTCCATCACTAAAGGAGGTGGTTGGAAAGTGAATCACACCCAATTTTATGACATTTCTTGCCATGGTTGTTAAGTGCATCATTCTGGTTTTTAAGTTTTTTTAACTTACATGGTCATTCAGTAAATCCAGATTCTTCCATTGACTTTGCTTGTCAAAAACCAACTGGGAAAGTCACCATGATCACATGACCCAGGGATGCTGCAACTTTCATAAACAGATGCTGGTTGCCAGGCACTCAAATTTTGGTCCCATTGTGGGAATGCTGCAACAGTTGTAAGTGAGAAGACCTGTTGTATGTCACTTTTTTTTCAGTTCCATCATCATTTTGAACCATCGCTAAATGAATGGTTGTGTCTAGGACTACTTATAATAAGAGATCCTTGAAAACCTGGTTCTGTGTATATGTGTTGCTGATGTCCTGTTGTTTTGATCTGCTGTGAATGCATAGTTTTTCCTGGACACTGATCAATTGTTTAATTGTATTTTTTTATGCAATTTTGTATTTACAATTGTAAGCCACCCAGAGTTGCTTTGTGGTAAGATGGATGGCAAATAAATGTTATAAACAAATAAAATCTCCCATCAAATTGTTGTCAACTCTCTTAGCAGCTACATAGATGGATTCCCACCCCCCTAACAATCTGTCCCAACCCAGTCTTTCAGGTCTTCCAATGGTGCGTATTTCACTAATGTAACATCCCAGGGTCACATGGTCATCATTTGCAACCTTCCTAAGGGGCTTCCAATAAGCAAAGTCTTTGGGGAGGCTAGATTTGCTTAATGACCATTGCAAAAAAAGGTTATCAAATCAGATGTGATGATTCACTTAATTGCTTGCCAATGGAGGTTCCAGTCTCAGTTGAAGTTATAGGACTGCCTGTATTGGGCATGCTTCTGCTTTCCTCCACCACCACTCATGTTGCATGTTAATAGGAAAGCATCAGGGGTGGGATTCAATTTTTTTAACAACTGGTTCTGTGGGTGTGGCTTAGTTGGTGAGCATGGCTTGGTGGTCATGTTATTGGCTGGGCGTGGCCAATTTAATATCACTCACATCGAGGCACTCATCTCCTCACCTGGCCTCTCATGACTGTGGGGATGCTGCAACAGTTGTAAGTGTGAAAAATGGTCATGTCACTTTTTTCAGTGGCATTGTAACTTTAAATGGTCACTCTACACAAGCAAAGTACCAGCAAAGGAGGGGAAAAAAATTCCAGAGATGTTCCTGAGACAGGAAGTCTAGTCCTGCCAAGAACGTAATAAGGGTTAACAGAGAGGCAGTTTCTGTAAGAAACACCAGAATGTTTCCTTCCTGACTTCCTTACAGGATTAGGCCAGTAATTTTTTCTAACAACCGGTTCTCCGAACTGCTTAGAATGTTAACAACCGGTTCTAGTGAATAGGTGTGAACTGATAGAATCCCACCCCTGGAAAGCATAAGATAAGTCCCATATGTGGCACCTTGAATCAAGTGACTAGACAGAAAGGGGCCTTAGAAAGAAGCAATTACCAACTTTCTAAGCAGAGTAACAGACTATCAGAGTTGGAAGGAACCTTGGAAGTCTTCTGATCAAACCCCCTGCTCAATCAGAAAACCCTATACCATTTCAGAAAAATGGTTGTCCTACCTCTTCTTAAAATCTTCCAGTGTTGGAGCATTCATAACTTCTGGAGGCAAGTTGTTCCACTGATTTTGTTCTGACAGGAAAATTCTCCTTAGTTCTAGGTTGCTTCTCTCCTTGATTAGTTTCTGTTCATTGCTTATTGTCCTGTCTTCAGGATTGATTGACTCCCTTCTTTGTGGCAGCCCTTAAATATTGGAATACTGCTACAATCTCACTCCTAGTTCTTTTAGACATATCCAATTCCAATTATATGTTCTTTATATGTTTTAGCCTTCAATCCCCTAATCATCTTTGTTGCTGTTCTCTGCACTCTTTCTAGGATCTCAACATCTTTTTTTACATTGTAGCAACCAAAACTAGTTGTAGTATGTCAACTAAGTGTGGCCTGCCCAAGGCATTATAAATTTGTATTAAGACTTTATATGATCTTGATTCTAGCCTTTGGTCTCCCACATAGAATTGCATTGGTGTTTGCTTGTTTGTTTCTTCCAGCCTGTGGCATGATCCAGTCCATGTTTGATCTCCAGTGATTTTGCTATTTTGTAAGCTTCTTCACCTGTTACCAATTTCACTCCCCTTCTGTTCAGAGAGCCACCAGCTGATGGATAAATAGAATCAAGATCCTTTTGCAGAACGCATTTCTTTCCGTTTTTTTTTTTTTGGGGGGGGGTGTTTATCAAAATATAAATATAAAATACAAAATAATGCAAAAAAGAGAAAATAATGAGAAAAGAGGGGAGGAAAAAGCAGAAGGGAGAAAAGTGTAGGGTAGAGGGGAAAAAGAAAGGAAGAAAAATGTTGATTTCCATCTCCTTTTGTACAATAGAATAAGGTACTAGCATAGAACCCAAAGTTTTACTTTTATATAATAATATATATGGTATTAGTTATTTCTATCACAACAAACTTATCTAATCAGCAAAACTCAAAATGTATTGGTTTATTTTTTTCCCCACCTCAAGCCGAAAGTCCAAAAGTGGTTTCCAGATAGAAACAAAATGATGTGTATTCTTTGATCAAAGCAGTCAATTTAGCCATCTCTCCTAACTCTATCAGCTTTTGTCAGTATTCATTTCTGTGTTCTGCTCAGAGGGAAGAAAGGAAACCCATACTTCCAAAAATTGGCAGCCCCAAATCATACCTTGAAAACCATGACTGGCTGAAGCCCCACTCAGTCCTGTTGAGATGTCCAATGGAGGGAGGGCCACTGATGGAATGAAGCCATGCCACTATTTTGGTGAAAGGCTTGTGCAAGGAAAGGAAATAGAAGAGGAGTTAAGTGGCAGTTTGCACCCAATGTATGGCCTTGGGTGCCCAAGGGCTTGGATGATGTATGCATTAATTGGAATGTGACACTTCTCTACTTAAATTGTGACATCCCAACCCAAGGATCCTGTGGCCTCCAAATATTGCTGTGACAGACAGAATCAAGACTTTTGCTTTGCTCTCCCATTAGTTTCTTATCTTTGAGCAAATGGGGTGAGTCACTCAAACACAGATAAGCTCATAAATTTCCTCTGGTCCAGCATTCCTTGGCCCTGTAATACTTGTAATGCTTCTGAGATCTTTAAAGGGAATAGATGTTGAATTGATCCCGTTTTATTATAATATTTATTAGTCTCTCATGTTGAAAAGAAAAATCAGAATCCTGTCCTGGACAAAAGCTGGGTGCACATATTTAAAAGTAAATGAATAAAGTATAGTTTTTAATTAGTTTGCAGGAATGTCACCTGCTGTTGTCTTTAGGCTTGAACAGATTGCAGACTTAGCTAAATGCTTTGTTCTCTCACAGAAATATTTATTCCCCCTACACTCATTTTATAATTGCATGGAGTCTAAGGGAAAAAAATTTGAAATAACTCATTATTTTGCTACCCATGTGCGTATTTTGTGGCTCTTGAAATGTTCAATTTTTCTGCTCATCTAAGTAGTTTTATCATTTAGTCCATCTTTTCAATTTATAACTGTCTGTTAAGGATTAACTCATTTATTCCACTCTATCTTTGTGCTGCCTGGAAAGGTGAAACTCCAGCACTCATCTAGACAACCAAAACCTGTTATTCAGGCTGGGGATAACAGAATATAACAGAATAACAGAGTTGCACAGGATATTGGAGGTCTTCTAGTCTAACCCTCTGTTCAAGCAGGAGATGTTGTACCATTTCAGACAAGTGAGTGTCCAATCTTTTAAAAAAAAAAATCTCCATTGTTGGAGCATCCACAATGTCTGGAAACAAGTTGTTTCACTGGTTAATTGTCCTCATTTAGGAAATTTCTCTTTAGTTCTAGATTGTTCTCTCCTTGATTAATTTTCATCCATTGGTTCTTGTCTTGGGTTCTGGTGCTTTGGAAACTAATTTGACCTCTTCTTCTTTATGGCAGCCCCTCAAATATTGGAACATTGCTCTCCCAATCCTTCTTTTCACCAGACTAGACATATTCAATTCCTGCAACCATTCTACATATGTTTTACCTCAAGGCCCCTAATCATATTTGTTGTCTTCTCTACATCTTTCCAGAGTCTCAACATCTTTTTAAAAATAATATAATGACCAAAACTGGATGCCATTATTCCAAATATTTTCTTACTAAGTCTTTCAAAGTGATACTAATACTTCATGTAATCTTGATTCCATCCCTTTATTAATACAGCCTAGGATTGCTTTGGCTTTTTTGGCTGCCGGGATAATGGGAGTCTTTATCCTACCTCTTTGGAGGTTTCTAGAGAAAGAGAATTATTATTGGGGAAAGTGTTTTGCTCTTGAAGAACAATGGTTGTTGTGCTCTTGAAGAACAGGTGTGGGACTTCTGGCTTAGTCATTCAAAAAGGCAGAACATATATTTTGCGAATCACCAGAGGCAATTTTTCTGAGAAAAATTTCCAAGATGCTCTAAATGAGATATATAGTTTTTTTTCTCCTACATATCATTGTTGCAATGACCCTGTAAGGTAGATTAAAAAGCCCAAGCAAATGGTGCATGGTTGTTATGTTAGTGTGGCATTATTGAAGTGAGTTTAGAAGACAATTCCCAAAAAGTTTCAGCCTTTTTGGTAATAGTTAAGAGTGAACATGATGAGCTTAAAGTATTATGTTAGAACCAGGAAGACCCATCTTTAGCATCACATTGGAAGTTCCTTGGGTGATTTAGTGCTTTCTCTTGTCCCAACCCACCTCACAAGGTTGTTGGGGAGAAACATAAAAGGAAACGGTGCATGTTACCTTTAGCCCTTGAACAGCAGGCTGGGTATTAATCACATAAATAACACCTGGCATCACCTTGAATATTCGTACAGATCAATGTTTTTCAGTATTTCTGCATGCTGGGTGGGGAATTCTGGGAACTGAAGTCTATACAAATGCCAAGTTTGAAAAACACTCCTATAGATCCTGATTGGTGGAAAATGATTAAAGTGAAGAGGTAAAAAGGCAATTCCAGCATAAAAATGTCCCATTGTAATTGGACCAGTTCTAGTATTTACTGCAGGTAATCTTTGACTGACAAGTATTCATTTAGTGATCGTTCCAAGTTATGGAAAAGTGAAAAATAGTGACTTACAACTTGTCCTCATTTGCAACCACCGTAGCCTTGTGATCTGGGTGCTTGGCTGCTAGTTCACATTTATGATGGAATCCTGTGGTCGTATGATGGCCATTTCTGACCCTTCCAGCTGGTTTTTGACAAGCAAAGTCAATGGCAAAGCAAGCAGAAAATGTCACAAATCACAATCGTGCATTGTTTCGTTTAAGAAGTACAGAAATTCATTTAATGATCATGGCAAAAAAAGGTTATAAAAGTGAAAGTGGTAGATAACCACATTGCTTAATGATGAATTTTCCAGTCTCAATTGTGGTTATAAGTGGAGGACTATCTGTGATGGAGATAGAAGGAATAAACTCTATGGGAGCATAAAGCATAGAAAGAATAGTGTGCATTACATGTGTTGAAGGGACTCCTCAGAAAGGCAAAGAGAATTAACAGTTGCATATTGATTGCTGAGAACTGATTTATGCAACTTTGGCCATTATTAGAATTAGTCAATTCCTTTGAAGCCTTCAATTAAAATGTATTCCCAGTGATAAAGTTTGGATACTTTGGGTATCATTTCCCTCCTCCCAATATATTAGTGTTCCCCAAAGCAGGGATCCCCAATAGCATGCCAGAAACCGGGAGATGCAAACAAGCAAAGCCCCATCCATGGGATGCAGGCAGCTTGTAAAACCACACTCAGCCTCTGGTCCATGGAAAAACCTCTCTCCACAGAACTGGTCCCTGGTGCTCAAAAGGTTGAGTGCCGCTGCCCTAAAGCACCCAGTAAATCCCTGATGTCAAAAAAAAAAAAAGGGTTTCTACCTGAATGTGAACTGTTTAATTTTAAATTTTCAAACCCAGACCCAAAGTTTGTTATCCTTCAATATTTAACTTTTCTAAACTCTACAGAGCAGCTCACCAAGTCTTTGCCTACAAAGATAAGGTCTGTAGCCAAAAAAGTAAATAAATCATTCCAAGTTGCAAGGAAGATTTAACTCTCAGGTTTACAACTCATTGTACCTTTTTAAATAATGGAATTCACATTTGTTATGTTTTCATTTTATGTTTCTAGATAATCTGCCTCCAGGGTCCTCTGTTGTGTATATATTCGCATTTTGTTTTCCTTCCTTCTGGTTCAGCTAGTTTGCCAGTTAGTGTGTGACGTGATTGGGGTAAATTTTTGCCTTTTAAATTTGGTGCCAATGTTACTGCCTTGCTACAGAATCTGGAAATCTTGTGTTTCACTGGAATTGAAGTGACTCCTGACAATAATCTGGAAAATATTTTTGCTGATGTGAAGAGAAATTTTGCCATGTATCTAATGCTATTCCTGCAAAAAGAGACTAAAGGGGGCAGAGCTGAAAGATTCTGGGAAGCTCCCAGCTGGAATTAGATGCAAGACAGATGCTAAATTGGAGCTCTAACAGTCTGGCCCAAATTAGAAATCAGAAAGCTGATTTCTGTTCACAGGTTTATAGCCTTTACAAACCAGAATCTGTGGGTGTGGGGAACAGTTTACTGAAGAAGAAATATTAATCCCTACCTAAAAAATTTCCTAAAGGGCTTACAAGCAAGGTCCAAAAACACTAATGCTCACTTGTACTCAGGCAGATCAGCCATCAATAGGCACATAGAGAAAAACAACACTTACATACCAATAAAAAAGATTATCAATAAGCTAAAAGGATACAAAAAGACCAACACATCCCCTTACCAGAAATCAACATTCCATTAAACAGGGATTAACACCCTGTTTTATTTGCAATCAAGCAGTAAACAATTCCCCAATTAAGGAATTACCAACTGAGAGAAACAATCAAACTGCAAACAATAAGCTAATCAAGAAACTACCAAGAACATTTCCACTGATGTGACAGGGCAAGCCACTTGTAGATAAAAAGAGAGCAAACCTTCAGCATTGATGATGTTACCTAGTCAGGCAGTGAAACATCTGCAAGAAAGCAACCAAACGCAGAGAGCATGAAGTACTGTACAGCAATTTCAATGAGTGTTAGGGACAGGATGGGACCTCTTCCCCCAACACCCAGTTTCCACCCATGTTGCAGCTGATCTTTGGTTGTGAAAGACACAGAGCAGGAGAGGGGGGGGGGTGTTGATTGTGTGACAATTTGAATGGATAGTTTGCTAGACAGTTTGATTAGAAGATTGAAAACTACCAGCAGAAAAACATAACCCAGCCCACTACACATTTTGTAGCCATTTTTATGAATGTTTTCAGTGTATTAACTTGTTTATGATAACCATCAACAGCTCTTGCAAGCAAGTTACACAATAAAAAGCATTAAAAAAACAGTAATGATCAGATAAAATTGCCAGGTTTCATTGCTAGTTTCATTGCTTGTTTTGCACAAGCTCTAAAGTGGAATTTGGCTGTTCTGGAAGTATCTGTGCAGGTTTGTGGAAGAGATGTGGTTGAGGATTTAGGTATAGTAGGGTTTATATTTGAATAGTAGAATATGCTTTGGATCAGAGAGGGGCAGTTTACAGTCTGCAGATTCCTGGGAGAGATGAAATTCAATGGCACACAGATATGGATTTGGCCACTGCAGAATCTTGCACTCTGGAATTGCAGCCCACCCTGATGATGACCTGGAAGGCAGGAAAATGTCAGCTGTTTTCATAAAGTTTCGGTAATGTGTTTGGGGAATGTGTTCTTGTAAATTTATATAGTGAGTTTTGCATAGATTTATCTAGTCTTTTCTGTTCTTTGTTGTTGCTTTTTCTTCTAAGCCATTCAGAGAGGCTCTTTGCAGTTGGGTAATCTTTACATTATTATGGTTGGTCACAATCAACTAGATGTTTAGACTGGCTTTGGCATTTTTATCCACCTATCAAGTCCTTCCCAAGGACCTGGGATCAGCAGATGATGTTGTTTGATGGCATTAAAGGTGTTAAGTGTTGCAGAATGTCAGCTATTCCAAGTAAAGCTGCCTTTTGCATTTGATTGGTGAGGATTTAGTCAATGCTGATGGTATTCAAGTGGTGCTGCAGATGTTTTGGGATTGCACCCGAGCTCTTTCTCTTCTGCCATCTCCAGGTACTGCAATGTCCACTATCCAGACTTTGTCTTTCTTAATGTCAGTTGTTAAGTTTGGGGTGTTGTCAGGTCACTTCCATTTCAAAAGGGAGGGGGCAGGGGTGGGATTCAATTTTTTTAACAACTGGTTCTGTGGGCATGGCTTAGTCGGTGGGCGTAGCTTGGTGGTCATGTGACTGGCTGAGTGTGGCCAACTCAACATCACTCACATCAAGGCACGCATCTCATCCTAGCCTCTCATGACTGTGGGGGTGCTGCAACAGTCATAAGTGTGAAAAACGGTCATAAGTCACTTTTCAGTGCCATTGTAACTTTAAATGGTCACTCCATACAAGCAAAGTACCAGCAAAGGAGGGGGGGAAAAACTCCAGAGAAGTTCCTGAGACAGGAAGTCTAGTCCTGTCAAGAATGTAATAAGGATTAACAGAGAGGCAGTTTCTGTAAGCAACACCAGAATGTTTCCTTCCTCCCTTCCTTACAGGATTAGGCCAGTAATTTCTTCTAACAACCAGTTATCGGAACTTCTTAGAATGTTAACAGCCAGTTCTAGTGAATAGGTGCGAACTGGTAGAATCCCACCCCTGAGAGGGGGGTTGTTTCATGGGCTTGGATGCTTTGAATACTTTCACTTTTGTTGTAAGTTCATGGGAATTAGGGAGGGGGAGTAAGTCGATGAGACAGACCTCCACCCAGCTGGTTCCAAGCTGTTATCAAAGTCACAGTGTCCTGAGGATGACCCATTATCATCTTCCCACCTCAGAGTTCCCATAACACCTTTGCAACACTATATTGATTACTGGTGGATTGGGGAATTGGGGTGGGGTTGTATGAGGGACAATTAGCTTAACGCTATGTGCGGGAATTTTCAGACTCTACCTGACTTCTCTGCAATCACATCCCTCAGTAAAAGTTCCTTTTAAAATCAACCATTTGTTTCAAGAGTCATGCTTTCCTGAGAAGATAGCTGAGACAGGTCCTTACAGGTGTGTTATAGAAGATGCTTGTCTGTTAGATCTTATCCTGCTTAATATTTTGAGCTTTTGGGAGGAGAAAGCTGGATGCAGGAAAGGAAAGCTAGATGCTTTCATGGAATCGGAACACAATGATCTGTCTGTCCATTACTGGTTCTGCATATTCCAGATTGGTTTGTAAGGGGTAGCTGCTGAGTTTTCATTTTGTCATTTGACTATATTTTTTCCAAAACCCAGAGAAAAGTGACAGGTGCATTTCCAAACAAACAAAGCCAAGATGAGCATGCTTCCTCATTTGAATGATTTCATGATTGTTTAATGTGGTAAACAGATTAAGCCACCCACATTTAAATGTTTGCTTTTCTGCACCCCATGCCGTGCCTTTAACACCTCTGTGTTTTAACAGTGTAAGCATTATTTTGCCCCTGCGATAATAACAGGCTCCTTTTCCAGGCTGCAGAGGGAGTCAAAATAGCTTCATTTACTTGCCAGGAGATGGAGGCAAGATTTGAAGAACTTTAAGAAGTCAATCCAATCTTGCAAAACAAACGCACAGAGGCAGAAGATGAGGTGACATAGAAGGAAGCAGCAGCAAAGGACTGAAACTCGTGTGGAGGGACTCAAAATATTTTTACTGACTAGTAATACTCTGCAAAACACACACACGTACCCACCCACAAAAAACATGATGGGTGGGGTCATTTATAGAAGAAAGCAGCAGCAAATGACCGCAGAACTCAAATTAACATAGTAGAGATTCAGACTTCCATTCATTTTGAAAACATTTTATTGAAGCTTCTTGTTGAATGCGTACTCATGTAATCATGCTTAAAATAAACCTACCGGCTTCAATAAAGACTAAAATATAGATGCAAACTAAAGACATAAACTGGTAGGTTATTTAATCAGTTTCACACTGTTATTTCAGTATTGGAGAGGTTCAGGATGGCAGGGCTCAGAGGTTTGTCTAAGGAACCTATTCTAAATACAGAAAATGTGAGCAATTGTTTTGCCAAGAGAAGAGAGTGTTCTACATCAAAGCCAGTCTGAGTTATATCACTGAACCATTCTGCCAACCAAAAGAGTTGTGGTTAGAATGCAATATTACTGTCTTACTCTGCCAATGCCAGGAGTTCAATCCTGACTGACTCAAGGTTGACCGAGCCTTCCATCCTTCTGAAGTCAATTAAATGAGGACTCAGATTGTTGGGGGCAAGAAGCTGACTCTGTTAATTGATTAGAGAGTGCTATAAAAGCACTATGGACTGGTATATAAGTCTAAGTGCTATTGCTATAGTTATTGTCAGTTCTTGCCCCCTGGCTCCCTGGAGGAATCATGTCAAGAGAAGGTTGAGGATGGTTAAAGTCAAGGTAATGACCACAATTGAAGCCACATTCCTCTTTACGTGTATGGAATGATACACATGCCCAAAGGATGGCTTTGATGATAGAGTTCTGGTTACTATCTTGACTTTTTTGATCCCTCTGCAGACATTCCTGCAAATCCTGTGCTTGTGGTTAATAGCTAGGCCAATGGTCACACTCAAAAGGAGTTCTACATTGTGGAGAAATCATTTAGGTTCATTTTACCCTTACTGTAGGCTACTTCTGCTGATTGTCAGCTGCCTGCAATTTGGCAGTTCAAATTTCACCAGGCTCAAGGTTGACTCAGACTCCTATCCTTCCGAGGTCAGTAAAATTAGGACCCAAATTGTTGGGAGCAAGATGCTGACTCTATAACTGCTTAGAGAGGGCTTTAAAGCACTGTGAAGTGGTATATAAGTGGTATATAAGTGCTATTGCTGTTGCTACCCATTTGGTTGTGCAATCTGCTAATGGGTGAATCATGGGATTTGGAGTGAAAATGAAGTGTGTTTATACCAGGGTGTCAAATTCAAGGTCTGCAGGCCAGATTCGGCCTGCGGGGTGCTTAGATCTGGCTCTCCCAAGCTCCACTTTTTCTGGCAGAGGGTTGACGGAAGCTGTTGCAACCGAAAATGGAGCTTTTGCGCCCGTTTTTGCTGCCAGAACACTTGGGCCACCACAGGTGACCCTGACACAAGTGACATCAAGCTAGTCATGACCACCCTGACCACAGCCCCCCTGGCCCCCTGAGATCAAATACAACCCTGATGCAGTGCTCAATAAAATTGAGTTTGACACCCCTGGTTTATATACTAGATTATATATGGTTAAATACAAAGCATGAAGTGAGCTCTTGCAACTTAGAATTAAACATTATGAGACTCTGGATCAGCCTGGCACTGAATCCAGTTTCCAAAATTGATTTTTCTGCACTGTCAGATCAGTATAGAAACTTTACATCAGAGGTGGCATTCAGCAGGTTCTGACCAGTTCTGGAGAACCAGTAGCAAAAATTTTGAATAGTTAGGAGAACCAGCAAATATCACCTCTGACTGTCCCTGTCCCCATCTATTCTCTGCCTCCCTAGTACCAGCTAATTGGCTGGGTCTCCTTTTGTTGCCCTGCACAGGAGAACGGAGCTGGAAAGTAGGTTAGTGGGAAAGTAATGGAGATTTTGCAGTATCATTCCCTTGCCATGCCTACCAAGCCACGCCCACCAAACCACACCACGTCCACCAAGCCATGCCCACAGAACTGTTAGTAAAAACATTGGAATCCCACCACTGTTTTAGATCCAGCAATGTGACAAGATGGTCTGATCTGGTTTGCCTTCAGCTTTTCTCTGTCCATGTAGCCAAATCCTGGCTGAAAACAGTGCAAATATGGATGCTTGTTCTCTGGCATAACTTTCCTAGCTTTTCCACTTGAGTGTAACTGAAAACACATCAACATCTGCAAACTCCAAGTATGTTCTAATACCTGAGCATCAGATCCCCACTAATAAAAAGCAGATTTCTGCAAAGAATAGTCTTTCCTCCTTTTCCTGTCTTCCAACTGCCTTTTGGGCAGAACAAGCTAGATTCTTTCTCAGACTTGATTTTCATGGAAACAATAGGACTCTTCTGAACTACAGGCTGGGTTCTGACAAGCTCATATATATCCCTCAGCTAGGAAAATGAGAAACAATTAAGGCAGTAGCTAGAGGTCACCCCAGGATTTCCTTAACCCTGACACCAATTTGTTTCCATTACTTTGGCTACGCAGCAATTTGTTCAGGGATGCTAAAACTCCTGCTTGCCTATTGCCTTTCTCTGTTAGAGGGAGGCAAATAATTATTTCCTCCCTCCCTCAACAGTGAAGTAGGATTCCAGTGTCACTCACTTGCCAAGATGCTCTGATGAATAAAGGACAGAAAGGCATCTATCAGGCTCAAGAAACGCAATTCAAATTCAATTCAAATTCAAATTCCAGGCTACCTATACACAAGAATCAGATCTATTAATGGTCAACATAAATTGGCTCTAGATAACCATCAATGGACTTCAAGAGGGGATGTACTTAGGTCCCTTTTGGCGGTATAAAGACTCCAGACTGATGATGCATTTGACTCCACCTTCAAGCTGAGCCCGGGCATCACCTACACGGGCATCATTGTAAGCATTCTGATGTCTTTCCTAGTGTTGACTTTTTAGTATCCAAACTCAAATTGCAGGATTGTGCCATAATTCATGAGCTCCTATCAACTATAGTTGTTTGCTGTTTACTCATAAAGTAATAAAGGCAGGATAAAACTCTAATAAATAACTAAATAAATGAATTCTCTTCATTTCTGGTGTTGGAAAAATCTGGAGCAGGGCTTAAGCCCAGATGGGCAAACTCTTACTTTGGGAAGTGGTCCTTGGACCATGCCCAGTGGTGATTAACCATGAGATTCTTAGTCATCCAAGTAATTGTTATCTTAAAGGTGCTGTTTCAAGAGCTGAGCCCGGGTAAGACCACACCTAGAGTACTGCATCCAGTTTTGGTCACCTCACTATAAAAAAGATATTGAGACTCTAGAAAAAGTACAGAGAAGAGCAACCAGGATGATTAGGGGACTGGAGGCTAAAACATATGAAGAAGATGGTTTCAGGAACTGGGCATGGCTAGTCTAATGAAGAGAAGGACTAGGGGAAACATGATAACAGTCTTCCAATATTTGAGGGGCTGCCACAGAGAGGAGGAGGTCAAGCTATTTTCTAAAGCACTTGCAGGCCAGACAAGGAATAATGGATGGAAACTGAACAAGGAGAGATTGAATAGAATAGAATTCTTTGTTGGCCAAGTGTAATTGGACACAAAAGGAAATAAGGAGAAACTTTCTGATAGTGAGAACAATCAACCAATGGAACAGCTTGCCCTTAGAAGTTGTGGGGGCGCCATCACTTGAGACTTTCAAGAAGAGATGTTTTGAGCCTATTGTAAACCAAGGCTGAAAAATGTACTTAATAATACAGTAGTTTGCAATAAGAAGGAAGCCATGGTTGACATGGACTCTCCTGCAAGCTGGTGTTGTACTTTAATCTAACTGGACTTATTAAACCACCTGCTCTTTTGAAGTTTATTTCTTAATAAAATGGTAGAGGATAAGAGGCACAGGGTAGACCTTGGAGAATCTAAGCTACAGATGTCATTGATGGCTGAACTACAACTTGCTCTTTCTTCCCTATCCAAAAGACTCCACAAAACCACCTGAGAATCAAACTAAATTTATTTAATGCAGCCCTGAGGCAAGCTACAAACAAAATATTGAATAAAAAAGTATTGCATCTCCAAAAGTCCCTTCTTGCCCCTATGTGTGATATATGTCTTCCTCTATGTTGGGTCCCCAAGCAGAGACCTGGGAGTTTCAGTGTTCTGTTCAAGTATATTTTAACTGTTCCTAACACTACACTCTTCTGGACAGAGATCTCTGAAGTTATTCCAGGGATCTGTTGGAGCAACTCACCCAGTTTTGGAATCAAATCCCTAAGTGATTCTACCACCACTTGGCCCTTATCCCAAAGGTGCTTTTTCAAGAGGCAATTGGACTGTTCTGTGCTATGTCAAACACTGTACAGATACTATCACTGTGGATAAATGTATTAGGATCTATCCCAATCAGAAACCCTGGATGACAAAAGAAGTCCAGCGCCTTTTGCGTGACAGGACAGGCCTTTAGGTCCAGTGATGGGGCAAGATACAGTGTTGCCAGAGCTAATCTGAAGAAAGGTATTTGGAAGGCCAAGACTGATTATAAGAGGAAGATTGAGGATAATTTTTATAGCAATAACATGAGGCAGGTATGGCAAGGGATTCAACAAATTACAAACCATCAACCAACCAGTGTCATCCCTGCCAAGGGGGATGCTTCATTGGCAGAGGAACTGAATCATTTCTTTGCTTACTTTGAAGGGGAGACATCAGAGACAGATAAAATACAACCACCAGCCAATTGTAGCTCCTACCTCATTGTGGAGGAACAGGAGGTGAGGAGCATTCTGAGAGCTGTGGACCATAGAAAGGCTGCCAGTCTTGATGGTATCTCTGGCCGAGTGCTTAAAGACTGTGCTGATCAGTTGGCTGGAGTCTTAACAGGATCTTCAATCAGTCTTTATCCCAGTTCACTATTCCATCTTGTTTGAAGGCTTCCACCATAGTTCCGCTGCCGAAAAAGTTCCCTATCAATAACCTCAATGATTACAGACCAGTGGCACTCACTCCTATCATCATGAAGTGCTTTGAGAAATTGGTCTGCCGGCACATCATTTCTGGTCTTCAGCATGCATTTGATAAACACCAGTTTGCATACAGAAAAAATAGATCTACAGAGGACGCTATAGCTATCACTCTTAACACTGCTCTGATTCATCTAGAACAGTGGGGGGGCTATGTGAGGATGCTTTTTGTGGATTTTAGTTCTGCGCTTAACACAATTCTTCCACATAGACTAGTGTCTAAACTTCTGGACCTTGGACTTTCTAATTCAATCTGCCTTTGGATTATGGATTTCCTGTCTGGACACTCACAGAGGGTCAGATTAGATAATCATACCTCTTCAACCCTTATTCTTAACACTGGTACACCATAGGGTTGCCTGTTGAGTCCCTTACTCTATACTCTTTATGTGCATGACTACATTCCCATTCATGCTAGTAATACTTTTATTGGTCTTAGCCATCTATTTAATTAATTTTTAAACTCTTTTTTAACTTTTCTAATTGTATGTTTTTATTGTGGCTGTTCACCACCCCGAGTCCCTTTTTGGGAGAGGGGGCAGTATATAAATCGAAATAATAATAATAATAATAATAATAATAATAATAATAATAATAATAATACTATTGTTAAATTTGCAGATGATACAACAGTGGTGGGACTCATCTCTGGGGGGGTGGGATGAGTCTGCCTATCAAAATATGGTTGCTTTCGTGGTGTAGAGACAATAACTTAGTCCTCAACACCAATAAGACCAAGGAGCTTATAGTGGACTATAGAAGGAACAGATCAGACATCCAGCCCTTGCTTATCAAAGGAGACCGAGTGGAGCAAGTGGCCAGTTTTAGTTTCTGGGTGTTACCATAAAAGAGAACCTGCCCTGGGGTGCCCACATTGCAGCCCTGGTCCAAAGGGCCCAGCAGAGATTAGACTACCTGAGACTTCCCAGGAAACAACAACTGAATGGAAAACTGCTGGTGACCTTCTACCGCTGCACCATAGAGAGTATCTTAACTTACTGCAACCTGTGTATGGTTTGCCACAGTGGCAGATAGGAAAGCACTCCAGAGTGTTAACATCATTGGCCAGAAGATCATGGGTTGCTCTCTCCCCTCTTTGGAAGAGCTTTAGAGCTCCCGCTGCCTTAAGAAAGTTCAAAACATTCTTAAAGATCCATCTCATCCTGGGAACCCTTTTTTTGAACTATTACCATCTGGCAGACTGTACAGGACAATAATAAAAACTAGCACAAACAGGGTGAAAAATAGCTTCTATCCCAGGGCAGTAACTCTTTTGAATTCTGCTGTATAGGGCAGTGTTGGTGTGGTATTGGGGGTTTTCGGTTCAATGTGTGGAGGGTGAAGGATGTGTATTTGTGTTTATTTTCATGGTCATGGTCATGATGTGCACTGAAGATGGTATTTGATTTTGTTGTACGAGATGCAATGACAATAAACTAAACTAAACTAAAACTTTATGGTTTTTCTTTGAAATTTCTTGGATGAGAAACAAAACCAAAGAAAAACTAAGAAAGCCCAGTCTCCTCTTGAAAAAGCACTTTTGGGACAAGCATGACTCGATGACTGAGAATCTCCCTAGACACTTTGGCCCATACTTTCTACATCCTTTCCAGTTCCTCCTTCAGGCAATGGTACTTCTCCAGCTTCTCATGCTTCTTCCTGATGCTTTTGTCTCTTGTCACCACTACATCTATCACCACATCTCTATTTCGTTCCTTGTCTACTGCCATGATGTCTTTCAACTGGCCATTACCCACCTGTCTATTCAGATCTGGAAGTCCCACGGGATCTTAAATGTAACTGTGTCTGCATATGGGAGAAACAGTTAATTATAATTGAGTGTAAAGATAATTAAGTCAACTGTGAATAATTTGTCTAGTTAAATGGTAGGTAGCAGGTAGCAGGAAGCCACCTTTGTGGAACACATAAGCAAAATTGGAACCAAAAGAGGAAGGTAGTCCCTGAACCAAAAGAGGAAGGTAGTTGGCTTGGTGAATAGAATTCCCATTACTTGTCCTACTCAGGTTAGTAATTGTCCATGAGCAGTTTGGGGTAGAATAGTCAATTTTCCCATAAGAACGGTCCTTGTCACCTTGGATCTACAATTTAGTACTACCTTAGATATCTTGAGGTGGGCAGGGGTGGGATTCAAATTTTTTAACAAACCGGTTCTGTGGGCGTTGCTTAGTTGGTGGGTGTGGCTTGGTGGTCATGTGACTGGGTGGACATGGCTTTGGTGGTCATGTTACTGGCTGGGCGTGGCCAACTCAACATCACTCATATCGAGGCAAGCATCTCCTCGCCTGGCCTCTCGTGACTGTGGGGATGCTGCAACAGTCGTGTGAAAAACGGTCATAAGTCACTTTTTTCAGTGCCATTGTAAGTTTTAATGGTCACTCCACACAAGCAAAGTACCAGCAAAGGAGGGGAAAAAAATTTCTGTAAGCAACAGCAGAATGTTTCCTTCCTGCCTTCCTTACAGGATTAGGCCAATAATTTCTTCTAGCAACTCGGAACTGCTTAGAATGTTAACAACTGGTTATAGCGAATAGGTGCAAAATGGTAGAATCCCAGCCCTGGATGTGGGGTCTGACCTTATTGCTCTCTGAGCTTAATTGTTTCCAGCTTGGTTGTTTTCTAGCTGCTAGCATTGATGAAATTATCTACTCAGGAAATGAAACACCTGCAAAAAAACCCTCAACCAAACTCTAGAGAGCAACAAGGACCTCGCGCTTCAAACTTGAGCTGCAAATATTCTCTTCTATTGGTGTCATCTTGATATGTCCATGGAATAAGCTCTCCTGAGCAAGCAAGACTTGTGTGTAAAGACTACCCAGACTTATGTAAAGCCCCTTCTAGAAGAAGAGAGCTTTCATGAATGAAGATGAATATACCTGTCCCAGGATAATGTTGCAGGATCCAATCTGGGTCACCAGGACTAGAGGTTTTGTCTCCTGAACTTTCAGACTCATGCTGGAGCCATCTTCAGGGAACATTTCTCTAGCTTTCCACAATCTGGAATTCTTCTGCTTGAATTGAAATTTGCATATAATCATTCAACTTTTTCTCACTGAGTATAAAGAGTTCCTAGCTCCACATGTCCTGTTTCATAATTTTGCCCCATAGCATTTTTCTCCACTGCGGTTAATAATAAGGAGAGATAAAGCACTTACAGGGCAGTATCAAAGCTTGGGAAGTCTTCCTAGGGCAGTCTGCAACAGAAGGACCTGCATTTCTTTAATTTTCCTCCCAGGACATCTTTTATCCATACTTGCAAAGGTTGAGGAAGTATCTTTTCTCCACTAATTGAATGCAGTGAAGGAAAAGAAACTCTTTAGAGTCTCCCAGGTGAGAATTTTTTCCCAAACCTTTCAGCTGAAAAATTACCAAGATTTCTCCCTCCCATTTCTTTTTTATCGTATTAATTCCAAGCATCTTAAACAGCAGTGAAGAACAGGAGATCCAGACTCCTATTTGCTCAAGGCATCCAGGCAGAAATGCTTTAATGCTGTTTGACCTATTCTCCTGTTCAGCATCCATGCTGGCACAGTGGTTTCAATGCAGAACTGCAGGCTAATTCACTGCTCACACCAGGAGTTTGATTCTGAGTGGCTCAAAGCTGACTCAACCTTCCATCCATCCAAGGTCAGTAAAATGAGGAGGATCCAGATTGTTGGGGGCAATATGCTAACTGTAAACTGCTTAAAGAGGCCCATAAAGCACTGTGAAGCAGTATACAAGTCTCAGTGCTATTGTTGTGATTAGCCAAATGTTGCTGTATGAAGATACCATTTGAGACAGAGGGTATCCATTGATGCAGTTCTTAGTGGCTTTAAAATTTAAAATTTAGAACTTAAACTGAATATAAATTAAATTTAAATTAAATTTAAAATTCAGAACTTTAGCATACTGGAATAAAATGAATGCCTTACCATGGGATTATTGCAATATAACGATGATGTTCTCCACTGAGACATGCCTGACTCTTGACAATTCTGTGGGCCAGGTCTCTCTACATCTTCCAGTCTTGCACTACTTCGAGTTGTTCTAGACTTCAGTTGCTCCAAAAATAAGTCCACCAAACAAACTTAATTCACCAGGCCAAACTGAAATACACCCACAAGAGCTCACTTGGTAAGAGAAGTTTAGAGTCTCCAAGGCACTAAGTCAACCAGGAAGCATGAGGAACATACACAGTCAGAAACCAAACACATTGTTCCCAGCAATGCCTCCCTCTGCCTGCTGTGATAAAAAGCCTTCCGGTGTGGCCCATCAAGATGGGCAGGGCCTCCTCCTGAGTAATCTAGCGGATCTCCGTTGCTCTTGTCTTTTCTTTGCCCTGTGTGCTCTCAGATCCACCATAGAAGGCAGCCCCTCCTTCTCCTCTCCGAGCTGTCCTATTGAACTTTAACCCTAACCCAGTTCTTGACATGCCAGGAATAAGTTCATCCTCCCTTGAGCTGACCTCCAAGGAAGAATCTGAGGAGTTGTCCAAGGGAGACATCACACAGCTCTGATGTTCTAAGGTATTTAATCCCAAAAGAAGTATCTTGCTTAGAACAATTCCCTCAGTCTTGTTACAGATAGTCCTAGATTTAAGACCTGAAATGAACCTGGAATTACAATTGAAAGTCATTGAGGTTGTAAGTTGAGGCATTACATGACCGGATCCAATTTTTTGACATCTTTTGTGGCTGCCATTGTGAATGCAGTGTTCATTTAAGTGAACACTGCAATTGTTAAGCAAATCTATTTTCCCCATTGTATATTTGACCAGAAATCATAAGTAAATACAATAAACCCTTTAAAAAGTGTTACAAATTGTGGTCACCTAAACATGGTACATTGCAATTGGCCTAGTGAGTCAGGTGCCAAATATCCAAATGCAATGACACGACAGGTTTTGTGCAGTCCTCATAACTTTGAAAACATGTTATAAGTAGCTCTGAAGAGGTGCATCATAACTTTGGTTATTAACAACCGTTCATATGTTAAGGACAACATGTACATCAGAGGGGGACCATCTAAAAAGAAGTTAGAAATCAGGTGAAACCTGGCTCAAAAGCAGTAGTTGTAAGAGGGATCTTGGACAATCATTTAAATGTGAGCCAGTAGTGTGTGACAGCAGCCAAAAAAGCCAATGCAATCCTAGGATGTATCAACAGAGGGATAGAATCAAGATCACAAAAAGTATTAGTGCCATTTTGCAAAACCTTAGTAAGCCTATACCTGAAATACTGCATCCAGTTTTGATCACTACATTATAAAAAAGAAGTTGAGACTTTTGAAAAAGTTCAGAGAAGAGCAACAAAGATGATTAGGGGCCTGTAGACTAAAACATATGGAGAACAGTTGCAGGAATTGGATATGGTTAGACTAGTGAAAAGAAGGACTTCCCTCCACTCATTCTGAAACATTTAATGTAACTTCTAATTGCTCATCTGCCCCTTACACAGGACAGCGAAACAATTATGAATAGTTGTTTTGTTTCATTTTGCATTCCTGATTACAGGTCTGCCATTCTTTGAAACCCATGTGGCTAATCTAGTGAAGAGAAGGACCAAGGGAGACATGATAACACTCTTTCAATATTTGAAGGGCTATCACAAAAAAGAGGGGGTCAACTTATTTCCCAAAGCATAGAAGGCAAGACAAGAAATAACCAATGGAAACTAATCAACGAGAAACCTAAAACTAAGAAAAAATTCCTGACAGTGAGAACAATTAAATCAGTGAAAAAAGTTTGCCTCCAGAAGTTGTGGAAGCTTCATCACTGGAGGCTTTCAAGAACAGATTGGACAGTCACTTGTCTGGAATGGTATAAGGTCCCCTGCTTATGCAGGGGGTTGGACTGGAAGACTTCCAAGGTATCTTCCAACTCTGATATTCTATGTATTTTAGAAAGCAGAAGAGAAGCAAAGGGCTTGGCCAGGAGGAAGAGATATCTGCGGACAGGAAGGATAGAGAGGGTGAAATGTTAGTCATTGATGCAAAACGCATCCAGTTGAGAGGCTGTATTCCCACTAGGATCTGCCCTTTGAGATCTTCCTCAATGCATTCACTTATGATTGCTCACTTCTTCCATCTCTATGTCAACCAAAAGGCAAAGATTAATTGTCAGCATTTGTCCTTTTTTCAGTTTTAAAACACAGATCGGCAAACTAAAAATGTTCAAATAAAAGCTAATGCAGGTGTATACAGTTTAAGCACAGTTTAAGGAGAGATTGATTGTGTACTTAGGGTGGCGAATATTTTATTTTTACCTGCTGAAGCTATGACACTGATGGTGCACATAGGATAGGCTTGTTTGAATGTTAGGGAAAGGTGCACACAAAATGCATTTTGTTTGGGGAAATTGGTCACCAAAATTACACATCGTGAAAAAAAAGGGGGCAGGAAAATGCAATTTGAGAAGAAACACCAAAAATATCAAATATGGTTGTGGGAGCAGCCTTCTTTTTACTGCAAAGTGGTTTAGGAAAAAAAAGATGGAACAAATTTAGGCTGTAAGCCCAGAGTTCCCAAGAGCATCATTCCAATTAATCACTAGCAGGTAAATATTTGAGGATGCTATATATGCCATACTTCATACACAGTACACACTGCGTGGCTGGTAGTATTTTTAAAAGGAGATTTTTTTAAAAAAGAAAAAAGAAAGGGAAAAGGATGCTCAGAAACTGGACAGCAGATTTAACTGATTAATTAAGTGACTCAAAGTCCTGAATTTACAGACTCCAGCCCTTTTGTTGGCTGAGGGCTGTGGCTTTTATTGGCTCATTTGGAAAAGCAATTTATGCTAGCAGCTTTTAGCATCATCAGGTGGCAGACTAAGCCATATTGACTTTTCTTTAGTTCCAAGCGCCGGTTACACCCATCACACACTTCCGTGTAGTATGTCTTTCCCAATTACCTTTTAGCTTTCTGGGGACCTTAGGAATAGGCAGTCATTAAGGAAATGAATCTAAGTGGTACGTACTACAAGCCAAAAGCATTTTTTGGGGGGTGAGGCAGCTCTTTGAACTCAGATGTTTTTTGAAACAACTGAACGAAATATACCCACTTCGTGCTGGAGCAGCTAAAGTGCCAATTGCTTAATAAGAGCAATTAGAAGCTGCCTTGGGTGACATACCATTAAGTGAAAATTTAGAAACTGAAAAGGAGAGAAATGCATGCATTACCTGTGGTAGCCTAGGATTGTTCTCACATGTAAGAAATGTGTCTTATCATGCTTAAAAGGATGGTTGAGCCCTGGCCTTTAAACCCTGGCCTTTAAATTCCTTGCTGAGTCCCGGTCTGATTGGCTGGCTGTAGTTGCTGAGTCCTTGGTTTTAAGTAGTGTCTGTGTGAAGTACAGTAAATTAGTGCTGGTGTTGTTGTTTGGATGTCTTTTGATGATGTCTGGTAATGTCAGATTGATTTGATCAGCTGAGTATGATGTGATCCAATTTCTTCTGATCTGTTGAATTGAGTAACTTTCTTTGCAGCATGGCTGTTTGTTGATCTTTAAATGCTGCCTTTGGGATGGTGGTTGCTGTTGTTCTTTCATTCTGAGTGATTGGTAGATTGCATTGATGTCAGTGTATCTGTTTTATTGATTTATTGGTAGAAAACCAGGATTCCAGGAAATCCCTTTCTCTCCTTGACTTCACCTAAGTCTGTGGTCCCAGTTAAATCAAATGTGTGTCCTTTTGAGTCTTTGTGGAGGAACATGAGGGACAGAGGGTCATGTCTCTTGATGGCCAGGAAGCGTTCGTGCAGTCTGGTTGATAGTTTACTTCCTGTTTGGCCAGCATAGCATTTCTCACAATTGTTGCATTGGATCTGATATATGACAGCTAATCATTGGGTTTTTTTTGTCTGCCCTTTTGGTTTTGACAGAGTCAGTTTGAGGGTTGAGGTTGGTCTGTGGGCCACTGTGAGGTGGTGTTGATGCACAACCTCACAATACCTCACAGGAATTGGTCTTTTCCACTGAAGAGGGAATTACTGAGTCTGTCATCTGCACCTCTGTAACTGTCTGGTTTAGTTCTGCAACCCAACAAGACAGACACAGACTTCAGAGAGTAATTAGGACTGCAGAAAAAAAACAATTACTATCAACCTGCCTTCAACCAAAGATCTGTATACTGCACGAGTCAAAAAGAGGGCTGTGAAAATACCCCTCACATCCTGGACATAAACTGTTTCAACTCCTACCCTCAAAATGACGCTATAGAGCACTGCACACCAGAACAACTAGACACAAGGACAATTTTTCCCCAAATGCCATCACTCTGCTAAACAAGTAATTCCCTCAACACTGTCCAATTATTTCAAAGTCTGCACTACTATTACTATTAATCTTCTTATCACTCCTTATCACCTATCCCCTCCCACTTGTGACTGTGACTGTAACTTTGTCGCTTGTATCCTAATGATTTATATTGACTGTTTCCTAGTATGATTTGATTGTTTATTGTACCCTATGACTATCATTAAATGTTGTACGTTATGATTCTTAACTCTTGCCTAATGTATCTTTTTTTATGTACACTGAGAGCATTTGCACCAAGGTAAGTGTGTCCAATCACACTTAGCCAATAAAGAATACAACTCAACTCGATGCAGCTGGTTCTAAAAAGAAAATCCCTCAAGGTTGAAAAATAAATTCTGTTTGCTGAGAATATATTTTTAAAAATGCTTTAAGTCTCTTCTAGGGCTTGCATGACCATTTTAGGGTGTTTCCTGCTGAAAAGCAATGGGCAGCCAGATAGTCCATTTTTGACAGGCACAGAATGGCTCTGATTTGCCAGAAAGGAGTGATCTTTTGCCTGCCCATCCAACTTACCGAGCTGTTAAAAGCATTATGTTTCTGCTGTAATCATTTGCACAGTGCTTAATCCACCAGGCAGCACAATGTTGCCCAGAATAATGATGTTTCTGAATGTTTTTAATCTCCTGGCTCAGGATGCAAGTTATCCAGTTGGTCATGAATTAGTGATTTTCTCCTCTCCACAGGCTTGTTCTTTTACTCAGAATCTCAGATGAACTGTGGTTTGGTAACCTGCTTCGTTATAGGACAAATGTTTGTTTCAAATCCATTACTCTTATTTAAGTGGCCTTTGCTGGTGTGAAATCATTCTTTACCCAGGGAGTCATCCATAAAAATCAGGTATGTGGACACATGCCTCCAACACACATATTTTTATTTTAAAAATAAATACGGTTGTGAGACTCTAGGTGGCTAACATCAATAATACAAACACAACAGTAAAACAACCCAACCAGCAAACAAGAAAAACCTGGTTCCCAATCAACAATATCTACCCTACTGTGTATTCTCCCAATTCAACCTTGCAATCTCGGGGCCTTGGGGGAAAAGCCAGTTGTTAATGGCTTTCTGGAAATCTAAGAGGATGGGGGCTTGCCAGATCTCAAGGGAAAGGGTATTCCATAGGGCAGAGGCTGGTATGGAAAGGACATACTTCCTGTGTCCCATTTGAACAAAGGGTCCTGGACTGTCCCTACTCTGGGTCAGGCAGATATTCTAAAGAGAGGCAGTCCCACAGATAATCTGGCCCTGTGCTGGTCTCTTTCCTTATGATCAGTACATGGGGTAGTGTAATGGCAGTGATGTAGACCTTCCGCAATTTTCTCAGGCCTATCTCTTTGCAACCTCAGGGTCACCAGACTGCTGTCCTCTTTGGGGCGCTCAGATGGGAGAAGGACACCTTAGATCTGCTTTCTCAATCCTAAATTGCATTAACAGAGGGGAAAGAATCACCATCATGTGAGGTACAAATACCACTGTATAAAGCCTTGGTAAGGCCACACTTGGAATCAGGGGTAGGATCCTACCAGCATAACAATTGATTCAGTGAGCGCGAAGCTTTGCGCACTGTTTACAAATCACTGCCTCCTGCAAGCATTCACCTTCTCCTGCTGACACTTGGCACTCAGTTGTGCTGCACAAAGCAGCTGAGGTGGAAAAAGCAAGGAATAAAGCACAGCCTAGAGCCCAGATGGGCGGGTGAGGACAACACAGACCAGAAGATTTTCTGGTTATCTCTGGATCTTGCTTAGCTCCCTAAGCTAGACAAGATTGGGCTAAACAAACAGAATTTCTTTCTCTTATTGATTGCTGATAAAAATATGTTTGGATCATTTCACCACTCAACCTCTTTGGTAGATGAATATATTTGCTCTGTGGGTTACTTGATGTTTTTTGCATTTGTGTGACTTCTGTTGTCTCCTTCCAAACTCTCATTTGTTCAGAAGGATGCTCTCTGGAAATTTGTTGCCTTTCTGGTGGCTTTCTACCATGGGTGAGGTGGATGAGCCCTGGCAATATGGTGCCTCCATATGCCATTAGTGACTAATGTAAGCCAACAGAGAACACTGAGAAAACCTATTGCCAAATGCTGGCATGACAGCTTTCTAGAGGCAGTTTGATGTATGGCTTCACACATTCTGCAAGCGCTTCTAATTGTGGCTGAATCAGCGAATTGTTGAATAAACAAACTGTGGGTAGCACAATGAATGGAGTGAGACATCTGACTCAACCTTGTGCTTTCATCCATTGCAGTCTTTTATCTCATCTGTCTATGACAGCATCCTATGTTTCTGAGCAGCACGAACTTTGCCTGACAATCTGGGGGTCTAGAGTGATTTTTAAAGAACAGACAAAATATGTTTTGTTGCTCTTCTCTTTGTTGTCCCAGAAGGCTTCAGCATAAAAGATGCTGAGGATTTGGACCTTCATAAGATGAATGAGGCAAGAAAGAAACCACGAATCCAAAGTTGTCTGAAGGTGTCCCAGGTTATGTGGATCATCCTGATGCAAATTAAATCCCAGCCCTGAAATACAGCTTAGTTTTGTTGGAGGTTTACACAAGCTCAGCTTGGATATTTGTCAATAGAAATACAGAACCTATTTCTCCAGTAGGTGTCGTATTCACACAACATTTAGAATTTACTCCTTTCTGTCGTCTCCCATTGATAGCCTATAACATTTCCCCCCATTATTATCTGTATTTCTTTCATTTCAACTGATACTAATCTATTCATTTTCTGTGGAAGCGATGCTACAAATTGCTGGTAGTGTAAGTTATATTGCACAACTAAATCAATGTTATGTTATGAAATATGCACAATTGAGTCAATACCAACTGTGCATAAGAAGCATTCCACTGGGCTGAAAACACTGTGCCATCCAAAGCAATGTTCAGGATTGTAGTTGCCAATTGTCATCTTCACCCAGTTGCCACTATGGAAGGCAGAGTAATAATTATGCAAGTTTTTGGGTGTAAAATGCATATAAGCCACAGTATTCTGCGTGTATATTTTATCTTCTCTTTCCAAAAGAGAACATGTTCAAAGAATGTTACAGATTCATGGGGTATATAAGCTGGATGATCATATTTCTGGAGATGCACTCTATTGAGAGTTTTTGGCACATGGAATTTAGTTGAACTGCCAAGGTGTGCAGGAAACACATCAGTGTAGTAATGGCGGACTAACATCATCTGGGATGCAGCAGATGGGAAATTGAGCAGATTTCTGGCATGCCTTGACTGACAATTTTGTCACCCAAAAGGTGGAGATGGGAACTATATGCTTAATCCTAATTACTTAATCCTAATTACTTAGTTCTAAGGGATGAAAAAGTTGAAGGACTGGAAACTGTAGGAAATTTGGTGGAGAGTTTCATATTAGAATTTGCCACAAGATAGGCACAGGTAACTGAACAAAGCTAGACTAGTGTTTTAGACTTTAAAAGATCTGATTTCAAAAAACTAAGAAGGTTTCCATGGATAGAAATCCTTAAAGGAAAAATGGTTCATGGTGAACGGGAAACACTGAAAAATGAAATACTAAAGACACAAACAAAACCAATACCCCAGAGAAAGAAAAACAAAGAGACTTCAGATGAAGCCAGAATGGATTTCATAAAGAACTCTTTGACAAACAGAGAGAAAAGGGACAAGTAAAATGGGAACTCGGGAAGGCTAAGGCTCAGAATAAACTCAGATTGCAACAGATGTATACACACACACACACTCAACACAAAAAATAAGTTTGTCACGAAACCAACTGCCTGTGAAGGCTCTTGGATTGGAGCTGAAAGGTGAAAACAGAAGCAGTATGCTCCATCCCATATTTGAATAGACCAGGTTGCCCTGATAAACCGGTTTCACTGGAAAAATACTCCATCACTAGATATTTTCAGGAAAATATTAGACAACCAATGGTCCAGGATGGTATAAGGACTCCTGCCTTGGGCAGAGGGCTGGACTAGAAGACTTCCAAGATCCCTTCCACCCCTATGATTCTATGGGTTGGGGTCTGGCAAAAAAATATCTTACTATAGGATTGTTGTTTTTAGACTATCTACGGTTCTTCTAAAAACTTGTTAAATTGCTTTTTGCTCCTTCTCCTTTCTGTATCCTCCCATTTCTTATAAGACAAGGAAGAATCCTTATTGCTGTTCAATCAATTTATTTTATACTTTACTGTTCTCCTCTATGAATCAAAATCTTCTCTAAAGTACGAATGGTAAATATATACAGTTTTGATTGTATTATCTTTTTCATTTGATGCAAAACTTGTATTGTTTTTCTAGTTTAGAACAATTACTAAGCTAGTGTAGAGCAAGTCCAATCACTTTGATTTTTGCAATTATTAAGATAAATTAGCAGAAGGAAGAGGTTTTTTCCCCCCTTCTCAGATGTGCCTAAAATCCAATCAAAAGAACTGAGTGAGTGAAGAAAATATTTTTTTAAATGAAACCACTGATGGATTTTTGGTCCAGCTGTTTCTCAAAACTGCAGCAATACAAAATATACACCTGCTTGGCATCAGATTGCAGATGGGAGAACAGTTGTGTGATAGTATGAGGGCAATTTCAAACATCACAAAAAATGATTTCATTTCAACAGAATTGAAATAGGGTAATATTGATTAAGAGCCTAGTGTTGTGTAGTAGTTAAAGTATCAGGAGATTTGGGAGTTCTAGTCCCTTCTTGGGCATGAAAGCCAGCCTGGTGACTTTGGGCCAATCATCAGGAGATGGTGAATTTTAGTCCTGCCTTAGACAAAGTTAGCTGGGTAACAACAAGCCAATAAGCAGGAGATATTAGTTCTGCCTTAGGCATAAAAGTTGGCTGGGTATCTTTGATCCAATCACCAGGAGATGGTGAGTTCTAGCCCAGCTTAGCCATGAAAGCCAGGTGGGTCATATTGGATCAGTCACTTTGACTCATCCTAGGAAGGAGGAATTGGCAAATCACTTTTTAAATCTTGCCAAGAAAACTGCAGGGACTTGTCCAATATGTGGGAAAATTAGACACAAGTGAATGGTAGGGAAAAAAAATGACTAGTGAATCTGAATACAGGGCAACTGTCTAATTATTTGATTGTCCTCCTTCAGAAACCAGCAAATTTAGCATAGATCCACTTTTTAAAATATGTGACAAAATAGCCTTATCACTACTTTCATTAGAAGCCAATATGCCGGACAAAGTAAATGGTGGCTCAGATGTTGCAGAATAACAGTAGAGAAAGAAGCTGATTTAGAGAAGATAGATCAACTCAAGACCTTTACAGTGTCCTTGAACATTTAGCTGAGAAATATGCTACCTGTCCTTGGGGAAAACTTTATGTCGCCTTCATGAATCAGAAGGCAGCATTCAATTTGATTTCTGGAGACAAACAAGGAGAAAAATGATTTGCTTCTTTTGTTGGCCAATGACTCCATGCTTTAAATGTGGAATTTCATAAACATTAATTCAGTGCAGGTTGAATTGGCTTGCAAAGGTGTCTCATGGCTCCTGACCTCTTCTGGAGGGAAGATGGACAATCACAATGAAAACAAAGTAACTGCTCTCAAGACGTTCTCAAAAAGAACCAACACTCCTGGAAAATAGAGAGCATAAGTATCAGTTACTTCTTTATGGTCCTTGAAGATTCCTTCTCTGCTTCATCCTCTAGAAAAGACATATTAGATGTCCAGGAAGGCTCCAACTCTGCTATTTGTGACTTTTAATGATAATAAACATATCCAGCCTATGGACACCTACAGAGCAAAGATCAGGAGCAGAGAGCAGAGAGAAACAGCTTCTTGTGGAATTGGAATATTCACTTCTAGGGAAACCAGGAATTATGTTCTACCCCTCTGTACTTAAAGGGGATTTAAAACAACAACAACTAGAATTCTAATAAATATATTGTATCTCAAATGCTGTGCTACACTGAGATTTTCTTCCTTGGTGGGCTCCCAGATGTTTCAGAGAAATGGCTGGGAATTCTAGTAATAAATACATTTGAGACACCTCCTGGGAAAGTCTGCCTAAAAGCAAGGTAAGACCCAGAATGTCTCTTTCCATTGTGGTTGGAATGAGCACATCTGAACATTTATTAGCAAGATGGATTCTACTCATTTACAGCTCAGTGGAAACCTGCTTTCTCCTTTGTGCAACAGAGACCAAGTTTTTCTTCCCTGTGAATGAAATTAGCCAGCCTATTATTCATGCTAAGAACAATGGTTGTAATAATTGATGATAGAGACTGGTTTTGCTTTAGAATATCATAGAATGTTATCAAGAAGGAAGGGGCTATAATTCACTGGAAAAGTTGAAGATCCTTCTCTTGTCCAGTTCCTAGAATTTCCCAGTTCTGAGAGATGTAGGCCACACGTCTGGAAATTATTCAGATTAGGGAAGGTTAATCTATCCAGAGCCATGAATGATGGATCCATAGCATGTTTCACAGGGCATATACACCAACATGCTTGACCTTGCAATGGTTATTCATTGTACCATACAACTAGCCAGATGGACAGGGATGATGCAGTGTGCATTAAATTAACAATCAAGGATAAAAGCTAGCAGGCTTAATATCTTGTGTGATTGCAACTGCTAAATTAGTAATTGATCTGATAAAGTAAACTGACCCAATAAAGTAAGTATAGCTAACATAAGTCAACTTACTTGCTACCCTTATTAAACTAGGTTGGTTACAAAACTAGGGGTTGCATTTGATCAACATTCCAAACTTGGTTCTTTGTTGCTCAAGATGGATCCCAACTGTTTGTTTAGATGGCTTGAATATAATAAAAGAATGATTTTTTTATTTTATTTATTTATTTATTTATTTGATTTGTCAAACACAATATAATAAAAATAAGAATAAACATAAGTATAAATACATGAAATAGGTATGAATAATTGGGGACAATATGACAGGGACAATAGACATGATTGTGCATTTATACACGCTCCTTACAGACCTCTTAGGAATGGGGTGAGGTCAACAGAAGTTAATTTGAGGGCAAAAGAATGGGGGTTTGAGCATGTGACAACAGAGTCAGGTAGTGAGATCCAGACATTAACCACTCTGTTGCTGAAATCATACTTCCTGCAATCAAGTCTGGAGTGGTTTACATTAAGTTTATATCTGTTGTGTGCTCTTGTGTGGTTAAAGCTGAAATATTCATTAATTGGTAAGACATTGAAACAGATAATTTTATGTACTATGCTTAAGTCCAATCTTAGCTGGCATAGTTCAAGGTTGTCTAAGCCCAAAATCTCAAGCCTGGTGAAATAGGGTATTTTGTTGTGAACAGAGGAGTGTAGTACTCTTCTTGTAAAATACTTCTGGACTCGCTCAATTGTATTAATGTCTGATATACAGTGAGGATTCCAGACAGTGGAGCTGTATTCAAGTATTGGTCTAGCAAAGGTTTTGTATGCCCTAGTTTGCAAATCAGTATTACCTGAGGAGAAGCTTCGTAAGATTAGATTTACAACTCTTAAAGCCTTTCTGGCAATGCTGTTGCAGTGAGCCCTGGCACTTAGGTCATTAGATATGAGTACTCCAAGGTCCTTGACAGAGTGAGGGTCATCAATGAGAATCTATTAACCAGGCTAAGCATATTATATGAACACAACTAACATATTTCTAGTTAAACTGGAGTATATATGATCATTGTTTAGAGGAAGAGTCTAGGAAAGAAAATGTTGTGTAAGTTTCAGGTTGAGTCCTTCAGCTCCTGCCTATCCAGGATGGCAGTATTTCACTGGCATCACACTAGATCATGATTTGTTTTATAAGCCACTGTTCTAAATTGCACATTATAGTTTGTAGACAACACCGCTGACAAAGTAAAGAAATTATTCTTTTGGCATAATATGATGTGAGAACTCAAACAGTAAACTTCTTTGGGGCAATGCTTGTACAATTACAACTCCGCTTTTAATTTTCAGACTGTCTATGAGGATTGTCTGCAGGGTTTAATGCCGCAAATCCGCTAATATTTTTCGTATGTGTTGAATTTATTGCAATCAACTTCACCTGTTTATTCTTTGATAGTTAAGATCTCTCATGTCTTTTTTTAAAAAAAGTAATGGATGGTGATCCACTTCGCATTTCTGGTTATTTCTAAGTACAATTTCAAGACAAAAAAAATGAAAAAGTCTAGCATTTGCTTTGTCCTGTTCAAGCTTGCTTTCCCTTTTAAGTTTGGATCGTATACCCGTCATCCAATTTTATATATATATATATAGTTTTCAAATTTTAAAAATGTAAAATAAAACTTTATACATTGTTATCAACATCAAGACATCTTTTGCATCTCCTGTTGCCCAATTTATAGATGTATCTGATATGGATCAATGAAAACAGATCTCTTCCTTCCTTAGAAAAGAAGGAGCTAAAGAAAAAAAAAGTTAATCACCAAAATCTGGGCTGTAAATCAAATTGGAAATTTGATCCAGAAGGCCTAGGGACCTAAGAAAATATCAGCACGTGGAAAAATCGGCATGATCAACTGCCCACCATTAGAAAGCTGCACCCCTCCCTTCTTCTTTTTCCCTAAAAGGCAGCTGTTGGAACTAGGAGGCTGGCTCTGGTATGGAGCTTGACCCTCTCCAGGTGAATTCCTTAGAGGAGTTCATCTTTCCTTGGCTGGCAGCGGCATCTAATAGCCTTCACCTAGGATTTAATGATGATAAATGGCCAGCGGCAACTTGACTGTCCCTTCGGCAGCTGTGCAGAGACCAGAACCAACAGGGGAAGGGAAGGAGAAAATGGCCGTAGGGCCATTGCCCTTGAAAATTCCTCCAGAGAGGGTTGCTGAAAAGCAGGTTTCTAGTCTTGGGCCTTCTGTTCTAGTCTTGGGCCTTTAGGTGCTCAGGGAAAGAAACCCAAAGTTTGCAGGTAAAAAGAAACAGAATTCTGTTGAGCCAAGATGGGCAGATGCTTTTTAAAATCTGCTTGTTTTCAGGCTGAAACATTGCTTGGCTTGAAATAACATGTCTATTTAGGGAATTCATATCTTGTTTTAAAAAAAATTAAGTTTCTGAAAATGTGCACAGAGGTTTGCATGGGGAATGTTGCATGCAGAAACATAGTCCAATTATTCCTTGATTGACCTTTCATCAGTGCTGAAAAAAGCAATTTAATTTCCAGTCCTCACACTTACAACCATTGCAGCATCTCTGGTCATATGATTAACATTTGAGCATTTGGCAACTGGCATATATTTACAAGGATTGCAGGGTCCCCAGGTCATATGACCACCATTTAAAATCTTCGCAGCTGGCTCCCGAGAAGCAAAGTCGAAGAAGGAAGACAGATTCCCTTAAGACCTGCATACTTCACTTAACAGTTGCATTGATGCACTTAACAACTGGGTCATTAATTTTGCACAACGCATTTACTAACTACTTTGTATAGCAATGGAAATTCTAATCCCAATTGTGAATGTAAGTCAAGGTGTCAAGATCAGATTGTTACTTCTTCACTCTCTGATTGACAACAATTGGGAGGGGGGTGAAGATCTGGGGTGGGGTGGTGGACTGTCAAGACCCCATCTGCAGATTATGAGACCCTGCTTCCAGCCCCAAGGTCATGGCATGCAGGTGTTTGAACGAGGCAGGCCATTTCCATAACAAGAGGGATTGTCCTATTCGATTGGACAACACAATTAACTGAGGGCGATGGCCAATGGGGAAAATCAAGTTTAACTATGTGAGTTTTTGCATGGGAATTCTAGGGCTGGTTTTGCTTATCCTGTGCCAATATAATGTCTTCAATAAAGTTTACTTTTTGTGAAGGACAATGGCCCAATAGTTCCTGATTTGGATTTGCTAGCTGGACAGACGACACAAGGATTGCCTGTTTGGACATTTTTGTATGCAACTTCCTGTAAAAAAAATTTTGGGGGGGAGGAAGAGAGCAACCTATGCATGCTAGAAAAATTACAGATGAGTGTTGTGGATTTGTTTCTTTGCTCCCCAATAAAAATCTGTGGAAGTGATTGTTAAAGAAGAACAGTGCAACTACATATATTCTAATGGAAGGGGATCAGAGTTTGATTTGTTAAATCACTCTACATATCTCTTTACTATTGAAACAAATGAGGTTTACATTTGGCTTGATTGGATCCATACTTCAGAAGAGGCAAATGACCTCAGTGCTAAATATTGCATTATTCCCTTTATGCAGTCAGCTAGTTTTGGCTAAATTTCTCATTCAGATGTTCATCTTTTAAAGGGAAGATCTCAAGGTGGTGCAGAGTCTGCTTATTGCAAGGTTTCATTGGCATAAATATTGGGGCAGATGGTCTGTGATGCCAGAGAGAAATGGGAAAGCACCGGTGGAGCCAAAACCCAGCTCAGTTAGATGAGCCCATTCTAGTTGCAGATACAACATAAATTTATTAAAGCATGCAAGCAACAATGATATCCTTCAGGGGAGGGAAACTAGGGCCCCTTTATGACCCGTGGACTTCAACTCCCACATTTCCTGAACTAGCTATGCTGGCTCAGGAATTGTGGGAGTTGAAGTCCACAGGTCATGAAGGAGACCCACATGCCCACTCTTGATGTAGACCAAAGTCTCTGCAAAGCATTGGCAGCTTGCTAAGCAACCCTAAATGAAAACTGACCCCATAGCTTATTTACCTATGGCCTGTTATATTTCAAAAAAGAAAAAAGAAATGTAGGAAAAAGACCATCACACTGAAAACTACAGCAGAATGTTGGATTGCTTTTGGTGAATCCATCTTTGTGACATTGTTATTATTATTCCTTCCTACCAGGTCAGCCCTCCTAGCTATAGAATCTTTGAGAAATAGTCAGGAAATATAAAATAATTTGCTTTACTGGGCCACAGGTTCTAACTTGTTCTTCTTCCTGCTGCCATTTAGGGACAATTCAACTTGCTTTGAATGTTTTATTACAGGTAGTCCTCCACTTATGACTGGCTGCTTAATGGCTGTTCAAAGTTATGATGAACCTCCCCAGAGCTACCAGTGAACCAATTTCAAAGTTCCAATGGCCCATTATGGAACTTTGACCCCACATGTCTCACGAAGTTTCACAATATCAAGATTTGTCCAATGTTTATAAAAACTGGCTTCAGATCCTTCAGGAAACAATGATTATGTGGGCAGAGGTGATGCAGCCCCTCAACATCTGGAAGAAAACAGCTGGGTGGAAAATGCCTAAGAGGCTGAAAGGGACAATGTTACATACAAAATATTTGTTGTAATGTATGTTTTAAGAATAAATGACTTTCTCACATTTTTGTTTCTTTTTTCTTTTTCATTGTTTTGCAACCTGATAGAAATTTTCTTACTTCATTTTTGCAACTTTGTCGCCCTCCTTCTCTCTTAGCGCTAAGGTTTGTATCCAAGGTTAAACATTTCCCCCTTCCATTTAGTCTAAGGCAGAGAAAATATCTCCCTCTAATACGGTGGTTCTCAACCTTCCTAACGTCGCAACCCTCATGTTGTGGTGAACCCCCAACCATAAAATTATTTTTGTTGCTACTTCATAACTGTAATTTTGCTACTGTTATGAATCATAATGTAAATAATATATAACAATAGCTTTAATAATACAAAAGACGATACATGGCATAGTTCAGTCAATACAGTTCATTAAAGTTTCCTATGATTTACCCTTCTCTGTGTTGTTGTTTTTACATACCTGTTACTATCACAAGGGGGCAGTATTCACATCAACCACAACTGAATATAAAAAGACCGATCAGCATCCAGATAGAGTTCCCATGATACAGATACTTTTTTTTGCAGTAGCTGATGATTTTACAGTACATGATTTTACATTTACCCAGTAATTATAATTCATGAAGTGTCGTTTTACCTCCAATACTGCTGCTTTCAACACAGTAGCTGCTTTTAACAGAGTAGCTGCTTTCAACACAGCAACTGCTTTCTACACACTAGCTGCTCTCTACACATGTATGACTGGCCCGCATAAATACATTATGATGCCAACCCTGTCACATACACCTGTATTTGTACGGGGTGTGTGTGATGGAGTTGGCACGATGATGTCATCACGCTGGGTACTCGTATGTGGACGTATCTGCATGTGGGCAGACCCGCCTGGAGATGGATAGAGGAGCGGTGTCTCGGTTCCTAACATCATCAAAAATATGTGTTTTCCGATGGTCTCAGGCGACTCCTGTGAAAGGGTTCTTTGATCCCCAAAGGGGTCGTGACTCACAGGTTGAGAACCACTGCTCTAATATAATGCATATATTATTTTTATGAAAATCCACATTTTTGTACAGTCTTGTATAATATTTTTTTAAAAATATTGGAATTAGAGGTAGTCCTTGACTTACCATGATTCATTTAATGACCATTTGAAGTTATAGCAGCACTGAAAAAAGTGACGTATGACCATTTTTCACACTTACGACCATTGCAGTATCTCCATGGTCACATGATCAAAATTCAAATCCTTGGCAACTGGATTACATTTACAAAATGTAATTGCAATTACATTTATGACAGTTGCAGTATCCTGGGGTCATGTGATCATCTTTTGCGATCTTCTGACAAGCAAAGTCCTAGTGAAGCCCGATTCACTTAACAACCATGCGACCCATTTAACAACTGCATTCACTTAACAAATGTGGCAAGAAAAGTTGTAAAATGGGGCAAAACTCACTTAACATGTTTCTCATTTAGCAACATAAATTTTGGGCTCAATTGTGGTTGTAAGTTGAGAACTACCTCGATTGCAGGTTTACTCTGCCCTCGGCCAGGGATTTGATCCTAATTGGCTCATGGTTGGCTTCTGTCCTTCTGAGGTGGGTAAAATGAGAAGCCAGATTGTTGGGGACAAGAGGCTGACTCTGTAAACCACTTAGAGAGGGCTGCAAAGCACTGTGAAGTGGTATATAAGTCTATTGCTATTGATCTGCCTGTCTGTCCATCCATCCATCCATCCATCCATCCATCTTTCTATCAGCTGTGATGGCAGAATGATTAGAATGCAGTATTGCAGGCTGACCCTGCCCACTGTCAGCAGTTCAATCCTGATCTGCTCACCTTCCATCCTTCTAAGGTGGGTAAAATGAGGAGCCAGATTGTTGGGGGCAAGAAGTGGCATATAAGTCTAAAGTGCTATTGCTGTGGCAAGAAAGTTCATAAAATGAAGCAATACTCACTTAACGATTGTCTTGTTTTGTTTAGCAATAGAAATTTTGGGCTGAATTGTGGTGGTAAGTCACGAACCAACTGCACTGCAAATTAAATTAAGTTTCTGTTCCTGCCTCTCCTCCATTTCTCTGCTTCAGAAGAGATGATTCCTTGTTGTTAAACCGCCTTGAAAACCTGTTGCCACCTTTTAGATTTACAGCCCAGCAGTTCCATCCTTCATAGACTTGGGTTTATGTAGCTATAAATGTAAGCATACACTGAGGACAGCAGCCCAGAATTTATGGCACAAACAGATACAAAACTGGCAGGGGAGCAAAATAAGGAAGAGGGAGGCTGCCCAGTTCACCTCCCTCTCCCCACCAAGGCTATTTCATCCGTCCAGGACTCCAAAAGACTTTTGGCAAGAGGCTGTTTGATGATTCCCCAGTGAACCTTGCTCAGCATTTCCTGGAACTTCAGCAATTTCTCATTGTCACTTGAGCTTAAGTAAATCTGCATTGGGAGGATTCCATTGTAACCCATTAAAGGATCAAAGTTTAATTAATTTTCCCTCTCTCCCTCCCTCCCTTCCAATGTGGTCCCTCCCGCTAACCTGATAAGGGAGCTACTGCTGCTGTTGAAGTTTGTTTGTTTGTTTGGTCCTCTCATGTTCATTTTATTTATTTCTCTACTTTGTCAAAAACTAACATCTGGTATTTCCACCTGATAATTTCTGCATAGTGTCTGATCCCAAAAGTGCTTTTACAAGGGGAAACTGGGCTTTCTGGTTTTTCTTTGAAGATGTTTTGCTTCTTGTCCAAGAAGCTTCTTCAGCTCTGATTGGATGGTGGGGAATGGAAGGATGTATACTCCTTGCAGACAGCTAGTCATTTGCATTCTTTTATGAGTCATTTATCTCATTAGAGGAGAAGGGATACGACATCATCTATCTCTAACATGATCCTTTCCACAGTTCCAAGAAGGCTCTTTACCCATTTGCACCACTCAGGTGACCCTGAGAAACATCCAAGTGGCCTCAATGGCTCTCTAAAAGAATGCAAATGACCAGCTGTCTGCAAGAAGTATAAGTCCTTCCATTTCCCCTCCATCCAGTCAGCTTCAAAAAAGCAAAAAGTCTTCAGAGGAAAAACCAGAAAGTCGAATTGCCTCTTGAAAAAGCACCTTTGGGACAACCATGACCTGGATGACTGAGAATCTCCATTGATATAGAGCCCTGTATCAAAAGAGGTTTGCAGATAATGATTTAGCAATATAGGAGCTCTTTGATATATTGATCATCAAGGTCATCAAGATACATTAACCATGCAGCTTGTTCTAAAATGCTTCAGTATCTTAACTCAGGTACAAGAGGAAGTCATAGAATCATAGGGCTGGAAGGGACCTTGGAAGTCTTCCAATCCAACCCTCTGACCAAAGCAGCAGTCCTTATACCATTCCAGACAAATATTTTTCCAATATTTTCTTAAAAATCTCCAGCGAGGCAAGCTGTTTCATTGATTAACTATTCTCAAAGCTGAGAAATTTATCCTTATTTCCAGGTTGGATCTCCCTCTGATGAGCATGCCCCCCATTGCTTCCTTTCCTACCTTTTCAGGTGCTTTGGAGAATAAATTGACACTGTCTTCCCTGTAACAGCACCAAGTATTGGAAGATGGCTATCAAGTTTTCTGTAAGCCTTCCTTCTCTTCCTTCTTTTCATTAGGCTAAACATACCTAGCTCCTTTAGTCATTCATCATACAATTTAGCCTCCAGACCTGTTATCATCTTTGTTGCTCTTCTCTGCACTCTCTCTAGGGCAGGGGTGTCAAACTCCCATTGTCACATGACAATGTGATGTATCATGACTCCCCCCCCCTTGCTAAATTGGGCATAGGTATGGCCAGCGCATTACACATCCAGCCCATGGGCCACAAGTTTGACACCTCTACTCTAAGGTCTCAGCCGCTTTTTTGTATTATGGTGACCAGAACTGAGTACAGTAAGATGACTTATAGAGGTTCTTCCTATATTAAGCATGATTATATGATTGTACAAATGGTGAGCACATTTCTGGATTTATGTAGCTCTTCTAACAACAGACCATACCTATTGCCATGCATTGCTGTCTCTGGGCCCTCTTACATCACCTAGATTGCTGTAAGAGACACATTTGCCAAGGATAGAGGTCAAGGAAGTCCATTTCCAGTGGTGGTTTTTCCATAACGACCCCAGAAAATCCTACCCGAGCCAAGAAAATGGAGGCTTCATCCACCAGGTTTTCTTGTTGCTTTTGAGATAATGAGTCTAAAACTACTGAGATAGTATGAAAGCAGCTAACTATGGGTCTAAAATAAAATAAAATGGCTTTCAAAATAAGGTTCTTTTAATGAAGAAAGCTTATTGTGTACTTTGCATCACAGTGGGAAGAACTGATGTATCAAATCATACATTGAATCATCAAACAAACCAAATTAAGTGGGTATTTGCTTCTTGCTTTGTTCTAAAAAAGGCCCCAAGATATGTTAGTGACAAATCCAAAAGGAAAAAAATGCAGGCATCGATCAAAATGGCAAATAAGTAATAGAGTTGCTTTTATTTATTTTTTAAAAAGAAGTACAGTTCAAGTGATGAGCCAGAGACATCCAGGAATGATGATATTTTGGTGTGATATTTAACGAAAACAGTGAGTGGCAAAACAAACATTTTGAGATGGTGCTGCAGAGGTCTTTTGGTCTGAGTCACAACTGTTTCCCACTCATAAGAGCTGTACTAATAGTAAATCATCTCATACCAATTATTCCAACTGCAATATTCACATAAATGTAATGTCTGTCTTTCATTGGTATTCCCATTGTTGCCTATCAATTGTCCTGTTTAAATTTTGCATCAATTTAACCATACAGTCTTTAGCTCATCTGGTTTCTGAGTTCTATTTCATCATTAAATTTGTAAATAAGCCCCAAACAGTGTGGTAGCAAAGAATGAAGTACAAATGGACACTGGAGACCCCAAAGGGTCTGAAGCCATCAAGCTTAACAAAATCTGTTCCCTTGAAACCTTTTCTTGTGATTGGCAGTTCCCCTTCAGGCCAGACTAGCAAAAGGCAGTGATATGATGACCTGACCTTTCAAGAAGAAAGCACAATCAGTTGTACAAATCAATTGTAATTCTGCATAGCTTAGACCTCACTTCAAAGTCCAATTCCAAGCATCACATCTCAAAGAAGTTTCAGAGAAGTTGAAACAAGGGCAAAAAAAAGGATGATTAAGGGACTGCAAAAAGGCCATTTCTTCAACTATGATGTCTTTCAGGGCCACCCAGCCATTGTTGAGCTAAGTGAGTGAGCGAATATTTTTATTTCATGTCACTGACCAGCATAATGTAGTATTCAAGGACAAATTACAGCTTTCACTGTGATAATAGTCTAATCTACAGATGATGTAAAGTCTACCCTCAGTGCTATTTTATCAGGACAATGATGGTTGAGAACTTTACAAACATTATTTGTAGATTATTTATTTATTTTTATTTATTTGATTTGTCAATCGCTTACAAGATAATAGGTATAAGTATATACATAGTTATGAATACATGAAATGGGTACATATAAGAAAAATAAAAGAAACAATAGGACAGGGACGGTAGGCACATTGGTGCACTTATGCACGCCCCCTACAGACCTCTTAAGAAAGGGATGAGGTCAATAGTAGACAGTTTAAGGTTAAAGTTTTTGAGGTTTGGGAAGAAACCACAGTCAGGTAGAGTATTCCAGACATTGTCCACTTCTGTTGCTGAAGTCGTATTTCCTGAAATCAAGTTTAACTTTGAGTTTGTATCTATTGTGTGCTCTTGTGTTGTTATGGTTGAAGCTGAAGTATTCATTGCCAGGTAAGTCATTGCAATGTATGATTTTATGTAGTTGGAATTGAGGTAGTTAGGGGCATGCTTGCCTAATCTTGGGTGATGGTGGATTGGTTGAAGTAGGGTTGTGGTTGAAGGTTAAAGCTGAGTTGTGGGTTGTGTGACTTACTTTTGATACAGTCAGCACGGTAGTCAATGTACGGGTCCTTCTCTCCATTGTCTAGACATTTTTTGAGTTCTGTGCGGAGTATACGGGAACAGGCACATTGCTGTATGGTTAGGGCAGGGTGAGAATGGAGGTTCTTATGGTTGGTGTTGCTTTTGGCAAGTGAACTTATAGTATAAATGAATTTACGTTTGCTTGATTCATTTTTGCAAATGACTCTGCAGAAGCGTGGGGCCACAGAGTCGTCTTTGTTTTTGAGCACTAGGCCAATGCGGGAACTGTCAAGTATTTCATCAGGGGAGGTGGTTGATGCGTGATAATCACTGATGATGTTTCGGACATTTGTGAGGTCATCATTGTCATTGATGTCCTCTAGACGAAATAAGATGGCATTGGGATGTTCACGCTCAACAGCTTCTCTAATGCAGATTGGGATATCATTATTTGTTTGATTTAAGTTTTTTTGTGGATTGCGTTGTGGATTGGGTTGTGGTTGTTGGGTAGAGATGTGGTTTGCAGCTATTGGATGTTCAGATTTTTGTGTTGTGTCTTTTTTTTCAAGGTTGGATAATCTTTCTTTTAAAGCATCCAGGGATGCTACTATGATGTCAAGGGATGTTATTCGTGTTTCTGTGGTATCAACTCTTTCAAGCAGATCCAGTTTGGGTCTGCATGATTTGAAGAGATATGGAAACTCATTGGATGATTTTAGGTATTGAATCATTTGCTTGGATAATCCCAAGCAGTCATGATGAGCATTTTTGTTACCTAGAGAACATTTGATGGAATTTTCATTATCCTTTAGAGTTTTATAGCATTTAAGGCATGTGCAGGAGTCTTGTGATTCTTTGGTGGGGATTACTTTCTCTTTAGGTTGTGGTTCGGCATTGGGTTTTTTTCTTGGCATGGTAGGTTTGTTAAGATGGTACGTTGATTAAATTACTTAATGAAACAATTTTGGGTAATCAATATAGTCAATATCACACCAATCAATCAATTGCAATAATCTCTCTAGTCAAATAATTATGCTAAGCAACAATCAACCTAATCAATTAATTGCACTATTCACTAATCAATTAATAACACTAATCATTAATCACACTGTTCAATTAAATTCACTAAATCACTAATTTTACTAATCAATTAAATTATATGAATTTTGATCTTTTAAACTAATCAGTAATCACACCATTTGCCCTAAACACTCTAATCACACTAATCAATTAAAACAATAAATCAATTGAACCATTAATAATTTATTTTATAGAAATTGATTATCTAATCATTGATATAGGTAATGAGATAGAAAAGTTGTAAGTTTTGAGGTAATGAATTAATCACAGTGTTTGATTAAAGTAATGAGGTAGTATTTAGAGTCTGCAAGGAAAGGGTTAATTGTTTTACTAGCAGCTATTATTTACTGGGTGGGAGGAATTTATTGCTCCGATGACTGCTGCTATTATGCTGTAAACAATAGGCTGTAACAGGATGTTCAAAAGCACCGCTAGATTATTGAAAGAGAGCAAAATTCGCTGAATTGAAACACTTTAACTACAATCAATATGTCTCTGAACAAGATTGTTTTCCAATAGTTTCCCAAAGTTCTTCAAGTTGAGTAGTAGTAAAAATACAGTCCAGAAATTTGGGTTAACCAATCCAATCTGTCCTTTACTTTTAAAGTTACTTCTAGATGCAATATCTTTTTTTCTTTACTAAATCTGACAGTCACTCCCGGTCATTAATCGCAGCTAATTTCCTCCTTTGAGTCCCACTTTCCAAGGAAAATTCCATTGCAGAAATTGGAGTGATTCTTACCAAGACTAAGCACGCTGTTACAAGATCTTTCCTTTCTTTTTCAATTCTGTCTCAGCTGCCTTCCCGCCTTCGATTCAGCCATGCTGGCAGTTCTCTTTTTGGTTTGGATGGAGTGGTTTTCTTCGGGTCAGTCAAGGAGACTCTCCTCTCCTCACGACCACCGAAGCATTCCTCTGTCTTTACCACCCATCCAGGGTGACTTTTGGCTCCTAAGAGCCTCAGGGCTTGAAGAAATCAGTGGGACTTTACAGAGCTGCCGCTCGTCCGCACCGCTTCATTGCTTCTGACCATAGCAGGGCCATGAAGTCCTGGTGCCAGATTTTGATAAAAATGTGGGGGTTGTAGTTGTTTGGTGAGAGCGTTTCTGTACTGTTGACAAATTGGCCACCCAATGGGGCATCTCTGCTATTGTTATTAAGGAGCTCCTGGCAGCTTGTAAGAGATTTGGGTATCATCCTGCTTGCTGTATATGCTTTTTATGCTATGCTTTTAACTATGGTTTATGAGCTAATAATAAAAGCTTAAAATCACTTTATTTTACAGTCACGCTATTGGGGAGAAGGGCAGAATATAAATTTAAGAAATAAATTTGTGACTATTATCTCTGGACCAAAATACCCTTAATGGCTTGGGCAGTTGATCACTGCCCTGACACTTGGCAAAACACCAACCTCCATATTTATTTTTAAAAGAAGGAAAAAAATGTTTTACTTGTGGGATCTATGATAGGAGGCAAAAATGTTTAGTCACAAACGTTGCCCATTTATTTCGTGAAAAAGAGCCTACTTCCATTAGCATTTGTTTTAACTAGCAATAATGATTGACGTTTGCTGTTGGAAGAGAAATGTTCTGATTTATTTGTAAGACTTTCTTTAGTGGTAGATGATTTCAAAGTCATTATTCCTAGAATGCTGCAGACATTTAGAAATCTAGGATTTCTCCTAATGCTATAATTAACTGTGTGGTGCCCATTATGTGAACCATGTTCTCCATTAGCTCTGTCAAATTTCAGGACTAGAAATCACCATGTAGACGTCTAAGTGTTAGATAATACAATTTAAAGAAACAAAGTGGAAGGAAGAAAAATCGATATATGTGCATCTAATTTATAATTGGATACAAATTAGAATCACATGTACAGCATGCGATTTGTAGGTTACAAATTCTGGTTTTTGAAAATCCAGAGTGGCGGCCGTTCTGCATTTGGATGGTTTAGTAAGATTATTAACTGATTAATCTTATGACCATGTCAAAAAATAAATGAAAAATAAAGCAAAATTAAAATATAAGACCTAATGCCAGGGTAAAATAGATAAATGCAATAATAAATGTGGTAAATACAAAGTATCACATTCAGATGAATACATCACCTTTACAGGACATCCCTAACTGTTGAATATAACATGTTCTTAGCTCAACTGTCATAACTACCAACTCAGCAGTTCTATCTGGTCACAATATATAGGTAGTCCTCAATTTACAACAGTTCATTTAGTGGCCATTCGATATCACTGAAAAAATGACATGACCATTCTTCACACTTACGACCATTGCAGCATGGTCACATGATCAACATTTTAATCCTTGGCAATTGGTTAATATTTGTGATGGTCCCAAGGTCATGTGATCATCCTTTGCAATCTTCTGACAAGCAAAGTCAACGGGGAAGCTAGATTCACTGAATGTTACTACAGAGCAACAGAAATTTTGTGTTCAGTGGTGGCCATAAATTGAGGACTATCTGTACAGATTGGAGCCCAGCAGGAAATAGGACAATCCGAGATTGATAGCCTGGTGGGCTGTTCTTTCAAATAGGGGTATTAAGTATTTAAGCCTAAGAAAGGCACATAGTTGGCAATCAAAGAAAACGTTATGTCTTCACTGTCTATGGAGATTCTCAGTCATCCAGGTCATGGTGTTTTCTTCACTGGATGGAGCATCCACTCATCTCCTCTCATGATATGGCAGGGGATGAAAATGCTCATATTTGGCCATGGAATCTAACAACTGAAATCTTGCTCTAGAAGAGGCCCTTCTTGAGTGTTGGGTCAAACTCATTGACAGATATTTTTCAAATTGCAAAATACTTTTGTTCTTTGCTAATCAACTTAAAGATCTATTTTTGCCAATAGCTCCATGTCAGTTTGAGCACTAATCTGTTTAAAAAAATACCCTTGCCAGATGATTTCGTTAAAGAACTGCTCGTTAGTGATGGAAGATTCAGTAAACATCTTACATGCATGTTACGTGAGTGCAGCCTCTATGAAAAATTCTTGCAGCTGCCTCTCCTCCCATTGCACCTAGCAATGTCTTCATCGTCTCTGCTGCTTCTAAATCTTGGTTCTTTTCTGCTTTGGAGGTAGGGGGTGGGTTGCCTTTATTTGGAGTCACAGAAGTTTAATTCAGAGAGTGCTTTATCACACTCTTATTCTTACCAATACAGTTTGTGCTTCCTTGATATTCTGTAATAATCAAGGCACACATCTGTTATTTTTCATTGCCTTGCTCCATTTTGTCATTTCTTTAGCTGTCAGCACAAATTAATCCTAATAATGCGAAGGAGCAGTAAGGAAGCTACAGCAGATCTGACAGCATTAATTACCCTTTTCTTCCTCTATATAAGGAACCAGATGGACACTGGTGGCACATGCTGTCAGTTGCTATATTGCTCCAGGAATGTTGTCATCTTTTGCAGTTTCTTGGAAGATATCTCCTGGGTGGTGCTGTTATTTTTGATTTGCATGATGGTGGTTTCTTTTGAGAAGCAAAGATACTTGCTTGATGAGAACACTATATCAGGGACAGGCAGGGTGGATGGGGAAGAAATGGAGAGCAATGGCAATTTTAATTCCAATAGAAAAGGATATTTTGTAGCTCAGAATTGAACAGTGAAGTCATTGGTGCTCTCTGAGCTTTCCTTGCAGATGTTTCATTACAAAACTAGGTAATGCACTGATGATTACCTAGTTTGATAGTGAAACATTGGTAAGAAAACCACCAAGCTTGGAGAGCTCTAAGGACCCCACAATTTCTCAAGACTTTGCATGGATATTGGCCTGAATAATAGGAAAACAAGTCAGACTCCATAATTCCTTGCCATTGTTTAGACTGGCTTGAGCATTACAACGCCAGATAGCACCAGTTGCTTCAATGTAGATCAATTTGCTAGCCCATTTTTCCTTTGAAAATGCACAGACTCACATAATTTTGCTTCCTTCCCCCTCCTCCAAATGAATAAGATTCCTTGGAAAATCAACATTCTTTAACTCTTTGGCCTTTCTCTACATAATTCTCAATCCAGTCTAATCAATTTCATCATCCTTGTTAGTTAGTTTCACAGTGCAGATAGAAAACTCATGGTTTGATTTTTCCCTATGTCCTATAAGTGTATATTCTTCATAGCCTCAAAGTTGCTTTTCAAGAGGCAACTGGGCTCTCTTGTTTTTTTCCTTGAAAGCTTCTTGCTTCTCGTCCAAGAAGCCTCTTTAGTTCTTCAGAAGCCCAGCTGCCTTTTGAAAAGCAGCTTTGGGACAACCATGACCTGGAAGATTGAGAATTTATGTTCTTCATAGTATCTCACAGATAGAACTTATACCAACATATGGCTCCCAGTAACATGCAGAAGTCACAGTTGTGTGATAGAGCATTTTTTAAAGAGGGTTTTTTCCCCAGAAAAATCCTGAAGAGAAAATGGCATCAGTGATTGAAATATAGTATGTAATTCTGTGAGCCAGTCATCACATTGAAAAGATGTAGCAGCTGTACAGATCTGACTCACTTTTCTTTGTGAGTTATCAGTGCTGGCTCCTAGCTTGAAACTATACCAGCAGCTAGTGCAAGAGACAAGTATGAATTGTAACCACTCACAATACTCACTCCCAAAATAAGATGAATACTTTTCACATCCAGTGTTCTCAGACTTAGAAAGAAATGTGACCCTCCTTCCATCCTTAATCTTCCTGACTTCAATCAAAGACAGCAAAACAAGGTTTACCTTCCATGGCTGCTATTGGTGGGCGATTTAAGAAAAGAGCAGGCAGAGTTGCGGGTGGAGTTAAGCAAGCCATCAGTCTAGAATAATTATGTTCCAACAGATGGTTGGAATTCCATTAACTCTTATCTAGCACTAATTTAGTGTTGAAAGTTAGTTGACTAGATTCTTCTGTATAGGTTTGAGCAAATAAATCTTAATTGCAATTTATTGTATAGTTCACCTGACTAATGCCATGCAAAAGATTTATTAGATATTTCCCCCAAGTTCACATTCAACTGGATAAAACAGAACTTGGCTTAAAAATTTAAGGGAAAACAAAACTTTTGATGTCCAGGCACAAGGAAGAAAGGGATGGGTATGTGAATATCCCCAAGCATAAACTGCCATTTACCCAGCACATTGCTGGTCCCTTCCTTCATTTACACCTTCACCAGCGAAGTATTTAAGCAATCAATAAATTAAGAAAAAAGGAACACACAAAGTCATTTCTCAGTAACTCCACCTCACATTAGTAACTCCTCAGTAACTCCTCATCTGTTCCTAACAGATGAGGAAGGGAAAAAAAAAAAACTCTTGCATGTTTTTCTTTTCAATTTTCCCTTAGTTTGTTAAAAATAGAATTTGGTATAGATCAGTGTTTCTCAAAGTTGGCAACTTTAAGATGTATAGATATCAGCTCCCAAAATTCCCCAGCCAGCATGCATAATTTTCATTAGAACTAACCAACTGTCAGCCCCATGATGATGTTACCTAGGTAATGAAACATGTGTAAGCCAACAAACCAAGCTCAGAGACCAGCAAAGACTCTACAATTCAACCCTGGACTACAGATACTCTCTTAAAGCATATTTCAGAGTTTTTGCCTAAGTAAGCATTCTTGCATAGTTCCATCAAGGTCACCTCCCTTACTTTCTATACCAACTATGCAAATATGGGTTAGTTTGATGTATGGCAGGGGGACATAGCTTCATTAGGGTTGGGGACCATATCAGGCTTCTCCTAGCATGTGTGGGCTTCGTTGGAGTTCAGTAGGGGAGGGGTTTTATGGAGTTAAAGGCATGAAAATAATACATTAATCTTCAAGGCTTAAGACTGGTTTTACCTGTCAGGGCCCCCCTTTCTGTGTTCCCCTCAAAGCAAAAAGCTATTTTTAGCAATCTCTAGGTCCTAATTTTTTCCCTTGATGATACTGGATGATACTGGGTGTATTTTGTAAAATCTGAGGATGGAATGGGGAATTTGGGTGCTGTGGATCTAAAGCAGGGATGACCAACCTTGGCCACTTTCAGACCTGTGGCCACTTTCTACTGATGGCTGGGGAATTCTAGAAATTGAAGTTCACAGGTTTGAAAGTGGCCAAGGTTGGACACCTCTACTCTAAAAGTACTTACCTTTAGAAGAAATCCATCATATCTGCCTTTTGAACATGACAGAAAATGGTTTACATGTTAATGAATATTATTGTTCAAAATTATAGGATTGTAAGAATGATCACTGCAATGGTCATAAACTCGAAAAGACAGAAGTTTTGGGTTGGATTGGGGGAGAGGGGGAAATTATGCAGCGTTGACCCATTTTGACAGTCACAGAATTAACAAAGAAGAATAGATTCAGATGTTTTGCAGGTGAGAAATTTAGAAAGCAAATTTAGAACCAAACCAAAGCAGTTTTTTTATATATAATTGGAGCAATTAACAAGAAACGCTTCCCTTGCATAAATGCTAAATTTTGTAGAACTGCAGGAGCAGGGAGGGCTGGATGTATAAGATATCCTGGAACTTAATGGGTAATTTACAAAGTGATAGTATATAAATTGTTGTTAATTAGTTTAGTAAATGCTTGCTGTGGGCTGCTAAATTAGAACCTGCTCAAGCAGATGTGATCGGCAGTCAGAAAGGAGATGCTTCCTCTCCAGCTTGTATGCATTTTTACATGCTGAGCATAAAATATATAAATAAATAACTTGGAACCCACATCTATCATTGGAGAAGCAGAGAATGGATGTTTCAGGAGGTGGCAAGAAGTGGGTCCATTTCAGAATCTTGCATAGCTGTGGGTCTCTCTGTTTGTGTAGATCAACAGTGTTTGCTTCGTCTCTACTTTATGCAATCAACCAACAATCTCCAAGTATCAGGTTCAACAGGTGGATGCCATTGAGGTCAGAAGTCAGTACAGGTAGGCTTTTGTGCCTAAGGTGTGACTAAAAATCACAATCGCCTGGTAATTGGCCCAAAGTCATCCAGCTGATCTCCATGCCTGAGAAAGGATTAGACTTCTTGGTTTCTAGGTTAGCACTTTAGCTGCTACACTAAACTGGCATTGTTTATTTTGTCTTGATTTTAGTTTAGTTTGTATTTGTTTCTGGTTGCTTTATTCCAACCTGCCTTTCGTGCCATCTGGCTGGCTTGTTGGGCCAATCTTTTTGTCTCGGGTTTCCTTTTCCTTTTATATTTGCTTTCTGTGGCCATACGTTGTTTTACACTCTGTTCCAATTAAACTATTACTTCGTATAACTTTAGTTTTCTTTTTTGTTATTGTGTGCTGCCCAAAATCCTTTGGGATTGGCCTGAGTTGTATGTACTCATATAAAACAAACTGCAAAAAAAAATATGAAATTATCCAGGAGAAGTTGGAGCTTATATATTTTATAAAACCTTAATAAGGCCACAGCTGGAATATTGCATCCAGTTTTGGTCACCACATTATAAAAAAAAATGTTGAGACTTTGGGAAAAGTACAAAGAATAGCAACTAAAATGATTAAAGGCTGGAGACAAAAGCATATGAAGAATAGTTGCAGGATTTGGGTTTGGTTAGTCTAGAGAAAAGAAAGACCAGGGGGAACATGATAGCAGTATTCCAATATTTGAGAGTGTACACAATTAGCACTTATCCCTCTCCTAGAAGAATGAAATATTCTAGGAAATATTAAAAAGGCAGAATATTATACCTTCCTGGATGAGAAAAGGAGAAACATGCTCTTGGAAAGCAGCCCCCACCTTTGTTAATAGCCCCAGAAAGACTGAGCCATCTTATGTACTAGACAAAAGACTTTCAGCTCCAGGATGACAGGAATTACCCAAAGCCCCTTTATTACATCACCCAGCAAGATTCAACCAAGCTTGGCACTCAAGACAACCTACAAAGTTATCCCTGCATGGCCCCATGGGAGTCTGACAACCAACCAGGATTCATTTCTTGCCACAGGAACAGGAAGTAAGTTCAAAGCCCAACAGAGGGTATAAATCTATCTCCCTCTCTCACCCATGTGCTCATTTTTTGCCCAGGACCTCAAAACCATGTGGTGCTGTCCACCAAAAAAACCATCCTTCCAAGCAGTCTCCATGTTTCCAGTGTCTTTCTTCCCACTTGGAAATGAACCCAGATGGATATGTCTTCCAACAATTGCTTGCCACAAAGAGGAGAGGGTCAACTTATTAATTGTGAGGACAATTAACCAGTGGAACTGCTTGCCTCCAGAAATTGTGGGTGCTCCATCACTGGAGGTTTTCAAGAAAAGACTGGAGAGTCACTTGTCTGGAATGGTATAGGGTCTCCTGCTTGTGTATGGGGTTGGACTAGAAGACCTCCAAGTTCCTTTCCAGCTCTATTCTGATATTGAGATCTGATTCTAGTCATGTAATTAAGAAAAGGGTTTTGTGGCATCTTAAAGTCTTAACAAATTCATTGAACAAAGAAGCTTTGGGGAATTGCTATTCATGTTGTTGGATATATGGAGGTTGATTTTGGGAAGACCTTAGTGACAAAATAGTCTCTATTCCCGCAGCAGAATTCCCCAAGAAAGTTACAAATCTGATGCATTTGCACAATTAACTAAGCATGGATAGTCTTAACCTTAGCTCTGTTTCATTATGGTTATACTGAATTCATTTGGTTGGTTTAAGCTTCAGTGTTTCATGCAAATCTAGGAAATGGATTAATTCCATAAACTATTGTGTGTCATGTGAACTCAAGCAGATTTTCCTGCATTCGACAGCAAGTTAACATGTGAATTTGATTAAAAAATGGCATTACGTTTTCTCTTGAATTCTCCCCTTGGTCTTTTCTCATTGAAATTGATCTTTCTAATTAAACCATGACGATCCTCACTCAGGATTATTAATGCAATCCAATGAGATCAGGAGATAAAAGCAACCCAGGGCTGGAATGAATCAGCCAGGCTGAAGGCAGTTTATATATTGTTCAGGTTTGGCTGTGACATAATTGTTCTGTGACTTGTGGAAGCCCAGTGGGTCCCAGAGTTCAGAAATTTGGCTGCCTTTGGTCACTTTTCTAGCATATGAATAAAAACTGTGGAAGTCATCTTTGGCTTTGTGCTTATTCAAGAAGTTGAACTGGAGAGCTTTTCCAGCAAGCATAAGTGATACGCATATAAAAACTTTTATGTCCTAGGAACAGCAGAATATTTGGAAATGTTTTTTGTTATGTTGCTAGTTATGTATTTGTGCTAATATGCATTTTTTATGTTGCCTACAAACTGTAGTGACTTACCACTCTACAGGAATAGACCAGTTTGTGATACTCTAACATCTTCTACAGTCTGGAACCCTCCAGAGCGTTTGGACAACAGTGCCTGTTAGAGTTGGTACAAGAAGACTGCATCCATGCAACAGCAGTGCAATTGTCCTAGTCCCAAGGTAGAACAGCTGGCTGTGGGTGAGTGAAAAGGCCAAAGAGAACAAGCTGTGAATGCCTGCCTCCACTGTTCAACCTTTAAAAGAGCACCTCTTGTTTGTTAGGATCCAACCAATTTTCTGGATGGGCAGGTCAATTAGCTCTGTGCTAGTCAACGTTAGATATGGGTGACCTCCTAAAGTGTATTTTATCATGTGATGACTTTTGCATCCACCTTTACTTTTCAGTTCAAGCTTTGGGAGAGGGTCTAGGACAGTGGTGGCTAACCTTTTTGAGCACCTGTGCAAAAAATTGTGTGCATGCTTGTGCTTGCAGGCTCGCTTGCCAGCACCCAGAAAGCAATGTGTATGCACCCCCCGCCCACTGCGCATGCATGCACAATCCCCTGCCCCCTTACCTGTACTGTGCTTCCCAGCTGATTTTTGGCCTTCCAGGCTTGAGGAAAACCTCTGCATCCTGAAAAATAGGCCCGGAAATACAGGAAGTGATGAAATGGGCCTATTTCTCAGGCTGCAGAGGCTTTCCTCAGGTGTGGGAGGCTGAAAAAGGCCTTAAACCAGCTGAAAATCAGCTGTGAGGCATGCGCATATGCAGTGAGGTAAGTTTGCCCGTGGCTTGCGTGCTGGCACAAATGGCTCTGTGTGCCACGTGTGGCACGCATGCCATAGGTTCGCCATCATGCATCTAGGACAACTTGCTACAACCAACTTGCTACGGTCAACCCACTGTGACCAACTTACCATGGGACAACTCACTATGGCCAACACATCCTAGGACAACTTACTGTGGGACAGCTCAATGCTGTATTAATCATTTCATTCAGATACTTTTATTATTGGTGACCACATTTTTGTCTAAATTATTGTAACTCTTGTGTTTCTGGATTGACTTTCCTATTTTATTATTGTTGGCCATGATTCTGTTGAAATTAATTTAGCTTTTGTATATGTTGAATTGTTCTGTGGTGAGTTGACCATGGCAATTCATTCCCATTCCATTTGGGACATTCCACAGACATCTTATCCATTTGCCAAGCTAATCTTGATTTGTGTATAGGACTGGATTTCCTGATATCTAGCATTCACAATGGCATTATGGGAGTTGTAATCATGATGTAACTGGAACATAATGAGTGAAGAAGTTCTTTTGTTTCCTCTGAAAGGTTTCAATCAGCAGGGTTTCCTTTTTGTTATTGCTTTAACTGGACTCCTCCACAGCATGATTTACACAAGCATGAACACCAACTTATTGGACAATCCATTGGCCAAATATAGTGAAGCAAGTTGCCTCTAGACCTTAGCCAAACTCGCACGGTCCTTGGCTCATTTCTGAATCTTCTGATAGGATACCCTCTGCTTAGTAAGAAATGACGTTCTTCACAATCTACTGCATGAATTAAAAAGGGGTGTCAGAAAGTAAGAAGAAGAAGGGAACGGCGTATCAAAGAATTTGTGTTACTACTTCTGCTTCTAGCCCTTCTCTCTCTCTCCCCACCCCCTTCTGGTTGTTCCCCACACATTTTTTTTTCTTTTTATGACCCTGTATCCTGCAATCCCTTAATTTGCGGTGGAGTCAGGGTGACTGAAAGGAACTGAGCATTTACTGTTGAAATGCCTTTCCTGATGCCTATGTGGAGTTCGCAGCAAATATTTTTCTTTTGTGCTCTGATAGAGAAACATCTGTCACTGCCTAAGATTGAACTCTCAACCTTCTGAGTGGGAGGCGAGCATCTTCACCACTAGGCCAGTATGCTACTCTGACTGTTCCCCACACATTATCTCTACAAAAAGGAACCTTGGCAGTAAGAAACTTTCATAAGAATCCCAGATGCTGTGTAGCCCACTAAAACCCATCAGCCACTAACCTGTTAATAGCAATTTGCTATGACTTTGGGAGCCCAGTATGGTGTGCTACCTTGCTAGTAACTGCCCTTGATGGTGGTAGGATTACTTGTCCCACCTGACATTTTTGAGACTGGTGATACCATAAGTCGATCATTCTGTGACTGTCAGGGACACCCTGTCCTAAGGGCAGCCTTAGTGTCTGTAGTAGGCCATCAGAATACCTGGTGGTGTCATCAGCTCAACTATTAGGGATTTAACCTGGGTCCAACTTTCTTTTCTAAACTATGCCTGTGCAGACAAAGGAGGGTTCTTTAGAATGGGGGTCGCCAATCTTTTGGACCTCAGAGAGCACCAAACTCATAATTTTAGATCCCAGGGACCACTAACTGGTTCTGTGGGCATGGCCTAATTTGTGGGTGTGGCTTGGTGGTCATGTGACTGGCTGGGCATAGCTTGTATGTAAATATTAAAAATATTTATATAAATATTGAATTTTTTATTAAAAAAGAGCAACTTTTATCCAAAATCAGGCAAAGCAGGCAGATTGAGTTGCTCACAGAATCACAGATTCATTCAGAAATCTATCTATCTGCCATTGGCTAGCTCAGTCTGTCACATAAAATTTGCTTGCAAGCAAACTCATAAAATTTGCTAGCAAACAAATTCACAAAATTAACTCACAACACACCATGCATGTAAATATTGAATTTTTTATTTTAAAAAGAGCAACTTTTACCCAAAATCAGGCAATGCAGGCAGGCAGATTAAATTGCTCACAGAATCATTCAGTGATCTATCTATCTGCCATCGGCTAGCTCAGTCTCTCAAATTTGCTTGCCGTGAGTCTGCACTGAATTTGCGTGCAAGCAAACCTTCAGTCCTAAGAGAGGTTCGGCTGTGCTGAACCGAAGATCTAAAGACTAGCTAGAAAGCAAGAAATCCAACCATTTCCTGTTTCCTAGCTAATCTAAATCTCCCGGCACAGCAGAACAGATGATGGTCAGAAAAAGGAAAAACAGCAACTTAGCAGACAAGTTTGCTGGGTAAAGAGTGAGTGGGCAGGGAGGGTTCCCATGGGCCATGTGGGCGGTGCAGCCTTGTGTTTCTGCACAGCCTGGATTAATTGCTTTGTGGGGTTGTTCTGGGGGTGAGATTTCTCTGCAGCCCACCAAAATTTTCTCACAGCCCACCAGTTGGCAACCGCTGCTTTAGAAAACCGTAGAAGAACCAAAATGAAAAGACCACATAAGAAAATCAATGCAAAAATTTATATTTTATTTTAATTCAAAAATTTAAAATAGCTCTCAAATTCAGTAAAGTATGCAGACACAAAGGAGAAGCCTCATATACAGAAATGGATAACTTAAAATGTTATATATCGCAGACAAGCCAGCTTATGTGTAGAATACATATTTACAATAGATTTTTTTCCTCCTTTTTATTTATTTTTTTAAATGGAAACAATATTTATACATTTTATTACATTTACAAAAAAAGCTGAATCTTCCACTACTGTTTACTACAATAATGAAAAAAAGAAAATTTACATTGTGTCTTTTCCCCCACTGTACAAACCTTTATTTCATAAAAATATATCTCTGTACAAAAGAAGTTTTTTGTCTTTTTTTTGTCTTTTTTTTTTTGTTAAACTGTAACTCAAGTCCAATGGGCACTGAAAATGATTTCTTGTCCAGCTTTCAAATTTTCATTAAAATTCTCTTTCTCCTCCAGTCTCAAGTTAGTAAAGGAAAACAAGTTTTATTTTTGAAAAAATGAGTCAAGCTTCTGAATGGGAAACTCATAAATTGCAGGGTTCACCTTGCCCAATTTCATACCAGATACCTTTGCAAGGTAATAGTTTTCATATTTTCTTCCTCAAACAAGTAGTATTTTAGTGGCAGCTGGAATAAGTATCCTTTCTCCAAGAAAAGTGAAAAGGATTTTAGGGATGTTTTAAATTGACATTCTGCCTAAGAAAACATTAAACAGAGCAAAAAATAAAAATAAAAACAAAGCAAAACAAAAAGAGAATCTGGGATCTGCTTTTCTGAGAAGACTACACTCCATTATTAACACTTTGAAGTGACCATGAACAACCAGCTTGCAAAACCTGATAGTATTGCTTGGTTCAAGTATAGTTAAAGATGTATCAGGAGAACTGCAGAGTAAACAGTTGTGAAGATCTCAAAATCTGAGCTCCTGTGGAACACCTAGATGTTATGCAATCATAAAAGATTTTTTTAAAAGTAGCCTTTTGATTGACAGGCTTTGATTTACCTGAATGTGGAAACTGGCAGCCTAAGCATTATCAAACATGTTAATTTTGAAGTTTAGAAATTCAGTGCTAGGTAGCTTTGGAAAAGCTTAGGCTTTTAAGTGTAAGTAGCCTTCTGTTACCCAGACTGTTGTTGATTCTGATCTTAGCAACAGAAACAGATTCTAACCATGAATTGATTTCCATTAACCAACAGGACAGAGTAGGAAAGATAGGACGAGTATTCATCTCACTCAAACACTTTATGCAGTCTCCTTTATTTTTAAGAGCAAACAGAGAGACCCAATTTCCATCCAAGGAAAACAGAGCTTGTGAAAAAAGTGCATTTTTCTGTGACTTCCTGTTTGACACAATATCTTTTGCCTACAAATAGGAAGGATGTCCTTTTGGAGAAGTAAAATGATTTTGTACATTTTTCACTTGCCATGATTAAGGAAAGGAGCATGGTAGGCTCAAACACCTTAGTTGCTTCTTCAGAGGAAATAGGAACACCCTTCACTCTTCTAAATGGATCCTGGAATGCACTTTAAAAAGGGGATGCTATGCTAATTGCTTTGAACAGGTCTTTGTGGAAACTGGAATTTGGCCAATGCTCTAGTTGCATGGTGTAGAGTAAGCCGAAATGATCCAGGAGAAAAATGCATTTTGCAATTCCTATTCCAGAATTGGTATTTTAATATTTATGCTGACATCTAAGATATGAGGACCCAATTGTTGGGGGCAATATGCTGACCCTGTAAACTGCTAAGAGAGGGCTGTAAAGCACTATAAAGCGGTATATAAGTAAGTGCTATTGCTATTGCTATCTGAAAGATGGAGTCAGAAACATGCAGACTGGAAATTCGAGGAGGAGGAGGAGGAGGTAGAGGAGGAGGCATATATGCTATTTTTTCTCATGGCCCTTTTGGAGCATCTAGTTGTATATTAAGACACCACATAGTAGTCACTTCCTATTCAAAAATTTCCTGTACCTTCAACCATCATTAAAAATAATGAACAAGATAAATTGATATTTTCTGCCTCAAGCATCTTCACAGAGTTTTAAAAGGAAACTGTACCAGTCAAAAGAGAAGGCCAAAGAGTTCATGTATTTGAGGAGGCTTGCAGAAATGCACACAGCCTATGTGGTTTTAAAGGCACATGTGTGTGCATATTTATATATGTATTGTATGCATGTAAATGCATGTGTATGTAATCAGAAAGGTAAAACTCTGCTTTTCAGTTTCCATCTGAAATGTGAAAACTGTTTCTGAATGCAGTTTCTCACTCCATTGGGTTTGCCCTCTTTTATTTTTGCCTTCTATCTTTTGTTAATTTGGTTGTAATTTCTTTGTTATGAGTTGCACAGTATTTGAGAGCTGGGTGGCATACAAGTTTAATACATTAAGCCAGCTCAGACCATAAAGGGGTCATAGTTGTATCCTAGAATATACTTGCAAAATTGCAAATCGATATTTTTTTCCAACTGTCACCTGAGAAGCTGCTCATATATTCTCCTTTTAATAAATACCTCTAGATCCAATTGTTGGCAATGCAAAAAGACCGTGCTGAAAATTTGAAAGGAATTAAACATAATAAAAATGGAAGCAGTAAGTAATCGGAGAAAAAGAATGATTTCTTGTAAGTATCAGAACATTACTTCATTAAATATTGGGTAATCAGATATTGATGTTCCATTTCTCACCCACTATGCTATGTCATGACCTAGAACAGGGCAGATACGCTATTCTGTGTTTCCCACTACACACATGGACAGCATCATAGAGGCAATAGAGAATGGAAACCTACATGAGATTCAGACATGAACATGAATTCAGTGTACCAAAACAAATGGAGACACATTCCTTATGGTAGTTGCTGGTAAAAGGATTGGAAAGAATTTGAGAAGCCCAGATTCTGGATGCTTTCCCCGTCTTGTTGAATCAGGATGCTGGGTGAGATAAGCTGTTCTCTGAATATCAAAAATTATATACGCTACTGCATTCCCCCGAGAAAGAATCCCGCAAGCTCCATCTGTGGCTGTGTTGAAAATCCATCCATTTACATCTGTCTCATCCTCAGTCTAATGCCCTCCAGTTGCATGGAAGGTTGGTCTAAACCCTTATCATGAAGTTGCAAATTTGTTTATAAAGGCCTGGAAAATTCAACAGGATCAAGATGGTATTTTTAAGGTCAAGTGGGTAGTTATTAATATCATCTTGCCAATAAAGGAGAATATTCATGGCTTGGGACACGGGTACTTACGGGACCACCTGCTGCCACCATCGGCCTCCTGCCGGCCAGTGTGCTCCCACAGGGTGGGCCTCCTTGGGGTGCTGTTGGCTGGACGATGCCGGCTGGCAGCCCCGAGGGTGCGGGCCTTCTCTGTGGGGCACCCTCCCTCTGGAACGAATTACCTCCGGAGATGTGAGCCATTACTGACCTGCAGACCTTCCAGCGCGCACTAAAAACCCATCTTTTCCAACAGGCCAGTCTGGCCTAGTACCAATTATTAGGGTTTAAAAAAATTTTTAAAATTTTTTTCTGGTAATTTTAACTTTTCTATCTTGTTTTTACTGTTTTTCTCATCCATTAATTTACTTCTTTTAAACCTTTTTAAAATTCTATTTATTGTGGGTTTTTTTATCTTGGCTGTACACCACCCCGAGTCCCATTGCAGGAGAGGGGGCGGTATAAAAAATTAATAAAATAATAAATAAATAATAATAATATTTATAGCTTAGAGGTCCTTGATGCTCTTTGACCTTGGTTGTTTCTTTGTCAATATTTTGTTTTCCAAACTAGGTAACTGATTGAGTTTGGGTAATGAAACCTGCAAAAAACCAACCAAGTTCAGAGAGCACCAAGGACCTACTTGCCCTATCCATTTTATTTATGCAGTATGTAATAATTTGTTATCAAGGCTGGGTTTTGTCAAATTGTTTGGTTAAGAAGCAAAGGCAGCAAAGAAACCTAATACCTTCCACCTTTTGTACAAGACACTTTGCTCAACAAGACAACTCAGACCTGCTGCTGGAAAAGGCTGGGCCGAACAGATGTTCCAAAATTGTAAGGCAGAAGAAGAAAAATCCAGCTTTTTCCTAACAGGAGACATTAACCTTGTTAATCATGAAAACGATTGCCTCCCCCTTCCTCTCACCTTTTATGTGAACAGAACTAGTCAATTAATGAAGAAAAACAAAACAGCTCCCATGGTTGCCTTAAGCTGGCCTTCAAACTCTCTAAGAAGATGTTCCAAAGGCTTCTGTGATACTCCTCTTTCTTTTTTGGGTATCAGCGATTCCTTATCTTTCCATACACAAACAGAATGAATGAGTAAACAGGTGAACAGAGAAAAAATAATATGGGATAGAAGTAAGAAAGATGAAACAAAACGTGAAATGATATCCTATGATTTTTAGCACTGGGTTTCAAGGAGGCATTTTCTCCAGATCCTTTTGAAGAATAGCTTCAACAATCTTTCCTAATTTGTGTCCTGCAAGTGTTGGGCTTGTAACTCCCAACCAACTTAGAGGACCCAAGTCTGGGGAAGCCTGAGCTTGCCTTGTGTGATGCTAGGTTCTTAGCTTGTACTCACTCCACGAAAGCTGCTGGTTTTTGTGGTTTCTGTGGTTTAGCCACAGAATGAACCAGCTAAACAATGAAAGGGTGTTCTTCAAACTCTTCTCTCAGAGCTATCATTCTTGTATGGTAATGATGAGGAGCATCTGGAAAGTGCCTTGGGCCAGGATGCTCACTCCATTTCCATGAGGAATAACCATTTGGTGAAATTATGGCAGGTAGAAGCAATTTCCATGTTCCATGTTCCATCTTGACTCTTTTATTCATTACTGTAGTTAACCTGGCTGGGTCTGCAGAAGATATATTTAAAATTGCAGATACAAACTCAATGGGTTGGGCAAGGAAGAGTTCCTCTCCTCCTCTATCCTCGATTTATTTCAGTTGTACCATGGGTGTCCATCCATGGAGGTTCTCAATCATTCAGGTCATGGTTGTACCAAAGGTGCTTTTTTCCTAAAAGGCAATTGGAATTTCTTGGCTTTTTTTTTCCTTTTTTTTCTTTGAGTGTTTCACTTCTCAACTGAGAGGCTTCTTCAGTTCTATCAGAGCTTCTTGGATGAGAGATGAAATGTTAAAAGAAAATGTTTAAAGAAAAAAATGCAATGCTGAAAGAAAAGGAAAAAAAAACTCTAGAAAGTCCAATTGTCTTTTGGAAAAAGCACCTTTGGGAGATGGATGTCAGTCTTAAACCTGTCCTGAGTTTCTTCATATTCTCTAGACTCTAGACTCTAGAGACAGAAAGCTTGACTAATGGTAGGAGCAACATGAGGCCACTGCTGCTCTGTAGGCCTGACTCTCTGTTCTTTGCAATGCCTAAGTTAATGCTACTCTTGATCCCATTGTGCTATGCTGTCCCCTTCTCTGCAGCATGGGCTGTTGCGGTGGGAAGGGCTTAGGGCAATGATGTCATGGCATAGATTGTGCTCACCTTTGCAGCAGGATGGGATGGAAGCCAAGAGTGATGGGTTGGCAGCCTTGTTGACTGCATTTGAAAACTCTTAGATAACCTGAGATAAGACTCTGTCAGGCTATTGGGAAAAGGTCATAGACTTTACTTTTGTGTGCAAAGTTTCTTAGACTTCATCCTTGGCATCTTGAAGAACATGGAATGGTGGTTAATGCCTGATGGTGAACCACCTGAAGCTTGTTGGCCACAGGCAGTCCTGGCCCCTTTCTGTTGCTACTGGTGTAGATAATGCTGCAGTAGATGAGTGAATTGGTATAAGGCAGCCTCATGAGGAGAACCAGGCAGAGAAAAATCCCTGGATGTCAGGCCTAGATAAACCAGGACATTAGTGCAAGATCCTCATAATAATAGATGGGAGTAGCTGAATGAGGTCTTTCTCTAACAAACAGGTGAGTTGTCCATTTAGGCCTGCAGTGGGTTTATATAGCCAAGGATGAAGCAGAACAGGTAAGTGAAAGCATGTGATAATGCAGTAGGGAAAGTTACTTACCATTTTATTTCAAAAACTGGAACATCAAGTGAATGAACCTTCTAGGATGGCATTTGACTTCTTAGAAATATAGAAATATATATAAATCAGAAAAATAAATTAGTCACATCAGGTATTTGTGATGTCACAGACACAGAATAATAGGTGTCCATGATCCTCATGCTGCTAAGGTCCAAAAACCATTGCACAAAGCAATGAAAATACCTGGGTGGGATGCTATTCTTCCCCTGAAAGAAAATATTGTAGATCAGGAGCTGGCAAACTGTAACAGACTTCCAAGAAATGCATGAGCTGGGATTGAGATAGCAATAATTGGATTTCTTATACCGAGAGCTGTATCACTTAGGAAGTTCTGTATTTTCTCTGGATCACCCTAAAGCTACCAGCAACCAAGCAAAGGTAACCATTTAGTTTAAAAGAAGTGGTTCTGAGTTGATCTAATCATTGGAACTGGAGATGGGAAGGATTGCCAACTTTAGAAAACGTAAGAATCAAATGCTCTAAAAATGCAAATTGGAGGGTAGGAATGGAAGGCCTTCTCAGAGAATTGCAAGGTGGGTCAGAAATGTGACATTCTTGCACTAGAATATTAATATGAAATAAATACGGGTGAGGAAGGGAGAGGAGAAGAACCAACATATATCTAAGGAACATTTCTCCAGATGCTAAACTTGCTGTATGAGTTTGACACGCTGGATACGTTTAGCCCAAGTTCTCTGCATCCACAAATCTCCTCAACCAGCATGTGCCTGCTTCCTCTTGTGTAGTTTCTTCTGGCGACCAGGTGGGTGCTTTTTCTTATATTGAAGTTCCCCCCAGAAAGATGATTATCGACCACAGGCAAACAGTGGGACAATCAATGGTCTTTGAGCACAGACAGCCAGTCCAAAGGTTGGCCAGGAACTGATAGAAAAAGGCTCAAGGATGGAGAGGGAGGAGGATAGATTTCCACATCTTGTGTTCTTGGCACAAGAGCTGGGGTGGATGCTTTGGTAGATCTGATTATCAGTTGCAGGAGGGCAGGACTATGGGCAATGAAGATGCGGAGCAGTGATAAACAGCAAGGCAGTCTCTCTTTCTCTCTCTCTCTCTCTCTCTGGATCAGCTCAAAGGCACCATATCAACTCCACAGCCCCAACATTTCTGGGTGAGAAGATCATGGGCGAAGATGAACCAGGAGGATCATTGGGCACTGGTGAGATTCCCATCTCTGGAGAAGGCTGCACGGAGAAGAGAATGGACACACATACATACACACAAGGGGGGGGCAAGGGAAAAAGGGGTTTCTATCACAAGAAGCTTTCACTTGAACGAGCCAATGTTGCTGTTAACTTAATTTTTTATGTTGTGTTTTTATTTTTTAAAAGATGAATGGACGATCAGTTTAATTGGGAAGGAGGGCTGGGGCCTATATCCCTTCAGCCCACCTATGACATTTTTGTCAGCATAATTAAAGTGATACTCTTGAAGCACCTGTTCCAAATAATACTTTAAACCCTGCAAATATGGTTCCTGATTCTGCACCATGACATCATCACATTATCAACACTCCATCAATCTCCAAGACCATAAATAAAACATTCGATAACCCCTCTGGCCAGAAATAGTTTACCTATCCCTGAAGCCACAAATACATCCTAGAGTATTTTTTTTTTAAAAAAAGAAGAAATGCCCAAATAGTTCTCAAAGGAATGGTAACATTAATGGCTCAACAAATCTCTGAAAGCACACAAAAAGGTTAACAGGATGTTATTGTGGCATTGCCAGCATATTTGACTGAACTAAGTGATGGCTGGTACACAGAACAAACTCCCTTTGTAGCCTATTGGAGCAAGTATCTTGAAGAAATACAAAACTCTTCAGTTACTTTTCACTGTCTAGACATGCTGGCAGTTCAATTGTGCAACACCCTTAATTTGGTATTGATTTAAGCCATTTTATAGGCTTAAACCATAAGCTTATCAAATTGGTAGGATCTGCAAAACATGCTAAGCCCTGCAAAAACTAATCAAGGTCAGCATCAAGGACGGATGGGTGGACGGATGGACGCATAGGTGGAGGGATGGATGATATGTAATATATTATTTTTTAAGCTGCTCTATCTTACAAAATGTTAAAAATTTATTTCTGAAGCTTGGATCTGAATAACATTTCCACTTTCTTATGGCCAGAAATGGTCACTGCAACTGTGACAGTCATTTTCTCTTACTAAGATGTGAATAATAGTGATTATTATTACCCAACCCTGTTCAAATTAAATGCTAGGCTAACGATAATTTGACGGGTCCCGGTAGTAGCTGAAAAGCATATGTGGGAAATTTGTATAGAGGTATGATACTTACTGCACACAGAATTGTAAGTGCTATACTGCAGTGCACACAGTGCTGACGGTAAACTCTGCCTCATTGGCCATGATGTCTGTTGGCTGCAAATTGCGGTCATACATTGGGTTTTCAAATGTTCCTCGGACATTGGTATTTTCATGGCCGGCATAGCCATTGAACGGCACCTTTGGTCTCCTTCTGTTTCAGAGAGGACAAAGAAGTCATAGGGGGAAGGGTTCTGCAGAACAGGTACATATAGAAACCACAATGCATTAAAATCTGTAAACATTCTGTTTGCCTCTTCTACTTCTCTTGTTCAAATTAATTGAAATGAAGCTCCACAAAGTGCACTTTAACTGTGGCACCAGCCTAGCTCTGCTGAACAGAATATTCCACTACTAGTTAATGGTTAAAAGGGATCTTGGAGATTATCTAGTTCAATCCCCTGCTTGAACAGGAGACCCCTATTTCATTTCAGACAAGTAGATGTCCAATCCCTTCTTAAAAGCCCCCAGCGCTGGGGCACCCATAATTTCTAAAGGCAAGCCATTTCACTGGTTAATTGTTTTCATTGATAGGAAATTAGTTCTGGGAAATTTCTAGTTGGAGAAGTACAAATGCGGTTGGCTGCTAGAAAGTATGAAGGTATGATACTATTTCTCATGGCATTGGATGGTAGCTTTCAACACTAATGTAGTGAATAAAGAGGATAGCCTTGAAGGACAGAAGGAAGGCCCACAACCAAGGCAACAATTAGTTAAATTAAACTTGAGCACAGGCATTTGCAAAAATGCCTAAGATAGAATAAGAGAATAGCAGATTTGGAAGGGACATTGGAGATTTTCTAGCCCACCCCGCTGCTCAGGCAGGAATTCCTATACCATTTCAGACAAATTTTTGTCCAATCTTTTCTTAAAAACCTTCAGTGTTGGAATACCCACAACTTCTAGAGGCAAGTCGTTCCATTGATTAATTTATTCCAACTGTCAGGAAATTTCTCCTTATTTCTAGGTTGGTTCTCTCCTTAGTTAGTTTCTATTCATTGCTTCTTGACCTGCCTTTTGGTGTTTTGAAGAATAGGTTGACCCCCTCTTCTCTGTGGCAGTCCCTCAAATATTGGGACACTATTATCATGTCACCCTTAGTCCTTCTTTTCCTTAAACTAGATATACCCAATTCCTGCAACTGTTCTTCATATGTTTTAGACTCCAGTCCCCTAATCATCTTTGTTGCTCTTCTCTGCACTCTTTCTAGAGTCTCAACATCTTTTTTATATCATGGCGACCAAAACTGGAAGCAATATTCCAAGTCCCCCATCCCTCCAATTTCCATAGAGATAAAAGTGGAAGGAAACTTAGCACATTCAGACTTGCAAGATATTGTAGTTATTTAAGATATAGGTAGCTGAGACCTGCTTGAGGTCTGTTTCTTAGCCTGGTCTACCTGATAGGGCTAACAACTAGCCATGCTGCATGGGGATCATGAGAAATGAGATTTAATCTGGAGGACACTGGACCAGAAAACCCATAATTATTCTTGCAATTCTTGTTATGAAGCCCTAAGAAGTTATTTTCAGCCTTCTCTATTTGGAACATCTCACCTGTGCTTGTAGAGATAGAGCACAAATCCTGCAATCATCAGGGCAATGAAAGGCACGAGGATCGCAGCAGCAACTGAGCTGCTATTGGATGCAAATGGATGTCCTATTGATTCAGGATCCCGTTCAATGATGCTGCTATCTGGAAAAAGAAACACCATTAAATTAGTGGTGGCCAAGTACAAGTGGAAAGGGGAGACAAGGGGCTGTCCTGGCACATCTGCTGCATATAAATATAACAAAATATTTAAATCTCAGATTTAACCCGTCACCTCTAATTAAATAACCTCTGATGGGGTTAATGAGAATGGCAATTGAATTAAACTCATGTGAACTAGTAGGCTTGACAGAGTGCTGGTAGACTTATCCATTAATTCACAGTCAAGTTCTCATTCTTCAATGAGATCTTTCAAAGAAATCTTTCAAAGAAATATTTTGTTTTTTTTATGAGACAAACCAAAACACAAGGTTAGCCTGCTATGGTTTTTCCCAAGATGAATAGCCAAATGTTCCTTTTATTTGTTTGATTTGAAGCCCAAGACCCCATAATAGTGTTCCCACTTAACATAATGCATACAATGAATAGTTTAAAACTACAATAGAGATGCATAAATAACATTGACAAAATGACTCTATTAAGTGCTGAAAAGTGATGGAGAAGGGATAGAATTTGGCAAAATTCTGGGAATGAATTTATCTAAATAACACTTGAAACTTAGTTTCATGAGATAACAAAAATTACATTGAAAAGGCAGAAAAATAATCAATTGAAAGAAAAATAATTATATACAATAGCTGATACCCACTAAAACATAAATGGAAAATCTCACAATTGTCATGTGGCTTATATAATTGACTTAAAGTTATTGTTTGGGTCAACTTCGGTCTGAAAGTTAATCAGCTTACCTAGTCTTTGGAGGCCGAATTGTCCAAAACCTTTGCCATGGACAAACCCTTGGTAGACAAATGTTCCACTTGAAGCTTCTGGGGTAACCTGTATTTGGAGTGGGAAATTAAAAAAAAATACTGCAAAATCCAAATACAAAGTGAAAAAAAAATAGTGATAGGAACAGGGTGATTGTAGTTTTAAGGACAATTTGTCCAGAAATTGTCAGATTTATTTAAAACTATACAAAAATTTAACTAAAGCACGTTTTTGGTTTCACAGCAAAAATCCACTGCCGAGGAAAAGAATAAATTAACACAAACCATGATGATAATGAAATGCCTTGACCAGAACAATAAAACCCATAAATATTGGCAGCTTAGAGATATGGAATGATTTATCCAATTTTAGATGCTCAATTATATAACCATTTCTGGAATTAAAAAAAAAATAGAAACCAGAATGCCAAACCTAGTCTGATTCTTCATGTTAGTAATTGTTCAAAGTATGGCTCAAATGTTGTGGTACTATCTTTCTAAAAAGACATGGAAGTTATGACAGTACAAGCTATCTAGAGGATCTTGGAACTAAATTACCTGAGCCCTCAACTTATAACCATTTGTTTAAGTTACAACAGCATTGAAAAAATGAACTTACAATCAATCCTTGCACTTATGACCGTCGTAGTATCCTCATGGTCACATATGATCAAAATTTGGGCACTTGACAATGGGCAATTTTTTTTTGCAACAGTTGCAGCATCTTGAGGTCGTGTGATCAACACATTGCAACCTTCTCAGCCAGTTTCCGATAAACAAAGTCAATGGGAGACACCAGAATTGCTTAATAGCTGTTACAAAGAAGTCATAAAAGTGGCCCTGTCTCATTTAACAACTTACGTTGCTTAGCCCTGAAAATTCTGGTCCCAACTATGGTTGCAAGTTGAGGACTACCTCTAGCAGGGATAGTTTTATGGGGATAAATTTGATAGAGCTATCTAGACAAAGACAGGCTGTGGTGTTTGTCTGAAGCATCTTCTGGATTTCTTGGGTCAATTTTGATTGAAACGTGTTTGAAGATTGGGGTTTATTTTGGCCTTACACTGTTAAATGTAAAAATGTCTAGAGGGCTGTTCCTGGGTGCTGGGTCAGTAGATATAACCCTGGGGCTAGTTCAACATTTTAACCACACTTTCCGTCTCCTCTAGTTAGCTAAAGAGAAAACATTTGTTTTTATACATCAGTTCATTCAAGCTCTTTCCATCCCAAATCTTCACTTGAAAGGCTTAGGAGCAAAAGGTCTGGACAAATAAGAATGTAAACAACGAACTGAAGGAAGTAACTCAAATGCATCATCTTAGAAAAAATATTGTCCTATTTCATCTAATGAATTTTTCAAACTGTTTTCTGGCTTTTAAACATTTTAAAATATTTAACATTTTGTTTCCAATTGTTATGTTCCTATTAGGCATTTAAATTTGTAACGTTCCACTATGAGATTGTTTCATCAATGAAAAGTGTGCCTAAATATTTTTAACTAGAATCATTAGTGAAATAGTCTTTTCTTTTTCTTTTACTAACAATTTAAAAAGACAGAATGAACAATTGGAGAGAGAGAGAGAGCGAAGCTGAAAATCTGACAGTCACAGACCCAACATATTCCAAGGCCATCAGGCTGGGGAATATTAATCTTAGATTTTGCTGTTCCTAACCATCATTACATTCCCCCAATGTTATGTTCCCAATTCCTCTGCACATCTGTCATTGAAACATTTCAGGCAAAGACTTACGTGTCCATCCAATGCCCACTTATCATTCTTGAATTTGTTCATGAAGATCTCTAGTGGCCCTGTAATTTGGTGTACCTGGAGGAGAAGATGGACATCTTCTCTTTTGTAAATACCTGGAAAGAGAAGATAAGAGAGCCGGGCAAGTCAAGGTTGATTGTTTTTCTTGTAACGCAAGCAGCAAGCAGGGTGAGGAAGCCCTGAGAGAACTGAGGGGAGAGGCGAGATTTCGTTGCAGTTTGAGAAGACAAGACCTCAGTGTTCTTAAATGCATTCAACTCTGGTAACTCTAGTGAAATCATATTGGAAGCTCATCTGTATTACATGCATTTAGTTGTTTCCAAAGCCTGCAGGTAGCATTAAATTATTCAGGAAAATGAAAATGCAGGAAAGATAGCAAAGGCCTTCAAAGAGTCATCTCCAATTGGGAACATGGTTAAAATTGCAGATTAAAAAAAAACCACAACTAAGTGGATGACGCCCAAGATACAGAGATTCTAACAATCCAGACAGGGATTGTGAAAGCCATGAACCTTGGAGGTCTTCTAGTCCAACCCTTTTCTCAAGAAGAAATCTTATACCATCTCAGTCAAATGGATGTCCTATCTTTTCTTGAAAACCATGAGTGATGGAATATCCACAAACCCAGGAGGCGAGCGATTCCATTAATTAATTGTTCTCACTCTCATGAAATTTCTCCTTCCTTCCTTGTCATCTCTCTTTGACAATTATCCCTTCCACCCATTACCTTGTGTTCTGCCCTCTGGTGCCCTAGAGCAGGGATCTCCAACCTTAAGCAACTTTAAGACTTGTGGACTTCAACTCCCAGAGTTCCTCAGCTGGCTGAGGAACTCTGGGAGTTGAAGTCCACAAGTCTTAAAGTTGCCAAGGTTGGAGACCCCTGCCCTAGAGAGTAAGCCAATTTCCACTTCTTTGTAAAAGCCCCTCAAGTAATGGAATAAAGCTATCATGTGTCGTCCCCCCAATCCTTGTCTTCAGTAAGCTAGACATACCTGGTTTCCTCAACTATTCATCATACAATTTAGTCTCCAGACCGTTTATCACCTTTCTGCACACTTTCAACATCTTTCTCTATCATCATTTTTGGGTCATTTAGGCTTCGTATACTGTGAAATCTCAGGAGTGAGCCATGGTTCGTGATATATATAACCCATCATAGTAAACTATACCATGGCTTATTTGTTTGGTTATGGTAGTATGTTAACCTTAGTATGTGGCGCAATATGAATGCAGCCACAGAATTCAGCTGGAGAATGAGTATCCCCAGGGTCTTTAACCATTGATTTGATTTGCATGTTAGACAGATGTTTCAGCTTGATTGTCCAGGCAGATGGGGTAAAGAGAGCAAAAAACACAACAACATTATATTGGCAGTAAGAACATGTTGCACAGATAAGGTTGGATGGACATATTTTCCCTTCTATGTTGTTTAATGGGATGGATATCAAGGTGGCATCATCTCTCCTTCTCCCACCAGGAATGCAGAAAAACCCCAACTGGCTGCCTTACCAGAGACTTGCAGCTCCACACCACTGTGGTCTATCAGGGTGGCATTCACTTTACTGGTGACTGGATCAAAGCTGGTGACAGAAAGCATGGCTGGCTGCTTTTTGCCCATGTATTCATAAGAGCCTTTCCAGAAGGAATTTTTGGCAAAGACATCAGCAGGAACTAGAAATAACCCAAGGCAGAACAAGACAAGGAAAAGATTTTAGAACAAGGGCAGAAGCAAAAACAGGTCCACCTGATTTAGAATAGTGTTTTTCCACCTTAGCAAGTTTAAGAGCAGTGGACTTCAATTCCCAGAATTCCCCAGAATTCTTATTTGTTCAATACTTTTTAAAATAAAACTTGGTTATTTCAAAAAAAAAAAAATGCCATTAATTAAGAGTCTCATCCATTTAAAAAATGAATGGTTTGAGATTTTAATCCTTTAAGAAAATTGACAGTGTGTCCATATAGTTACAGACCCTGAAATTCAAGTAATTTGCTATGCTGTTTCTTTTTTATTGTATTTTTATGCATTTGGTAGTTAAGAAAAAGAGGTACCTGAGACTTTTGGAAGATGCTGATCCTTTGCAGCACCCACAGGTCGCCTACTGGGTCGGACATCCGCTTAAAAGGACAATCAAAGCAAGCGTTCATATATTAATAAGGTGACATAAACATCTTTAATAATAGGTGAATAAAAAGAAGATCTCTGCCACTGTGATCACTTGCTCTCTTCAACTTGGTTCTGAGTTAACCCACTTTCTGGAAGAATATATGGAACCACGAACTGATTTGCAAAATAAGCTAATCAAACTTCGAATGCTGTGTGAATGCACTACCTTTGGAACTGCCCCAATTTTAAGTTGTTTTTTTTAGTCCTTTGTTAGTTTTATAAATAACTCAAGGCAGTGAGCATACCTTCCACTTCCTATGTTGAATATATATGAAACCTAGCCAGATTTCATGCCTAAAGTGACACTCAAAATCAGAATCTCCTGGTTTCTATCTTGATGCTAGATCACACTTCCTAATATTTAATATTTTTAATTTAACATAGTTAAGCATGTTAGTCAGGAAAAAAAATGCTACAGGATTGATTTGTTTGCTTCTGTAGTGTAGGAAGACTCTCTTCTTACCAATTCTATAATTGTGGATGATATAAGAGAATAGACAAAAGGGATCTCTCCACTTTTTGTTTCACTATTTGAACTGGCAAAAGTGGTCAACCAAAAATTTCAGATTTCATAATGTGCAAACAAAAAACAAAAAAACCCACCACCCTTGTTTACACCATCTGTAAGATATTCTGGGGGAAAATTGAGATAAAGGATTAACATTGATAGAGGAAGCTTTATGTTATACGAACACTGCTGAGATCCTCCAAAGTGAGGAGGCAACTCCATCCCTCAGCACCAGAAGTGAAAAAAGAATCACATAGAATTCTTGCCTTAATGTTCTGGTTACCACTGGTGGAAAATGATGAGCAAACTGGGCTTCTGGGGTTTGATCTAACAAGTCAGTTTTTAATTCTCTAGGTCTGGGGAACAGGGGACAGAAATAGAGTGATTTGTCCATGAAACACATGGTTGAAATATAACACATGAATTTCAAGTGGAAATAATAAGATGTTCTGTAGACACGGAGCTGTCTTTCAATTGGCAGCTTTGCTTACCCAAGCAAATGGGAGGCTTCCCTGTCCAGGTGCCATCAGCCTTACAAGTCCGATGCTCTGATCCTCCAGTGAGATAAAAGCCACTCTGGCATGAATAGATCAAGGTGTATCCCAGCGAAGGCAGATCCAGAGCACCCACGTTGGCATGGGCTGGGGTATCTGGCTCCTTGCAGTTGTGTGCTGCAAAGACATGGAGGAAAGCACTTCATAAACCCATCATTACCAGGCCTAAGAAAGGGCAGAAGATAGCCTTCCCAACCTGGCATCCTTCAGATCTTTTGGACTACATCCCCTAGAATTTCCAGCAGATTGCTGGATGTTATTTGAAAATGTCAGGTAATTTCACCAGGTTGGGAAAGGCTGCTGGTTGGGTGAAGATTGAAGCCTGTCTATAGCCAAGAGCTGGCCTGACTCAAAAGAAGGCATCTTTTAAAACAATGCCTTCAGATACTTCATGCATCCCTGCTTTCTGGGATTTGTCTGTGCAGGCTGGTTTGCATTTTCTCATTTCTACATTATCTATCCAGGCAGCAAAAATTAAAATCTGGCATCTGAGTATATACTGCAAACCTGGACTGTTAGCACAGAGCAGTGCTCAACTTCAGCTGCTTGAAAATGTATGGCCTACAACTTCCAGAATACCCCAGCCAACCATGCCAGCTGAGGGATTATGGGAGTTGCAGTCCACACATCTTCAAGTGGCTGAGGTTGAGATTCAATTGCATCAACTGTTCTGCCAACACTGAGGAAGCTAAGACTTACGGATGCAGTTTGGTTGAATTCCACTCCATGTCAGATTTGGAAGACAGGTTCTGGTGGTGGACCCTTGCAGCAGATATCCTTTTTGACACCTGAAGAAGATGACACTTCCAACCTATTACAATGAGAAACAATGCAAATTTAGCATGTTGTGTATGTTGTGTTGTGATCATGCCATTCATTTTATGCAACCACTTAATGACCACCACAAAAAAGGTCACAAAATATAGCCACTCATCTAGTTAACAACTGATCTAGTTGAAGATGGATATTTCAACCTCACATATTACCCCTCAGACCTGTCCTTGAAAAAGTGACTGATCTGAACTTGATTTAGTTTACAATGGCCAGTGTTATGAAGCTCTTTTTGCTCTTGAGTGACTCAGACTTGAAATATAAGTTTGTGGTTCAGACAAAAAACTAGTGGAACATGTAACAGAATGTTGCCATGTGGAATATTTTGACTCATGATTCTAGTCACACTGTGAGTTTCTTACACATAACATAATATTTTGAAAAGTTTGTTCTCATGAGGTGATCAAATCTCATGAAATTCCAGTGGCTTCTCAAACAGGAGACTGTTAACATATTTCACAAACTTACAAATGTTTGGCCATTTTAATTTTCAATTGGGGGAAAGGGACGGATTGCCTTATCATGTGAGACTAGGCAGTAGTGCCAACAACACGAAAAGATTGTTGACCTTATTCATAAAGCTATTGACAGCTGTCCTCTCATATGCAGATGGGGAGTTCAAATTTTAGAATCTCTTGTGTTCATATCTATTTTGATTGAGTTGGTCATGGGCCATCGAATCAGTGTTGATTCTTAGTGGCCATATAGGTAGACCTTGATTTATAAGTGGTTGCTGAGCAATTGTTCCAAATTATGACAGACTCCAAAAAAGCTTCTTTACGACCCAGATTCAAAGTTCCACATTTTGTTGCTCAGCAACCAGCCCAAAATTATGACCATTTGCAGCATCCCTCATGACTGCAATTGATGATGCTTCCTTCTGATTTCTGTTAACAACTTTTCTATAACAAACAATGGGTTCACTGAATGAAAGTGGTGTTCATTTTATGCAACCACTTAATGACTTCCACAAAAAAGATCACAAAATCGGGTTTGGTCATACAATGACTCACTTTATGGCCGCTGAGATTTACAATTCAAATTGTGGGTTCAATCACAATTGTAAGTTGAGGACTCCCTGCATAGATTTCCTCCAGCTTTGAGAGAGTTATTTACTAAGGGAGGCAGGGTCTATTTGATTCTATCTTCATTAGAAGCACAAGCATCATCAAGGACCACCTCTGAATCTTATCAAAGGTCCCTCCAGAAAAATCCTCCTATTGTCTCCCTCACAAAACAGCTTAATCAAGAGATAACAACTCTCCAAAGAGAGATCATCACTGTCTTGTGTCTTGCATAAAAGGAGAATGAATATATTCAGTCCCTGGATTAAGGATGACAAATTAGCAGTTTTGGCTATATTATATAAATAAAGAAGATTGTTCAGGGCAAAGGAGAGAAGAAAAGAAAGGAGGGAGGGAGGGGAAGATGATCATATATTACCTGATAACCTTGGGAATTGTTTTGAATTCCAAAAAGGGGCACACCTGGATCCATGCAGGTTGTAACACTTGCATCTGAAAAGAAGAGCAAACAAATGAAAGTGCTTAATTCATTTGTGTGTGAGAGAGAACTCTGGTCTGATTCACTGTGACACTTCCTGGCACAAAGGCAAAGGCACTTCATGTCAACTCCAGGCCTGCATGCCACATCTTCCTGGTTTTAGGGAATTGCTGGATAGGTCTTCAGAAGGGACTGAAGCAAACTAAGCGGGTGGATGAGCAGACACAACCTTGAAATGAGTTCACACAAACCATGGCAGAAGGAAAGAACCCATCCAAAGCTTCCCAGCCTACTACATATACCAACTCATTGCATATCTGCAAGCTTAACTGAGGTTTGACTTTGGGCTCATTTACTGTATACTGCACTGGCTCACCTAAAGCAACCAAATCTATAATGGGATCTGAAAGCAATTACGAAAAGATATCATAAAATAAAGCAAAATAAAAATGGAACTATAACAAGTTCCAAATTGAAAGGCGCAGTGTATTGCACAAGTGGTAGGGCCAGACTGAGAGATTTGTTTGCAAGGTCAGTTTCTGAAGGATGGCTTCTAGTTTTTACTATAACAAATAATTATTGTTTTCATTTGGGAATGCAGAGTCACTAAAATGATTCACTTTATGGTGCAAGATTTGAAACCAATGTTTTTTCCATGGATTTGAAAAAAATTCATAACTATGCAATGCATTTTGAAGCTCTGCAGACATCTTTCTCTCCTTGCCGCACAGTAATTCTAGTATAAATTTAAACATTTAATGCAATTCACCGTTTCATCTTTGATATATAAATGCCCACAAAGCAGCTTTTTAAAATACAAATTTCCCTGGTCTAAACTCTAACGCACACACACGCACGCACACATACACGCACACACACACACACCAGAATTAAATTTTAGACTGAACTTTCTGTGATACAGCTTTCTTTCAAACATATTTTGTATCAAATGTCTGTTTCCTAGAAATGATTCTACTATTCAGACACTTTTTAAATTCTGTATTGCTGCAAACCCCAAAGAATGTCCAAACTTGCTTTTAGTGGAATTGGTTAGGGAATTACAGGTAGTTGCAAAAAGGCATTGCAAAAAGTAACCTACAACTGGTCCCATGGTCATGTAAACAAAATTTGGGCACTTAGGAACCAGCATGTATCTTACCATGGTTGCTTTTGATTATTGTTTGTGTAAGAGGGTGAGAGTCAAGTATCTTGGTTCATATATTAAAGAAATGGCCCATTGGGAACCCCATATTAAAACAACAGACCTTCTGTGCAGCCAGAATTTGAAAACAATACTTAATACGGCACAGTACTTAAGTAAAATGGTTCAGCTAAGATCGGCATAGGTGGGACTGATTGGGGTAGATTGTAGGGGTGATACTGAAATATAATTTTATCTCATTTTATTTATCTATATATCAAATTATTGTATTTTATTCCAATTTTAATTTAAATCATTTTTATAGGATTTTATTAATAATTTATACCTGGAATTCTGTATTTTGGAATGGCCTATCAGCTAATCAATTATCTAAGCCCATGGTGGCAAATCTATGGCACGTGTGCCAGAAGTGGCATGCAGAGCCATTACTGCTTGGCATGCGAGCACTCGCCCAGAAAAGGCCTACTGTGCATGTGCGTGCACCACCCGCCCATCAGCTGATTGTCGGGTATCTGGCGCACATCTGTGGGAGTGTGACAGCACACAGGAGACATTCATGCATGCGCAGAAGCGCATACACAGGAGGCATGCCCCCCCTGCGCATTGCCTTCTGGGTGATGGCATTCGAGGATGAGCAGGCAAGCACGCACGCAATTATCGGCACAGGAGCCCAGAAAGATTAGCCACCACTGACCTAATTTAACAAACTATAGTTGCAGCATCCCAGGATCAAGTGATTGTCATTTGTGACCTTCCCAGCTGCAATGAGTCAATGAGGGGAGACAGGTTTGCTTAATGAGCACAATATTCACTTAATAATCGCAGGGATTCCTTTAACAACGAGGGCAAAAATGGTTGTAAAATCAGGATGACTCACTTAACAACCTTGTTAAGCAACAAAAGTTTAAAAGAAGAAGGGGTCAAGCTATTTTCTAAAGCGCCTGTATACCAGACAAGGAATAATGGATGGAAACTGAACAAGGAGAGATTCAATCTGGAAATAAGGAGAAACTTTCTGACAGTGAGAACAATAAACCAATGGAACAGAAGTTGCCCTCAGAAGTTGTGGGAGCGCCATCACTTGAGACTTTCAAGAAGAGATTGGACTGCCATTTGTCAGAAATGGTGTAGGGTCTCCCGCTTGGGCAGCAAGGGGTTGGACCAGATGACCTACAAGGTCCCTTCCAACTCTGATTATCTGTTAATCTGGTTCCAACTGTGGTTGTAAATCGAAGGCTACCTGTATTTCATATTCTTGACAACATCTTGCTTGGGAATTAAATAGGATTGGATCAGATTAGTATTTTGGAGGGAGCTTTCCAGGGAATATTATGATATAAAAGTTGGAAAACTTTTTGGAGTACAGCAATGGGAAACTACTTCCTTAACCCTGTCAAGAAAAGGCAGAGGCATTTTTATTATTTCGTTTCCCAATAAAGTCTCTTTTTACCGATGCAGCTTGGCTGGGTCCCACTCCATGATCCATCGGTCTGGCAGAACCTCCGAGCTGATCCCACCAGCACTAATGGGGGCAGACAGGAATATGAGACAGAGGAGCGGTAAGTAAAACCTCGATCTTCGCGCCGCCCATCTGCTGGGATTCCTGGATCGCCACAAAAGATAGCTGCAAAAAGAATGGTCAAAGGACTTCAGTGAAAGACATTTCATTGGGATAAAATCTCTAACCACACCAACCTCGTGTATCACCTATGCCTGGTGCCTGCAGCCAAAGCCAAGATCCCCAACTCTTTTCAGCAGGGAAATATAGCATTTTTAATATGTTTTGGGTGTTCAGATGAAGAACCTAGAAAACCTAGAACTACGCCACCTTCAGTCTGATCTAAGTATAGTATATAAAAACATACATTGCAATGTCCTATCTGTCAATGAATATTTCAGCTTCAACCATAACAACACAAGAGCAAAGAATAGATACAAACTTAAGGTAAACCGCACCAAACTTGATTGCAGGAAATATGAGTTCAGCAACAGAGTGGTCAATGTCTGGAATACTCTACCTGACTCTGTGGTTTTTTCCCCAAGCCCCAAAAACTTTAACCTTAGACTGTCTATTATTGACCTCACCCCTTTCCTAAGAGGTCTGTAGGGGGCATGCATAAGTGCACCAATCATGCCTACCGTCCCTGTCCTATTGTTTCTTGTATATTTTATTTTTCTTATATGTATCCATGTATTCATAACTATGTTTTACTTATACCTATTATCTTGTAAGCAATTGACAAATAAATAAGTAAGTAAGTAAGTAAGTAAGTAAGACAAAGACCTGAACCATGGTGTCTAAACTACCAAGGCTCCTGAGCTCAAGTAAACTTCCTGAATTGCTTGCTTTGTAGCTGCTGGATCAGATATTATCTTAAATCAGCACTGATACTTTCAGATGGGAACTAGGACATAACTAGCCACAAAAACAAATTAGAGTCAATCTCCATTTTATTCTTATTATTTCACCAAAAGCAGAAAATTACTGGTCAGCATTTATTATGCAATTATGAAAAGGTTGCTTGTATCCTGCTTCAATGGGCAGAACCTGGTGGAATACGTTTGATTGAAGCAGGTTCTGTGATCTCCACCCATAAACTATGGGGAATTTTTCCTCTTTACAAGGAAAATGATAACCATGAACTGTCACAATGGGAGGTGGGCATATAATTGCAAAATTCAAATATTTCGGAATGCAAACTGTTAAGTTTACGTCTCTATTTGCTTTTGTCTTTTTCTCAGTGAATAGATTTTATGAAGCTGAAAATGAAGAACCATCACTGTGATCTTCTAAGAATACCTATAATGTTTAGACAGAATCCAAGGTCAGTTTTGGAAATAGAGGTGAGTCTGGAGTTCACACTTAAATTTTGTTTAAAATTAGAATAACAAAAGTTAGAAAAGTAAAAATGGACCGATTGGCACTTAGAAAAATATCTATGGCACTCTGGCACCTACAGTACATGTGTTGTTTTGAGGGCTCTCAATGTAGTGGACATTTGTAATCTGGCTAGCTGAAGAGAGTGGCCAGCTTCTTTTTGCACACTGTGTTTCGTTGTCGGTGAATGTTTAATCTATTTCCACCTTCTTACTCTCTCCTGGCCGACTGGCTGAGAGAGAACAAAAGGGTAGCTTCCATTTTCTTGCTTGCTTTTGCTGGAATTCAAAAACAGATCTTCCACTGTGTAAAGGCAAAGCACCATGTGGCCCTATATTGAACAGAAAAGCCTGTTTCTTCTGCAGCAGGTGGAACAAGAAATGCCAGACAAAAACTCATGTTCTGCCAAATGTCTGGTAGCGGGAAAAAAAGCATCTGAGCGCACCAGCACTGACATAAAAATTCCACACAATTGCAGGCTTAGCTTTCCTTCTGATAAAACTCTGAACTGAACACTTTCCTTTAATTGCACACCTTTGCTTTTGGACTTCTTCCAAAAAGGTTTGATAGCATCTTCTAATACTTCTTGGATACCAAAGGCCAACTTTTCCAGCAGAATTTGAAAACAGGCTCACTCTATCTTCAGGCATTTTATTTGGCTCAAGAAGAGAATGGGAAAAGGACTTTGAATGTGTTTTAGTTAAAGTTTGCCAGTGGAGGCCTTTAACAATCAGAAGAGATGCGGGAATAGGACAAGCATTTTAGTGGAATGTGATCCAACTGCCCTGTGCAACTGAAAGAGATTTGTATAAAATGGAATAAATAAACCAGAAAACTTTTCACCCACCAGTGTTTTCCCCTGGCCCTCAAGGAGCAGCTAATCCTTCTCATGATTCTTCTGGTTCACAGCAACATTCACACAAGCAACATGGTGCTTCTCTCTCTCTCTCTCCCTCTGTGTTGTTATTTTTAAAAATAGTTTCTAGCTATAATGGCAAAGGAGCTTTTTTGATGGGTTCTCACTAAAGACTGGATCCTGGCTTTTGACCAGTCAAATAACAAGAGTTTGTGATGGATGTGTCTTTATAACATAAACCCCAGCTATTCCACTTCTGACTTCATGTCTTGTTCAGCTGGAATTGTCTACTTACGAAAACACTGTGGGATTTCTCCGCTCCATGATCCATTTCCTTCACAGGTCAAAACAGCAGCTAGGGAGAGCTGGTAACCTTCCAGACAGGTATAACTGATACTTGAGCCCCAACTGAAATCTGAGCCCATGACCCTTCCATTGGAAACAATTTGTGGAGATTTGCAGATGATAGCTAGGGAGAAAAAGTCACACTGAACTCAACAAGAGACCCAAAAGGTTAGAATTCATGTTCCAGGGTTTCTATTAGTATCATGTGAGTGCTGTACATATTGAAGGAAATTGTGGTTAATGCTGCAAAGCTCCTTCTTCAAAGGGCTAGAATTCAGATGTTACCCTGTTCTTTCTATTTGGGCAAATAAAATGAAATACAGATGGTAATTAAATAAGGCCACAGAATGCAATTAACTGCATAGCAAATTGGCCATCTGTAGCACCTAGGCATAAAGTAGGGGAAAATTTAAACATGCTTGTACAGCGAATCAGAAATCCTGGCATGAAGGACATTAACACTATGCATATCACTAGACAGGATGTTCTTATAGATTCTTTAGAAACCATGTGCTTCCATGTGCAACCAAGACTAATTTATATATGGCTTCTGAATCCACCTCTAATCCAAATTTCTTCAAAATGTCTCAGATTATTTTTGAAACCAGTCCTTCCTGGCTTTCCACTGACCACAGGGATTCAAAATAATGTGAGCCATGAACAGAAATGGGCCTTAAAAGTTTTCTTTAGGATTCTTTAAAAAACCTTGTGGTTAAAGAAATTGGTGGACAGTTTTTACCAGATTTTTCAAGGGGAAGAAAAATTTCTACAACAATTTCTTAAGAACAAAACTCTCCCATCCTTCCAGCAGTAATATAATGGATTAATTCTCTTGAGATCTTGGACAGTAGCATGGAAGACTATACTGGAGCAATTACATAACAATGAAAGACAGAATACATGTATACAGCCCTTCTTTGATCACCTAGTGCAGGTATGCATATCCTGCCTATGAGACATTCTCCAGGGTGTTCTTTCTAAGGCACAGGTGTCAAATTTGCTGCATCATGCTGCCATCACGTGATGTTTTGTGACATTTTCCCCTTTGCGGAGCTGGGGTGGGCGTGGCCTCCATGTGACACATCAGGCCTGTGGGCCACTGTTTGACACCCCTAATTAGCCTAGGGCTAATTCTTTTTAAACAAATTGAAGAAGAGAGAGACTGAGGGGAAAAAAGAATGTCTCTATCTGGCTTTTGTGGCTTATCCTATCGTATCCTTTCTATCTGGAGACTACCTGGCGGGGAAACGTTCCTCTAGACCAGGGGTGGGTAGTTATGGCCTCTTTATGACCTTTAGACTTCAACTCCCAGAATCCCCAAACTAGCAATGCAGGTTCAGGAATTCTGGGAGATTGTAAAGGGCCATAGTTGCCACCCCTGCTCTTTTCAACTTTGGTGGCTTGAAGATGTGTGGACTTCAACTCCCAGAATTCCCCAGCCACATTTCTTCAAGTCACCAAGGTTGAGAAACACAGATGTAAACTATAGGAAAATCCCACATGTGCTCTAATGTGTGATTAAATTGGCCTTACCTTTGCAGACAGGTTTTGTCCCATTCCAGGTCCGGTCCTTAGTGCAAGTTAAAGTAGAAGCTCTTTCTGACTCCATCATGTAACCTGGCATGCACTGAAATGTGACAGTCTTATTATAGGTGAAGTCACTGCCCATTCGGATGCCATTGGCTGGTACTCCAGGGTCCCCACAGTTTATCACTTGGAAAAAGAGAAAAAAAAGATCAGCTGCAGATCTCAAAGGCAAGGTTGATGTAAATAATGAAAACAAGAGTATTATTTTGAAAGCAAATTCTTACAACAGTCCTCAAGTTCAAGATATATTCTCCCATGGTGAAGCTGGGAGTAACTAGCTATCTAATTCCTAAATAGTGTGATGGATAGGTCTGTACCTTTCCAAATGGAAATTTTGCCAGTCTATTTACTACTTGCAAAATTGGGGGAAGGGCTTCATGATTTCAATTGTGATTTACAGGATTAAAAAACACAGAAATTCCCTCATACTTCTGGTCTGTGAGTGCTGTTATCTCCTCTTCTCCCTGAAAAAAATCAATTCTGGTTAAAAGGGGAAAATAGATTATCTTGTTAATGATAGACCCATTAGCCCTCTTAACACAGTCAGCAAACTCAATGCAGGACATCTACAATGGAAATTTTAAGACTGGCTGGAACAAGAGAACCTGGTGACAAAAGAGTAGGCTAGCTGATCCATTATTGATCAGTGCCTCACATTTGAGCATCGCATTGGAAAAAATACTTCTCCTGCAACACAACTTTTATTATGTTGCTTTTAGAGATTTCAAAGCAGCATTTGATGCTCTCTCCTAAGTTAAACTATGGGAGAAGTTAGAAGTTTCCTTGATCAACCAGTGTTGACTTTATCTAATATGTATGCTGCATAAATGCATGTAATTCAAAGAAAGTTGTATCCACTAAGACCATCTTATCCAATGTTACTGAAACCAAGAAAAGTGTTAATCAAAACTGCATATTAGTCCCACTTTACATTAATTTCCACAATGTGAACTCTCTCTCCTTGAAGAGATATTTCTGTGGTATTCTATGCAGATGATCCAGGGATATATTCAATAATGTTTGTTGGTCTTGAAAACCACCTAGCATATTATTGCAAGGAATACCAACTAGAACACAATTATCAGAAAGCTAACATCATAGACTATGCCAAAAGCCTCAATAACCTTTTTGTGGAACATATATAGCCACAAGAATAAAATAATTGAGGATTGTTCATAATTCTACTGTCAACTGGAAGCTCCATGGGAACTACATTGCTGAAAATACACAGAAGAATTAATCTGCCATCATTAAATACTTTAAGGCAAGAAATGGTTATTATACACCTATAGTTCTCAAATTATTTGATGCCAAGCCATTAGCATAGCTTTTCTATTATGTCCAACTGGGTCCCTTTTCTAGTTTCACACCACTAGGATGTGTACAATCTAAATTTCAAAGAAATGTCCTTCAATTGTCTTTACTGACACTTTGTGCCTTGAGATAGAGATGGAGGCTAGAGTGTGGTTGGGCACGCTCAACTATTGGCTCAAACTACCTTTCTTTACTCCTTGTCCTTGTCCCACTAACCATAAACAAAGACTTCCAATTTGTCTGGAAACAAGGTAAGGGCAATTAAAATCTTATCTTTGGTCCTCTCACCAGATGTTCTACTCAGCATGGGTTATGATGGGCAAGAGGATTTCTTAAAACAGTGTGCAACAGATAGTGAGTGCCATTCTGACCTAACCAAAGTCCAAACATTATTAACAGTGAATCCATTTAAGACATTTTGTCTTACTCATGGCATACTTAACTAAGCTGGAGATTCTTAAGCACTGAAAGTTTTTGCTCTGGTACGATACCAGGATTTTCCTTCACTGTACTTGGAAGTTGATAAAGGAAGACTCCCTGCTTGGGGAGGCAATGGTCTCGTGAGTCTGGATGCAATAGAACAGGTGTTCTGCCTTAAGAAATAATGCTTGATTATTCAGAGTTCCCATGCTCATAGGGAAGTGTTTCTCCAATGCATCTCCTTGCCAATCCTTGCCCCAATATTACCTTTTTCTCAATAACCTCTTCATGGGAATTCACAGAATACAATCTGCACTAAAATTGCTCAGAGGTGGTCTCTTCAGAACAGTGACTCATACAGAAACTGCAGGATGGAGAACTCAGCTCCTTGAAGGATGGGCAGACTTATCATTTCTATATGAAAAGTACCATTTCTGAAGAATTTGGGATATGCCAATCCAGGGATGCTCCTTATTTATTTAATAACCTTATGTTCCACAACTGGGAACAAATCTAGGCAGCAGTTTAAAAGTCCTTAAGTAGTGATAACAGGATAGAGGTATAGATGTAACAAATAACAAAGGGAAAAAAAGAACCCAGTGATTCTGAAGCAGAGAATAAATAAATAAATAAATAAATAAATAAATAAATAAATAAACAAATAAACAAACAAATAAATAAATAATAAATAAATAAATAAATATGAATACTAAATGAAGAATAAACTAAAATTAAACAGTAAGGTAGCATTTCAGCATTCCCTATTATCATGACCTGCAGTTCTTGTAACTCTTAACTGTTGGTCCAAGTACATCTAGAAAGCATCAAGTTGTAGAAATGATCTTCATCATTGCTAACATCTTCCTTTGACCAACTCACCTGTGCATTCTGGGGTACTCCCGGTCCAAGTTCCATTGACTGTACAATGCCTGCTGAGCACACCTGTGGAATAATAGCCATCGCGACACTTGTATATGATGGAGCTGGAGAACACCAGGCCGTCATTGAATAACACCCTTGAGTTGCTGGGCGTCCCAGGGTTCCCACATGATATCACTGCAACCAATGAATAATGAAAGAGAAGTCAAAGGAGTGCAACAATATCCTTGGCTATGAAGTATTTGCATTAATGTGCAGATATCAATGCAGAGTTAGAGAAATCTGATGGGTGGATCTGTACTCTCCATTGGGACTTTCAGCAGTTATCCTTGATGTTGGGCAGAGAAAGATCACATCCCTGATTCTACTTCCTTAAAACTAAAGGCTGAAGATAGAACCCCCAAGTGCAAAGCAAGTTCTCTGCACTGGGTCATAGTGGTGAACCCTGCTGAGTTGCTTGTCCATACATCCTTGAGCTGACAAAAAATTATATGAACATGTCATTAATGAACACCATTGCCAATCTTCTTCCTGTTACAATGCCTTTGTATCAAGTCACTGCAATCTTCTAACTTCTCCTCAAGGTAATGGGTTTATCATTCTTGGACACTGTAACAAATAAGGTGTGTATATGTATGTTGGGGAAGAACATGGTTTTAACTCTGGTACAGCTAAAAGTGACTTAATTCTAATTCAGGTAAAGATATTGCAGGAAAAAAAGCAAGTGGAGAAAGGCCTCATTTTCTTATAGAACAAGCCTGGAAGTCCCATACAGGTAGTCTTCAACTTATAACCACAACTGAGCCCAAAATTTCTGTTGTTAAGTGAGACATTTGTTAAGTGAGTTTTGACCCATTTTACAACCTTCCTTGCCACAGTTGTTAAGTGAGTCATTGCAGTTGTTAAGTTAGTAACCCGGTTGTTAAGTGAATCTGGCTTTTCTATTGACTTTGCTTGTCAAAAGATTGCAAAAAGTGATCATATGACAAAGGTGATTACAAAGGTTGCAAGTGTGAAAAATGATCATGGGTCACTCTTTTCAGTGCCATTGCAACTTTGAATGGTCACTAACTGAACAGTTGTAAGTCGAGGACTACTTGTATTGGATGAGAATTCTGTGTGTTGCTGTCATAGGAGAGTGCCAGGATGGAGATTGAAAATTCTCTCTTGATTATGAGGGCTAGAGGAATTTTTTGAGTTATAATCCTAAATATACATATTGAGATTTAAAAGCCATCATTTGGAGTATGGTGGACATGTGAAGAGGATTGAGCTGTGGGACATGTTTAAAACATCTAACCATATGGTAGAATGAGCTTTTTAATGTGTCCTGGAAAATAAACAAACCAATTTCCACACTTATCTCCTGTTGAATATTGCATTATGTCTCCCAACTGTTTCTTCTTCCTTTGAGTATGCTATAAAACATTGTGAAATATTGTACAAAAATACAAGTTGGTATTTTGCATGAATGTGTTTTTATTCCATAAACTTAATACAGTTCTTTTAAGTTAGGCATCAGTATTAGATTCTCTGTCACAGTCAACAGAGTTTTTAGGGTGATCTCTTTCTATGAAGTTAGCATTTTCCTCAACAGAAGAAAGGCAAATCATTCAAACAACCACATTATACTGTTACCATGTGCAAATTTAAAAGTCTCCCCCAAAGAAAAAAAATGTACACCCTCCCCAGAACATGTGGCTTTTCAAACACCTTGGATCTTAAATGGGTAATACCATATAAAAGAAATTTATATCTATATAAATTTGCATAGATGAATTTGCTGTTATCTCCTCAATTAAATAGATGTACTAAAACAGCCGTTTCCCATGGAGATTAATTTGCCTAAGATCCAACCTGTTATTCTGACACCTCTGCTGAATTAATGGTGTGAGGCTCCCAGCAGCATTTTCTTTGCCATTCAATCAATGGCTCAAGAGTCTTTCCTTTAAAAGATTACAATGTCTTTGCTGAAATCCAGCCTTGGAACAAGATGTGGTGGAATGCCTTTTCAAGTCCTTGTTTGTGAGCTGACAATTCCACATGATTTTGAACAGCCATTCACAGTTTGCTTGGAAAACAAGAGAAATGGTGGGATGATGGAATGGATAAGGGCAACATTCAAAGAATGGATAAGAGATGGTCACTCAGAATACATGATAGACTTGCTTAAACAGAATATGGGGCATTTAACAAACAAATAATTATCCTCTGGTCTTGCTATAGCCCTTTTGTGTCCCATTCAAATGGTTTAGTTTTAAATAAAAAAAAAATATAAAATGCTTGGTGTTCTCTGCACTTGGTTATTTGTTTGCAGATGTAAGCAAGTAAGTAACATCATCAGTGCTAATGAGCATCGGGTTTGCTCACACTCGTCCCATATTGCAAACTTAGTACACTTATCCCTACTCTGTACACTGCACAATTATCCCACCACTGATCAGCACTGATGATGTTATCTAGTTGGGTAATGAAATGTCTGCAAGAAAATAAACAATCTCAGAAAGTACCAAGGATCCCACAGTTGTAGGATTCTGAGCTACAGATATCATCTTCTACTGAAAATATCTTATTTACAAATGCAATCAGAGGTAATGAAACATTATGGAAAGCTGGCCATGAAAAGAGAACTCTTACCCATCACAAACTTATTTTTACAAATTCTCAGGTCACGTCTTCACTCTTCATTCCAACCCTGTTTGGTGCCAAAAGGAGGATGGGAAAAAAAAATTTCCTCTGGCTTCTCTGTGTGTGTTCGCTTGTTTTTGTTTTAATGCCAATTTTCATTTTAAATCTCACTGGAAATTAAAGCTAAACGAAGCCTGACTCTTCAGTCTGGTAAGGGGATCCTGGTTACAAGGCAGCTTATGTCGCATAAAACGGAAACGCTAACACAGCACAGCTCTAATGAAATGCGATTAATTAGCTTGCTTCATTCCATACCATTTGTAGCCTTTGAAATATTGATTGGGGTTTTTTGGAAAAAAAAATCCCTCTGAATTTTTATGATTATAGGGTGGAGGAAAAAAAGACTTAAAATTAACAGTCCCTCTGGAGAATAAACACTGCTGTTTTTACTGCCAAATGAACCAGAGTGGGCTGAAGCATTTGCCCGCTACATCTCGGTCTCAGAGGCAGAGGTGAGCCACAGAAATGTGGGGACAGCTGGGGATTACACTGGGGAAAGAGTGTTCCTCAGAGTCAAGCTAAAGGTTATGCTTTGTACACAACAGTCCACAAGCAGAAAGCTTGAAATGTAACTATTCTAAGCCTGGGGATTGAAACCGCAGCCTTTAAAAAGTCAATGGATACTATGCTCCTTGGAAAATTCTCTGCAGCTTTTTGGGATGACTTTCATCATATGAAGCCAATCCTGGTTCTGGCACTTCAACCACTGAAAACAGGCATTGATTAAACTGCAGGAGGCTGGGTTGGTTGTAAACTCACACGTTTCTTTCTAGGGTTCCAGGATTTAATATAGGACACAGGCCAGGCTATTTACGGAACTGAGTCTCACTAAGGACATATATCTATCCTATCAGATCATACAGGGTGCTAGTTCCTTCCCTTAAATTGCCATCTTGTGGGATCTAGGAAGTGTGCCTTTTCCATGGCAACTCCTGCCCCTTCCCTTGAGGTTCAGCAGGCCTCTACTTTCCCAGCCATCCCAAAATAATTCGAGACAAGCACTGGGATACAGCGATGTGGAGGATTTAATGAGGGACAGCAGGTGAAAGCTTAACTTTTGTGCTGGGTTTTTAAAAATGTTTATGGTTTTAATAAACACACAGTATGTATTATTTTGTTTTATTGTTGCTATTGTTTTATGTTGATTGGGAGCCATGCAGTCTTTGATATAAGATCGGCTCTATAAATGCTTAAATAAAATAAAATACATTTAAAAAAAAAAAACCTCTTAAGCAAGACACACTGGAGCAGAAACAATTTCTGAATTCCCACTGGCTTCCCCACTGAGTTGTCATGTAAAAAGTTGCAGGGAGCATTGGAGATCTCCCTTCCCTTCCCTCTTGTCCCCTCCCCTCCTTTCTCCTAACTCAAATCTGCTTACAGTATTGGTCTAGAAATCCAAAGTATGCAGCATAATTGAAGTTTGACACTCATTTAGTTTTTGAATGGTATACTAGAAGGACCACATTTCAAAATGTAAGTGGATCCAGAACAAAACGAAAAAAAAAAAAACTTAATTAAAATTCAGTTCACTTGATGTAATAATTTTCCCCATCTGCCACACTGACAGTTACAATTTGCTGCCAATTTTGGAGGAAGTCTGGAGGCTTCACGCAGTGTTTCAAGGAACAGCATGCAACTTTGAGACCTCAGGTTCTCCACCTTTGAGCATGCAAGGTGAAAATTGCCTCAGAAAACAAAAGCTGAGAAGTATGGTGATGTAGTCTTTTGGGAGAAGAAAATTGTATACATAGCAAGCCTCCTCTGAACCACCTTGAGATTGCCTTCTGCAGGAGAAAATACTATCTCATGACCAGGGATGGGCCAGTCAACTTCATGGTATAGAAAAGATACGTGACATCTCATCTTCATCTCAAGCTGAAAACTATATTGGTTACTCTTCTCATAATTTCTTATATTCTCTTCCAAGAGCATCATGCCATAACTGAGCTTTAGTATTCCAGCACTTTTGTTTCAAATCTTTTTTCTCATCCCTTGGTCTTCGATACAAATCCTAGTGCCGTGTCAAATACACTTCAGTTCTAAATGACTTTCCGTCCCTCATACCAAACATTCCCCATACATGATGCTACATTTATAATCTTGTGATTAAAAAGTTTTGTCTGGGATCCATGTTCCTGGCTCCTTCTGAACTTCATAAAATTATTTATTTTGAGATTGATATACATGACCCATCCCTTTTTCAGCAATAAAATGAAATAACAAATGAAGATATTTGAAGTAGTGACAAAGGAACTATCGGGCATCAGGACAATAATAGGTTATGACATTTCTTCAGTAGGGGTGGGATGCAAATATTTTTACTACTGGTTCTGTGGACATGGCTAGGTGGGTGTGGCCATGCTGACTGGACATGTGGCTTCTTTTTTGCACATACACACACACGTGCTCCATTTTTTTGCCTCTGGACCTCAGGGAAGCCTCCTGGGAGTCCATTTTTGCTCCCAAGAGGCTTTCCTGATGTACAGGAGGCCAAAAAAAAAATGGAGAGGGGGCATGGAGCACACACACCCCACCCTTTTGCCTCCTGGGCCTCAGGGAAGCCTCATGGGTGAAGCAGTAACACAGCAGGGGGATCCTGGCACAGCTGATTATCAGGAGGAGAAAGAAAAAAGAACCGGTTCAGCCAAACAGGTGCCTACTTTTTTACTACCGGTTTGGCAGACCGGTTTGCCCGAACCGGGCCGAACTGGGAGGATACCATCTTCTTCAGTCATTGGCTGCATCAGAATATATTCCCAGCAAATTTACAAAGCTTATCTTCTGATCAACCAGAGAGAAGCTCATACTCTTTGGGTCTCTCTAGATGCTGTTTTCCTGTCTTCACTGGCATTGATTTTAAATACAGAAGTATTTAAAGTATAGAAGTAACAATAATCCCCTGAAAAGACAGCTGAGCTTTATTACACAGGATTACCTGGTGTCTTTTTCTGTTCTCCCTATAAAAGTTATCTGAATATATATGTTTATTAGGCTTCTAAAGGATGTTAAATGTAACTTTATCTAGCATGAGATGGCTTAATGGAGTAGTTTTTTTTTAAGAAAAGAAAAATGTCACCATGACAACAGATTTATCTGGTGATCATCCATAGATAAAAGCATAGTAAGGGAAGCTTGGAAAGTTTAATGTGAGCCCTTGCTCTCAACTAATCACAAGCTTGGAATCACAAAAGATGATGGTCACTTAGACAACCATCAAAAGAGAGATTTTAGGTGATGTTGGTCATGATTCATAGTGGCACCTCCAGAATGAAGGGAGAGGATTCTAGGGATTAGTTGTTGGGCACAGGCATCAAATAATCCACATTTAGGAGAAGTATTTTGTTAGCCACCAAATCAAGACATGAGACTCTAAGGCAGTGGTGTTTAAGATTTATGGACTTCAACACCCATAATCCTCCAGTCAGCAGGATTAAGACTAACAGGACTAACAGACTGGGATTTTCCATTTCTTTTCTTTTAAATTTTATTGCTTGAAATATAATCTTTCAAAAGGAGGAATACTCCAACATCTTCCTAGGTGGTATCTTCTCATTTGGAAGACATTTGAAGTTCTCATTCCTCAAATTGGATAAGAACTTGTATTTTTTTTCCCCTGGTGCCAGGTTTTTTTTTTTTTTGCTGCAAAGTTTTAATAAGCACAATCTCAAATGGTGCAAAAGAATTTCAAAGAGGGAAATGTAGAACTGTATTCAACCATGCTCACTTTCATCTTTCAAGTTTATTTATGACTTTCTCAGAGATTCAGGCTAACCAAAATGGTGAGGTAGATAGTTGCCTGAAGAGTATAGCAAAATTCTTCATTCAAGTACAAATATCTTAAATCTCTGGAAAAATTTGCTGTACTATACAGACTTGCCATTAGCAAACAACAGTAATTGCACGAATCCAGTGTAGCCTCTGAAAAGAATCTAAAACTTGCTTGAAAATACTAAGCCATATATTATGGTAGTATATATGCTAGGTATACGTGGACATACGCCCTAAGCCCATCAACTCAGATCTAGGAACAGCTTTATGGCAAGAACAAATATTCTTGTGGGTACACAAGAACAAAATTGAATTAAAAGATGGATGAAGGAACCATTGAGCAAGGAATAACATTAAAGAAGGATATGGCTGAAGGATCTTATATTACCTGGAGGACTCTAAATAAGTTGAGAGTTGGAGTGCTTAAATGTAAAACCAATATGTTCATGTGTTACTACCAGAAACATATAAACATGTACTGATAATGACTTATTTTTGGCCAATGACTTTATTCTAGAAATTTAAAGTTTGATCTAGACATGGAAGGAGGAGGAAGAAGACAATTAAGATAGCCTTCTGCCATTTTTTTTTTGCCCTTCAAAAAGAACGTATGTTAGTTCTTATAATGCCAGGTTGTGAATTGCACATATTATATTAAACACTTCTGGGAAGCCCAGGCTGATAAAGGTGAGGTGATGAAGAGCTAGAAGTCTCTGAAAGAATTATAATCTCATTATATACTATGGTTACCATTAATTCACCATATATGGACCCATCCTTCCAGCTTCAAACAGTATAAATACATTAAAGATAAAGAAGACAATGTTGTATGTTGTGGTATGGTTTTCAAATGTTGTAAGTTCCCCAGAGTCGCTGCTGTGGGATGGCAGCATATAAATCCAATCAATAAATAAACAAATGTGTGAAACAATGGACATATATTGATGAAAGGGGAAAAAAAGAACCCAGAAAGCATAAAACACCCCAAATCATCTGACTTGCCCTATATAGGTCCTTGCAGGCTGATCAACTGACCAGGCTTACCTTCGCATTCTGGCTGAGTGCCACTCCATGATCCATTGGCTTGACACAATCTTTGCAGTGAGCCCCGGAGAGTGTAACCCGGCTCACAGCTAAACCAGACTGTGCTGTTCACACTTAACTCGTTTTCACCATGCCGGATTCCATGGGAAGGGATTCCTGGGTCACCACAAAGTCCCCGGATACTTCCTGCCGAAGGAAAGTAAAAGTTCCGTCATGGGAGCAGTGCTGAGAGTGCAGTTCACCGTCAGCTTGGATGGAAAAATTGGTAGAGTACGAAAAGAATTGGAGTCAAGGAAACCAGCAAAATTCCATTTGGGAATTGAGAAGAAAGAAAATGGATTTCCAGGTGTTAGAAGAATAGGGAGGAGCACAGCAATCACCCACATCAAGAAATGAGTTCCATCTGCTGGCATTCAGCAGGTTTTCACCAGTTCTGGAGAACGGGTAGAAGAAATTTTGAGTAGTTCAGAGAGCCGGCAAATATCACTTCTGACTGGAGATTTTACAGTAGCCTTCCCCTGCCACACCCACCAAGCCACGCCCACAGAACTGGTAGCAAAAAAAATTGAATCCCACCACTGATTTGGGGCCTGACAATAACCAAATAGCCTTTAAAAATAGAGGCATTGCATTTCTAGAGAGTGATTGCTCAGGCAGGCATCTGTATATTCTTTACTGTAACAAAATATAGGTAGCCCTCAATGTATGACCATTTGTTAGTGACCACTGGATGTAGTAAACCTCGAGAGTCCTCTTGACCTAAGGCCCTAAGAATGACCTTCTCAAGTTAGGAATTGCATGATAAACTCAGCTTGGCACGACACGTAGGCAAATAGTTACAGAAACTAGCTGACTACAAAAATCTTGTTAATAGATAATCACTCTATCTTAGCACACAACAGTGGTCGCATCCTGCCATGGCGCCATTAGAATTATACTTCCTTGCTCCTCTTCACATATGTCTCGCTTCCCCCCTCCCTGATAAAACTGCAAAATAAAAGAGGGTGGTGCGTTGCAATCGGGGGATTTTTTCATCTACCCCGGGCACAACGTGCTCTCTCACCTTGAGAAACTATGGTGTCTGTGTCAATTATTGATTCTAGTACTTAAGTACTCACCCTCGCGAGGGTCCCTCTAAATTTCACCCCTGCGGGGGCTCTACGGGCTGATCAGAGAACCTAAGGACAACGAGCAAACCGCGACAACGCGACAACTGGGGGCTCGTCCGGGATCTCTCCCTTCTTCAGCTCCACGGCGTGACTTCTGTCTAGAGGTGCGCTGCCTTCACTCCCGTTGCTACGCACCTGGCAAAGGCTCTGTACAATCGTAAGTAATGGGCTCCTCACTCTCCAAAGTTTCGTCAGTTCATAGGGACGAACTTTACCACTTAGTGAAGAAGACTAATTGTTTGCAGAAAATTAACGGCACCACTGTATATACCTTGTCTAGAAAATCTATCACCTCCTTCTTGCTTTTTGTGGAACAGCACTGTCCTGCTTATCCGGCTGAGGGCACGCTGCATCGCACTTCGTGGGAACGCTTGGGAAAATATCTGTATGATGTCCCCAGAGCTCCACCGGACATTCTTATGTCCTGGCGTGCGATAATGGCTGCGCTCAATACTATCTACCCCTCCACCACTCTCCCCGAGTCTTTATCTCTTGCCTCTAAAACTGTTAAGCCTCCTGCTGTTCACTTTGATTCTTCTCCCCCACCTTACCAATCTGTTGCCTCTTCGGATAATATTCCTCAGCTTGCCTCTGCCCCTCCTTTTCACTCTGACACTCCGCACAATCGTCTGCAGCCCTCCTCTCCTTCTGTCTCTCCTATTCCTACTGATTCTCCATCCCCACATCCATTGGGGGGAAATATTACTGCTATCCTGGCTTCTCCTTCCTTCACCTTAGAAACTTGTGATATACCTTCTGCTTACCCTATGACTCTTGTTCCGGGAGCCCCTGGCGCTCCTGTTCATACCAACATAGAGTTAAGAGTGTTGAAAAATTTAAAAGAGGCTGTAAATATGTATGGACTGCAATCCACTTACACTCGTGGCATGCTTGATTCTCTCGTGTCTGCTAACACTGTAATGCTGTTATATGATTGGAAGATGTTGTTTTCTATGCTTATGACTCCTGCCCAGTATGTTGTTTGGCAGTCTGAATATGAAAAATTAGTAGATGCTGAAATAAGACGAGGCCTCCCTAATCTGGTCATTGCTGATCACTTAAAGGGAACTGGATTATACTCCACCCTGATTCAGCAACAAACTTGCCCTCGCCGTGCCTTTGCAATCATTCATCTTTGTGAGATGAATGCCCTGAAACGTGTGGATGACTCAGACTCTAAATCCACACACACCTTTTTGAAGGTAGTGCAGGAGGTTGACGAGTCTTACTCTTCATTCATTAACCGTTTGCAAACCGCTCTGGAACGCCTCGTGGCCAGTCTCGGGGTACTGTACCCTATGCTGCCAAGCCAAAAACTGTTTGCCCTCGTTGCAGAAAAGGTTTTCATTGGGCTTCCCAATGTCGCTCTAACCCTCCTCCTGCTCAGCAATCGGAAAACTAGGCATGGGGTCTTCAGCTAACCCCGCTACAAAGGCTGAAGCTTCTCTTTCCTCTTCTCTTTCCTTTTTACAACCTACTTCTTTCCCTGTACAGCTGACAGAGGACATCGTTTATGATGATCCTGGTTCGGTCTTCACTCTCCCTCTTTCTATCACTGTTCTGAAGCCACTTCCGCCTTCCTTGCCTGTTTTGCTCATACCTAACTCCTCCCTTACCATTGAAGGCGTAGTCGCTGCACCCTTTTTGTACGACTCCTCTTCTCTGAAAAATCTCTCTCTCTCTGCCATTGGCGACCGGTGCTTTTCCCTGAAAGCGGGAACGATTGTGGCTACTCTCATTCTTCTTCCGTCTCCTGAACCCCCTTCTTTGTTTGCTCTACAGCAATCTGTTCAAGCCTCCAAACCTATGTTAACTATATTGCTGAATGGCCAATCTTTTGCTGGCCTGATTGACACCGGAGCTGACATCTCTGTCATTCGATCCTCTGAGTGGCCATCCTCTTGGCCCCTTGCTGAAACAACTTCAGTACAAGGCGTCGGTGGAGCGCAGGCAGCAAAGGTTAGCTCACTTTGGCTTACTGCCTCTACGCCTCATTCCTCTGTGACTGCTTATCTTAAACCCTTTGTCCTTCCATTACATTGCAATTTGTGGGGCCGTGACCTGCTATCTCAACTCCACACTTCTCTCTACATACCTTGAATTATGGCTATTTCTCTTCTTTCTCTCACTCTGAAATCAAATATTCCTGTTTGGATTGATCAATGGCCTCTTACAAAAGAAAAATTAAACGCACTTCACACTCTCGTTCAACAACAATTGGCAGAAGGTCATATTGAACCATCTACCAGCCCATATAACACACCAGTGTTTGTAATTAAAAAGAAAAGTGGCAAATGGCGCCTCCTACAGGATCTCCGTGTTCTGAACGCTATATTGCAACCTATGGGCCCATTGCAATGCGGCCTTCCAAATCCAAATTTAATTCCTGTAACATTTGATCTCATAATCATTGACCTCAAAGATTGTTTTTTCTCCATCCCGCTGATACCAGAGGACAGGATACTATTTGCCTTCACCGTTCCTGAGTTTAATAATTCTAAACCTACAGCTAGATATCAATGGAAAGTTCTTCCCCAAGGAATGCTCAATTCTCCTACGATGTGTCAATATTTTGTAAATAAAGCTTTACAACCCTATCGGGACAAATTTCCTGAATTTTTAGTGTATCATTACATGGATGACATCCTAATTGCAGCTGATGGTCCTAAAGGTACAGTATGTAAAACTTTTCCATGTCTTCTCTCTCTCCTTGCTCTTGCAGGACTGCATGTAGCACCAGAAAAGGTGCAGTCTCATTATCCGTTACAATATTTAGGACACAAGGTTTTAGACTCCACAGCTTCACCTCACCTTCCTGTTCTCACACTCCCTCAACCTGCAACCTTGGTTCAGTTACAGCAATGCCTGGGCACGCTCAATTGGGCACGCCCATATCTTTCCATTTCAACTCATACTCTCTCGCCATTATTTCAAGCATTGGTCGGCCTTAAGCATCCAGCAGATCTCATTTGGCTGAATGAGCAACAGCTTAATGCTCTTAAAGAAATCAACAGCGCCTTGCATACCCATTGGGTGGACCGCTCATTACACAATCATGCACTCTCATTGGCGCTTCTTCCCACACCCACACTCCTTACAGCAATCATCGTTCAAATCTCGACTTCAAAGAGGCTACACATTTTAGAGTGGATTCACCTTCCTCATACCCCAAAAGCATCAATCACCACAAGAGCTGCACAAATGGCTCTTCTTATAGAACGGGGGAGGAAAAGAGCTAGAGCCTTGATGGGTGTGGATATCTGCACGCTTTACACTCCCTGCAGACTAACACAATGGGAACCACTCTTCCAAAATTCTGATGCGTTACAAGATGCGTTGGAAGGGTGGCAAGGGAATGTCTCCTGCCATCTACCACCAGACCCACGCATACAAGTGCTGAAAACAATTCCGCTCACTCTAGAGACTCCTTTAGTACAACAACCAATGAAAGATTGTCTTACTGTATTCACTGATGGTTCTAAAACCATCGGGGCTTGTGTGTGGCAAACTGACAATCAATGGCATAAAAAACTTACCACACCACAACCTTCTGCTCAACAGGCTGAACTGTCTGCCTTCAATATGGCACTCACACTTTTTCCCAACCAGCCAATTAATGTAATATCTGATAGTCTGTATGTGGCACAATTGGCCTTGAATATATTTGATGCCTACATTTCTCCTGCAACCCCTTCTCCTTTAATGATGCTTTTTTTTACAGTTACAAGACCTATTGAAGGAAAGGAAAAAATCTCTGTTTGTGGCCCACATCAGAAGCCATCAGCATCTGCCCGGATTTCTTTCAGAAGGCAATCACATGGCAGATGAGGCCTGCAAGTTGCATTTGTTACCAATCCTGCAGAATAACACCTTAACAGCAGGAGAAAGTCATGATTATTTTCATCAAAATAGAAAGGCTCTGGTGAGACAATTTGGAATTACTCATCAAGAAGCCGCGGCAATTGTTCAACAATGTCCTACATGTAGTCTGCAGGCACGAAGTGTCCCAGAAGGAGTAAATCCTAGAGGCACCGAGGCCTGTGACACATGGCAAATGGACGTTACTCAGTATCCATCCTTTGCACCCTGGAAGTATATTCACGTATCTGTAGACACTTACTCTGGGTTCATCATGGCCACACTGCAAAGGGGGGAGACTACTAAAAACACTATCAATCATTGCATTCGGACCTTTGTAACACTGGGATGTCCAAAAATTTTAAAAACAGACAATGGTCCTGCATACACGAGCTCCTCTTTCTCGGAGTTCTGTCATCATTGGTCCATTGTACACAAATTTGGAATTCCATTTAATAGCCAAGGCCAAGCTATTGTGGAAAGAGCAAATTTAACACTCAAAACGGCCCTTGATCGATACATGGGGAAAAAAGGCGTACGCCCCCCGAACCTCCCAGCGTTACAGAATGTGTTAAATGTATGTTTATATACCTTGAACTTTCTGAATCTTACTGGCTCTCCTTCTTCTACGGCTGCTTCTCGTCACTTTACCACTCCTCCTGTCCCTACCTCCAGACCTCTTGTTTATTTCAGGCAACTTCCAGATCCGAAGTGGAAGGGACCTGTGCAACTGATCACTTGGGGCAAAGGATACGCTGCTGTTCAACTTCCTGATCGTGTTCTTTGGGTGCCTGCGCGCTGTGTTCGACCTTATCATGGGGAGGCTAAGGACAAGTGTTCCTCTCCTAGCCCTTCTGATTCTGATATCTCCTGTCTTTTCTCAGTTTCGGGCTGATCCTGCTGTTATCTTCGCCCCTCCGTTCACACGCGTTACCTTTACCTTTGAAGACATCTCTCTTTCCGCCTGTAATTATGCCTTTCAACATCAAGGCCGTGCCTTGCGTCCCTCACCTCACGTTTCTCTTCTGTATGGCTACCAACCCTGTCGGGTCTACCTACATGTCTATGTCACCGCGAATACGGTGGGACCTTATTCCTGCTTAGGCTTTCTTGCTTCCCGTCAATCCTTCAATCATACAGTTTATCTCTTTTCCATTTTCTCTGTAACTCGCCCCCCACTACCCTCTATGTTTCTTTCTTGGCTCCTTTTGTCTCAATCTTCTCCTCAAACTTTTTCCCATACCCTGGTGCGCCACTTCTCCTGCTGCCAACCTCCCTGTGATACCACCAGCTGCCTATGGGATACACCTGGCTCCCATCTCCCTAACCGCTATCCTGGTTCCTGGTCACCGCTCTGCAGACAACGAATTCGTAGACAGCTTCTCGAGTCCTCTCCACATCCTAAATTCAACTCCTTGATTCACACGCACCGTTACAACAATGAGGGAGCACTACATCTTCGCTCTCAGGCCCTCTCCTGTTACCAGAGGTCTCCAATCAAGAAAAAGGGAATCATCTGGCGCTGGTTTTTCAACAATACCATACATCTACAAGACTCACCCAAATATACCATCAATTATCATTTTAGAGCAACTCATCTTTCAGTAACAGATCTGACCCTCTCAGACTTTGGTCTATACCAATGTGAAATTACAAAAATGGTACGAGGCTTTGCCACTTCTTCTCGGCTGACATTATCCCTACAACAAAAGTTTATCCCTCCCCAACGGAGGACACGAAGTGCACTCACCTCCCAAGATGCCAAACATTGCACCCCCTGCTTGCAAAAAACTCAACAGGGGCTGACCATCAGAACTACATTAATATATCACACTCATTTTATTTGCACCAAACCGTCCACGCACACCTGTGTGTGGAATAGCACGACGTATAGTATTTGTGAAGATAACAACAAACAAACCTGTTATGACCCCACAGGCCCCACTCATCGCTACAACATCCTCATCACTGTCGGAGCCGGCTCATCGACAAAGACACTGGTCAATAATGACTTTTATAATCCGAAGGTATCCCAATTGGTCACTTTTGATGCCTGCGAAGCCATGGACTATGGCACAAACGAATGTGGCTCACTTGTCTGGCGACGGACATATTCCAGCAACGAAAAGTACATCTGTGCCAGAACTTCAAATCAACACGACCCCTGTGGCAAAGGCACCTACTGCAATGAATGGAAATGTGTGGACTTTCAATCCAGAGGGCTCACAGTGCGACCCGACACCATACCCAAGAGGAATAACCTTAAAAACTCTATATCACCCGTCTTAGAGTTCCCGATCCCAACTGTATGCAACATCAGTGCAATCCCATCAATCTCACGTTTCCAGTACCGGAAAATTGGCTTTCCTTCCAAACATGGAAAGGTACTGACAATGACTATGGCTTGGGTATTGATGGGACAGGAACCAACCCTTCAGTAGCCATCAAAATAATAGTACGCAAAATTTCCATCGACTCAACCAGACACTCCTTATTTCATTCTGTTTATTCGGAATTGGCAAAATTGACTCACCTGACCGTACCACATGAGGTGCGCAACACCTTTGTACACCTTGCAGAGACTATTGCTAAATCATTGCAAGTTAAAAATTGCTTTGTGTGTGGGGGAACTACGATGGGGGAACAATGGCCGTGGCAGGCCCAGGAAATTAACATCACCCATGTCATAACTAATTGGTCCAACTTTGCTACCCTGTTTATTACCTATCTTTATTTCAATGATCAAACGTAGTTTAAATGCTATTGCCGAAGCTAAAGCTGCTGCGCAACTTAATCTCTTAATGCAAAATCATGTATATATGGCAATTCCAACTGAGGAGTGCAAGGCTCCGCTTTTGCACTTATGTTCCGATGACGACTCTGACTCTGATAACCTGCCCTTGAACGAGGTTGTGCAATCGGATCGGGATGTCCCGGAGGGTATGTCCTTATCCAAGCACTATGATACTCCAAAGGAGAAAGGCTTATATTTTGAATCGGATATCGCGGCACCTTAAAAACAAAGAAAAGAGGACTTGTAGTAAACCTCGAGAGTCCTCTTGACCTAAGGCCCTAAGAATGACCTTCTCAAGTTAGGAATTGCATGATAAACTCAGCTTGGCACGACACGTAGGCAAATAGTTACAGAAACTAGCTGACTACAAAAATCTTGTTAATAGATAATCACTCTATCTTAGCACACAACAGTGGTCGCATCCTGCCATGGCGCCATTAGAATTATACTTCCTTGCTCCTCTTCACATATGTCTCGCTTCCCCCCTCCCTGATAAAACTGCAAAATAAAAGAGGGTGGTGCGTTGCAATCGGGGGATTTTTTCATCTACCCCGGGCACAACGTGCTCTCTCACCTTGAGAAACTATGGTGTCTGTGTCAATTATTGATTCTAGTACTTAAGTACTCACCCTCGCGAGGGTCCCTCTAAATTTCACCCCTGCGGGGGCTCTACGGGCTGATCAGAGAACCTAAGGACAACGAGCAAACCGTGACAACGCGACAACTGGAAGTTATGACATTACTGAAAAGTGTAACTTATGAACAGTCCTTGCACTTGTGACTGGTGCAGCATCCTAATAGTCACACGATCAAAATTTGGCTACTCAGCAACTGGCATGTATTCATGGCAATGGCAGTATCCCAGGATCACCATTTGCGACTTTCCAAAAGGGAGAGGGGGCTTCTGACATGCAAAGGTTGTAAAATTGGATGTGGCTCATTTAATGATCACATTAAATGTGATTGAGGTTTCAGTCCCAACAGTGGTCATAAGTTGAGGAGTATTTGTAATGTGCACTGACAAAGTGTGTGCTTTCCCTTGGTTCTGTGTGCTATGACGAGCCCAAGTGGTGGATTGTAGACATGCCCCTGAGTCATGTGACTGGGAGGGAGGGAGGGAGGCTTAGAATGGAGCAAATAGCAGCACTGTGAGCTGCAACCCAGATGCTTCTCCCATAGGGACAGAGATAATGAAAAAGGGGCCGTTTGGGGGGAAATACGATTCTCTGCAATCTCAAATCAGACTCCAGCCATCTTTTTTTGTTATCTCACCATTCAACTTGTTCTGTTCAGGATTTTGAAAGACCCATCTTTTCCAGCAAGCCGGTCTGACCTAGTATCATTGGAATGGTTTTAACTTTTGTAATTTTTTACCCTGTTTTAGTGTTTTATTACAGTTTTAATTTTCCAGCCACTAATTTAATTCATTTTAATCTATTTTTAATTTTATATTTGTAATTGTATCGTTTTTAGCTCGGCTGTGCACCGCCCCGAATCCCAATTTGGGAGAGGGGGCAGTATATAAATAAATAAATAAATAAATAAATAAATAAATAAATAAATAAATAAATAAATAAATAAATCCCAGAGACAAGAGATGGAATACACATCTAACTTTGTTCACATATTTTCTCTCCAGAATTCCATTGGGTTAGTAAGAAGAGGAGAGACCTGAAGGTCCTTATATTTCTATAGCAAAAGGACAATTGCTCAGGAATTTCAGAACAGTTTTGTCTAGTAATACTAGGCTAGGAGACTGTGAACTCTACTCTCTCTTTAGCCATGACAGCCAGCTGGTGACTTGGGGGCTAATCATCAGGAGATTATGAATCCTAGTTCCACCTTGACACCTAGTTTACCTCACAGGTTTGTGGTGAGGAAAGTAGGAAGAAAGTGTGTTGGATAAGTTTATCCCCTTGTAAAAATAATAAAGGCAGGACATAAATACATAAATGAATAAATTAGGAACCTAAGGATGCTCCTTGTCCATTTAATACATTTGCATTCCACCGCTGGTAACAAATCTAGGCAGCAATTTAAAAATATTAAGCAACAATAACCTTTGGGAATAAAAAAAATGGGAATTAAAATCAAGGATGTAGATGTAGCAAAGTACCAAAGCCACCCATTGATTTTGGAGCAAAGCATGCAAGCAAACAAATAAAGAACAATCTAAAGAATAAAATAAAACAAATAGCAAGACAGCACTTTCAGCACTTTCTAATACATTATGCCTGCACCCATAATGCAACGTCCCCTGCCTCCTGTGCATGCACATGCAACCCCCCTGCGCTCTCCCATGCTCCTCCACCCCTGTGCATGTGCATGTGACCCCCGGTGCTCCCCCACCACCTGTGCATGCGTGTGCATCTCCTGCATGCGCCCCTCTCCCATGCATGTGTGACAGATTCCTGACAATCAGCTGGCTGGTGAGAGGTGCTCGTGCGCATGCGCAGTGGAACTAAGCTGGGGTGACGGCTCATGTGCCGGCAGAGATGGCTCTGCCTGCCATTTCCAGCACAAGTGCCATAGACTCGCCATCACAGCCCTAGTATGATGCCCTGCAGTTCTCATAACTCTTACCCTTTGGTCCCAGCACATATAGAAAGTATCAGTAGGTGGACATGACCTTCTTCATTGCTAACATCTTCCTTTGACCAACTCATCTGTACCTTTTGAGTTACTCCTGGTCCAGACTCTGTTGACAGTCTATATTGAGCCCTTCCTTCAGACCGTGGAACCTTCTCCATCTCTGTTTCTGCACTTTTGTGTAAAATACAGCACTACAGGAATATGGTATCAGTGGTTCAAGCAACAAATCTATTTAAAACAATCTCTTGAGTAACTCTTGGGACAATTCCAAGCAGATGTACACAGCAACTGCTAATCCTGTTTACATCTTTTTCCTTTGGTTTTGGCTTGCCAATTTTGGTCTTTTTCAAACTGGAAATTACAAGGTGCTTCAAGGCCACCTGTTAGCTTTGCAGAAACAGAGGTGCCAGCTTTGTTGAGAGAAGAGAAATGGTGCTCCAATGAGCCAGTAAGTCATTTCCTTTACTGTCAAAAGGGAAGTGTGTGTGCAAGGAAGCCATTTTGAAGGAATGATTTGACAGCTGGAATGGTGCCTGCTCCTTTACTCATGTGGTGACCATCTGTTCTTGCCTCTTTCCACCAATCAGTTTTTTTTTTAAATGCAGCTCTCCAAAACAAGTCTGTTGCATTGCTTGTGTGGGAGACTCAATGTTTTTTTTTAAATCTTTTTTTGGACATGTATGGAATTGAGCTATACATCTTTTTTATGTAAAGTACCATCAATGGTCCACATTTTTTCCCTCCAAACCAACTTTGCAAATCATTTTTCTGATTGGATATCTAGTGAGAACATTTTTAAAAAATTCTTCTTTATGAAAAGATTTTCTCATAAACAGAGGAGGAAGTACACTTTCAAGTTATTAATGGGTAAGTGCTGGCATCAAAAAGTGGTGCAAGATTAACTAGATCCCAATCCTGCTGTGGACCTTTCCACAGCCTACATCACATGCAGACTTATTTACTAATTTAACAGTAGAAAACCTTTCAATTTCAAGATCCTTAATTGCAGTCCAAAGTGAACTGAGTATCTGGCAAATTTACTGTTTCGTTGACGGTGCATGTCATGAAACTACAAAAGCTAATTTTGCTCTCCAAAGAATTCATGCAAGAGACAAGAGATGGGATAGATCAAGCAAGGGTCATGTCAGGGCAGAGAACACACAGAATCAGAATTGGGATTCTTTTATGCTTTTAGGTATATCTATTTTTGAGTTTAGATATCTTTTGAAGGTATTCAACACAGCATACTCTCATGCAGTTGCATGGGTAACTATGAAGAGACATCAGTTTTGAGGAGAGGACTACTACTATTTGAGATAAAACATAACTGAATATTAAATATGAGAAGGTAAAAAATGTGTGATGCCTATTCTCTTCAGCCACTGCCTATATTTTCCCCCCAAGCAGCATCAGGAAAAAAGATAACCTCTTTACCTGATTCTAATCTAGCCTCTCCTGAAAATATTATGAATCCTAGTCACATTATTCCAAGAGCTTTAAGACCTTTAAAATTGTGCCATGTATCAAATATGAGAAGCTACAAAGCCCTGCTGGATCAGACTAAGGAAACTTCCTTGTTCACTTGTTGTTTGATTCACATATTGGGAACATTCACATGGTAGACACAATAACTTTTGAAGAAGAAATGTCCTTCTACGCTTGTCTTCTCCAATTTTCAAACCCAGCTGTTAACATGGCTATGCTGATTGAGGGTTAATAGAAGTGATGTTATGTCTGACCCATCAGAAAAGCTTAAAATGATGGAGATTCTCCTTTAAAAAAATGTAATAGCCATTATCCAGCAATTTCTACTATAAACTCTTTTCTCCTAAGCCACATAGTGTGCTTCGCATATATTGAAAATATGTGCCCTTCATGTGTTTCATAATCCTATAGTGAAATAATTTGTAAGACTGCCTGGCAGGAATTTTTAATTAATTAAAATATGGACGTCAGTTGTTTGTTTTCTCTTGAATGTGTCACTGGAAAGTTGAGATTTATTTACTGTATCTGGTATGAAATCTAACAGAGATCAGGAAAAGACATAAGTTATTGAAGGTGTTCCCAGAAGTTATCACAAATGGACCTAGGCCTACTCCGAAGCAAACTTTCCTTGAAATCCAGATTGTTTTAATGCAAACTTATTGAGTGATGCTACTTAAAGAGATGAGAATAAATCAACCCATATGCCCCCATCTTGGTAACTGCTTCTTTTGCTGCTAAGTTTTCTTACCTGAGCAATGAGGTAGAGAGCCACTCCAACGCCCATCAAGCTGACATGTGCGGGTGGAATTACCAATCAAATTCCTGCCTTCCTGGCATTTGTAGCGCACCACTGCCCCTACGGTATGGACATCACCCAAGATCTGGGCATAAGGTGGGGATCCAGGATGGCCACAGGAGACCACTGAAACAAAGGAGCACCAAGTTTTCAATTCAGCCTGAACTAAAGTTGTATTACGTTCATCCATCCATCCATGCGGTCTCTCTCCCTTTCTCTCTGTCCACTTTCTTTATTGCCTTTATTGCTTGTGGTCTTTGAGTGATGTGTCAAAGGCCACATTTTAATAAGAGGGAAGGGGGATGCATGACAAAGAAGCAGGTGAGATAGAAATGCAATTTAATTCCATGCTACTGATTAATTAAACCAATTATTCCTTTTTAATTGTTTAGTATACTGTGTGTTCTAGTAAAAATTATACTTTGAAGGCAATTTGCAAAGTTTCGGGCGTATGTATGTATGTTTTAATGGAGGATACAGAGATCCTTACCTTATCATTTTAGTATATTCAAGAGGAAAAAGAACACTTGTAACAGGCAAAAGCCATTTGGAAACAGAGCCAAGAATTCTTTTCTTGCCCAATAGGATCCTTCCAATTTAGTTTAATTTGTTTTAAACTGCAACAAATCTGTGCAATTTCCACATGAGATTTCACATTGTAACCACATGAATGCTGAATTTATTTATACACACAGATGGAGCTGTGCTAGTTGCATTCCTGGTATTTGAGTATCTTGTGGATCAAAAGTATATTTTGGTGGGTCTTGCTGACAAGTGATTGAATCCACACGTTGCACCAAGTCATGCTTTGTTTAACCACAGTTAGAGTTAGTGGGCAAGCTATAATGTCCATATTTTAAAGAAAGATGATATAGCAGACGTGGGGACAAAGTTTTATGGTCAAAAGGTAGATCTCAATGAAGAGTGAGACCTGCAGTTGACAGTGAAAAATGAATACTGACCATTGCATACATGTGACCAAGATTTGGCAGGCTGATTCTTTAGGTTTGCAAATAAAACTTGTTCTCTTCTAGCAAGAAGACCAATGATTAATAACAGGGAAATTTATTAGGGTTGTGTGCAGGGGTGGGATCCAAATTTTTTAACAACTGGTTCTGTGGGCGTCGCTTAGTTGGTGATCATGTTATTGGCTGGGCATGGCCAACTCAATATCACTCACATCGAGGCGTGCATCTCCTCGCCTGGCGTCTCATGATTGTGGGGATGCTGCAACAGTCGTAAGTGTGAAAAATAGTCATAAGTCACTTTTTTCAGTGCCATTGTAACTTTGAATGGTCACTCCAGACAAGCAAAGTACCAGCAAAAGAGGGAAAGAAAACTCCAGAGAGGTTCCTGAGACAGGAAGTCTAGTCCTGCCAAGAATGTAATAAGAGTTAACGGAGAGATAGTTTATGTAAGCAACACCAGAATGTTTCCTTCCTGCCTTCCTTACAGGATTAGGCCAGTAATTTCTTCTAACAATCGGTTCTATGAACTGCTTAGAATGTTAACAACTGGTTCTAGCAAATAAGTGTGAACTGGTAGAATCCCACCCTGGTTGTGTGCTACTTTGGGTTTGATTCCGAAAAATTGCTTTAGAATGTGTGGGAGTGTGATCTGTCTGCAATACTTTCAATTTGCTACATCAGGGATGTCCAACCTTGGCAACTTTAAGACTTATGGACTTCAACTTCCAGAATTCCCCAGCCAATTCTGGGAGTTGAAGTCCACAGGTCTTGAGGCCACACCCCTGTGCCATAGATTAGTTGGCTCCCCTCCACAACTGCCCTGTGAACCTGCTTAAAGAGGCAACTTCTTTGAAGAGTAGCAAACAGCCTTCAGCCAGGTATCTGAACTGAATTATTACTCTATTAAATCTTAGTCTTCATGATGTTTAAAAAAATCTGAGCAGGAAGTGTGAAATATATATTTAGTAAAAAAAGAAAGGCCTGCTGTACATGAAAAGCATTTGCAAAACAACATGCTTTTTGCGTTTTAATATTCTATGAGTGAGATCCAAGTTAAGTCTGTGAGAAGACTTTGAAAGAGGTGGTCTGAAAAGAAATACCTAAGAACTCAAATTTAAGAACAGATACCCCACGATACCCAAAATGGAGAAATAACATCTATTGTATTCCTCTTCACAGTGATATTGTCACACATGAAATGCCTTTAACAATATGCAATTGTCAGCCACTTCCATTCATCCCTTCTCCCCAAGCCAATTAGACAGAAATGGGAATTGCCTGTTCACTGCTCTTCTTGAATAATATGAGGCCAACTGCTGAAACTGTCTTGTGGGCTATAGGCAGAATCCTCTTATGAAATTGTGACCTCAAGCAATGGATGTCTTCAGTTTTATACCATCAAACATGAGGAATTGATACAAAGAATACAACGTGTAGAATCATTCTGGGAGACCTCAACTCATTTCTAAACTGTACCATGGCAGCTTGAAAGAAAAGTGGGTTTTAGCATTGTTGCAATGATGACAAAGCAGCCAAGAGATCTCCATCAATGTCATGTCTTAGCAGAAGTACCCTGTGCAAAATTTAGCTCCAAAGTCTAGTAATGAAAGACTTAGGCCATTCTCATGCATCCGGAAGATCATATAACAATAATGCTAGAACAGAAGCTTCCTTCGTAATGGGGAAAAATGAGAAAATGGAAGGCAAACTTTGACATGGCACAGTATTTAAATGAGTGAGAAGTTTGTTCTTGAAGAGTGAACTGGTCTCTCCACAAGGACATTGTCAGGAATATGAGTTTTAGTGGGGTAGCATATTCTCCATCTGTGTCCTCAACAGTTTGATCAGTTCTAACAGGTTGAAATTACGGCTTGTTGAAAATAGTGTTTCTTCATGATAAGGTATTCATCCCTGAATCCAGGAGATTGCTGCCTGGAGAATTCTGGGAATTGAAGTCCACACATTTTAAAGTTGCCAAGGTTGAGAAAGAAGCATTGCTTTAGAGCTGTGTTTCTTAACCTTTTGCAAGTTTAAGAAGTGTGCATTTCAACTTCCAGAATTTCCCTGCTAGCCTCTGGAAGTTGAAATCCACACAACCTAAACCTGGTGAGGTTGAGAAGCGCTGCTTTAGAGCAAATACCCAACCAATGAGAGGTGCTAGAGAACTTTGGCTATTCTTGAAAGAAGTCGAGTGGGATTGGATCTGGCTGGCTGGGGCATTCTGGGAGTTGAAGTCCATAATCTTAAAAGTTGCCAAAATTGAGAAGCACTGCCCTAATTTAACAATTGCACTAATTTGCTTAACATTCATGGCAAAAAAAAGTTATAAAGTCGGTCATGTCTCACTTAACAACTGTCTTGCTTAGCAATGGAAATTCTGGTCCCAGCTGTGGTTGTACATACCATAGATGACTAACTATACTTCCTTGTTCTCCTGGAACTCTTCATCTGGGGACAAGACAAAGCTTCCTACTTTGTTCCAAGCACTTATTTTATGCAGTATTTCCTTTCTAAAACTTACTTTTCACTGATTTTCTCTCATACCACTCAACCGAAACTTCCAAACTCACTTCCATATATTGTGTAAGATATATGTTTGGACAAAAGCTGGCCTAGGGGTCTAAACCAGGAATAAGTAAAAAAAATGTGGTGATGGAAGTCTCCACCACATAAATAGAGTTCTCCCCCCAATTTTTTACACATGTCCCCCTTACGATGCATGAAAAGAAGGCCAGGTCTTTGATTATAGTCATCACCATCATTTTCATTTTTTTTACTCATCTCTAGAGACTTCCTGTGGTGGGGTCTAAATTGTTTTCATGGTCTTTTTTTGCAGGAGATCTGTTGAGCTCTCTAATCCTTTTTGATGCAGTATTCCTTCCATGGGGGAATACTGGAAAGAGAAAGTAGAAGTGGACATCACCAGTACTTTCAGATCTTTTGAACTCTGCTGACTGTCTGGTGGGTTATTTACTCATTCCAAATGCTCAAAAAGCCATGCCTGTCTGTCAAAATGCCACAACTTGGTTAACAATGAAGTCCAGGAGATTATTTAGATCTCAGATAGTTGGCATTCAATAATTCAGTCACCTCTGATTCTTTGGGCTTCAGTGGCATTATTTTAGCAGGACTGTCTGCCAATAACAGCTCCTTTGTGTCTTGTAAGATCATGGATGTGTCATCAGTGATATTGTCAACCTGTCTTCTCCTGTCGTTTTTTATTATTATCTTCTATTTTTATAAAGCTTTGTGTTCCTGCATGCTGCAAAACACTTCTTTCAAACACGTTGCACAAGACTCTACATTTAGCTAATTGAAATATTCCAATTAAACCATTGTTTTTCTCAAAATGTCCTGCTTTTTTATGTCCATGCTGAAGTGATGTCCACTTGAGATAAATTCTTAGGATAGTGTCAGTGCCTAAGATGGCAACTATTTAAGCTTACTTAAATAGTAACAGCAGTTTTGTTACCCTAATTACAGCAAAATGGGCTTCATGTATCAATTTTCCATGGTGGCAAGATGAAATGCCAACAAGACAGGGAAACAGACTGTGTTGAAGAAATTAAATTAAAAAGACATTTGCTCCTTTAATTGCTTTAAGAGAAGGAAAGAGAGACGGAGCACTTAAACTAAACTACCTCGTATTTTAAGTGTGAAAATCTGGACCTTCCACATCTTGATAAATATAAGGCTGGTGTCTTCCCTTGAGCTGTAACATTTCTCTGGAAGTCATTAGTCATATTAATTAGCAGACTGATGATGTGACCAATATCTACCCTTGGAGAAACTCTTCTATTTAGGCCGATATTCTGTCCTGAATTATTCCCTAAACCTCCTAAGGATGCTTGAAGAATTCAGTCTTTGCTAATTGTGTTAAGGGCTGACTTGAGACAGACCGTTTGATGAATATATACACTGGATTTTAGTTCCACTGATTTTTTTTTTTTAATGTAAGTGCAGATGAATGTACTCATTTAAAAGGGACAGAATTTTGGATTAAAGACATTGGAAAGAGATAAAGATGAGAAATACAGAAAGGCATTTTACTCTTAATTCATTTTTTTGGGGGGGGTCAATAGCTGCAGGGGTTTAATGCATATACTGGCCCCATTGATTAATTTTAGAGGTGGCATTCATCTCTGATCTTCTCTTCCTTGCTTTTCCACATATGTATAACCATAGTTGATTTCTGTTTTAGCTGACACAAGAAGGGGATTAGGGAGCTCTGATCCCTCTTCTCCAAATATTTCATTCACTGCATCAAAATAATCTTGTGTGGCTTTCTTTGGGAATTCAAATATGTATATATGAGGTGTTTCCAAACTTTATATCCACGACCACCATCCAGTGAAGGGAGGGAGGATTGATAGATTGTGAATGAGTCATTCATTAAGATCAAGTGGGGGTCTTAAAAATGGGTCCCCGGAGACGTCAAAAACATTTTCTGAACTCTTTGAAAGTAAAGCAAGTTGGAATGTTGATGAACTGTAAGTCCCAGAATTTCTCATCAACCTGGCTTCCTGGGAGTGGTTTCAACAAGGTTGGAAGCGGCCCACATGGGCATGCCTGCCCTCCAGGATGATGAGGTTCCCAACCACAAAGAGAGGAGATTGAATTCAGCCTAATAGGAGAGAGAACAAGAGAACCAGAGGCCACTAATTGCCTATCTTCTCCCTTGTTTATTATCTCTAATGGCTAATGGCTCCTATTTCTCTCTTTCAGAGAGAATTCTAATGATGCTGATAGGGGCCAAGTGACCAGCTAAAGCTGTAATATGATGGAAGCAATCTCTCTCTCTCTCTCTCTCCCTCACTCACTCCTTCCCTTCCTCACTCTTTCTCTTAAAATAGGGAAAAAAGATTCCTGCTAAAAAGGGGGAGTCAGGCAGGCTTTGGGCAGAGATAAGCAAATCAACAACAAAGGAGAATACCAGAAAACCAAAATGATCATTTTGTGATGGTTTCTGTTGAAAAGGTCTCTCTCTCAATTTTTATGTCTCCTTTCTCATTCTTACAATATTATGTGTGAGGTTTTTTTTAATGTCACTCTAAAGGGGATATTTTATTTTATTCATTTATTTTGAATGACCCCTGTTTCCCTACAACCGTGCAAAACTTATTATTTTAATCTTGAACCACTATTTTTCCATGGTAGGCTACCCCAAAGATGAATATGTCTATTCTGAATACAGTGGCTAGTTTGCATGATTCCCCCAAATGCCTCAAATACACACAAATTTGAAAAGCTCAGAGTTCAATGGATCATGTGTTATCATGTTGAGAACAGAGAAATCTAATCAAATAAATTAGTAAAGTACAATAGAATAAAATTTGGGAAAACAAAAAAATAAAACAAAAACAAAAACCAACTCCCACCCCCCCACCCCGACAACAGTAGGTCACACTAGCCATTTGATGGGTTCCATCCCTTTCTGGGTTCCCCAGGCCTGCTGGCAAAACCAGGTCTTCAGTGCCTTTTGGAATAGTATTAACAAGGGGGCTATTCTAATCTCTGGGGGAATGATGTTCCAGAGAGATGGAGCCACCACAGAGAAGGCTCTTCTTCTAGGTCCCACCAGGTGTATCTCCCTCAGAGGTGGGACCCGCAGCATTCCCTGCCTCCTCACTCTAATGGGTCGGGTAGATGTCACTGGCAAGAGACGTTTCCTTAGATAACCCAGACCCAAGCCATGAAGGTCTTTAAAGGTGACAACCAGCACCTTGAATTGCACCTGGAAGCAAATTGGCAGCCAATGCAGCTCCTGCAGGAAAGGTGATACATGTGCACACTGGGGTCTGCATAAAACCATGTGGGCCACTGCATTTTGCACCAACTGGAGCTTCCACATGCTCTTCAAGGGCAGCCCCATGTAGAGCGCGTTGCAATAATCAAGACAGGAAGTGACCAGGGCATGAGTGACTGTGAGTAGGGACCGCTGATTCAAGAAAGGGTGTAACTGGTGCACAACCCGCAGTTGCGCAAAAGCCCTCCTGGCCACGACCGCCACCTGCTCTTCAAACAGGAGTCGTGAGTCTAGGAGAATCCCCAGATTACGCACAGGGTCTGTTTGGGGTAGTGTCACCCCATCCAAGACCAAAGGTGGTAATTCTCCCTGAGCCAATGAACCCCAGACCCAGACCCACTCGGTCTTGCATGGGTTTAGTTTCAACCCGTTGCTCCCCATCCATCCCCTAACAGCCTCCAGGCATTGCGAGAGGGAGGACACAGCAACACTTAATTCACCACGGACCGAGACATACAGCTGAGTATCATCAGCATATTGGTGATACCTCAGTCCATGATGATGGATGATCTCACCCAGTGGTTTCATATAAATGTTGAACAGGAACAGAGAGAGTACCAAGCCCTGCGGAACCCCGTAAAGCAGTAGACGAGGGTTGGATCTTTCCCCTTCTATCAATACTGACTGAGAGCAGCCACAGAGGAAGGAAGTGAACCAAGACAGCACAAGGCCTCCCACTCCCATTCCCTGAAGCCGTCCCAGGAGAATCCCATGGTCAATGGTATCAAAGGCCGCTGAGAGGTCAAGTAGAGCAAGGATGGATGCACTACCCCCATCCCGCTCCCACCAGAGATCATCTAAAAGTGCAACCAATGCTGTTTCTGTACCAAATTCAGGTCTGAATCCTGACTGGTTGGGGTCGAGATAATCCTTTTCATTCAGAAACCTCTAGAGCTGCTGCACGACCACCTTCTCAACAACCTTCCCCAAAAAGGGAAGATTGGAGGCAGGTCAGAAATTATCCAACCGGGTGGAGTCCAGCGATGGCTTCTTAAGAAAAGGGTGGACCACAGCCTCCTTAAAGTACCGGGGCACAATCCCCTCCTATAGAGAAGCATTAATTACCGCCAGAGTCCACCCACCTATCACCTCCTGGGAAGCTTTCACAAGCCAGGAGGGACATGAGTCTAAAATACAGGTGCTCACGTGCATACTCCCTAGGATCCTATCCACTTCCTCAGGAGCAACAGGGTCAAACTATTCCCAGATAACAGGGCAAGAACCTGCCTCAGAAGCTTCCACCGGATCAGCAACCACGCCGGCATCTAACTGGGAACGAAGTTGAGCTATTTTGTCTTTCAGATAATCCGCAAATTCCTCAGCGTGCCCCTTCAGGTGGACCTCAATCTCCTCCTTCCCTAAAATGAGATGGCTCACTTTAAAGAGGGTTGCTGGGCGATTATCTGCAGGTGCAATTAGTGTGGAGAAGTATTTACACTTTGCCTCATGAATCGCCACAAGGTAGGCCTTAGTAGCAGCTCTTACCCATGTTCGATTGAGTTCATTCCTGTCTTCCGCCAGTAGCGTGCTAGACGTCTCCTCATGCATTTCATCCCTCTCAGTTCCTTTGTATACCAAGGGGCACAGAGAGGTCTACAGGTGAGGAGAGGTCGCAAGGGTGCAATCCTATCCAGAGCCTCAGTCACCTTCTTATTCCAAACAGTGACTAAGAGCTTGGCTGGACTGCATAATAGATTTGCAGTTATAGCCCCCAGCTTCTTCTGGAACCTATCTGGGTCCATTACTCGATGGGGGCATTACCACCTCCATAAATAAACTTGTGTTAAAGCAGAAAGTAGGAGACTTTGAATTCAGGTCCCACCTTAGCCATGAAAGCCATCTGGGTGACTTTAGGCCAGTCATTCTCTCTCAGCCCAACTGACTTCGCCTGGTTGTTGTTGTGGGGAAAATAGGAGAGGAAGATGTGTTGGATATTTTTGCTGCCTTGAGTTATTTGTAAAAATAATAAAGTTGAAATAAAAATAAACATGTAATTTGGGTTACATAAGCTGAGAAGTTTCTCTTTCCCCTTGTTCATGGGGCCAAGAAGATGGGCAGGGGGAAGCCATTGCAAACTCAAAACAGTCTGTAAAGGAAACATTCTCTTTCTGAACTGAATGGAAATCAAAGCAAAAGGAAAGCAAGGAACTTACAATGACAGACAGGGAGTGGGCGGTCCCAAATGCCATCGCCCTGGCAGGTGAGCACATGGGTGCCCAGTAAATAATATCCATGGTTGCATTGATAAGAGACGGTTGTTCCAAAACTGTATCTGTGAGGTCCATTTGGTTGCACTTGACGAACACAGTTTTCCAGGTGTCCAGGATCAGTACAATTTACAACTGCAAGCAAATCACAGAAGATAAAAAGAATATTATCAGCAAAAAAATGAAAAAGTGTTACAAAGAAGGAAAACAATCTCACTTTTTCCCTTCCAGTTTTGAAAATAACATGGGAGGAGAGTAGATCAAACCAGGAGTATCTATGGGTATAAGCAAAAATATACTGGCTGCAAACTGAAGGCACAACTGAACTGCCACATCTTTTTCACATGTATAATCCATGTGACACACATCAAAAGAGGGTAGGGCTCTGATTATGTAGTTGTAGCAGCCATCCTGACTTTTTAAATCCTTCCCACCTATGCCACTGGATCAAATCCTAGTGTGAAAATATTTTACCGTTTGGTTCTCCTCTGTGATAGAATGTAGTCTGGATTTCTAGGAGGAGCTAAATATGATAAAGTTTATGCAGAAGGAAGTTTGTGTGGGAGAAAGAAAATTAAGACAGCTCCTCCTTAGAAGTTCTCAGAGTATATCCTTAATGGTGCAAGCAGTAGCTTTAGTTTGACAAATTTCTATCTAATGGTGAGGAAACTACTTGGTAGGACCTCAGTATGTCTTCCTTGATTTTCAGAATTTAACATTCTGAAAAGGGAGAGGGAGAATGAGAGGGGAGGGGGAAAGAAAGGGGAAGAGGGAGGGAGGGAGGGAGGGAGAGAGAGAGAGAGAGAGGTAGACAGAGAAATAGAGATTTTGCTAAAATGAATGACTCAAGTCAAACCCAGAAGAACCTGGAAATCAAAATCCAGTTGAAATCTTTAAGCAAAAATACAATTGTGTCTCATCTAGTTGGGTGTTTGGTCCAGGGCCTTCAATTGCCCATTGTAACTACAACTGTATTTATGTATTGCTGTCATGCATATACTCTGAAATTGTGAAATTCATTTGGCCCTTCCAATTTATTTAATGTTGAGGTTTAAATATTTATTGTAATATGGTGCTCAGAATGCACTAGGTATTCTTGGCAAAAAATATGCTCCATTTGAGTGGGAGATCCATCTCTTCCTTTGCTCTTCTGTTTTTTGCACATTTCCCCCTTGTTTTCATTTGTTCATAGAAAAAGTGCTATAAGGAGAAGGCTCTGTTTCTTTTTATGTAAAAGGTAAAAGTAAAGAAATCCCTGTGGATTTTATTCAAGTCATTACATAGGGGACAGTGCTCATCTCCATTTCAAGGCCATTGAGCCAATGTTGTGCAAAGACATTTCCATGGTCATAGAGTGCTGTTACTTTCTTATCTACTCACACTTGCATGTTTTTGTACTGCTGGTTGGCAAGGAATTGAGGCAATGACGGGAGCACACCCCATCATGTGGCGCTTGGATCTCGAATTTGGGCTTCTAGCTTTCCTGCTGACAAGCCCAACATCTTAACTGCTGAGCCACTGCACTGTCCTTTTCATGTAGCAGAATATGAAGTAGTGGGTATTGCGAAGAATGGAGTCCTTGGTGTCTCTTGAGTTCAACCCAGAGCTATATATATTCTCTTCTACTTTACTGAAAAGAGGTGGTTGTTTAACTAGAACTCACTGAAGAAGCAAAACTAAACAACACTCTTAAGTGCTTTATGCCTTCCACTACACTCATTTAAATAATGATTGAAACATTATAATTATGTATTTTGGACACACTTATTTTTATGATTTTACAGTTTTTGCCATTTTAATGGGATTGTGAGCTGCCCAGAATTGTGATTTAAGATGGGTAACCATGCAAATCTTTTAAATGAAATAAATAATGTTATAGTCTGCTTTTAGTTTTAATCACCACCAAGCCATTAGGCATGGGACTTTCCTTTTTATCTATGCTTTCCACATGACACTGAAGCTGAATTGTGCTGAGCTAAAGACCCCTCTTTCTTTCAAGAATCTGCTGGGACACCTTGAAAAGAAACACAGCCAGGTTGTGCTGACGGTTGTTCTATCAGAAGAGATGCTGCTCTGGGTGGTAGAACAGATTTAGATTGCAGAAATAAAGAGGGGAGGAGAAGGAGGGGGATAGAGAAACACAACTTACTGCGACAGATGGGCAAGGGTTTATTCCACTGGCCGTTAGCCAAGCATTGGGACTTGGAAGTTCCTTCAAGGCGATATCCAATGTTGCATGTAAACTTGGCCACATCATTGAGATTGAACTGAGAGCCTTGGGTCAAGCCATTTGTTGGATTGCCTGGGTGACCACAGGTGATGGCTGCAGAGAGAATGCAAGATATTACATCCCTGCCTTATTCCCTGGCTCAAGGACACACAAATGCCAACTACAATAGAATGAAGGGAGATTTCTCCCAGGGTTGCCCATCTTCTAGCAGTATCTGATTTCTTTTCAAGCCACCCTATGAAAACCACCCCCTTCCCCTTTCTAGGTTGACCCTTAACTAAGTTTAGCAGCAGATTTTTAAAGGTTGGCAAAGGAGTCGCAAATATGTTTTTTTCAAAAGGCAGCTAGGGTTTTTTTCTTTGAAAACATTTCACTTCTCATCCAAGAAGTTTCTTTGGTTTTCAAAGAAAAAAAACAAGAAAGCTCAGTTGCCTTTTGGAAAATGGCAAATATGATCTGGATGATTGAGAATCCCCACAGACAATTGGAAAAGGAGGGTATTTGAAGGGAGACCTGTATTTTAGCCACAGAGTTTTTTCAGACTTTTCTGGCCTTTACCAGTCCCTCTCCATTTCTGTCAGACATTGTTATTCAGATATTTTCTAAGAAACATGGTGCTTTCCACAGTGTAGGTAACAACCAACAGACAAATCCAAATAACTGCTTTCAACTCTTGTCTGTCAAGAAGAGCTTGACCACTGCTGCCTTAAATAAAAGCAGAACAATTATGGAAAAATAAAACCAAATAGTACTAATAGTAATAGGTGCCTTGGGTGCAATTCCAAAACATTAAGAGCACCAAAATCACCACCAGTCAATTACAAAAGGCAGCTTTATTTGGTACATACCTCTAAGACCATCAAGCATCCACGTCTGCTATCCCAGGTCTTTGGGAAGGACTTGATAGGTGGCTAAAAATGCCAATCCAATACAAAGCTTTTGCTGACTGTGCAGTAATAATAATGCCATTTATTATTATTATCATCATCATTATTATCATTATTATCATTATCATTATTATGGTCTGTTGCACAGTCAGCCAGTCCTTTCCAAGAACATGAGATAGGCAGATGTGGTTGTTTGATGGTCTTTCAGATTTTATCACATGACGATTATATTATTATTATATTATCAATTAATAATAATAGAAATATGGTTAAGGTTCATCCATACAAGTATCACAGGAAGCCTAACCTCCTCTGAAGCTATGAAAATTTGTGCAAATTATCTTAATTTGGCGAAGGCTAATGATACCATCCTCAAACATTTAGCTCAATGTTTTAATGCAGTTGCATATCAAGGTGTTAAGGTAGATAGTAACATATACTGTAGCTCTCCTTCACTAATTTAAAAAAAAACCACAGTTGAACATGATAGGTCATAGGAATTTTTTTCAAATCCCAGAAAAGATATTAAACCACTTATATATCATTCCCAAGAAAACTACAGTATATGAATGGCTTCGTATAGTCATCATAAGCTGCACTTAACCTGAAGCAAGAATTTCTCTTTTCAACACTTAATAGAAATGACTGTCATAGAAAATCTCCTCTACATTTCCCCCATGGATCCAACTTAGCCAAGCTTATCAACTCACATGTGTAATGTTAAAACCCTCAGAGCTATACACTCATTGAAACAGAATGCGGTCTCCTAAAGAGTGTATGGGGAAATAAAACAAAGGGGATGCTACAATATGTCCCTTAAAATAGTGAAATAGCACACTGTAACTTAAAATGCTGTAGGTCACAAGGAAATGTTGCAAATTAAACAGCTTTTTAATTCTTTAATTCCTACAGGTTCATATATTATAAAACATGCTGGAAAGAGGGATTTTTCCAGAATCCAACATGACTATTATGGCTTGAGGTATTTGAGTGTTATATCACACTATTGCGTGAGAACAACACTCTTGCTCTAACCCATTCTCATCTCTGAGACCTCAATTTTTCCTCAAGGATGCTTATAATGGGCCTTTTTAGTTGTCTTGTGGGAAGTATACAGAATGGAACATCGAGCAGGTTAGATACTTTGCTATTGACATTGTGAAACTAAGAAGAAGGGGTTGAAATAAACCAGAAAGAATTAAGATCATATTGGATGATAAAACAAGTTTTCAAATTTGAACAGTAGAATTAATCACCTGCCAAGGGGAGAGGGAGGAGGCCCTGAAAAGATTTATTTCATATCAGAAAGTGAACAAGAAAGAAAAATGATGGCTCAAACAGCAATATTAACAGAAATATTTTTGAATAATGAGGATATATGGCAGCAACTGACGCTTGCGCTTATATTGCACCTGTCTAGCCCAACCATAGAACTTTCTTGTTCCTCATAAATATAACAGATATTTCTGACTATCAGAAGATTTGGGAATTATTGCCTCTGTGGTAGGTCATATGGGGAAAGGATCTCAGAGAGGATCTTGCTCTTGTAAAGACTCAAAGTGGCAATTTGGACTACAGTTTTAGCCACTAGAAGCACAATTGAACATAGAATCATAGAGCTGGAAGCTGGGGTGGGATACGACAGGGTTAACTACCGGTTTGGGATTTACGAGGTTCAGTGATTTATGATGTGCTTTCCTGCATGCTGCCAGCGGTCACTTGTAAATCGCCTATAAATCATCATCAGCACGTTGCGTGCAGAGAAGCAGCCTATGAAACAGCCCTCTTTTCCTGCTTTTTTAACTGCAGCTATGCCTCGTTCGGCAGCTAAAGTTGAAAAATCAGGAAATAAAGATCAGATAAAAGCCCGGGCGGGCAGATGGGCAAAAACATCAGCAGACATAGAACCGGTTCTAGGACTGCTGCTCTTCAGAGCTACCAGTTCTACAGAGGTGGACAGAAACAGTAGAAACCCACCCCTGGCTGGAAGTGGACACTGGAGGTCAAAGCAGGAGACCAGGTCAAATGATTGTCCAGTGTATTTTTGAATAGTACCCACAACTCCAAGAGGCAAGGTATTCCATTGATAGTTCTCATTATCAGAAAATTTCTCCTTACTTTTAGGTTGGATCGCTCTTTAATAAGCTTCCACCTACTAGTTTTTATCCTGCCATCTGGTGCTTTGGAAAATAAGTCAATCCCCCTTTCTCTATGATAGCCCCTCAAGTACTGGAAGAGAGTTATCATGTCACCTCACTCCTTCTCTTCAACAGACTAGACATACAGTTACCTAGCTCCCTCAACCCTCATACAATTTAACTCCCAAACCTTATTTCATCTTTGTTGCTCTTTTCTGCACACTTTCCAGGATCTCAGCATATTTTTTGTGTTGCTCATTTAAGGGATCTGAATTTGAACTCATTGCTTTTCTTTTCCTCTTGGAAAAGCTTATATCTATTGTACGTCTCCTAGGTAGAATCAAAAGTTTTCTCTATTCCTTGCAGGCTCTAGCAAAATGCATTAGACATTCACAATGAGAAGAGAAGGTGACTGAGCAACTGCATGGAAGACTAGTCAAACAATGTTAATTACAGGTTTTAAGCAACTTGTTGGTTTTTTTTCCTGTGTGGTCTCATCGCTGTCACATACATGGAAGATTAGCAAACTGATCTTCCCATAGGTAGGCGCTCTGTCAAAATTTTTAGGATTTGTTTTGGCATCTTATATCCATCTTAAAATGCCCTTTAAATACATATGATTAATTTTAGATTCCAAGAGGAAGACCTGTAGTGAAATTATTGAGCATTCTTTAGCAAACAAATTACTACTGGTGAATGCAAAGTAAGAGAAATAACAATAGAAACAGAATCAGATCAAATATGTGCTCAGCTGAGCATACTTTTTCATATGAATGCAACCAAACTGCTCTGGAACAGGAGAAAAAGGGTGTTTTCTTTGAAGCTCAAGGTAGCATAAATCCATGATGACTTGTGAACCTCGACAGATTTGTCCTTATTTATACAAGTTGAATCTCTTGCAGATCCATCCAGGTGAATTGTTAAATGGAACTCTTGCCTCCCACAGTTGCTTTATCACTGAAGCTTTTCAAGAAAAGATAGAATTATTTGTCCAAGATGGTATAAGGACTGTGGACAAATGAAGGTTGGACTGAAAGACCTTCAAGGTCCCTTTCACCTTACGATTCCATGATATTTGTATGATATTTGTCATAGAGGAAAAAGACTTAACAGAAATAAAGTCTGGAATGAGCTCATAATCAAACCAACAGTGGATCTTCCGATAAAATTGAGTGAACCAAAATTGTAGGATAGCTTAATTTTCCTAGGATGCATCTTTGAATATTTCAGAAATCATATTTTTGATCTAGTAAAGTATGCAATCCCTAGAAGCTCTGCTTTTACCACATTTTAACTGGGTGAAATCAGGCTTATAGAAGTGACTGTGAGAGGGATCTAGGCGATCTATTTCATGGAGTTTCTGGTGAATTACATGACTGTTATTATTGGGAATTAATCCCCTCAGAGGCCAGTGGCTATGTTATCTGATTTTCTCAATGGCTCTCCCTCGCAAGCACTGAGTGGATTATTTATCTAGCTTGCAACACTTTTACGAGGTGTGAAAATAATAATAATAATAATAATAATAATAATAATAATAATAATAATAATAATAATAATAATAATAATAATAATAATAAATATTTATTTATATACCGCTCCTCTCCCGAAGGACTTGGAGCGTGCACAGCCATACAATTAAAACAATAAATATGTGAAAAGTTAAAACTAAATTAAACTAAAGGCCCTGGCTGAAAACAATTAAAACCCCTCCCTAAAACCCTAAAATTTAATATAAAAATTAAAACACCCAAATCTAATATCAGCCCAAGCCGGCCTGGTCAAAAAGCCAGGTTTTCAAGGCACGCCTGAAGGTCTCCAGGTCTGTGGCTATATGTAACTCCAGGGGCAACCCATTCCAGAGGGCAGACGCCCCCACAGAGAAGGCCCTATTCCTCGGGGTCACCAGCCGGCACATAGATGCCGATGGGACCCGCAGGAGACCCTCCCTGTGGGAGCACACCAGACGGTGGGAGAAAAATGGCAGAATGCGGTCTTGTAAATATCCTGGTCCGATGCCATGGAGCGCTTTAAAAGTTAACACTAAAATCTTAAAGCACACCCGAGAGGCCACTGGCAACCAATGCAGCTCGCGCAGGAGGGGCGTCACATGAGAGAACCTTGATGCCCCCATAACCACCCGCGCGGCCGCATTCTGTACCAGTTGAAGTCTCCGGATGCTCCCATTCGGGAGCCCCATGTAGAGCAAGGGTCCAATAAACATGTGGTGGCATTCAGCCGCCCCAGCAATCTATCTATACCCTCGGCGGTCACAGGGTCGAACTCATCCCAGATAACTGTCTCAAGACTCGCCACGGTCACCTCCCCCGGGACCTCCCAACTAGAATCCAACCTGGCCCGAATCTGAGCGATTTTATCGTGCAGAAATCATGAAAACTCCTCCGCCCTTCCCTGCAAGAGATCCTCCCGCGCTCCCGGCCCAAGCAGGGAGTGGGTCACTCTAAACAGGGCAGTGGGTCGATTTTCTGCCAATGCAGTAAGGGCGGAGAAGTGAGAACGCTTCGCCGCCTCTATTGCCACTAGGTAGGTCCTAATATAGGACCTAACCTGTGTTCGGTCGGACTTGGCACGACCGGCCATCCAGACGCCATCCAGACATTTTTTCTGGCATTTCATCTCCCTCAGCTCCTCCATAAACCACGGAGCCGAGTGAGATCTCTGCTGGGTCACAGGTTGCCAAGGCACAACTCGGTCCAGAGCCTCGGCAGCCAGCCTATCCCAGGCGGCTACCAAGTCTGTGGCCGAGTTATGAGCCAGATAACTCTTGGCTGAATGCCCAGAAGTTCAATTAAGCCTATTAAGAGCTTTCCCTTGCTGCTTGTCTTTCTGAAGTTATTGAGGGCTCTCTGGATCCTGCAGTCTTAGCTAGGGGTTCTCCCAAGCCCCTGCAAGCCCCCCAGAAGCCCACCCCTGCTAAGGAGGCATCTGGGGAATCAGGATTGGGAAATGGGGCAGCTGTACCTTCACCCTTTGTTTTTTTTTTTCTTCCTGAGCTCTCTATCAAAGTTGTGAGTCCCTGTGTAATTAAAATGGCAACATACTTACGCACACAAACAGGAGTCTTCCCGGACCAGTGGTGATCTTGCTGGCAGATGCGGACTGACATGCCAATGAGCCGGAAGCCAGGGTTGCACTGGTATACCACACTGCCACGATAATTGTAGTTCTCTCCATTGATCTGGCCATTGACTATAGAACCTGGCTCACCACAGTGACCCGCTGGAGGGACAAGTAAACAGGAGGAGGTAGAATTACTGATAGTCCAATATAGAATGAACCCTTCCTGGATACCTGGTTTCCTGTTGTACTTTAGGAAAGTTACTACAGATGTTGCATGGAACTTTGTTATTACATGTGCTGATGGTGGTGTGAAACTTCTATGCACAAAAATTGAAAGACCCTAAGTTAATGCCCACAATGGAAGAACAGGTGGAAAAAGTGATAGAGTTGGTGGAGAAGGCAACATTAATTATCTTAATTAACAAGAAGAACTTAGCCAGTTTTGTTTCCACTTGGAAACCGCTTCTGGACTTTATGCTCAAGATAGAAAAAATTGAAATTTTGATCTTCGGTCCTTAAAAGAACTTGTTCCTACATTGTTTATTTGTGCATCCTCTCTTGGATATAAAGAAGAAGAAGATATAAAAAAGAATCCCCTTCTTTATATGGGTGGTGAATCAACATTGCCAAGAGACTGCTAAAATTATTAGTTTTTTAGGTATTTATAGGGTTTTTTACCCACTGCTAATATTTTTTAAAAGATACGTTCAATTATATCAGGTTTCCAAAGATGGCACCAGGCAACTTCGACAATGAGAGAGAAGTGGAAAAGTCTTTTGTATGTATTAAACAGTTATAAAACTGGGATAAAGGCAGAACAGCAGCAAGAATCCACTACAGTTTTCATTAATTCTGTTTATTAAGGCTATTGAAGACATTTCTCCATTTGGAGCTGATAATAAAGTGTAAAATAAGGTTTAATTTATCCAAAAGCAAAATAAAAGTACTTTTGGTGGCAAGAGGTTTGTCTGATATAGTATTTCATTCTTCAGCAAAAAGAAAAAAGAAATGATGCAAATTAAAAGCAGCTGAATAAAATATACCTTATACATTTATCAACTGACATTGTGGTGGAATAACCCATTGCTTTCATCTGACCTTGCAGTTCTTTTGAAAGATGGATGCAGAAACATCCTCTGAATGGTCCCCTAAGTCTCCTATTTGGGGCTCTGAATGGCCCCCAGCCGATCAGGTTAACAGTCGTCCTGTACTCACCCAGGCATGTCACTTCTAGTCCACTCCAAAGACCATTGGCCATACATTCTCGCACACGAGAGCCCACTAAAGTGTAGCCACTATTGCAGGAGAAAATCGCAGTAGCTCCATAAGAGGTTAAGGTTCCAATCCTGTTTCCATTGGATGGCACAGGCAAGTCTCCACAGGAGATGACTGAAATTAATAGACACACACAAACAAACTTAGTTAATATAGTTAATAAAGCATCTCAGGTATTGTTCTAGAATTGAGTTCGTCCATTCACAGCCATTTGTCTGTGGATAGTGTGAAGAACTAGGTCCCTGGTCTGTGCCTAATAGTCCAGAAAGGCTCTCCAGAACTTTGACATGAATTGGACCCCCCTCCTGTGTCCAAGATGATATATTGGAGAGCTCCATGCAGTCTATAAATGTGGTATAAAAATAATTTGGCAAGTCCTGTTGCTGTTGGTATCTTCTGGCATGGAATGAAATGCATCTGTTTTGAAAACAGATCTGTCACCACCCAAAGGACTGTTTCCTATTCTTTTGGGGAGTTCCACAATAAAGTTCATAGAGATCTCTCTCCAGGGACCTATCAAAGGACAAAGGAGAGTTCACTGTTTCTTCAGATATGGGTGTGTATGTTACAGTAAGTTGCAGATTGTTGAATCATCCTTTATTTAATCAACTCAAGTGGATAGTTTTGTAGAACGTATGATGGAGGATTTCATGGTACTCATTAAAACGCATTTTAGCATCTGTCAAGAAGTAACTTGAAGTTTACAACTCCTAAGCCAAGTTTTGTGGATTCCCAAATCCTCCTGCCTTACAAAATTTGGCAACAAAAGTGAGACTTGAGGTGGCATGATTTTTTAATAAGAAAATAATTTTAGCTATAAAATTGGTGTGCTAGGTTTTATTAAGTGATGCATCACTAAGAACATATTCTGGAACCTTTTCCAACCATGTAATTGTTTAGGAACAAAATTGGTTTCTTATTAAAAAACCTGTATATTTATTTATTAATTTTATTTGTCTGCTACCCATTCCCAAATGTGGAAGGTGAATAATATCATAATAAGGTTAAGCAGTGTTTCTCAACTTCAGCAGCTTTAAGATGTGTGGACTTCAATGCCCAGAATTCCCCAGCTGGCTTGGCGTTGAAGTCCATGCATCTTAAAACTGCTGAGGTTGAGAAATATTGATGTAAAGAGTAATGGCCACAAAAAAAATCCCCATCCTCCAATATGTATGAAACAACACAATCACATGAACCTTCCCCCAAATGCATAGGTTATATGATTGCAGCTTTCAAAGTAATGGGGTCACCAAAATACATTGAAGTATACCTATTACTGCCCAAGTCATAACTGTCAGATCCATGTATCTGTCATTTCTTCAGTGGAAGAAGAAAAGGGAGACTGATAAAATAATCCTTTCTTAATGTAACCTGAATACATTCAATCTTATATCGAATTTGTATAACCCACACATGATACCATACCATGCCATGCCATGCATACACAGGAATTGTTCCTCCAGGAAGGAAGAGATGGTGCAAGAAGGTAGCATAGTTGATAGCATCAAATGCTGCTGAGAGATCATGGAGGACCAGATTTCAGTCTCTCCACAGATCAACCCCAAGCACAGCCAATACAGTTTCCATGCTATATGTATCAGCCCTGGTGTGCCTGGCAGCCCGGGGCTGCCATCTGGTGGGGAACAGAAAAGCAGAGATTGCCTTTTCTGCAGGGACTCAAGAACGGCACAGCAACCAGGACGCTAAACTCATCGGACCGCTGAGCCCATGCCAGACCTGCTACCGTTGATGAAATAAATGCTGAACAACTATTGGCCAGCCACGTGGCTGAACTAAAGGCAGATGCTAGAGAGAATTAGCACGGAGTGTGGCTGGCGATGGAACTCTGCTGGCCTCCCTGCTTAATGTCAACTGAATCAGCTTAGGGAAGAATAGGTGTGGGGCATGTATGTGAGAGGCTGGGCAGGCCAGGGAACATTTCAAAACTGGTGAGACATTAACTGGACACTTAGTCCTGACTTTGAATTTACAACTGATGTATGTCAGTTCATGCCAATGTTTGTGAGAGACAAATTTAAATTTCAGAACTGTGTTTTGAATTTTTGTTTTTCTTTCCCACTTTACATTGGAACCATATCCTGGCCTGAATCAATTACTGCTAAGACAAATAATCTTCTTCCTGTAGGGCTTTCTGAAGATATAGAAGCACCACTTTCTTTATAATCTTTCCTAAGAAGGGAAATTTGGAGATGGGTTTAACATTTTTCTGAACATCAAACTGAACAAAGACTTTTAAAGCAGGGCATTTCCCACCACCTCTTTCAAAACTGAGGCAAATATCATCTCAAAACCAGTTGGCTATTGCTCAAATCCAACCTTCTGCCACCTTATGGGAGGCTTTAACTAACTATGTGAAACAGTGATCAATTGGAAAGCAGCACAGCTAGCACTTTATTTATTTATTAAATTTATTTGTAGAGCCTTAGCTGTTTCCTCAAGACTCATACACTCAAACTGATCCCAGACTCTTTCATTAGACAAAGCCACAGTCACTTTTAGCCTTATGGAACATCCTTCTCCCTGATATTAAGAAAGCTCTATCCCTTGTCACATTCCAGAAGTCCCTCAAGATCTAATTATTGAAGCAATACTGGGTCATCCAGGGAACTGGGGAGTTGCTTAGATGACTTCATTGTGGCCATTCTTACTTATCCTTTCTTTGAGTACATTTGTTTTATGATATTTATTTTTTAACCTGGAATGTATATTTTTATATTTCTTGTTTCTTATATATTTACACATTTCTTGTATCTGATATTACTTGCTTGTTTTACAAGTCCACCCCACCCCAGTGTCATATTATCCTCCCAGATGCACACCCTGTTAGATTCCTTTTGATTTCTCATTCCTAAAACACACACTCACTTCTACAGGTCGGCATAGGTTCTCCTATGCTCCATTTTCCATTCGCCTGGCAGCCGATGACACGATACCCAATGTAATAGTAGCCTGGATCGCAGATCAACATGAGCTGTGCGTTGTACTGGTACTGAGTCTCATGGATCAGCCTCCATCTCCCATGTTCCACAGCAATGCTGCTGATGTCAGGACAGCTGACCGCTGGATTCACCAAGAGATGAAAAGAGAAACAATCTAAGTCACACTAAAGGCCCATTCATTGTCTGTTCTAGCTGAGAACGACCAGCTGAAAGCTATAAATAAGAGGAGAATGTTGTATTTGTCATTGTCACTGAACAGTCTGAACTGAATTTGTTCTAAACTGGTGGTCATTTGGAAATGGATCCAAATTTGTCACAAAGCTGAATGAAGTGAGGATAGAAACCTCTGAGGCAACATTGAATGATTTCTGAACAAGGGAAACGATGAACCTGATAACTAAGTGGAACATTAGTATCTATAGGAGGACAACAGATGGGAAGGTAAGTATATTAAAGGTGTTTAGCAGTGTCAGCTATAAATTGAGCCTCCACCTTTTGGTACAACACATACTTGCATATAATAGAAATAATAAATATAGAAAGAGTTACATCTGCATGGGAAGTTTTATCTCAAAGAAACTAAAGCATGTGCAGAGTAGGATAAAAAAGTGACTTAAATTGCTCCACCAAAACCATGGACAAAATTATCTGGGAAGATGATTTTTTTGACTTTCTCAATATAGAATCTCCCTTCACCAGCAGAGTAGCAGCCCAGCAAAAAAAGGTTCAGCAGGAGGATTTCACTCATAAGATCTTTCTTTGGCTCGCATAAAAGAAAATATCTGGTCCTGTGGATCAAGAGATTTATATTTCTATACAATACCCTCTCTAATTTCCCAATAAGCATTTAACTAACTACTGTTGCCAAGAGACCAACTAAAGAAGTGGTCTTTTAACTCTGACACAATAAGCTTCTGGTTGCTTTTGAAATTATTCTGGATCCTTATTAAGACAAAGGCATCATACTTAAAAAGAGACAAAGAACATGGAAGGTTGAAGGTGAACCACATTACATGGAAGAGGATTATTGCCATTGCTCACCCATACATGGAAGAGGATTATTGCCATTGCTCCACTGTCCGGTAGCCAGGCACTCCACGCTGGAGTTATCTTGGGCCTGGAGATGAAAGCCCTCTTTGCATTGGTAAACTGCTTTACTGCCCATGGTGTACTCCCTGCCAAAAACAACCCCGTTCTTCGGAGCTTTGGGAACTCCACAGGAAATTGCTTGGAAGAAAAAGTCAAGACATGTGATTGCTTGCCTTCATACAAAGTCTAGCTGTGCTTCAAAACTTAACCTGTTTTCATTCTCGTGAGAATTCCCTATCCAATGACTATATAGTAGCATTCACAATAAACAATGATGCCCCAAATACATGTGTGTTATGTCATCACACAAATACTGCAAACATATACTTGATGTCTTGAGGCAGGTGCAGAACTCAGGGTGGCCTATGCATAACAAAGTCATCACACATGTGTTGTGATGCATCCTTGTCACAATACATTGTATGATGCATTCTTTGCCATCCCCAAGCTCTGAAGACTTTGCTTTCACCAACCTCCAAAGATACCCATCTGTGTAGAAGCATACTACTTGAATACAGACACACTTCAGTGGGACTTCCTTTAAATGAACCAAAGACAAAAAACATATAAATTAATACATAATCCCCAAAGAGGGATCACGTGTGGGTTGAGAAGTCAGCTAATTTGTGACCAATATTGGTTGAGGTTATGGTTCCTTTTGAACAAGGAAGATTTGCCTAGACTTGGGGATGCCTGTGACAGTAGCTAGAATTGTTCTGAGCTTGTGATGATACCCAAGAACAGACCTTGTCTTAGTCCCCCATGCCCTGCTATGCCTACCTTGATTTATGTGACTTGAAGCCTATCTTTGAAGGCAATCAGAAACCACAGTTTATACAACCACTTAGAAAATGACAAGGAAAAACAGTTGGAAGATGGGCCATCTTTAACAGTCTAAAAGTATTGACCTTTATGATTTGGGCTCAGACTACATGAAGAACTGCGACTCCATCTTTAGTTCAAGATTGACTTCCAAATTCTTTGTATAAACTCAAGGGATAGGTCCTTTTCAGGTGAGTTCGTAGATTTGTAGATTATTATCCTAACTGAAATAGATTAAACCCAGGTGTCATAGATCATAGAATAACAGAATTGGAAGGGACCTTGGAGGTCATCTAGTCCAACCCCCTGCTCGAGCAGGAGAGTCTATTCCAAATATTAGCCTATACCTAGGATCAAACTCACAGCCTCCTGATTGTGAGGCAATAGCTGTTTATTTTGAACTGTCAGCACTAGGATTTTTTTAAATTTGATATACTTTTAAAAGTTGGGTGGAATTGGTAGTACCTTTATTGTTTTTGTTGGAATATCTTAAGATCATATTTAATTATAGTTTGTTGTACTTTAAGTCTAATAGTGTCATTGTCCTAGTTTTATTTAGGTGATCCATTTGATTTGTAGCTTGGAAATTGCCTTTTGAGGACCTACATAACCCTGAAAGGGGCATATTTTTAAATAACATCTGTTTCCTCTTAAAACAACCATTTATGGATCTACTATCTTTGTATAAACAACTCATCATTGTGAAGTTAGAATATTTATAAACTTTTTATGTTGTCATAGCAATTTTGGCCAATGATCTGCTGGATGTTTATTTCAATTAAATGAATTCAAACCTGTGAACGTACTGGACTATCTTTTCCCAAGAGGCAAGTTATTTATTTATTTATTCAAATTTGTATACCACCCCCTCTCCCTAAGGACTCGAGGTGGTTCACAGCGAGATAAAAACATATAAATACAAATATAATAATTTTAAAATAAATTAAAAGAATTAAATAGATTGGCTTTAAGAGTTAAGAGTGGGGAATTAGAAAAGTTAAAAACCATTTAAAAGCCAAATTTATAACCATTTTATATAACTCTAGGCCAGACCGGCTAGATGGAATAGGTGGGTTTTTAGTGCGTGCCGGAAGGTCAACATGTCGGAAATGGTCCTTATCTCCAGGGGCAATTCGTTCCAGAGGGAGGGGGCTCTCAGAGAGAAGGCCCGAACCCTCGGAGCCATCAGCCGTCCAGCCGGTGGCACCCCAAGGAGGCCCGCTCTATGAGAGCGCACTGGTCGGCGAGAGACTGATGGTGGCAGCAGGCGGTCCCGTAAGTACCCAGGTCCCAAGCCATGGAGCGCTTTAAAGGTGGTCACTAACACCTTGAATCGTACCCGGAGGCCACTGGGAGCCAATGTAGCTCGCGCAAAAGTGGTGTAACATGGGAGCTCAGAGGAGCCCCCAAGACCACCCGTGCAGCTGCATTTTGCACCAGCTGGAGCCTCCGGGTGCTCTTCAAGGGGAGCCCCATGTAGAGAGCATTGGCATAATCCAGCCGGGAGATGATGAGGGCGGATGTGACCGTGCAAAGTGCATCCTGATCCAGAAAGGGCTGCAACTGGTAGATCCTATGGACCTGACAAAAAGCCCCCCTGGCGACGGCTGCTATATGATCTTCTAACGACAGCCGTACATCCAGGAGGACACCTAAATTGCATGCCCTTTCCATGGGGGCTAGAAATTCCCCTCTCACGGTCAGCGAAGGAGTAAGCTGGCTGTATCAGGGCGCTGGAAAGCACAGCCACTCAGTCTTGGCTGGGTTGAGCTGAAGTCTGGTTTGCCCCATCCAACCCCGTACAGCCTCCAGGCACTGGGTCATCACTTCCACGGCTTCGTTAGGGTGGCCCGGGGTAGAAAAGTACAACTGAGTATCATCAGCGTACTGATGAAATTCTATCCCAAAGCCATGGATGATCTTACTCAGCGGCTTCACATAAATGTTGAACAGGAGGGGCGAGAGCACCGACCTCTGAGGTACCCCACAAATCAGGGGCTTCGAGGTTGATCTCTTCCCCCCTGCCAACACAAATTGCGAGCGGTCGGAGAGGAAGGAGGAGAACCACCATAACACGGTACCTCCCACTCCCAACCCCCCCAGTTGCTGCAATAAAATACTGTGGTCGACAGTATCAAAAGCCGCTGAGAGATCTAATAGGACCAGGACAGAGGAAAACCTCCTGTCACGGGTCCTCCAGAGATCATCAACTAACGCGACCAATGCCATTTCCGTGCTGTGTCCGGGCCTGAAGCCTGATTGACATGGATCCAAATAGGATGATTCCTCCAGGTGCCGGGGGAGCTGTCGTGCCACCACACTCTCAACAGCCTTGCCATAAAGCGAAGGTTGGAGACTGGATGATAGTTAAATAATAAGGTCGGATCTAGGGATGGTTTCTTGAGGAGGAGTCTCACCACCGCCTCTTTCAAGGCATGAGGTAAGAACCCCTCACTCAAGGAAGCATTTATAATGCCCTAGAACCAACCGCGTGACACCTCCCGGGTGGCTAAAACCAGCCAGGAGGGACACGGGTCCAATAAACATGTGGTGGCATTAAGCCCACCCAGCATCCTGTCCACATCCTTGAGGGTCACAGGATCAAACTCCCCCCAGATAACCTCACTGAACTCCATCCCCGTCCCCTCATCCAGAGTTGCCTAGTCAGAGTCCAACCCATCCTGGATCTGAGTGATTTTGTCCTGGAGAAAATTCGAAAAATCCTCAGCCCGCCCTTGTAGAGGTTCATCCCATGTTCCCACTTCTAGGAGGGAGCGGGTCACCCTAAAAAGGGCGGCTGGGCAATTCCCTGCGGACGCAATAAGGGTGGAGAAGTGAGAGCGCTTCGCCGCCTCTATCGCCATTAAATAGGTCTTAATATAGGACCGCAATAGTGTTCGGTCAGATCCAGAGCGGGTGGTCCTCCAACGACTCTCTAGGCGTCTTTTCCGATGCTTCATCTCCCTCAGCTCCTCGGAAAACCAGGGAGCCAATTGGGATCAGCATCGGGTCAGAGGCCGCAAGGGCACGACCCGATCAAGGGCATCAACCGTTGCCCTATCCCAGGTGGTGACCAGGTCGTGTGTCCGAGCGCCGGGAAATAGCCCAAGCTCCATCAGGAACTATCCGAGTCCATCAGGTGCCTGGGGCAGAACCATCGTATCGGCTCCGCCTCCCTGCGACGAGGGGGTGCAGTATGGAAGTCGAGCATAAGGAGTGAATGATCAGACCATGACAGGGGCTCAACAACTACGTCCCCTACACCTAGATCATCCTGCCACTGTCCAGAGACAAAAACCAAGTCCAAGATGTGACCCCCAATGTGAGTGGGGTCCCTAATTAACTGGGTCAGGCCCAAGGCTGTCATGGAAGCCAAGAACTCCTGGGCTATCCCCGAGGTATCACCAGCTGAAGGCAAGTTGAAATCCCCCATGACCATAAGCCTGGGGGTCTCAACCGCCAAGCCGGCTATGACCTCAAGGAGTTCAGGCAGGGCCGATGTCACATAGCAGGGAGCCAGGTATGTGATCAATAGGCCCATCTGAACCCTGGAACCACATTTCACAAAAAGGGATTCACATCCGGTCGTCTGAGGAACAGTGGACTCCCTAGGACATAGATCTTCCTTGATAATTACTGCAACCCCCCCCCCCCACCTCTCCTGGGCCCTCGGCTGATGGAAAACCTGAAACCCAGCTGGGCACATCTCTACCAGGGGAACACCCCCTTCACAGCCCAGCCAGGTCTCAGTAACACCCACCAGGTCCGCTCCCCCATCAGTGATCAAAGACTGCAGACTAAGCTGGGAGGCCAATGGCCAGCAGAATTGTGATTAGGGATCTGTGCCTAAACACAAGCCAAGTTAAAATGATAACCTAAAGCTGCAGCATAAACATCCAGATAGCATTTAGAATTTTAAAAAGGTCCTTTATGAGAAAAAGAGAAGAATGAATAAGAAGAAATAGTAGGCTGGAACGGGATTTTGAAAGAACAGCTATAGAAGATGGTGAAAGAAACACATAGCACAACATGAAGGTCTAATTTGCTACAGCAGGGCCTTCATAATCAAGGACATAGGCTCCTTCTACAATAGGGCCTATTGTATTGGAAATAATTAGCATAAGCAGGGAGGGAAGGAAGGAAGGAAGGAAGGAAGGAAGGAAGGAAGGAAGGAAGGAAGGAAAACAGATCCAGCTGTCCAGTATGGGTGTCATCAGTCACATCCTAGCTTTGTGAAGATAATTGTGTACATGTCACCCGAACCACTAAGGAGCTCAGCAAAACCTCTGGCAAGGCCAGGCGTCTAGACAGCTAAGTGTGATGAATACCAATTTCATGTAGCAGCGACAGCAAGGGAAAAGGACAGGCGGCTGAAAATCCATGCTTTTGACTGATTCGGTTCTGTAATCTCTATAACCTTCAAGGATTACCTTACCAAAGCAATTTGGAGGGCCACATAGGCAGCTCATCTACCCCAAACTGTCTGCCAGTTGTTAAATGCTTTGTTCTCCTCTCTGACCCCTGTAGGGTTTTGCATGTGGAAAATTGATGAGTGGGTGGGAAGGTTGGGGAGGGGGCGCTGGTTCTTTTGCTTCATTCTCTCAATGAAAACTATATAATTTGTACTGTACTTAATATTGTACTTCAATTGAGACTCCTAATGAAAATTCTGTATTCAGATATAAAACACATTATTTGGGATATTGTATATTTGATGTGGAATAGATATCCTTCTTTAGCCTAGTTGGCTGCATTGAAGTCTGAGAATTTATTGAAGGAGATAAAGTTTGATCCAAATGGATAAAAGTTTGCAGGGAATAAAATGAGGGGTTTAAATGTCTATAAGCTACACTTTAAAGAAAAAGAGGAAAGAGGATCCTCAGAGATGCTAAAGTGAACCGTGATATAGGTAGAGATTTACGGAAATATTAGGCTAATTGCTGTAGGCATGATGGAATTAGTGAACTAGAAACCTAGAGGGCTTTTCCCTCTCCCAAAGCTCAAGAGAAAGAAAGAAAGAAAGAAAGAAAGAAAGAAAGAAAGAAAGAAAGGAAGGAAGGAAGGAAGGAAGGAAGGAAGGAAGGAAGGAAGGAAGGAAGGAAGGAAGGAAGGAAGGAAAAGAAGCTAGGAAGGTAGATGGATAGCTAACGGATAGATGATGGATAGCTAAATAGCTAGATGCAGCTCAAGAGGAGAGACAGGGAGGGAGAGGGAGGGAAAGAAAGAGGGGGGAGAGGGAGGGGGGATATGGAGGTATGGAGTGAAGCAGAAATAATTTAACCCAATAATTTGTCTGAGGAAGGATTGAGGCTTGCAAAATGCAAAAGAAAGAGGAAGGACTGGATCAGTCAACTTAAAAGAGATCCAATTCAAGAAGATGGGGAGGGGGGAGACAGGACTGCTAACACCCAAGCTATGATCTTCTGGCAATCTCCCAGTTATTGGGAGGGAGGGAGAGAGGGAGGGAGAGAGCGAGAGAGAGATCAATTTCCAGATGTGGCCTTGACTTAATTAGCCCCCTGAGAAATCAGGATAGCTTTAAAACTGTGGCTATATTACCATTTTTTCATTTTGTAGGAATGCACAATATCTGTTTCCTTTATCCACCCACTTATTACTATTCACATTTAATGCAAAGGAATACAAGCAACAAGGATAATCAGAGGCTTTTCCCTCTGCAACAATCATTTTATCAAAATAACTGAAGAGAATTTCATTACATGAGATAAAGGGAATCACCATGGCAAAACCACGCATTACAAGAACCAGCACTGCATTTGTATAAATCATTTATACAATTCTTTTCAGTGTTTGGATAGATACCTGCTGTATTCTAATTTGTGTAATCATAGTTATTGACTGAGTGTTGCTACTGTAAGATCTATATTCTCTGATTCCAAGTTAAATAAACATCAAGCCTGAGGTTGATGTTTATTATTTGTTCAATTGTTTTTGCTGTCTATTAGATTATTTTCATCTAGGCTGTCTGTTTGATTCAATGTTGTAGCCGCTTTTATGTTTTCCCTCATTTTGTATGCTGCACAGAGTCCAATAGAATTGGACAGCTAATAAATCTAAATAATAATAAATGCAATTTAAGTACAGATAGTCCTTGACTTACAACAGTTCATTTAGTGACCATTACAACACACTGAAAAAGTGACTTATGACCACTTTTCACACTTATGACCATTGCAACATCCCCATGGTCACATGATTTATATTGGGATGCTTGCCTACTGACTCACATTTATGACGGTTGATGTGTCCTGGTCATGTGGTCATCTTTTGTGACTTTCTGCCAAACAAAGTCAAGCCAGATTGACTTAACAACCGTGTTACTAATTTAACAACTGCAGTGATTCACTTAACAAATGTGGACAGAAAAGCCGTAAAATGGGGCAAAACTCACTTAACAAATTTCTCACTGAGCAACATAAATTCTGGGCTCAATTGTGGTCATAAGTTGAGGATTACCTGTATTGTGGAGAGTGACTACAAAGGCAAGCAAGAAAATTTTGCAGGACAGAGAAGGATGGGCAGGAGGGATATATTTAAGGAGAGGCAAACTAAGGGCTCATCACCCATTTCCAGCGTCACCTCTCTCCAAATGTTAATTTCAATGTTATCAGATGTGCTAAACATCATGGGAAATCAAGAATGACGCTGTCCTGGACAAAAAGACAAAGCAGTTTGTTATTCCAGGATTTATTAGAAGTGAGAGAATGAAAGTCTCAGCTGCTGGAGCTTTAATGAAAACCAGCAAAAGGGGATTTTACCTAACCAGGGAAAAGTGAAGTGTCTGGCAGCATTTCTATCCCATCTGCCTCCCACCAAAGGAAATGAATTCAACATCTGAAAAGAGCAAGCTTTATCTCAAGGCCAAAGAGGAATTCTTTAAATAACAGCCCCCAGGTTGTTGAAGGTCGGACCCAGATGTCCAGAGAGGATTTGAGCTCCAGTAATCTTATGGACAAACTATTTGAAAGAAGAATTTGCTACACTTTCCTTCAGACTCTCCCCTTTGTCTTGTTGTTCCTGACTAGGCTTCCCACCCCCTGTGTAAACACTCAATATTTTTATTGGGGTTTTGATTAACAAAGAATCTCAGTCCCTTGGGATTAGTCCTTTTCTGGCACTCATTACTTTTAATCCCACTTTAGACATTGGGATGTTTATTCAGTTCTGTTGCAAAAGTTCTGAGAAGATGATAGATAGATAGATAGATAGATAGATAGATAGATAGATAGATAGATAGATAGATAGATAGATAGATAGATAGATAGAGAGGCAGGCAAGCAGGCAGGCAGGCAGGTAGATGATAGATACAATGCCTTTTTATAAAATATATTAGTCAGAAAAGGTGCATCTTAACTGTCTTTAAACATCTGGCATGCTTGCATTTAAAATCTTGCAGTAGCCTTTATCTGAATAATTTCTATGAATACTATGCCAATATACAGCCTAGTTAGTCCTAATGCAGTTCTGCTCAGACCAGTTGCAATTTGCCTAAAAGCTAATTAAATAGCTAGAGAAGGCCCCTGACTTCCATTTAATTTCCTTCTAGCACAGATGGTCAGGCAGGAATGGACTCAAAGTTCTTGGATTTAGGCAAATGGTTTATCAGACAAGATGGAAACATCTCTTGTGCTGTGTTGCATCAAAACAACATTCTAATTTGGAGCATTTAGAATCCTTTTGCAGAATATGGCATGATGGAATCTTTACAGCAATCAAACAGAACATCTGTTATTTTATAGATTAGATTGGCGATTTAGGAGGATAATTTGGGAGCATTGACCAGTAAGGATGCAGAGGGACTGAATACAATCACTTGGGTTATTAAAGAAGAATAGGCATTTGCTATTTATTTTTGTATTAGGGTTTATGGTCATCCATAAAAAAAATATTGGCATTTTAAGATGAACTTAGCTATGTAGATGCTGGCATTTATCAGCTCCAGCCTGCAAAGAAAATTAAAGAAGATTGGACAAAACAGGAAGGCATCAGCAAAATGTTCAAACTAAAAGAATATATCATTACAGATAGTCCTTAATTTATGACCATAATTGGGCCTAGAATTACAGTCCTAAATTGTAAGTTGCAGTTGTAAGTCAAGGCACCCATGTGACTAGAAGGAATTTTCTAGCCTTTTTCGTGGCAGTTGTTAAGTGAACCCATTCATTTAAATTGGGGTTTTTGCCAAATAGCAATAAAAATATTGCAAATTGATGTTATATGGGTGTGGAGCCCCAGAACTGGTTGTAAAGCCTGACCCACCTGACTTGTGGTCATGTAACCATGTGTGTGTGTGTGTGTGTGTGTGAGACCATTTACAATGGTTGGGAGTGGACCATAAAGCACCCAACTTGTGGCCTTCCTGATTTTGAATGTCTCAAAGATGCTTTTCAAACAGGTAACTGGACTTTGTTTTCCTTTGAAGATGTTTCATTTTTCATCCAAGAAGCTTCTTCAGTTTATGACCAGAATTTAAATCCTTCCATCTTCCACCATTCAATCAGAACTGAAGAAGCTTATCGGATGAGAAATGAAATATCTTCAAGGAGAAACAAAGTCCAGCTGCCTTTTGAAAAAGCACCTTTGGAACAACCATGATCTGGATGACTGAGAATCTCCATAGACTAATTTCAAATGGTTGCAAAACAACCAATCATTAAGCAAGGACTCTATTACATACATGACTTTTGATAAAGATTTGCCATGAAATATTTGATGCTACTTCATGTTTCTTGGTGTTAATATATTTCAAGAAGCATACCTGAGGAAAAACGTCCCCCCCAAAACTAAATCCAACGATTTGCCAGTTCTTTAAGACCCTGACTCCCACAGCCTAGAATGAGTTTACAAGGGCAGCAAAAAACTTTAAATCTGACTGTGAAAACCTGAAAGCAGCTACTGTTTAAAGAGTCAGAAGAAGCAGTTTCCTGAGAAATGCTAAGACAAAGAGTGGCTGGAGGTCAAGGGAAGCAATAAAAGAGCAATGAAGTCTGTTTTGGAAAAAGCTCAGAGAAGCAGAGAGGTGGGGGCTGGCTAGTTACTAGGAGTTTGAACAAATCATTCTGACTCACTGAACCCCAAGGAGCAAGGCCATTATTACAAATGAATCTGTTCTAAATGAAGCTTAAGTAAGTCTAATCAGACAATCTCTGATCTTTATCTTTCCCACTTCTTTCTGTCTTGCCATCAGAGCCTGAATTTTCAGTATTGGCAAGAGGTTTACAGGGAATGTTCTTTTAGCTTCATTCAATCCTGCCAGGTCTCAGATTAATGATTGGGGTGTTTGCAGCAAGTGGCACATCACATCTTTTGCTTGAGCTGTGTTACATGTTTGGAAAGAAGGCGTGCGTCTAGATATGATTTTTAAAGGAAAAAAACAATGCACAATTATGGGGTTCACAGACAGACCTGTTTTGTTCACAGACAAAATATGGTCTGGTTTGTGAATCCAGATGCTGTATTTTGTGAATTTGGATTTATGGCTAACTCTTCCAAGTGAACCACAACCATTGTGGTTTATTCAGAAAAAAAATGTGATCTATATTAATGGATCGAGAGATCTATTGTTCCTGAACATGATGCCAGATGTAATTGTGATTATAAATACTGAAATTCTAAAAGGTTGAGTAGAAATGCCCTGGTTGTTTGGATCCCTAACATTCATCCTAATGTCTCTGAGGCTGTCCTTGTGTCATAAACCAGGGCCTCAGTCCCTTATTCCCCAAGCAATTGTAGAAACCTTTAAAAGAAAAAATAACCATGGCTCATCAAGCTTTTATCCATTGATTTACCTTATGAAGAAATGACATTAGTGCAAATGTGTAGGTGTCATATTTCAAGGTATCTAGCAATAATTTAATATTCCAGTACCACATCATGAAGAAGTGTGACCTATAAGTGGCCAGTAGGCTGAGAGACACTCAAAGATATTTCTGGAAGAGAACAATCGAACTCAAGTTGTTGCAGACAACCAAGTTCACCTAGTGTAGCAGCTAATAAAGCAAAACAAATAAAGTGCCCCATTCTATATTGGTTATTTCTACAGGAAACTTTGTTTAAAACTTTCCTCATTTTTCAAAACAATACCTGCATGATGTTGAAAACTCTTTAATTATGGAGTCCTTGGTGTTCTCTGAGCTTGGCTGTTTGCTGAAGATGTTACCCGGTTGGGTAGTGAAATATCTGCAAGCAAACAGTCAAGCTTGAAGAGCACCAAGGATTCCACAGTGCAACCTTCAGCTGCAGATATTCTCTTCTATTGGTACTCTTTAATTATTAATCCAGGGCATCCATAGTATCTTGTGGATATCCCGGGTTCTACCTAGTAAAATTAGCTGACTCTTAGTTCCAGAAGACAATGATAATTAATTCCTGCCTTTGCAAGTAGAGACATATTGCACTGGTGGGTTTTAATGTGAGGCTTCTGGTGGGTTATGAAAATTATAGTTGCCATGGCAACTTCAGGTGTGCTGACTAGGCTGAACTTCTTTCATCAGATCTCTCTTCCCTTCATAGTTCTCCTCTTTCAAGGAGAAAGGGGTATATTATTAAGCCCTGCGTAGCTCAGCTCAGCTCAGCTCAGATAAATTGTGCAAAGTTCTCCAGAAAGACCTGGTGACAGTTAAAGACTAGCTTAAATCTGCTCCATTTTGGAAGACTCCAAGGAATTACTAAGAACTCTTTTAGGTTTTATCCAAAGCTTATGCTGAGGATGAAGTCACACTTAGCTTTAGGTTTCCTTTTGATGGGTAGTTTTGGGGAAAGCTGGGAGATCCTATAACAATTCTGAAAACACAGATTTATTGGGGCTCCCATCCACCCCCACAAATTTGAAAATGAATGTTTCTGATGTCAAGTTTCATCATGACCATTAGAAATAGGATGCAAAATCCAATGGATGGTCAAATTATCCATTCAGTTAACATAATATGGAACCACTGAATATGTCAGAGCAGATGCAAAAATAACAGAAAGAGGAAAAACCAACCCATCCGTCCACTCCAATACAGAGAAAGAAAAACAAGCTTGCCTGAGTTAAACTCTAACATTTTGCATATTAGGATAGCCAGCCCTTTTAGACCTTACATTATTGTAACACACAACCTGTTGCAGTAGAGTACTATGAAAAAGACATAAACATTCAAATAAACAACAGGAAATATACAGTTGTCGTTTGTCTCCTGCACACCTTGACAAAGAGGAATGGCTTTGTTCCAATGGTGGTAACCTTGAGGGTGTCTTGAACATGTTGAAAAGCTGTGGCCAACAAGGCGGTAGCCGGTGTCACAACCGAACCAAATGGTGCTTCCTGGCTGCAGGCCGGAGTGGCTGAGGATAGAGCCATGGAGCGGTGCTGGAGGGAGGCTGCAATAAGGGGCTACACAAGTGGAAGGAAAACATAAATATGCATATACTCAGAAGCATAGAATATCATGCAATTATATGTGAAGAGAAATGGCTTTGCTCAACTCCACTCCTTAGAAAGTTCAGCCGTAGACCTTTGGCATAGTACCTCCATGCCACTGAGATTTAATGCTATGCCTTTGGTAACAAACCAGACCCAAAGACAGAGCTCACATTCATACATTAAAGCAGTTTTCCATTTCTCGCACAACCTCAAGATGGATGGGACCACAGCTCTCATGGTTTCCCAGTAGGCATAGAAGGTTCTGACAGCTGAAGTTCATACTTGTATGAAGCATGGAAGGTAATAATAGTATTAATAATAATTTGATATAGAATAATTAGAGCCCAGTGTCTAAGACATGTTATTTAAGGCCTTCAGACATCAGCTGGGACCAAACACTGCACTGTATAGTGTCACTATTCAGAGACATTGTGGCTTCTGTTCTCAAAAAAACCTGCCTTCTCAAATTCACTTTGAAGAAAACTTTCCACTGGTTTGTTATCCTTACTTCTATGTTTCCAAGTCATGCTGAGTTTTCTCCCAATAGTTGAATTATTTTATAGACCCAACCTGTCTTTTTTCATTTTTTGTTACTTACCAACACAGCCTCCTTCAACTTGGTGCTCTCCGGATGGGTTGGGTTACAGTTCCCAGAATTCTCTGCTACCATGGCTGTTGGTTAGCTGGGAATTATTGTAGTTGTGGTGCCAGCACATTTGGAGGGCACCAGATTGTAGGAAGCTGCCTTAAAACATGGTATAAATTAATAGGGCTAAACAGAAGCATTTGTACAACCAGGGTTGACTTCTTAATGGTATTTTAACTGTGGGTCTCTAAGTTTTGTTCAACATAGATTTTTCCTTCCTCCCCCACTTTTCAGTTTAGACATACGCATGCATACTCTCATACCTTTATGATCCAGTAAAGTTATATAATGAAAGTCACCATTTCAGTCATAAATGTAGCACACATTACTGGTAATAATATCATTAGGTAATATATGGCCTTACCAATACTGCAGGCTATGGGATGCTGATTATATTGACCAAGTCAAATTATTATCAAGAATTGTGAAAAGAGATTAGAGTGAAGTTAGGGACTTAAAATGACATTTTGATGGAAGTTTCTGGAGAAATGAAGTCATAGAATTGTGAGGTTCATCCCTGACATTTCACTTAAAATTACCCCAATGTTCTCCAGTTTCCACAAATGTCCACTATTGCCTTCATAAAATATCCATTGCTCAGATCTCTCTTCATTCCAAACGGTTCCCCTCAGCAGTTGTTCTGATGATCTTTAATCCCCAAATAAGTTTCTTTAGAATTATTCAACCTTAGCAACACTTTACTCTACTTGGCTAATCTCATGAAGTACATGAGATCTCCTCAGTACATTGGATGGAAAAACCACTAGGAAATTCCAGAACTAGGGGCTAAATTGAAAAGTTCAAAAAGCATTATAGAAAGAGATCTCACATGACTTCCATACTGTTTCCAAAGAACTACATAGTTGAGTTTGACTTAAAAGAATTTCAGTTTAAATGAGACAGAGGCAAAGTTAACTCACTTCCCTTTTTTAACCCAGAAAGTTGAAAGTTATGGTGAGCAAGCCTAAAATTTTAATTTAAGGAGAAAAAATAACCAGAACAGTGGAAAACATTTTTAATATATTGATATGCTCTCAAATCAACAGGACTTCTCCCAGAGATTAGAAGAAATTATGCTGCCAACATGCATCTTTGGAGCTTAGAAACATCATTAGGAGTTCATGTTAGATTCACCTTCCTGGTGTGACTCAAAGAAAGGACAGAAGGAGATTGTTAGATTCCCCTGACCCAATTGTTTTGCATAATTGTTAATCTAAGAATTTAAATGCTTTGATATTTTGTTCATCCTCAAAGTTAGAAATATTCAATTTGAAGCACTCCAGATATTGTAGAACTACAAATCCCCAGAATCTTTCACCATAAGTCATGTTTCTTATCAGTGCTGATAGTTGTAGTACATACAGCAACTTTTGGGGTAGCTCTCATCTAACTCTGCTGTGAGTCAAAACCAAAACATCATTTTACCCTTATATTATTACATTTAAAACCTAAATCTATAAACTTTCTGATTCTTTCTCTATATTCCTCAGTCTTTTGGCTTTCTAACCCTTCAGAGTGCAAATAATTTGGGACTCTAAAAAGCAAACCGGAATTATAAAGCAAGCCACAAAACTCTCAGTGGAATAAAGCTCGCTCAGCAAAATAATCAAAACATAATTTCTTCCAATTAAATATTAGTTCATTCATTTACAGAATAACACCATTAATGCATTTATGACACATTTAGGCATGTCCCTGCCTCAATTTTGATTGCTTTTCATTAAGTAATTAAAAAATTACTTAATTCCAAGAATGGCTTGTTTAATTTTGAGGAACTCTTTGCCAAACCTTTCATAATTGCTTTGATAAAGGTGAAATAATTAAAGTTCATATGAAATCAGGAGCAGGATAAAACATGCACCATGAAAATGTTAATGGTGAAATGATTGCTGTTTCTCTTCTGGGAAATTCAGAAGAACTATTACAGGTTCTTCTTTCTTGTACTACCATACAAAGGTAGCAAATGCAAAAGAAGTGAAAAATAGATTCAGATACTATTCTGTGTCTGTTTATGAAATTTTCCATAGCAGCTCCTTCTTTGAGGCCAGGTGTGACTCCAAAAATGATAAAGACAAGTCCTTTTTCTAAGGACAATGGGACGGGAAGGTCCTATCTTTTATTAACAGTATTTAAGAGGTCTATTGATTGTGATTGTTTTATTGCACTTAAAAAAAATAATATAGTAAAATATATAAAAAACAGAAAGATAGAAAATATGTAGAGAACAGAAAGAAAAACAAATCATATATATACGTCTTCCACATTTTACCTATTGAGTATAATTATCATCTATTTTTTTCTCTTTGTTCCATTTAAACCCAATTTGATAATGTTTCTTCTTTCGGAAAAATGTTTCCAGTCATTCAAAAAAAAAAAAATCTTATGGTTCTTTTATTGTAATTTTAGGTATTAAGTTTAGTTTAGTTATTGGAAAGCACCCCAAATCACACAAATGTGCAGGATCCATGGGGGTGTAAAAAAAAATGTAATTCACATTTTTAAAAATGCATTTTAGAAGGATTTTTTTTGTGGCAATGGTTGGGAAACATATATGAGTAATAAGAAGCGAAGGTCAACTTTTCCCATTTCCTCCACTTTAATTTTTTTTATAGATGTAGAGCAGCATTTCTCAACTTTAGCAATGCTAAGATCAGTAGTGGTATTCAGCTGGTTCGCTCTGGATCGGGTGAACCGGTAGCAAGAATTTGGCATGGGTTGCCGCACTGGTAGTAAGTTCTGGCTGGCCATGCCCCCGACCCGGTTGTCCTCCCACCCGATGCTTGCTTACCCCGCTCACCTGACATTCGCCTAAGGTATTTCTTTTTTCCCCTCATGACAATCAGCTGCACATCGATCAGGTGTGCTGGGATTCTCCTTGCTGAGGCCCAGGAAGGCAAAAAATGGAGGGAGGAGTTCAGCCTCCCCCTCCATTTTTTGCCTTCCAGAGCACCAGAGGAGCCTTAGGGAAGCAAAAATGCCTCCCAAGAGGCTCTTCTGAGGCTAGGAAGCTCCCAAAATGGAGCTTGGAGGGGTGCTGCATGCCCCTCCCATGCTCTGTTTTTTTTCTACCTGAACCTTAGAAGGGCTTTAGGGGAGCAAAAACTGCCCCCTCCAGAGGCTCTTCTGAGGCTAGGAAACTCAAAAATGAAGCTGCAAAAAAGCAAAAAAAAAGCCACACCCACTCAGTCACATGGCCATGCCCGCAAAGCCATGCCCACAGAACCAGTAGTAAAATTTTTTGAATCCCACCACTGGTATAGTACCTATAATTATTTCACAATTATGTCATCTCTATATGACCATGAAATAATGGTTCCCAGTTATAAACCAACATTGTATTTTAGATAGATCAAAATAATTTCCTATGACAATGGCAATGTCTCCTAGCAGAGTACTTGTCTAGAAATTAGTTATGTAAGCAATGATTATTTCCCGAATAACAATAACCTCAATTTAGCCATATTGAAATAAACCACATTATTTCTCATTCAGCGATTCTCACTTTAAGAAAGTATGATCCAGAGCACAAAAAGTTTCCAACTGAAAAGCTGGATTGTAGCAATTGCAAACAAAATTAGTTGACTTGCAATAAATAACGGCTTTTGGTTTTACGCACCATAGTATTACTTCGAGATTAGCATGATGTATTTTTTCTCAATACAGCTATAATTAATAATAAATACCCTTCGCTAAATTAATTACTACAAAAAGTGCAAGCCGTAACCCTGAATGCGATTCAATTTACAGCACAATTTGGTTCATGTTTATTCAGTAGCAAATTGCATTAATCCAAGACTTCAGACTCAGTGACCGAAAGGGTTGGTGAAAGGAAGGAATTAATTAAACAACAAAAGCAAAGCCAACAAAATAAAAAAAAATCCCAAACAGGCTGAGTAATTTTTCTTTGGGAAAAATTAATGAGATACATTTCTAGTTTTAGAATACCAGAAAAAAAGTAAGTCAAGAAGGAGCATTTTCTTATCAGCTTACCCCTGCTTTATGCAACGATGATCAGACTTCTTCTGCACTCCCTACTCACCAGAATATCGGATCCGGAAACCCTTCCTGCTGTAGGCATGATCAGAGGACCAATGGAGATAGGCTCTGTTTCCTGAACTGGTCACTAGCAGTGGTGCAGAGTAATTTCCACTTAGAGACAGTAACAGTGAACTTTGACCTGAAGGCCCTTTAGAAACATCAGAAAAGGAGAGCATGAGCCCATGAAAAGCCTTAATTTAGTTTAGTTTACTTTATGATCATTGCACCTCATAACAATAAAATTAAATGCCATCTTCAGTGTACATTATAACTATAAAATAAAACACAAATACACATCCTTCACTTATAATTGAACTGAAAACCCCTGCTATTGCATTAATATTGCACATGGGATGTATTGTATAATTGGTTAAATAATAGATGCAGAGATTAGTATTTAGAAGAATAAATAAATATAGATATATTGAAATATGTAAAAATAAACAATGTAAGCAGTACCACAATGGGAATGTATGCGAATATAGTTTCAAATGCCCAGAATAAATCTAATAGTGTATTGTGATATAAATAAGAAAATGATAGTAATAATCATGTAATCAAAATAGATTATACTGTATGATAGTCACAATCAGGATATATACTATGATCTAAAAAAAAGAGAGGACTTGATATAACCAGTACACTGACATTGTAAAATTGGAACTGTGATGAATAATAATGAAAAATCTACAATAAATATTTTTTTAAAAAAGAAATGTAAGAATCCATTTATTTCTTCTTAATTATTTATTTCCTGTTCTTATAACTCATACTTTTGGGGTGAATTCAGAAGCATCAGTAGAATCTCCTCTTATTTAATCTCTGCAACAAGAACCCTGGTAAGAAAGGTTGGGGTAAGAAAGACTAACTCAAGATAGTTAAATCAATTGTATATACTAATTAGTTCACTTGTAAAGTTCTTTTTATCTGTATTTGGGCCATGTTGGAGAAAATCTCCTGACGTGATATTCAAAGCATCATTTTGCACTTAGCCCAATAAAAGTTATACAAATTTACCTGGTGTGGAATTTACCAATTCACCACCAATTTTGCTAGGTGGCAATCCTCATAAATCTGAGACCACTCTCGATGGGGTAAAGCTGATTCTAGTTAAATTTATGTGGGGGGGTATGGAGTTGGGGAAGGTTATATAAAAGACCAGAGAGGATAGATGGTTGCAATAGCATTCTTTTCTTACAAGTTTCCAAACTCTAGAATGAAGAAATGCTGAATACAGACATTTCTTTCTGCTATTCTATTATAACAGTGACTGACAGAGAAATCCTTCCTAATCAATCTTCATAATTATGAATAAATTCATCTAGTGAAACTAACAATGAGCTCAGCAAGAGACCATGATTTGGAAGATAATCATTTGTTGGGGAGAATCTGGAAAGAAGGACCCTGAGGTGCAGTTTTCTTCAACATGAAAGGAAAAAGTATAGAAAGCAAAAAATGAGGGAAGAGGGCACAATTGCTTGTAAGGCTGAAGAAGGGCACTTTACATTAAAGTTTACAGCCTTCTAAACTAGATGCCCTGGCAGGGAATCTCCAGGGGTGGGATTCTACCAGTTCGCACCTATTCGCTAGAACCGATTGTTAACATTCTAAGCAGTTCGGAGAACCGGTTGTTAGAAGAAATTACTGGCCTAATCCTGTAAAGAAGGCAGGAAGGAAACATTCTGGTGTTGCTTACAGAAACTGCCTCTCTGTTAACCCTTATTACATTCTTGGCAGGACTAGACTTCCTGTCTCTGGAACTTCTCTGGAGTTTTTTTCCCTCCTTTGCTGGTACTTTGCTTGTGTGGAGGGACCATTCAAAGTTACAGTGGCACTGAACAAAGTGACTTATGACTATTTTTCACACTTACAACTGTTACAGCATCCCTTCAGTCATGAGAGGCCAGGCGAGGAGATGCGTGCCTCGATGTGAGTGATATTGAGTTGGCCACACCCAGCCAATAACATGACCACCAAGCCATGTCCACCAGTCACATGACCACCAAGCCATGCCCACCACCTAAGCCACACCCACAGAACCGGTTGTTAAAAATTTTGAATCCCACCCCTGGGAATCTCCAAAGTTAAATATGCAGAAGGTGAAATAATATGTTCTTTTCTACTGTCAATCACTTTAATTGGGTAATCATGTCTTTTAGCAGCCTAAAAAAAAAGTTTTATTTACTCTTAAGCTTATGCTACATTTTCCTCTCCCCACGGCAATCAATGTCTTATCTATAGAGGAATAGCCTAATGCATGATGCTACCAATCATATAATTCATGATTAATAACACTGGTGGTGATCACCTGATATTGTTTTCTCTAGCACTGATGATGTCACTAGTTTGGGTAAGCACCTCTCATTTCAACTCTGAGCTACAAATATTCTTCTCTGTCCGTTGCTTTTTCTTTCCCACTGGGCCAAATTCTGATAGCTACGGTACTGCAATGTGATTCCTGCCCTGTTCCCTTTCCACCACCTTCCACCCCTAAAGGAAACTATGTAGCATAAGCAATCTTTCTTCTGGTAACCTCCCCACCGCACAATCTCATCTCCAAAACCATCCAATCTTTATGACTTACCATCAAATATCCCAAACTCATCATACTTCTTCTCACTCAAGAAGTATTCAACAGTGAAGGTGATGTTGTACTCGGGTTCCACTGCTATCATCCAAGAGCAAGTTTGGAAGTGAGGATAGCTGCCTGTGAAGGATGGGCTTAGGATCACTCCTGTGGAGTCACGGAGGACCTCATTCATTGGACAGTGAACTGATTGAGACACACACAAAAAGCAAGGCACAAAGAATCACTCTATGTCACTGTGAAAGAAAATTAGTCACAGAGCTGTTAACTAGGCTCAGAAGATAGAGGAATCTAGCTAACTCATCTAGCAGGTCTCCAATGAGATCAAGATCTCAGCATTGAAGGCTTGTAACTTCTGGAAGTTAGTCCACAGATTGGTGAAGATTGCCTGTTTTGGTTCAGACTAGTTCACTAGGGCCCTATGAGAAGTCTTTTCCATCACCTATTTGACTGGGAAACAGTTCTGTTGCATCTTCCTCTAAATTAGCAATAGACTTTGCTTCCATGACTATCTCAGGACCTTTTAAAACTTAGTATTCATCCTTGTCTCTGCTGGGTTTGTGAGTATGAGATGGATTGATATATTGCTTTTGAAAAGAAAATATCATTTGCACAAATATAAACTATGTATTGAAATCAAGAAAATGATCTGTCGTGGCACCTATGCCATGTTTACTTTAGGTTCTCTTTCTAGAATAAATCCTGGGTCTCCTTTAGAAGCTGGTGATGCAGACTGATTTATTTTTTGGCAATAAATAACAATCATCATCATCATCATCATCATCATCTATATCATTTTTTTTAAAGGAACAGTCTTTTTGACACCTTTTCTGGGTATCCACAGCATAGGTCTTAATATATCTGTTTGTCTTTTTGTATATTCCATATTAAATAGCAAGATATCCATATACTGTATTACTTACTCCCTGCCATGAGTTCTTGGATTTTTTGCACATTCATCAAAGTCACTGACCTTCACAAGTTGGGGGAGGGCCTTCAAACTGGAGGTGGGTACCAAGCCTGCATGTCAGGATCTCATTTCCAACCAAGGTGAAACCAGGAAGACATTGATACCTAATAGTATCACCTAAGGAAAGGAACAAAAAGGATCCAGCTGTGGTTCAAGAGTACAAAAGGACATATTTTGAATAAGGCTCATCAGATGGATCATGATTATAAGTGAACTAGATGTGAGGAAGGAGATCAGGATCTCATAAATTGAATCAAAGTAAGGGGAGAGGAAAAAACATGTGGACTAAAACTGCCATTCTCAAATCGTTATCTTGCCAAATGGGAAAGACCATCTGCTTTTAAATGAAAGCATGTATGTTTTGTCTCATGGTCCAGAAAGTCACTTTAGAGTAATGTTTCTCAACTGCATGGATTTCAACTTCCAGAATTCCCCAGTTAGCAAGTTGTGGCTGCATATCTTAAAGTTGCCAAAGTGGAAGTAAGTTGGAAACATTACTTTAAAGCGTTAGTGATTTGAATTAGTCAAAAGACATGTCAAGGGAAGTAGGGGGTGGGAGAGAATATAGTGCATAGGCAGGGGTGGGTTTCTACCGGTTCTGTCCACCTCTGTAGAACCGGTAGCTCTGAAGAGCAGCAGACACAGAACCGGTTCTATGTCTGCTGATGTTTTGCCCACATGCCCACCCGGGCTCTTACCTGACCCTTATTTCCTGTTTTTTTTCAACTTCAACTGCCAAGCGAGGCACAGCTGCAGTTAAAAAAGCAAGAAAAAAGGGCTTTTTGAAAGGCTGCTTCTCTGCAAGCAGCGTGCTGATGACAATTTACAGATGCGCACTGGCAGCGGACAGGGAAGCCCATTGTAAATCACCAAACCTCGTAAATCAACCGAACTGGTAGTTAACCCTGTCAAATCCCACCTCTGTGCATAGGCCCTATCACAGCTTCATGCTCTGGCACATTTTTATCTGATATCTTTGCAGCATACTTGGTGGTGTCATTAGGGAGAAATCTTTAGCCGAATTACTTTGCAATATTTCTCCCAGGTGTGTAGCATTACACATCAGAAAAGCCTTTTTATCTGCTACCTCTATTCTCTTGTGAATCACTTCCAGTTATCCCCTTGTCTTCATTAATCTTTCAAATCTTTCAAACTCTGTTATATGTCTGGTGTGGAGGTAAAGATCTACCCTTACCCACCACTAAATGCAGTGGGAAAATTCTAACTTGTGGGTAACATCTATTTTTTATATTCAAACTACTATTTTATTTTATTTTTTTGACTGACAGGTTGAAAAGTCCATCCTGTCTTGCTAATTTTCTGCTTGAAGAGTGAAGGTGATGTTGTATTCTGGTCCCACTGCTATCATTCAAGTGTGGGTAGCTTTGTTTTAAGCAAAGTGGAGTGCTGAAAATCCCACCCACCTTTGATGTGAAAATCAGAGTTTCAAATCAGGGATGAGCTGCTTTAGCTACAAAATCAGAGATGAAGTGCCTTAGTATTAACTGATCTCCCAAGAGCTAATTAAACTAAGACCTGGTTAGTATTGTATTTGCTTAGGGAGACCACAAGGAAATCCAAGAGTTGCAAGTTCAGGAAATTTGAAAAAAAAAAAACTATAAAAAAAAACAACCCAATGGCAAACAGCTATTCTGAATATCTTCCATATTGTTGCCAGGAGTCGAGCATGCCTCAAGAGGGGCTTTGTGGATTATAATCATATGAGGAACAATGCTGGTTCTAATCTCTGTGGTCTTCCTGGATTGAAGCATTCACTCCTCAGGTAAGTTTCTTATACAAGGTAATCCTGACTTTCATTTTAAGCTGTGCAGACCTTCCTCTTATCCACAGCAGATAAAGACATTGATAGAAGAGGTAGGGTTAATGCAGTTGTTTTATGTTGTCTCTTATGGGATTCTAGCTACATCCAGTAGATTCCTGGCACTTACAATAAATAAGGAATACAGACTTCACTGTGCTAGAATGCTGAACTGTGTGTGGCAAGAACAGGAATTTTATTTACTTATTTATTGCAAATAAGTTATGGGTACCTATTTCAGGCAGTGAATTAGGACTGGCATGAGAATAGTGAGAACACTATCCTTCTGTGATTTATATCACCTGACTGCATCCAAAGAAAATACTAGCAAAATCATGCATGTAATACCTATATTGTAATCTTCATTCTCAGTGATGATTTCAGCATTAGGGACCATAGTTGGTGGTTGACACTTAGATAGTTGATAGGCTGGAAAGAGAAATAAATAAATTAAGCGCATGAGAGTACCAAATCTCTAGCTATGGGACTTTTATATCTTTGTATTATAGATCCTCGGCAAAAGTTGGAATCACTTGCTGAGATAGGTGGCCATATAAATCGAATGGATGAGTAAATAAATAATGAACAGAGAGAGAAGCAAGAAGCTGAATCTCTGGAAAATCAATTCCACAACAAACAGAACCTGGTCCCTGGGTGGTGGTGGTGAAACCAATTTTCTCCTTTTTGTAGCCTTCTGTGGTTCAACATTTTGAAGATTCATTGGGCCTCAAGGATATTTTTTTTTTCAGAAGAAATACATTCTTTTTTATTTTGTAAGCCAAACATGTTTCTTATTCCTTAGTTACACCAACTACACAGTTGTTCACTCAGCATTTGAATTTCTTTGTGTCGCTGTTCACACAACTTGAATTAAATGGGTTATTGAATTAACCCATTTGCTTGATTTGCACAATACCTGGGATCTCAAACTCAAAGGGCAGAGTTAAGCTACAAAAAGCATTTCTAATCTTAACAATAATCAATGCATGCAGCCCTTGGCTTCTAATCAATTTGATTAAACATCCTGTGCAAACCCAACCAGAGGGATAAGGGCTACTTATTGGTCCAAATTAGTGGTTTTTATGCTGCATCAGGCACAGTGGTATGGCAGAGAAGGCACCTGATAAACCTTAGTTGAATACATAAGCAATATCCAATTGAACCATCATTGCTGCATGCAACATGGACCAGGATATTTACAAGACCGCATTCTGCCATTTTCCTCTCACCGTTCGGTGCGCTCCCACAGGGAAGGTCTCTTGCAGGTCCCATCGGCATCTATGTGCCGGCTGGTGACCCCGAGGAATAGGGCCTTCTCTGTGGGGGCGTCTGCCTTCTGGAATGGGTTGCCTCCGGAGTTACGTACAGCCACGGACCTGGGGACCTTCAGGCATGCCTTGAAAACCTAGCTCTTTGACCAGGCCAGCTTGGGCTGATTTTAGATTTGGGTATTTTAATTTTTATATCAAATTTTAGGGTTTAAGGGAGGGGTTTTAATTGTTTTCAGCCAGGATCTTTAATTTAATTTAGTTTTAACTTTTATATATTTAATGTTTTTAATTGTATGGCTGTGCACCGCTCCGAGTCCTTCGGGAGAGGAGCGGTATATAAATAATAATAATAATAATAATAATAATAATATATTATTATTATTATTATTTTACAAAACAAGTGTGACAACAAACCCTTGCACCACAGTGAGCTGTACACACCATAGAAGTGGATGACAAAGAGGCCTCCATTGGCTGCATCACTATGAAACTTCATCAGAGCATGGTTGGAAGAGCTTTGGATGGCTTTCTTCACGGAGTGTCCTGTGAAAACCCCCAACTGGGGAGCTGTCTCTTGCGAACCATCCCTGAAGAGAAAAGGAAAGAAATACAAAAGAGTAACAGAAAAGACACAGTTAAGAATGGGAGCATTATGGATCAGAGTTTGTACATCACCCAGGTTATTGGCGGAAGACAATTCCAACTGAGATTTTTAAAAGGACTGACAATCCTCTTGATGCAAGAGCCAGATTTTGCTTGGAATGCCAATCAGGCACTCCCAGTGGGTACAAGTCTTCCGCAAACCCCAAAAACTTTAACCTTAGACTGTCTACTATTGACCTCACCCCTTTCCTAAGAGGTCTGTAGGGGGCGTGCATAAGCGCACCAATGTGCCTACCGTCCCTGTCCTATTGTTTCCTTTATATTTTATTTTTCTTATATGTATCCATGTATTCATAACTATGTTTTACTTATACCTATTATCTTGTAAGCAATTGACAAATAAATAAAAACAAAACAAAAACAAACAATCTGGCTGAAGGATCCACAAAGTTCTCCTGATACAGGCCACAAGACCTATAAAAGGCACTTGTTCCTACTTTATTTTATTTGGAATATTTGTCTAGCTATGCACTTGAAGATGTCTTTATTCCCAGCCTAGAAATACAATATATGAAAAACAAAAAGAATTTGTATATACTTACATATACATAACCTTTGTTAAGTAGTTTTAGTTTGCAATAAATCGTAACTAATGAAAAAAATACAAAATACCTATTTTAAATTTGACTATAGAAAAGCATTCCAGCATTGCCACCCCAGCTTTTGCTATGCAAAATGGTTTCTAAATACTAAATAATGGAAAGACTTTATAACTGAAAGGGTATTAGCATAATCCAGCACAGAGGATAAGTAACACAATACAACGCTTCAATGTGAAAGCAACACTGAAGCTCTTCCTATTCACACCTCGATCCCTCTCTGGTCATGAGCTTGCTTCCTCTGGTAGACTTCTGATCTAGAGGTTGGTGGATCCTCATTGGACCTCAGAGCCATGAAAATGAGAGTAGACAATAGCTGTTGTTTATTGACAACGGGGCATCTTTCCAAGTTTCTCCATGATATCCATTTTCCAAATCAAACAATTTCATTACTACCATTTCATTGTCACCATCTCCCTCCAGATGCTCATTGCTACTTTAAAGATCTTTAGGAAGCAAACTGAAATGTTCCCTTTCCTCCAGGGATTTGGAGGAAAAGATTTCCCAATTTGATGTCTTTTTATAATATATATATATATTTATTTATTTTATTTATTTTGTCAAACAAGTATTAGATAACAGGTATAAGTATAAACATGGTTATAAATACATGAAATGGATACGAATAAGAAAAAAAAGAAACAATAGGACAGAGACGGTAGGCACATTTTGGTGCTCTTATGCATGCCCCCTACAGACCTTTTAGCAAAGGGGTGAGGTCAATAGTAGACAGTCTAATGTTGAAGATTTTGGAGTTTGGGGAAGAAACCAGAGTCAGGTAGAGTATTCCAGACATTGACTACTTTGTTGCTGAAGTCGTATTTCCTGCAATCAAGTTTGGTGCAGTTTATCTTTAGTTTATATCTATTTTGTGCTCTTTTATTGTTTTGGTTAAAATTGAAGTATTCATTGATAGGTAGGACATTGCAATATATAATTTTATGTACTATACTTAGATCAAACCGAAGGCGGCGTAGTTCTAGGTTGTCTAGGTCTAAAATTTCAAGTCTGGTGGCATAAGGTATTCTGCTATGAATAGAGGAGCGGAGGACTCTTCTCGTAAAATATTTCTGGACTTTCTCAATTGTATTAATATCAGATATATAATGTGGATTCCAGACTGATGAGCTGTATTCAAGTATTGCTCTAGCAAATGTTTTATATGCTTTAGTTAGTAGAGTGATAATACCGGAGAAAAAGCTACGCAGAATTAGATTAACAATTCTTAATGACTTTTTGGCTATGTAGTTACAGTGGGCTCTAGCATTTAGATCATTTGAGATAAGTACTCCAAGGTCCTTGATAAAGTTTTATTGTCCTGGGTCTGCTGCCACCAAGTTTCCTAATCCCAGATTGGGCAGTTTCCTTTGAGGTAAGTGAAAAACTGATATCTCCAGACTTCTCATGATGAGAGGATATTTCATCATCTTCTAAGGGTAAGAGAACATAGCTATGACAGGGTTATAGCAACACCTACTGAAAAAGCTGGCCTCAGAGGGAGCCCTCAGCTCCAAATGCCACTCACCAGACAGTGATGAAGTCATTGTACGGCTCTGTTTGCAGCAAGGTAAAGTTGAGGTAGATGCCATATCCGGATGACACCACAAATAGCCATGTACAGTCCTGGGAATTGGGATACTGATTGGGAAAACCAGGGGAGTAGATCGTTCCATTTTGGGCAGTCATGTTTCCTCCACAGGGAACTGTATGCAATTGATCACAAAAAGACATTAAGAACTACTAAATCCCAGTACTTGCAGAATAGTGGTGGTATTATTTTAGTATCATTAGATCTATTTTAAAGTCCTCCAAACTGCTATTACCATAATCTATATCATGGCTGTCAATCTTGCAACCCATGGGCCAGATGCATCATGGACTGGCCATGCCCATGCCCAGTATACTGAAGGGGGAAAAGTCATGATACATCATGTGATGATGCCATGATGACGCAAGTTTGACACTCCTGATCTATATAGTGTTTCTTAATCTTGGCCACTTGAAGATGTATGGACTTCAACTTCCAGAATTCCCAAACCAACACTCTTCTCTGTACAGGGAGCAGGGAGAGAGAATACTCAACTCAGCTTAAGCAATCTCAGAGAAGATTGCTTAAACATAAAACAAGCCCTTAACCCCTTTCAGGATAAAGGAATTTTTTCAAAACCTGATAAGTCTCCCTTAATCAATTAATTCTGCACTGTGAACTTTGTCTATTTGTCCTGCCTGGGACAACTGTGGTTGCTAAAAGGGGCTACTATATAGCTCAGCATATGCAGAAGTTTATAAGTCATGGGAAGCCTTCTTCTGACAAACCAAAGTTTCCTCCAATGAGGGTGTGAAGAGAAAATATATGAATCTGTGGGTGAAGCAAATTTAGCAAAGTTCAGCATTACTACACTTCTATTCATACTGTTTTCTGGGAAAGCCACCAAGAGCGAATGTCCACATGAAAGGAATACTGAGAGAGGCATGCATGAAGATGGAAGTAAACAGATACAACAGTCATACTCAAATTAAATCAAAGTGATTTGTCACTCCACGAAGGAGCAGAAATTAAGGGCCATTGACATTATAATTAATGGATATCCAAGTACTGTGGAAGAAATAAAGCTGAATTAATAGTGGTATACTTCTAAGTGAAACAGAAATCAATAAAGGGAAAAGACCAATCAGTTCAGGTTTGTAGCCAGAAATGTGTAGTAGTGCTGGAGCTGAAAGATAGGTAAACTATATGTGTGGAAACAAATGAATTATGATGCCTCTTGCCAAATACCAACAAGTAAGGTATACACATTTAATATGTATGTGTTATATCTCAGGTATGCTAATTTAGTGTGTTATTTTCTCTTTTGTTTCCTTAATAATCCCCTTCCAAGAAAAGTCTCAATAAAGTCATACCTTCACACCTGGGCAATGGGTGGTCCCAGTTCCTATTGGTTCCATGTTGACAGGTTAAGACTGGTTGTCCAATCAACTGATAGCCAGGGAGGCACTCAAAAGAGATGGATTGCCCCACACTATAACCTGCTCCTCTTACTATTCCATTGGCAAAGGGCTCAGGATCTGGGCACTCCTGGAGTTCATAAGCTGGATATCATAAAATACAAACATGGCAATGGATTTAAAACCAGTTGTTCCTTCCTTCAGAAATTCTTTACCTTCAGATGTCTTATAGGGAAAGACTATTAGTCAGCGTTGGAGCACATGCTCATAGTGAAGGGCAGAAGAATAACTGAGGATGGAAAGCATCCTGACTTGAAACCTTGGAGGAAGTTAACAATCAGCAATATCAATAGTGGGCAAGTTGTATAATCCCTCCCATATGCCTAATTTTGTTTACAAGCCTTCTCTAGTCAATCTGCAGGATTTCCAATAGGGTACTCTTCTCCGGATTCCCCCCAAAACTGCTTTCAATGGTCACATATGGCTAGCCTAGAGAGCTCTTTCTTTCCTCCCTAAATGGACAAAGGTCTAACTTGGTATAAGGCAATTTTCTTAGTTCCAATGTTCTCTCAGCTGAACCATATTTGTGGTAACTGATCTCCAATCTTTAAGCACAAGCTGCTTAGCAATCAAAGCTGAGCTATGAAACCAAGCTGCACATAACTGCATCAGTTTCTGGAATCCATCCAAATACAGTATTATATAAATACGAGGACCAATAAATTGATAGATGTTGCTCAGAAGTTCATCCTACCAGAGCAGCGATACATTAATAGCTATGAGAAAAGCTGCATTGCTCCAAAGCAGAGGTCTCCAAACTTGGCAACTTTAAGACTTGTGGACTTCAATTGTCAGAATTCTGCAGCCAGCTACGCATAGCTACGCATAGCTGGCTGGAAAATTCTGGGAGTTGAAGTCCACAAGTCTTAAAGTTGTCAAGTTTGAGGACCCCTGCCCCAAAGGATCAATTTCCCATGATCTATTCCTGCCAGTAGAATCATCCCTTGTCATATGGGCTGATTTACAAGATTAGTTTGCTCTGCCAATCATCATCCTAGCCAGGTGAAAATACCATGGTTTTATGGTATCCTACTGCTAAGATTGCTGTAATGCATTCTAAGTTGTGATAATTTTGTATAGACCGTCTTTGACTAATGATTGGACCTATCTGAAGGATACTTACAACCCAGACTTGAGTTTCAACAGTCGCTCTTCCTGCAACCACTTCACCACATTTCAGATGTTCAGCAACTGTATCTCACATCCATTTGCAGTGCCCTGTAGTCACTGCATTTTACAGTGGTGTCACTGAAAACCAGCATTTACTTCTGGTTTTCTGCAAAATAGTGCCAATGGTCTGCTTAACAGAATTCACTTAACTACAGATTCACTTAACAACCATGGTGAATCACTTAATGATTGCTGCAAAACATGTCCCAAAATCAGGTCAGTCATATGCTTGACCCATTTTATGACTGTCAAGAGTTACGACTGTGATGGACAGGCTCCATTACACTATTAGTTCAACGACTACCTGTAGTCAATCCAGAATCTTCAGTCTGCCCAAAAGAGAGCAGTCAGATTAATAATTGCACAGCAATACTATGCCAATATGGTACCAACTTCACTGGGTCTCCGTTCATTTCCAAGTCCAATTTAAATTTCTGGTACTAATTGCTAAACTCATTCACATAAATTAAACTGTATGGATTTAATTGTGTATATCATGCTGTTCATAAACATTGCTGAACATTTTGATTATAGACCTGCATATAGCTGAAATAATTAAAAATGATGCTGGTTTGATATGTGTATATGTCTGCATGAAATAAATTTGAAAGTGAGCATGGAGGGGGATATTAAAACTGCTTAGAAGATTAAGAGCAAGAAAGAAAAATCTTGACTGGCATATGGAGCACATTACAAAACAATAGACACTGGGTGTTATTGTTAAATCTGGAGTATTCCTTCTGTCGAGAAGCATGCTGAAATTCTGAATCTTTCTTTTTGAGCTATTTTCTCAAAACTAGCACCAGAGAGATTCTCCTGCATTCTTTATTTATAAATAGCAGTACTAATTCAAAGAGTTTTCTTTTGAAACTGATTTCAAATAACTTTTGTGAGTTTTTAATGTACTTCATGGGGTTAGTTTTGTACATGTGTGAGTATAATTTATTTTATTCTCCCTAACAAATCTGAAGCCTTCTTGACCTTTTTCCTGAGTTCCCATCTAATCCGTAACATAACTGGGGGACTTTTCAGTAGTTACTGCAGCCATTACTGCTAATGAAAATCCTTAGCAGAGGATTAGAAATTACTGAAGAACTTCTGATTCCTCTAGAGAAATTCAGAGAAGCCATTCTCTGGTTCTTTACCTACAGATCTGATGATAATTTTACAAAGCCATTCATCCTCAACTCTATTTAAAATATGGCTTTTGGGCATATCTCCTGATCAGGGAGCCTCCATGGAACATGTCAAAACCTGCAAAATGGTAGTCACAATGTTGCAAAGCTTCACCACTTTGTATGTGCATTTTCATTCACACATACAAATGTTGATTTGATTGGTTGCAATGTCCTATCCACCATCTTGCAGATTTTGAAAACTCTCCACACCTGCTCTTGAGCAAGATGGTCAGATGAAAGAGGATCCACAGAAAGTTCTACAAAATATACTGGCATAAAAGCAGCCTTGAAGAAGTCATTCAACACTTCCTTATCCCTGGAAGAACAAAGGAATGAAAAAGAAACTCCTGAATGAATAAAGCCCTGTCTTTATTCTCATTGGTATAAGAAGAGACAGCTCTTTTCTTTATATTTTTTTCAGCTTTGGATAACCTTTTTCTTAATGTCATTGACTTCAATTTGAATGGGGTAATTGGGAAACGGATGACCATTTGGCAGGCATAACATTAATGAGAGAGCCTTAATTTTTTCTTTACCTGATAAAAGTCCAGCATACAACACTGCAAATAGAATTAAGAAATAAAAGTAGTCCTTGACTTATGACCATAATTGAGCCCCACATTTTTGTTAAGTGATTTTTGCCCATTTTATGACCTTTCTTGCCATAGTTGTTAAGTGAATCATCACAGTTGATAAGTTAGTAACCCAGCTGTTAAGTGAATCTGATTTTCCCATTGAGTTTGCTTGCAAGAAGGTAGCAAAATGTGATCTCATGACCCTGGGACACAACAGTCATAAATATGAACTAGTTGCCAACCATCTGAATTTTGATCACATGATCATAGGGATTCTGCAAAGGTCATAAGTGTGAAAAATGGTCGTAAATCTTCAGTACCACTGTAGCATTGAATGGCCACTAAACGAACTGTTGTAAGTTGAGGACTACCTCTAATAATATCTGTAGCCAGAAGAGGAATTTCACTGAAGTAGAAATACAAAAAGCTAAAGAATAGTCTTGTGCTAGGAGGAATTTGTCTGATGTAGTAATTTAGAGGTCTCTGAGTACCAAGCAAATTAAGGTTGGGTTGAATTCTAAGGTATATCATTAATATTTCCTGATAAATACATGGTGGATTAACTTGTTAAATTTGGCAGGCTACTAGGATTTAGCAAGACTACTAGGCAAAACAAGAATTTCCATTATACCCTAAAAGTATTGCTTTAAAAAAATACAATAGTTGTAGCATTCATCACTCTTGAAAAGTGCCCCAAAGACAATGGACTTGTTCCATTCTTAGCCTTTTCAACTTCTTGCTCCTTACCTTGATATTCTACTTTAAAACCAGGCTTGTTCTGTGAGTGGTCACTATGGAAATATAAGGTGGTTTCGTGTGATGTGGAAAGAAGAGAGCCTGGGAGGTCGGTCCCACTAAATCGGCTGATGATATTACTGGTATCGTATGGCCCATTGCGAATTTCAACAAAGTCATGATTAGGTTCAGTGGAAAAGTTTAAGAACTGGAGATGAGCACCTGTACATGGCAGAGAAAGTGAGAGAAAGAAGATTTCATTAACTGAATTGCTTCTGTGTTTGATTAACTTTCCATCATTCTTCCCCAAAGTACAACTTGCAGAATTCTCAAGGTTTCAGAGTAAGATCTTTCATAGACAATATTGTACAATGTGGTAGATGCCAGAAGATTATCAGTATTACTCCTAGTGATAACCTGAACAAGTCCCTGCATTTTTAGAAGTGGTTTTATCTTGCCTTCTTCATCCTAGGGCTGAGAGAGACTTGTTGGACCAAAGTCATCAGGTGGCTTAGGATTAGAAACAACAGTCTTCCTGGTTCTAGGCCAGTATCTTAAGTACTATAAATCAACCGGTTCTCATGTATGTATTGCTTCATAAATGCCATTTAGGTACATTTTGTGCCCCTTGGAGCCCTGGAGCACTATACCGCCAGCCCTGGTTTGGAAATAAAAGATGAAACATCACCCAAAAGCACAGTCAGAGGACCTAGACAGCTAATTTGTTTGTATTTGGTATTTTATTTTCTAAAATAATGAATTTATTCCTGGCTTCCTTGTAACTCAATAAGGTCTATTCCAATATACCTCTTGAATATTCCATTGCTATAATTCTGGAGGCCTCCTCTGTTTCTGGGTAATAGCAATTTTTCTCCTGGTAGGTAGTTGATCTCAAGTGGCCAATCCCACTTCATATTTATTTTGCTTTGCTTCACTATACTTCACTTTTAGGCTACCTATGACCAAAGTACATGGGTGAAGCTTAAACAGCAACTGGATTGCTAATTGGACACCATCACCAAATACATTGTGACTTACTTTGAAAGAATGGGGATACAAAAGGATGTGGTGGAGAACTGTAGTTTGAGGGGCAGGAAATGGATTTGTAGCAAGATTTCCCTTGCCTGGATCATGGAGAACTAGCTTCTCATGGATTGCCTGCCATTTTTCCTCCAGTACCATCAGCTAGTCATTTGGATTTTGCATGTTGGATTTAACTGGGACAATTAGATAGGACAATATCCTCACTACTGAGAAGGAGATGGAGAAGAAGAAGAAAGAAAGAGAAGAAGAAGAAAGAAAGAGAAGAAAGAAGGAGGAGGAGAAGCCTACACTGAATCCAAATCTTAAGAAAAAGTGCTCACCAACTTGCATTGGAAGGGATATAGCATTCATTAAAAAACTCATTACATTTTATGACCAAATTTAAAAATGGTTCATCAGCTTCTGGATCGAGTGTTATTTTTGACTTTGAAATGGTCTTGCATGAAATTATTTTTATTATAATAATTATTTATTTAACAGAACCAACTAAAACAAGTACAGAATAATATATTAAAACAGAACAATGTCTATGTTCTTAAAAAGTGGAAAAGTATCATTGGCATATTTAAAGTTGCACAAAAAGTAATGTTTGTTACCAATATGGCCCTCAGATAAAACAACAGGGTCAGATAGGAGTTGAATGTTCCTACTTTCAATATTAATATCAGGCAAAAATCCATAATCACGTTAATGAAAAAGGCCATTTCAAAAAAGCATTTTAGGAAGAAATACATCTGAATATATTTGTGTGAATGTATTCATACTAAAGTGGGATGAGAATCCAAAATGCCTTATAATGGACAGTTAAATTTTTTGACAGGGAGATGATGGTAATGAAGAGACCTGCCACCTCATTATTCAGGGCCAAACTCATGTAATTAATCTATTTCTTTAAACAACCATACAAAATGGAAAAGTCTGGATCCAGAATGTTATGTTCTGGAACAGGCTAAATTGAGAGTCCCAGGACTGGTCTATGCATTCTTGGAAGGGTATCATCTGGAACATGAAGGAAGAAAGGGTTTTCTGGAGGTAAAATAAAAATTTCAAGGAGAAAAATGAAATATTCCAGATAACTATTATATGCACATAACTATTTCCATTTGCTTTAAAATGTCATTATTATGAATACTTCCCAATTATCTGCAGGAAATCTGGAAGAGTCTTGAAAGAAGATGGAATACATATCCAATTGCTGGTTGAAGATTTAGAATGTGAAAGTTTTGCCAAAGGAATTCTAGAAAAGGTGAGGTGGTACTATCTGAACTGCTGTCTCCCCAGTGTTACATTTATTTTCTTCTACTCTGCTAGCTTTTGTTAAACAAAAGTCAAAATGCTTTCTCTTCAAAATATTTGTTCATCCATCCATCCATCCATCCATCCATCCATCCATCCATCCATCCATCCCAAGGAGATCAGGATTGGCTTATCCTGGATCAAGCCATGAAAAGTATCTGAAAAGAGATATCTGAGATGGGAAGGATGCTGTGATTTTCTTACCAAATCCTACAGTAAAGGATATCTTCCAGGTGCAATCACTGTTGCTAGGGTAGTTTCCAGGAAAACCAGGGCTCAGGATGACACCTTCCATCTCTTCCAAGATTCCTCCACACTGGGCTGTTAAAATTACAATAAAGCAGATGGTCATAAACTATTCAGATGTCTTTGTCTTTGCGTTGAGTGACTATCAAGACCACTGAAGAAAGAGCTGATGGATGGGCACAGGATTGATTGCTGAAGGTTCAGTGTACCCCATCAAAAACATCTTTAAAAAGATTAATAGGGGATGCCAAATCCATTGCTAGACAGATTGAATTATATTCAACTAAGTGAGGCATAGCAAGTGGTTCATCGATTGCATGTCAATCCAAACCCCTCACCAAATGTGCAAATTGTTTATTTGAAATTTAAAATGAAGTCATAATATACTGAAATAGAATTTAGAATGCAGGCAACATCCTCAGGGAGCTATACTTCTGGGAGTTGAAGCCTGGGGGTTGATCCCAGTTCTTAGTCCTCATTTGTTCACCCTCCAAGTTGAACTAACAAGATGGCTTCACCTAATATTAATTGTGTCAAAATTTATCAGACACATTTTTTTCACACCAACTCGGGAGTGGAGTGGTGGGTCCATGAAGGGAGGTGGTTAAAAAAATCAATATGGTGGCCACAACTGCACACTGGAAGCCCTGCCCTTTTTAATATGTGTTACAAGTAAAAAAGGGGTATGGATTTGATCATAATTATGATCGTTGCTGTGGCCGCCATTTGATCTTTTAAAGCCTCTCCATGAATATCCCTCCCAAACAGATAAATTTCTATTCTAGGGAGCATGGGACAATTTCTTTTCCCACCATGTACTACCCATATGCCAGCAAGGAAACTTATGGAGGTTATGCCTTCCTGTTCTCGACTCCTAGATCTGGGTCAATTTTCCATCTTCAATTGTGTATCTATAATGGGAAGAAGAAATAACTTTGAGGGACAGAAGAAGAGCTGCAGGCAAAACAATGATTGGATAAAAGAAAATTGAGTCCAGAGTGAAATTGTAATCTGAGAAAGTAAGTGTCTCAGGCTTGACCTTCCCTTGTTCTCATGAAGATCAAGCATATTCAGACTTGTAAGATTCTGTTACTGAAGCCTTATAATAAAAATAATATTAGCATTCATAACTTTGGTTTCCTAGTCTACTATACCTTGAAGGGCTCACAATATCTGGGACCACTTCTTGGACTATAATAGACATCTAGCTCCCTTCCATATAGTCCAAATCAGAACCTAGATGACTATAATTTTAATCCACCCTGCATTTGACAGCACAGATTCCCTTCATTATATGAATTTTTCCCCCTGCTGATTCTATTGCTTTCTAATTTCATGCCTCCTGATGTCTGTTTAAATGAAACTCCTTCTCAATTATTTAAAAAAGAGGAACATCTGGATAAAGGAAGATGGGAAATCTCTAGTCAGTCCATTTTGTAGGGACACGGTAGCTATTTATCAAAACTTGATTGCTTCTGTCTTTTGGAATGTGACACAACAATATTTATATCTCTCTACTATCTTTTTTTTTTCAGCAAGAAAGGAAAGCATAGTGTCAAAGGGTATTTCTTATTCAGGAGGTGCAGCCAGAAAATCAGGCATACCGATGCAACAAATTAAGCACTAAAAGGAGGCAGTAAAAGCAAACACATGCAATTTTTTTTATTTAGGTGTTTTACAATCATAAAACATAAAATAACAATGTTGGAAGGGACCTAGGTGGTCTTCTAGTCCAACCCTTTGCTCAAGCGGGAGGCCCTATGCCATTCCAGACAAATGGTTGTTCAATCTCGTTTTAAAAACCTCCAGGGATGGAGCAAGCCATTTCACTTGTTCTCACTATCAGGAAATTCTTCCTTAGTTCTAGGTTGGATCTCTTTTTAATGATCTTCTCTCTTGTTAGTTCTTATCCTGCTTTCAGATGCTTTGAAGAACAGGTCGACTCCCTCTTTTCTGTGACAGCCCCTTAAGTGGATCTATGACAACTCATGGCCAACTCGCAATGGCCAACTCACCACAGTCAACTTCCTGCAACCAAATCACTGCAGGACAACTCGCCACAGCCAACTTGTCTCAGGACAACTCACTGCTATTAGTTACACTAATATCAAAGAAATAGTGGAACAGAATCATTAAAGAAAGGATGCAAAAGGAGGGACAAAACGAAATATGGATGGCAAAAATAAAAATAATTTTTATTTATTTTAAATAATTAAATAGAATTGTTAAATTGTCTCATGGCGAGTTGGCCCATGGTGAGTTGGCCATGGTGAGTTGGCTATGGCAAGTTGTCCCATTTTTCCCTCAAGTACTAAAAGACTGCTATCATTGTCATCTCTAGTTCTTCTCTTTATTAGAGTAGACATAACTAGTTCCCTCAATCATTCATCATATGGTTTATCCTCCAGGCTTCTTATCATCTTTGTAGCTCTTTTCTGCACTCTTTCTAGGATCTCAATATCTTTTCATAGTGAGCAGAATTGGGTTCACCAATCCATCTTTTAATTCCACAACATTACAAATGAAAAGACAATTGAGCTTTCTCTCTGTACATCAATACATTTTACTTTAAAAAATATTGGACAGTATGTGATGCTTAAAAAATAGCCAGACATTGTACAAAAGTAAAAGAAGGATGGGCAAAATTGAAGCAGAGTGTGGGCAACCATTGCAGTTCTGAAATTATTGTTCCCACTTTCTGTTTCTTTTCTTCCCCAAAACAGGAGATTTCCAAAAAAGGTAAATAGGGTTGATAGAAGTGATATTCTGCATGGGAGTTTTAAAATTAAACCATGGGGTACATGGACTTTAATTCTGAGGAAACTGCAGGATCAGGAATATCTGCAAGATGTAGTAAAAAAAAAACACTTAGGATTATGATGATGGAATCTCTGCCTATTTAAAAGAGAAAAGTAGAGAAATTATCACCATTGAAGAGTGACATACAAAGTTTGATGTGACATGTGTGTATGTGATTGCTCTATCTTTTATTAATCAATGAAATTTTTTTAAAGTTTATTATAAGATAGGCAGCTATATATATGTTTTAAATAAACAAAGAATAAAGTAAAAGTTTCTTGAAATCTCAAGAGATATGTCAGGGAGAATTCCTCCTCTTTTTTTCAGATATGTGTAGCAAGGTTTCCTTCAGAATGATAAAATAATAAATAATGGAAACATCAAGACCAGGAAAGGCACCATATATGCTAACTCAAATGACAAAACAAGCTTTAAAAAAGTATTAAGAGAAACATTGTTTCTGCTTTCTTCCCCTTATTCCCTAGATAATTCAGAATTTATTTTAAATTTCTCTCTCAATGGGAATATTTTGTAGCTTACTACATACTGGGTGTCAAATTTCACTCCTGCACTGATTGTATTGTGCAATTCAATGCAAGTGTATGTTCAAAGTCACATCTATTGCGGATCAATGTTTTGAAAGTCACTAGGGATTTACTGCATGTGGGGAAAGTGACTTGCAAGACCTCATCTTTTAAGGGGATCTGTCACTTGTTCCTTTATTCAAAAATGGGCAAGGTTTTTTATACTAACACTGGTTCAGCTGTTTTATGCTAATATTGATTCAACTGTTTCCATGTTCGTGGAACAGAAGTCTGCAAGCAGACAAAATAAAAAAGTTCTGATGAAGTGCAAATAAGGGGGAGGCCACCTTCCATTACTGTTTGTAACTGAGTGGAACAAAATGTTGATGGGCTGAACATGGGAAAAGAGACAAAGGATACAACACAAATAGAAAGGAACATAAGACAGAATTGTTACAGCATAACTAGAAGACAAAGATATATTAAAACATGATATCCCTTTGGAAATAACACTTTTTGATGAACACTAGCTTGGTTCATATCAAACACCAAGATCTAAACCACAATTGCCACATTCACATAAGTGTAAATCAATAAATCAAGGATATTATACTTATAACAGGTTTGTGTGGTTTACACAGCATGCTAAAATGGTTGTCCCAAAGGTGTTTTTTTCAAGAGGCAACTGGATTTCTTTGTTTTTCCTTGAACACATTTTGCTTCTCATCCAAGAAGCTTCTTCAGATCTGAAGAACTGAATTGAACTGAACTGAAGAAGCTTCTTGGATGAGAAGTGAAACGTCTTCAAGAAAAAGCAAAGAAAGTTCAGTTGCCTCTTGAAAAAAGCATCTTTGGGACAACCATCACCTGGATGACTGAGAATCTCTAAAGACATTTAAAAATAGTTGAGTTTTGAGAACATACTCTACCACAAGCTATCCAAACCCATTTTAGCCTAGCCTGGCGTGGTGAGTTAACACAATCCTAGGCTGGAAGAGACAATGGCGATCATCTGGAAATTCCAAAAATGAATGACTATCTCACAGCAAGATCAATGGTTCGCCTCCTGTTTCCACTTCCTGCTGTTGCTTTTATTCCTGTCACAGAGAACAATTATGCTGACCAGAAAAAAATGAAGCTTTCAAAGTACTTCCCTAACTTCATTTCCTGCATCAAATTGATTATTATTATTCCAAAATTATTATTTTTAATAAATCCACAAAGCCAATAGGAAAACCAGAGAGAATCACAACTGTAGCAAAAATATTAAGCTATTAAGGTCAGAATAGGTTCCTACATGTATGTACAGACAACTGCTAGAAAAACCCTCAATTTATTGTCTACGGAGTATACAACCTGCAATAAAGTATTTAGATGATGAGTTTCATTACCTTAAACTGGGGAGATCATACCTTTTATAGGAGACAGATTGACTATTCTCGTCCTTGCATAAATCACTGAAGATCTAGTCTAACAGATGTTCTTTGGGTATTGTTTGTAATCTTGGCAAGATAGCAAACACATTCATCTATTACTGACCTCATTCCTGTCTGGGAAAAGACACTTATTTGTGGCATCTTTGTTTTCTACAGACAAGAGGTAGCTAAAATTGAGCACAAAAGCTTACAAGATAGCTTGCTGTTTTAAAGAGAGATGAGAGAATATGAAAACAGCATTAGATGAGAATACAGTTTCACAAAAGAAGGATTTCTTCAACATTCAGATGCTCACTAACTTGTGAGAGAATAGTGGAACATCAGAAAGTAACATGAATAATTAAATGTTACACATGAAGTGCTCAACATATAACAAGGATTATCATAGCTGGCATTATTCTTTCTCAAAGCACACACACACACACACACACACACACAGAGTCCTCAGTCCAAGGCTTGGATCAGATATGTCAAGGAAAGACTGCAACATATGGTTGCAGTGCCCTGTTCATTCCTCCTCTTCCTAATAAGAGTCAATTTTAGGGTAGACAGGTTAGAACTCAGGAAACCATAAGTTCCAGTTCTCCCTTGGGCATTTAATCCAACCCACCTTTCATGATGAAACAGGAGGTGGGACCATTTATTTTTGAAATGTTCAAAAATAAAGCTCAGCTATTAAATAATTAAATACCCTCATTACTGAGGAAAGAAGGAAGGAAGGAAGGAAGGAAGGAAGGAAGGAAGGAAGGAAGGAAGGAAGGAAGGAAGGGGGAGGAGATGGGAGGGGAGGGGAGGAGAGAGAAAAAGAAAGGAAAGAAGTAAGGTAGAAAAGGGAGGGGAGAAATAAGAGAGGGAGGAAAGAAGAGAAGTGGGAGAGAGAGAAAAAAGTGGGAGGAAGGAAGGGTCCTTCACAAGGAACTAAATAAACTTTTACCTATACAAAGTGGAGGAGGATAGTTCCATCGTCGCACAGTTCCTGGCATGCAGGAAATATGAGAGTGCCCCTGAAGCAAAGGCAGAAAGAAAGAAAGAAAAAAAGAAAGAAAGAAAGAAAGAAAGAAAGAAAGAAAGAAAGAAAGAAAGAAAGAAAGAAAGAAAGAAAAAACCATTAGCAAGTAGGAAGCAAAAAGGAACTGAGAAACAGGCCAAATGGAAAGAATAGGCAGGGTATCTAATCTCAGCCAAATAGCATTGTCTAGCAAAGAATGGAAGCGATACATACTTAAGGCTGGAATTCTAAGATAACATAGCTTGCTTTCATTAAGTGAGCAAAACATCAAGAAAAGAGCTAAAAGTACACTCAAAAAGGAAAATAGACAAAAGACAAAACAAATTTTAAAAAAAGAAGATATTGTACACAGATATGTGTGTGTGTGTGTGTGTGTGTGTGTATCACACACACACACAAATACACACAACTTTATGAATAAATGAGATGCTCAAAAAAAGTGCAATAATAGTATTGAATATGGGTATTGAAAGTGTTTCTACCCAAAATGACATTTATCAGGAAAATGTATTATGAAAAAAGTGTTAATTATATTTAAGAAATGTTAAAATATGGTACAAATATACAGTAAATAATTTTGAACACACAGTACCTTACTTTAATTCTGGAATGTTTAACTCTACAGTTCTAGTGTTTTAATTTGCATTAATTTTTCAGCAAAACCCATCTCCCACACTTCTAAATACCACTGATCCAGAGAAAGGTGTAAATTTGATTTTTTCAGTATTTTCCAGTAAGATACCTTGCAGCTAACAACAGGAAATGAAATTAATTCCTTGTGCTGCATCAATTTTTACATCATAAAGCAACAGGAAGGTTCAAATTACTCAATTTTCAGAAAGTCTTCAAACACTTTTAACCAAAGGCATCCTCATCAAAGTTGTTAAAAATGGATCAATTTGATTGCAACCTCTCTAAAATAACCTAGAAAGATTGCATTTTATATAATTTGAGTGGCACCTACAGATGCTCTTTATATTTAATGCTGATGTCTTGTCAAAAGAGACTTCAAAAGTTAGGCCACAAAAGTTGCAATAAGATTCTTTGCATTCAAGTAATATCAAATTTTCTCTAGTGTTCTTTTGAGAGATTCAGGAAGTGCTATGATTAAGATTGAGAGTTTCATACCCACACTGATGTGATTCCCTTGATTTTAACTGAGGTTGCTGTATTCTATGTCAAATGTTATTCATGTTCATCTGATAGGATTTTGCAAGCTTCTTCTAAGGCAGTTGTTTTTCAAATTTGGCAACTTAAGTATTTTTCAAACTTGGCATGCTGGCTCAGGGAATTCTGAGACTTGATGTTCACATATCTTATGATTGCCAAGTTTTAAAACACTGCTCTGAGATAATTATATAAAGTTCATACAATAATTTTCTTCCCATCTTTTCTTTTCCATGGTAGCCAGACATTAGAATGGGCTATGATCAGGGGTGGGATACGACAGGGTTAACTATCGGTTTGGGATTTACGAGGTTCGGTGATTTATGATGTGGTTTCCTGCAGCTGCAGCATGCTGCGTGCAGAGAAGCAGCCTTTGAAACAGCCCTCTTTTCCTGCTTTTTTAACTGCAGCTATGCCTCGTTCGGCAGCTGAAGTTGAAAAATCAGGAAATAAAGATCAGGTAAGAGCCCGGGTGGGTGGGTGGACAAAAACATCAGCAGACATAGAACTGATTCTATGTCTGCTGCTCTTCAGAGCTACCGGTTCTACAGAGGTGGACAGAAGCGATAGAAACCCGTCCCTGGCTGTGATACTGATGTCTCAATGAATCTTGACAAAGGCAATGATTTTCAATCCACTTTAACTCATTTTTTTTTCAGAATTAAATAATTATTTGGAGAGTGGGTAGGTACCTGGAGAGCATATCCTGGCTCGCACTGAAAGGAGACCACATCATTCACCACATATCTTTCACCAATTTTCAGGCCATTACTGGGGACAGCAGGTTCTGGGCAGCTGGAGAGACCCACAGCTAAAAAAAAAAAGCACAAACAGTTAATCAGTATGTATTTAGCATTATCCATTTGTGCACGTATTACTACTCAAACAGGCTGTAGCTACTGTAGATACCATGAATTAAGAAAATTCATCCCACTTTCCCAGTGTTTGTTTTTTCCAGAGAGCTAGTTCTTCACATAATGTGTCTGAAGTCGGATAATTTGAACTTGGACATTAGTTCCTTCAGTAAGGATGCTGGGTTTGATGAGCCATCAGTTCGTTTTCTTGGCCAATTTACAATTCACAGAGTCAGGTCTTAAATATCATTTTGTATTTGTATTATTTCAATACCTTGCACCTTGGATGAACTTCAGCACAAGTCAGCATTGTTTGATGTCACCCTGACTTGTCTGAGTTTTTTTCTCCCTGCCAAGCCTTCTTGGAGATCTTTTCCTCCAACTTGTTTCATGGAAGGCATCATCTGAGTCCCTGACTTCATCCTTCAGAGATCCCAAGGACAGATTCAGTGCATTATGGCTCAGCTCTGAAGTCAAGTGAAGACTTTTCAGCAGACTTGGCCCAGAGGATATTCTCAGTGCAAGTATGTGAAAAAGTTTCACCTTTTCCTCCATCCCTCTTTTCTACTCTTTATTTTATACTGCATAGCAAAGCATAGGATAAGAGCCATGGTGGTGCAGTGGTTACAATGCATTACTGCAGGCTCCTTCTGCTGACTACCGATTGCCAGCAGATTGGCAGTTCAAATTTCACCAGGCTCAAGGTTGATTCAGCCTTCCATCCTTCCAAGGTTGCTAAAATGAGGACCCAGAATGTTGGGGACAATATGCTGATTCTGTAAACTGCTTAGAGAGGGCTGTAAAAGCAATGTGAAGTAGTATATAAGTCTATTGCTATTGCTATAGAAATAGAATATCAGTCGTAAGATAGGAATGGAATAGATCAGCATACAGACTCATTGGATTGGATTGGTCTCCTAGTCCAATGCTGCCCAGGGCAAAAATTCTCATACTACGCCAGAAAAGGCTATCCAACTTCCCCTTGAAAGCCTCCAGTGAGTTTCCATGACTCCAGGAGGCAGGCTGTTCCATTGCTTAATACTCTGATGATCAGAAATTTCTTCATTTTGAGTTTGGATCTCTCTTCATAAAGTTTCCACTCCTTGGTTCTTGTCCTTCCCGCAGATAAGCCCACATTTTCGTCCTTGTTATAATCTTTCAAGTATTGCTATTATGCTTCAGCTACACTTTCTCTTCTTTAAGGCTAAATATACCCAATTCCATTAACCATTCTTCATAGGTCGCAAGACTTTCACCATTTATGTTGTTTTTTTTCTGAACACTTTCCAGTTCCTATGTTGCCTTGGATGAACAGAACTGGACACTGTATTCCACATATGATGTGATCAATGCATCTATTTACTTCCTGTGATCCCAATATTCTACCTCTGTTGATGTAGCCCAAGGTTGCACTGGCTCTTTAGTATGGTACAATGCAGCACATGCTATCTGCAGCATACTAAACCTGCTTAATTTGTATTCTATCAGGAGACCCTGATCTTTGTCCAAAATATTGCCATCGATGGAAATACTTCAAGCCCCAAATTTGCTTTTTTTTTTTTGCATGAGGAACCTTGAACCTCTGAATCATTGCTGCTAGGAACTGAAAAACGGTACTAAATGAATGGATGAATATGGTGATATAAAGGATTTTTCACTAAATAGGTTTTCTGGCTTTTTTTAGCACTCAAAAATCTAATGCAGATGAGTTAAGGCAAGATAAATGAAAGAGTATTTTTGAGTTTCTAAAAACAGCCTCCAGAAAGGGAAAGAAAAGAAAGGTTTTTAAGAGGCACTTTGTTGATATGTCAAGCAAGCCACAAAGCAAAAATATATATTTAATCTCTCTTTATAAGCTTCATCTTTTTCTGCTCCTGGAAATGGCCACTTGAGCAGCTACTCCCACTATTATCCTTGTATTTCTGTATGGAAACTAAACTCTGAAAGTTGATTAATTCCACAGCACGTTGCCCTGGAGAACTCTTAACAGCTTGGTATCAAAAATGTTATTGTTATGAAGTGCCAGCTATGCAGGTGCCTTAACAGCATGAAATTTGTCTTGACATGGGGAATGTATAAAGCTGCTACATTGATTTAGTTTGTTGATCTACCTAGTCCATGAATACAGAACCGTAAACAGTGCAAGGCAAAAATATCTTCTATTCTCTCTACTGGACAACTCACTAAATATACTGGAGACTGATCAGGAGATTTTCTGCATGGAAAAATAATGGAAGCATTGAAGACTTCATATAATGTATCATTTTTAGCAGGATGGGAATGGTTCTCAATCATATTATTTTTCAGAGTTTCAAGTTTTCATGATTTTTATCAAACAAATCATTTTGAAGATGCTGTGTATTAGGCCATGACTTTGTTGTCCATCAACCTGTATGTTCCTTAAACTATGATATATAGTTGATTACTGCACCATATTACCTTCCATTAAAGAGTTAATTGAAGATAAGAGGTAGAAAAGATCTTGAAGATCATTTCATTCACCCATAACCTCATTTCATGAATCTACAGCATTCCTGTTACCTTGCCAACCAGCCTCTGCTTACACACCTCCAATAAATCCACCATGTCCTGAACAATCATTATTATTAATATTTTTCCCCTGATGTTCACCTGCAATCAATTTCCTTATGTTTTGTGTTCTTGTCCTATCTTCTGAAACAACTCTGAACTATTCTGCCTCATCTTTTACATCAGGGCAATTCAGATATTGAGCAACTATATTTTTCCTCCAAGCTAAATCATCTTCAACTGTTTCTTGTAGTTTTTCTTCCAGGTCCCTTATCATCTTAGTTGAGAAGGACACCCCTAATTTGTTAATGTTTTTTCTAAAATGTGGCTGGAATTGGTTATACTATTCTCAACATACTATTGTTTGAACAATGTATAATAGAGAACAATGATTTCTTTTGGTCTTGACATTATATTTGTTGCAACCTAGGATTGTATTTCCTTTTTCTTTAACTTTGTTGGCTCATGTTCAATTCTTGATCTCCAAAATATCAAAGTTTCATATGTATTGTTGCCCAGAATGCCTGCCTACATCACCACCCCCATTCCATAATTATACCTGTGATTTTTCTTTCTCAAATGTAGGGCTTCACATTTAATCTTGATGGTTTCTGCCCAGCTTGTCAAAGACCTCCTGAATCTTGATACTGTTCCTTATGGTGTTTATTATCACTACATCTTTCTGTTGATATTTTCTAACCCTTCATCCATGACATATGTTGAATTGCACAAGCCCTAGAATGGTATATTTCACCCCTGTTTGATGGAGAGCCATTGATATACACTTCCAAACATTTGTTCGATCAATTTTTCTCCATCTGGTAGTAGCACAGTCCAGCTAATTTTGTTATCTTATTTATGAGAATCTCTTAAACTTTACTGAATGTTTTGCAGAAAACAGTTAATTGGTAGATGATGGTAGAACTGTGGGCTTAAAGCTTTCCATCAATATGGCAGAATCCCAATTAAAGTGCATTAAAATCATAACACTATTATTTAGCCCATGATGGGAGCTTCAAGAATTAAATCCTGCACCACTAATTCTGCATTTAAAATGTTATGACTCCAGAATACTCCCCTCATGTAATGCATGTGTACAGTCCCTATGCAAATGAATATATCATACATGCTGATGATCTTATCTGGTGGAGTGAAAAAAGACGCTGCTGTTGTTTTTTCCACCATGGGACTTCCTTCAGAAGCTGACTGGCAGGGCCCAGCAAGGACTATCTGTTCTGAGAGTCTCAGCCTGAGCTCTGGCTGGGGCGGGGATATAGTGCATAGACTATATCATGCACCTTTGGTCACCAGGGCTTCAATTTGACCATTTCAACACATGAAATTGTTGAGGTGCTTGGTTCAGTATTGCATTGGATTATTTTCTACCTCCTGCCCTGATCAGCACTCGATGGGGAGAGATTATGGTACGTGGGATAGGGGTTTCTTCTCCAATTTTTTTGTAAAGTTATCTCTGCTAGAAAAGAGCCTTTGGAGAAGGACCATAACTCATAGAATAACAGAGTTGGAAGGAACCTTGGAGGTCATCTAGTCCAACTCTCTGCTTGAACAGGAGTCCAGTCTCTTCTTGAAAATTTCTTGAGTCTCTTTTTGAATGCTCCAGTGTTGAAGCCTTCCACAAGCCTATTCCACTGATGGATTGTTCTCACCGTTAGGAAATTTCTCCTTAGCTCTAGGTTGCTTCTCTCCTTGATTACTTTCCATCTATTGTTTCAAGTCTTGCCTTCAGGTGCTTTGGAAATAGTTTGACCCTCTCATCTTTGTGGCAGTCCCTCAAATATTGGAACTTATATGGAGCTTTAAGTCATTTGTACAGAGCTTTAAGTGCTCCAGTTTGCTTGTAACTGTACAAGTCTGTAGGGGGCGTGCATAAGCGCACCAACGTGCTTACCATCCCTGTCCTATTGTTTCTTTTATATTTTATTTTTCTTATATGTGTCCATGTATTCATAACTATGTTTTACTTATACCTATTATCTTGTAAGCAATTGACAAATAAATAAATAAATAAATAAATAAAATAAATAACCGTCATGTTAATGTATGGGTGGGCAACTATGGAAACTTTACAACTTGTAGACTTCAGATCCCGGAATTCCTGAGCCACTACTCTAATGCTAGCAAAATCTTTTTAAAAAGGGAGGGTTCAGAGCCCAAGTCTAAAGAAGATTTAGCTCTCCCACCCGCACTTCCTGTCTTCAATTACTCCATAAACCCTTTAGCCTAAGGCCATGAAAAACTAATGCCAATCAGTATAGCTAGTAATGAAAGTATTGGTTTTATGACCAGACAAGATAAATCTTTAAACAGCATCCATAGTTCGATAGCAAAGAAAATGAACAAAACCTTAGATCAATCTCTAGAATCTTTAATTAACTAGCACCATCTTTTGTGTCCACCTGGTAAATCTCACAAATAAATCTTGAGGGGATGGAAAAAGATAGTTTGAATTTTAATTCAGGGAAGAAGTATTTGCTAACAGGGAGACAACCATTGCATATAATCATTACACAATAGTGTATGTATTGACAAAAACATTAAGTGATCTTTGAAAAATCAATAATCTTTTTTTTTAAAGCAAGATTGACTATTGTACACAAGGAAAGATGTTTTATGATCTGTTCCAAGCTCCATAATTTTAAAAAAGAATGTTCCTTTAAAGAACTATATGGATCAACAAAAGTACAATTTGCAAACCACAGGAAATAATAGCACTATCATTTGAAAGTTTTCAGACAAAATCAAAACAGGTTAGAGAAGGATGGTGAAGAATATTCTTTGTATTCAGGTATATTAAGGAGGGATTTAAGTCCTTGAAGGCCTAAATAGGAACAACTAAATGGCCACTAAGAACTAATCCTCCATAATGAATGTAGCAATTTTACCTAGATGTTGCAGGCAGCACCTTCCTCTCAATCTCAAAAATCCCAGCATTACTTATCCCAACATAAATTTGGCCCCAGTACAGAAAATGCCATCCCCCAATTGAATAGTGACCAGATGTTGGTGACAGGTTTTCTACTATTTGATTGTGGACAAGCTATACCTGGAACCCTGTGCCCAGTTCTGAGTATTTCACTTTTTCTTTTCAGGAATACTGGAACAGGTCAAGGGAAGGTCAGTGAGTATGAACAAGATATCAGAGCCTAATTTCTACATGGAGGAGCTAAAGGGAATAGGTATATTCACCTTTGAGAAAAGAAACTAAGAGGAAATATGATATCATTTTGGAAAAACCTGAAGGGCTGTACTATAGAAGGCAGCCAAGACATTATTATTCCAAAATGTTGGACATGAAATAAAAAAATTAAATTACAAGATAGCAGATTTCAATACCAATTACACATCCAGAAATATCAGTTACCAGGGAAGATGGTAGGTTCTCATTCAACAGATGACTTCAACTTGAAATTACAGAACCATTTATTTGAGACCCTGGATTTGGGAAGCTGGATTCCTGCACTAATCTGGGATTTGGGCTTAATGGCCTCCTCCAATAGTAACACTTTTTGGATTAATTTCTAGGTTCTATAGTTAATTGGTTTAAATTCAAACTGTTCCAGTTTCCATCCAAGGCACTTCTCTGATAATTTACCATTCAGTGACTTTAAATCCAATTCCACTTGCTTGGATTTACTGAATCTGGGATCTATCAGAAGTGGGACATGCCACATTTCCCATTTGCATAATGACTGCAACTCAGCACACACAGTCTAAACAATTGGCACTGCACTGAAATGAGCTTACTTTTGTACTCCAGGTGAAATCCAGCAGCAGAGACACTGATGTCAGAGTAGAAGTGCAAATACAGCTGGTTAGAGGTACTGTTGAGCAAGGCAGGGACAGTGGTACCTAATGGAAAGAGCGGGGGGAGACACAAGAGGAAGGAATCAGTCAGAGGGCATATTTTAGAGTGCTAGGAGAGGATCCTGTTCATGTCACTCTTGACATGCTGGTTGGGGAATTCTGGGAGTGAAGTCCACACATTTTCAGATTGCCCAGGTTGGGATACATTGCTCTATATGGATTTTAAAAGTATGAACGTTTCATATGATTGAAAGCTTTGTCAATCCCTGCCGAGTAAAAATAAGGGGGAAGCAGAGGAAAGCACCATCTGGTGGAATCTGACACCGACTCTCAGGTAGGAGGGGTTCTTTCCCTAAGAGCTAAAAGGTATTGAATCCCTGGTATTCAGAAAGATGGCCAAGAAGGGATCCTCCCTTATGGTTCATATGTTATATTTGATAGTTATACAGAGTGTGTTTTAGTCTGGAATCCTTTCTATAGGCCAGGAACAATAAAAAAAACTAGATTCTTGTGCATAATGTATTGCAGCTTAATGTATGGTCCTAATCCTTTGTTAGAGGAGGGTAACCATAGAAAACCAGTCTGAGTAACTCACAGTGTCATACCTCATTTCTTGCATCTAACATACTTGTGTCTGATGTCTTCTTTTATATACCACTTACACTTTTCAGATACATCCAGTGGTGGGATCCAATTTTTTTTACTACCAGTTCTGTGGGTGTGACTTGGTGGGCGTGGCAGGGGAAGGATACTGTAAAATCTCCAGTCAGAGGTGGTACTTGCTGGTTCTCTGAACTACTCAAAATTTCCGCTACCAGTTCTCCAGAACAGGTCAGAACCTGCTGAATACCACCTCTGGATACATCACTTGCATCTTATACATTGCAATCATGCAATTTGCTAGCAACTTTCTTTATGTAGCATTATTTGTTATGATTAGTCACCCTTTTGTTCCCTGCCTACCTAGCAGTCTCTATCTTTCTTGTTCACACATACTGACAAGGCTCTCTCCTTCATTCTGCAGGAATTTTTTTATTAAATACTTCCTGTTTTACAATTTCTTGTAAGCCAAGCAAGGAATTCAATATGTGAAAGGACCGATCCTTCTAAGAACAGCTTGACACTGTGGTTTTTATATTTTGCCATTGTTACACATATGACTAACATGGCTGTAATGAGACAAACAGCAGTTTACCTCACAATATTTGTGGCTGATTGTCTGAAGCTAAATTACACTAATACTCTCCCTCCCTCCCTCCCTCTCTCTCACTCATTCACACACACACACTAATCTCTCTCACAACACAATAATCTCACCCTAGAATTTAGAAATGTTATGGATCATTGGCATGAAGACAAATATCTAATTAAATTGTGTATGTAAACATTGACATCTCATGCATTAATTCTATTTCCATTTTGTCATCTGAAGGTTTTATGACTTTGTGAATTTTGGGAAATGAGGGTGAGGGTGAGGCAGGAGCATCCAGTTTGTCCATCCCAACTTCCCTATGATCCCAGCTCTTCTTTCAAGTTGATTAAAGAACTGATTTTAGATGCTCAACTGAAGAACAGCAGTGTCAGTGTAAAGACTGGTTTTCTATCATTACCCTGCTCTGTTGGGCACAAATGATCAGGAACATGCATTAAGCTGCAATTCAGAAAGATTTATTTCTCAAGTCTATGCACAAGAATCTAGTCAGCTAAAGGGCAAATCTGAATAGAGATCAATGGAATTCAAAAGGAGTTGGACTTAGACCATTTGTGGCAATGTAAGGATTCTAAGCTGATGACACATTTAATTCAGCCCCCAACTGCTTTTCTCCTACAGTTCTGGATATTGGTTGGAAGCCAACTCTGGCTTCAACCCTAAATATCGATTGATTTGATTTGATTTGATTTGATTTGACTTACCTAGCTGCCCATCTCATTTATGTGACTCTGGGTGGCTTATAATAATTATTTATTGAAAATGAATATTTAATAGGTAAGCAGTCACAGCCCTTTCTATGCTACCTTCAGATCTTACCTGAGAAGCTGCCCAGCATGGTGGCTGTATTGTCCCCTCCATCAAAGACTTCTAGGGAATCCCAGTTCTGTTCTGTAACAAAACTGATCACTTGAATCTGGAAACAGGGAAAAGACCAGAGAAGGAAAACATATGTGATGGTGATGATGATAGTAACAATTACGATTAACATTACTACTATTAGCAGTACCATTCAGAATTAAAAGTTACCAGTACTACTATAACAGTACCATTCAAAATGCAATCAGTAAACCAAATGTAATTTAATTTTTATGGTAGATTCACAAATTATGTATAACAAATTATTTTTACGCTTAATTGATCAGTGTAAAAATCTCAGTGTGTCTATTTTATAGTAAAGAGCTTTGAAATGCATTGAAGAACATTTTGAGACCTCTTTTTTGATGCTGTTTTAATTAACATGGGGTTCCAAGTTTCATTGTTAATCCCATGGCAACTGAGAGCCTGTCCATGAATACATCCTGTAATCTCCCTGCCATCACATATGGCTTAAGTCTGGTGGATAGTGCAGAGGTTAACCAATCTCTCATAGCACAACCCAAATATCTGAAATCTGTCAGTTATGCTAGCTGGGAAATGTTTTCCCCAGAGACACCTGGTTAGGGAATTCTGTTTTAGACAGCCCAAACTAAGAGGTGAAATCTTTAATCCTAGATCTTGATCATACACACTTTCTTCTTGCAATGGGGATTTTTTTAGTAAAATTGCATACCACATAAAACATTTTTCACTTAATTATGATATCTGCCCTTTAGCCAAGATGGCATTTGGGAGGAATTTATCCCATGGAAATGCAAAATATGTTTTTTACTGAAGGCAATAGGAAAAAAAGTGACGTGTTTGGCAGGGTGACCATAAATAACTGTTTCTGATATTTTCAGTTGTTTTCCTCCTTAATTAGTCCTAAAGCCATTTTGTGAAAACTTTAAATCAAAACATAAATGAATCACAAAAGCCTTTAGAGTTCATCTCAACAAAATACTAATAACCCCCACAGAGCCTTTACAAATTGCTCTGGAGTCTACATAATTATCCAACTTGTTTGATAATATATTAACAGGTTTACAGAGCAAAGGCTTTTTAAAAAGGAAGATAAAAACTAATATAAAGTAAGAAAAAGAAAGAAAAAAGAAGGGCAAAAGTACAAGAGTGGAAAAAAAATAGAAGAGAAATAATTATACAACTTGTAATGATTTCTGTATAATAGAACCAAAGGTTAGTTTTATTCTCCTTTTCATTCCTCACTTCTTTTTCAGAAGTTTTTTTTGGGGGGTGTGGGGGGGAGGAATGGAGGAAGGAATTCTAAAGTTGTAATCCTAAAATGATGTTGAAGATTTCAGGAACTGCAGTGTATATTTACTACCAGGCAGAATTACTGCTTGGAAAATGAATAATTCATATAAAAAGTCATAGCAGATTATATACAATCTCCTTGGTCAGATACTGCCTATAGTCCACTTCTAAGAATGCTTTCATTCTTTCCAGCTCACCTGATTTTCCAGGATTAACCTGGAATACAAAACAGAAATCGATGGAAGTCTAATACAATTCAGATGTTATATGCTCAGTTGGCTATCATTAAAACACTCTGGTTATGTTTACAGCAAAACAGAGTTAGAGACAGCCAATTACACCTTAGACACACATGTTAAACTGTCAATTCAGCTTAAGTGTCTGCACAGTTATATGAGGATCCTAGCATATATGAATGAGGATCATTGTCCATGCAACATGCATGTCGCTTATGCTTATAAGGATCTACTTCATTCCTCTACAAACAAGTCAAGCACCTTTCTTCAAGGCTGGGTTTCAGACAACACCTGTTTAAGCAGGTCAGTGACAAAGCTAGCAGTTACAAAGCCAGGTAAATATTATCTTCAGAAAGTTTCTTTTTTTCCTGGTTTAAGATCTTGTATGAATCCAGGCTGCTTAATTCAGTTTAGTTTAATAAGAAAAGGCAGAAATTCAGTAAGTGCAGTGTTGTAATAATGCAGCTTTGATTGTGCATTACCAGTGCAAGATTTTCCAGAAAGCTTTTATGAAGTCATGGCCATCTTCACTAAGACATGTCATGCCATGATGTCATCATGATAATGATGCTAATGATATAATTTGCTTCAGTTGCATCTCATTTCTGTGATGACATAATGAAATGCATGGTACTGTTCCAAACTTAGAATATTGAGAGAGTATATGTTTTCAAGAAGGGTGTGTGTGTGAAACTACATTTTCCTGAAATATACTTCTTCTTGTTAATATCATTAGCTTCAGTTTGTATGATCTATTAGCTTCTAAAGACATCCTAATTTAGATATTACATTCCACGGAAATAGAGCAAAAACTGTATTAATAGCAGATTGGTTCTCCCAGTAGCTCCTTCTCCACCTCCACTGAAATTAACAAATGAATGGAATAAATTATCACCTTGATATCAAAAGTGTCAAATGTTTTGCAATACGTTTAGCAGTTCTGCTAAAATAATCTTTTTTCTCTTCCATGCTATGCTGTGAGAAATACCAATAACAAGGCATACAAGTCTCAAAAAATCCAGGGCAAAACTAAGTAAAATTAAAAAACGGATCTGTTAATCAATTTTGACACTCGTAAAAAGATACGCCTTGTGAATTTGGAAGCTGCAAAATGGTCCTATTATGATGCTAATTGCTTCCTTCTCTTTTGCTAGGTTACTGAAGCAGAGCGGGATTCTCTCTCTCTTTGATTTAAAATATAAGTTGTAAAAAACTGCAATTTGTATCCTGGAGTCGGATCAGACCTAATTGTTCCTACTAAAACCCAAGAACTTTAGCAAACTTTTCAAAGGTTTTAAAGGGCCAGTTCCCTCTCTTTATATAAAGCTAAATACATTTCATTTGAAAAAGTTTTGTGTCAAGAAAGTGCTAGTATTACTATAGTCTTTGATCTACATAGTCCTTAGCTAGGAAAGAGTTAATAAAAGGGGTTATTATATATCCCATTTTTTTCCATAATAACTTTTCCCAACCTGAGGATTTCCAGTTGATGTTTTTTTACTGTCCTAATTACCTAGTCAATTATGTATGTGGAGTCCTAAAGGGCACCAAGCAGGGAAGCTTCTGCTATCAGATCATTTCTTTCAGAGATGAAAGTATTTGTGGCTTTTATCTCAAACAAACCTTTCTGAAGGTTCTGTGTTTTTCTTCAGGCATCGACTTTCATGTTTAGCAATCCTGGATGTCCACTAGCACTATTGTGCATAGTTAAATAAAATAGCTCGAAGACAATATACTGCACTCTTTCACCGAAAAAAGGATGGAAGGTAAGGGGTAGAAATGACTTTGAAGATCATCAAGCCCAATCTTTCCCCCAGGAAAGAAATCTATAGTCCTTGACTTATGACCACAATTGTCTTATGACCACAATGACACACAATTGCTAAGCAAAGCAATTGTTAAATGAGTTATGCCCAATTTTATAACATTGTTAACCAAGCTTTTAAAGCAGTTGTTAATTGAATCATACAGTCATTAAGTGAATTTGGACTCCTCTATTGACTCTGCTTGCCAGAAGCTGGCTGGGAAGGTCACAAATGGTGAACAGAAAAATCCATGATGCTTTAACTATTGTAAATACCTTCTGGTTGCCGAGTGCTTGAATTTTGACTGTGGGGATACTGTAAGCACAGGGAGTAGTTATAAGTCACTTTTTGCAGTGCTATTATAACTTCAAACAGTTGCTAAATGAATGATTGTAAGTCAAGGACAACCTGTATATCTGTGTTGCCCCCACGCATCAGGGTTGGTGTAGAGAACTTTATTCAGTCTGTTCTATTTCAGGTTTTCAGTTAACCCCCTTAGCACAATAATTGGCTCATGACCAGTTAGATAACCAAAAGCAAAACAAACTTACAGCCAAACCACAAACAGTCTTTGAAATAAAAGATTTTGCTTGGGTAGGTTCCAAAAATAAACAGCCCAAATCCCATCTGAGGTCTGGGGCCTCCACTGAGGTTTGTCAACAAGTCCGGTGGTCCGGTTTCAGGGCTGGCAAGGAGAAGTCACAGCAATTGTCCAAGCCAGGAGTTCAGGGGGTCATTTTCAGTGAAGCCAACCACGAACAAGCTCCAGACTAAGCTTCCAGGCAATGGCCAATTAGTCCACCCAACAGATAACCGGCTGCTCCAAACACAAACATAAACACTCTCCACAACTGAATTAAATCCATGAACTGCAGAGTCCTGGAAACACAAACAACCATCTGGCCACGACCCATACAAGTTTATTTATTTATTTTATTTTTATTTATTTATATATATTTTGTCAAACAATTATTAGATAACAGGTATAAGTATAAACATGGTTATAAATACATGAAATAGATATGAACAAGAAAAAAAAAAAACAATAGGACAGGGACGGTAGGCACGTTTTGGTGCGCTTATGCACGCCCCCTACAAACCTCTTAGGAAAGGGGTGAGGTCAATAGTAGACAGTCTAATGTTGAAGATTTTGGGGTTTGGAGAAGAAACCACAGTGTCAGGTAGAGTATTCCAGACATTGACTACTCTGTTGCTGAAGTCGTATTTCCTGCAATCAAGTTTGGTGCGGTTTATCTTTAGTTTATATCTATTTTGTGCTCTTGTATTGTTTTAGTTAAAGCTGAAGTATTCATTGATAGGTAGGACATTGCAATATATAATTTTATGTACTATTCTTAGATCAAACTGAAGGCGGCATAGTTCTAGGTTGTCTAGGTCTAAAATTTCAAGTCTGTGGCATAAGGTATTCTGCTATGAGTAGAGGAGCGGAGGACTCTTCTTGTAAAATATTTCTGGACTTTCTCAATTGTATTAATATCAGATATGTAATTCGGATTCCAGACTGATGAGCTGTATTCAAGTACTGGTCTAGCAAATGTTTTATATGGTCTAGTTAGTAGAGTGATATTACCAGAGAAAAAGCTATGCAGAATTAGATTAACAACTCTTAATGCCTTTTTGGCTATGTAGTTACAGTGGGCTCTAGCATTTAGATCATTTGAGATGAGTACTCCAAGGTCCTTGATAAAGTTTGTGTCATCAACAAGGTCTTGACTATTCAGCTTGTATTTTATTTTTTGATTTTTTTTGCCAATATGCAAGACAGAGCATTTACTTGTTGAGATCTGAAGTTGCCATTTGTTTGACCATTCTGACAAATAGTCGAGGTCTTTTTGAAGGGTAGCAGCATTGTCAGTGGTATTGAATAGCTTTACATCATCAGTGAAGAGAATGCAGTTGCTTTAATATAATCACAGAGGTCATTAATATAGAGTATGAAGAGAGTTGGTCCTAGAACATTGCCTTGGGGGACACCACTGTTGACAGGTACAGGATTTGATAGGACACGCCCAATTTTGACCATTTGTTGCCTGTTTGACAGGAATGCTTCTATCCAGTTATGTAGGTGTCTAGAGATACCATAAGATTTTAGTTTTAATATTAGTTTGTCGTGTACCACTGAATCAAAGGCTTTACAGAAGTCTATGTAAATTGCGACAATTGCTTTGCCCTGATCAAGTTGTGTAGTCCATATGTTTTTACAGTGCAAGAGTTGCAGATTACAGGACAGTTTCCTTCTGAAGCCAAACTGTTTGTTAAAGAGTAGGTTGTTTGTCTCTAAGTGGAGGATAATGGATTGGTTAATAATTGATTTCATGACTTTACAGGTGACGCAGCATAAAGAGATTGGTCTGTAATTTTCAACCAGGCTGGGGTCTCCCCTTTTGAAAATGGGAATGACTGTGGCTAGTGACCATAGATTTGGCAAGGAGCTGGTCCTGAAAGATTTTTCAAAGATTATGCTTAGAGGTTCTGCTATGGCAGTGGATAGCTTTTTTAAGAAGTAGGCACAAACTCCATCTGGTCCAATAGATAAAGATGGTTTTAGATTGTGTAGTGTTTTTTCAACATTGTTTTCTATAAAATCGATATGTATTAGATCATTGTAGTTGTCTGTGGTTTGACTAGGAAATACTGGGCATGATTCATTGCTGTATACAATTACTGACCCAAAGAATGTGTTAAAGAGGTTGGCTTTAATAGTGTCGTCATTGCAGTCTTTACCATTAGGTCCATTCAGGGGTGGGATGGACCTTGAGTCTTTTAGTTTGTTGTTTACAAAATTGAAGAAAGCACGGGTGGAATTGGTGTGTAGAAGGTTTTCCTCTTGTTTAATGTGATAATTGGTACATTCAGTCTTTATCTGGTGGCATAAATTTTTGTATTGGCTTTTAAAGTTGGCAACGTGACCAGATTTGTTTTTCCGCCAAAGGGATTTCTTTTTGGATTGGAGCTTCCTTATTTTTATGGGTAATTTGTTTTTTCTGCTTTTGGGAGTTGTTATTGGTACATACAGTTTAATGACTCTTTTGACTTCAAGTAAAAATATGTTGTAATGGTCTTCAACATATTTTTACTTGAAGTCAAAAGAGTCATATTGAGTATTGCATCCAGTGAATAGAATTTGCCAATCAAAAGATGAGAGATCGTGGTCTATAAGATCATAGTTGCCTTTTTTGAAATTATAATTGGGGATCCTATTGTTGTGGTGATTATGGTGAGAACATATGTTGAGACAAAAGTCAATCATGTTGTAGTCACTGTTGGAAAAGGGCTCATTAATTTGTATTCCATAAATTGAATTCAAACTATTGCAGAAGATGAGATTGAGGCAGTTGTTAAGTCTAGTATTGTTGGTTACTAGTTGTTCCAGTTCTAGTGTGGTAATGGCATTGTACAGGGTTGTATGAATGGGTTTAGATGTACATGCATTTAGTGTCCCATTTATAAGAGGTAAGTTGAGGTCACCAAGAAAAATAAGAGGGTATGGGCAGGAGGCAGCCCATGTCAGTAATGAAGTTAGCTTGTTTGCATGAATTATATCATAGTCAGGGGCATGATAGCAAAGTAAGAAGCAGATTGAGAAGTTTAAGGACAGTTCACAGATGATGGTCTCGGGAATAGCAAGCTCTTGTATAATTTGGATCTTTTTTAGGTTTAGAGATTTTTTAAAGAATATAGCAACTCCACCACCTCTACAGATTTCGCAATCTGACCGAAAAACTTGATATTCTTTTGTAGTGGTAATGGAGTCTGGAAAACATGCATTTAACCATGTCTCACAGATATAATGTCAAATGTGGCTGATCTTAGAAGGATGAAGAATTCTTGCATTTTATTTGCGAGGCTTCTTGCATTAAGTAGTTTGCATTTAAGATATGAAGTAGTGAGGCTGGAGGAAGTAAGGGACGTGCATCCCTAACATTGGATATTTGGATGATGGATATTGTGATGTGGGTTGAGGCTCTTGCTTTTGATACAGTCAGCACGGTAATCAATGTATAGATTTGTATTATCTAATTCATGTAATCTTTTGAGCTCAGAACGTAGCTCCCGGGATCGTACACGTTGCTGTAAGGTTAGATCAGGGCGAGAACGAAAGTTCTTATGGTTGTTGTTGTTCTTTGTGAGTGAATTTATTGAGAAAATGAATTTGCATTTGCTTGTTTCATTTTTGCAAGCAACCCTGCATAGACGTGGGATCATCAAGCCATCTTTGTTTTTTAAGCTCAGGACCGACACAGGAAATATCAAGTATTTCTTCAGGGGAGTTGGTTGATGCTTGATTTTCTCTGATGATGTTTCGAACGTTAGAGATGTCATCATTGTCATTGACTTCTAGACCAAATAAGATGGCATTTGGTCGCTTCCATTCACGCTCAACAGCTTCTTTGATGAGGATGGGGATATCAATATTTGTAGGATTTGTTGTTTTTTGTGGATTGGGTTTTGGTTGCTGTTGTTGAGTAGAGATGTGGTCTGTAGATGTTTGATATTCGTTTTTTAGTGCTGTCTCTTTTTTTTTCAAGGTTTGCCAATCTAGTTTGTATAGTGTCCAGGGATGTTACAATGGTATCAAGGGACATTATATGTGTTTCAATGGTATCGACTCTTTCAAACAGGGTAATGTATTTTTCTAGTTTGGGTCTGCATGGTGGACAGAAATATGGAAAAGCATTGGCGGATGTTTTTAGGAATAGAGCCATTTGCTTGGGTAATCCTAAGCAATTATGGTGAGCGTAGCTGTTACAAAGAGAACATTTGATGTAATCTTCATTCTCCATTAAAGATTCCTTACAAATAAGGCAAGAGCAAGAGACTTGTGGTTCTTTAGTAAGGGTTTCTTTCTTTTTAGGTTGAGGTTTGACATTGGATTGTTTTCCTGGCATGGTGGGTTTGTTGAGATGGTTTGTTAATTAGGTTGTTCAATCAAACAAGGTATTATGGTAATCAATAAAGTAATATCGTGCCAAACAGTCTATTATACTAATTACACTAGTCAATTTAATTAATCAATAATCACCCTAATAATTAATTATATTAATCAATAAACACACTAGTCAATTAATTGTCCTAATCATTAATTTGCACTAAACATACTAATCATACTAATATTCAAAATAGTTAACCAAACTAATCAATAACCACTAGTCTATGATAATCTATAATAATATATTACTCACTAATGATAAATAACTGTAAAAATTAATTAATCATTTAGTAAGATCAGTTAATCAATTAAACAGAGTTATATTGGGAAAAATTGGGGCAGGAAGAGAATGGGAGGAAGAGGAGAAGATTTGGTTTGGATGGTCTTGAGGGTATAGGAAGATGGCATATATTAGTTTGGAAGTATAGATGAAAGTCTTTTGACAGAAGGTTATTCTTTACTCGTTTCTTCAGATCTTCAGTTAGTGATTTTTGGGAACCAGATCTGTCTTCACACGGATCTTCTTGTCATCGGGCATATATTAAGCTGAAGGTAAAGATGAGTCTTTTGGCAGAAGGTTAATCTTCACTCATTACTTCAGATCATCAGCTAGCGATCATAGGGATTAGGTCTGTCTTCTCACAGATCCTCTTGTCTTTGGTCAGCGATCTTAGAAATTAGGCTACTGAGTGAATTAGCAGGGCTGCGCTCTAAGATCAGGACCGATGTGGGATTTCAGCAATGTTGCTTCCAGCAATGCCACCCTCTGCCTGCCATGCTAAATAGCCCCTCTTAGTGCAGCCCATTAAAAGGACTCCCCATCAATTTGGCAGATCTCCAACTCCCTGCTCTGCATGCTCTAGCATCTACCAAGGCCAGCAGCTCCTTCCACTTGTCCTCATTGGCCTATGAGCTGAGGCATGTTCTGCCAGTAGCTCAGGGTCAGCAATACCAGACATTCCAGGAATGCTCTCATTCTCCCTCGAGGCCTCTGAAGAAGATGTGGTTGATCCATCATCCACAGGAGAATATCATTCCCAGACCTGCAATCCTACATGACTCCTCCAGACAGTTGGACCATTTTTGAACAATTGTTATCGTTAGGAAAGTTTTTAGATGTCCAATAAAAATTTAGTTCCTTGTAACTTTACTTATTGTTTCTTCTCCTGTTTTTTGGAACAACTCTGAACAAGTCTTGAAAGTAACTACTATGTTTCTCCACAATAGAATAGAATAGAACTTTATTACAGTCCAGCAATAGACATCACTATTTACAGTATAAATATAAAAGTACTGACACATTATAATACATTAATAGTGAATAAAACATCTGTTAAGAAAATACATGTTCTCAAACAGTTAGGGGCACTCCCTGGTTTATATGAATGGAGAGCCAATAAGTATGTGTGTAAATATCATTTTCCAAAGTTTGTTCTATCTCCAAAAATTGTCACAAATTGACAGCTATAATTCTGTAACCAATTTTTTTCTAGTAGACATTGCAGCAACACATAATTTTGCCACTGCCTGAGTAATAGCTGGAAACCTGGAGGAGAAAGTTTACATAAAAATTGTCTGCCCTCTCTGGCAAACTCTCTGGAAAGGGGAGAATATACAATGACCTATAAACTCTGTATAACTCACAGTACAATAAAACATGTGAGATATCTTCAGCTTCTCCCTTGCCACATATACATATCTGTTCTGCTATTGGATTTTCTGATACCTGCCCTGGAGGAGTGCTGATGGGAGAATATTAAATCTGGCTCTGAAGAATGCTATTCTTTGTTTTGGGAAGATCAGATCATTTAGATATCTTGCTGATTCCCACACTCCCTGTTTTTTATTTATTTTATTTTGGTTTGTCAATTGCTTACAATTGGGGTTTGGGGAAGAAACCACAGAATCAGGTAGAGTATTCCAGACATTGATCACTCTGTTGCTGAAGTCGTATTTCCTGCAATCGAGTTTGGTGCAATTAACCTTGAGTTTGTATCTATTGTTTGCTCTTATGTTGTTGTGGTTGAAGCTGAAGTATTCATTGACAGGTAGGACATTGCCATGTATGATTTTATATACTATACTTAGATTGGATCGTTTAATTCTGTCCCTGCTGTGGTGCGCCAACCTATTTAGTTCTTCTTGAAACTCCATGTCCTTCATTCTATTGATTGTTACTTGCTTTGCTTGGTCAAAGCCTAGGGACATTAAGAATACTGGTGAGAGCCCATAGGAGCCCAGCTTGTGGTCTGTTGCCTGTTTCCAGGGGGAGGGGTAGTTATCAGTCGGTACTAAAGGAGTCAGTCCCTCTGGGAAGAAATGCATTTTTAGCCAATGAATGATCATCATCTTCCAGGCCCTTACCTGAATTTGAGACATGCCTGTCTCAATTCTTACCTGGGCATTTGGAGTTCCTTTGGGTGCAGCTAAGATAGCTCGCAGGAATTTGGTTTGTATAGGTTCTAGCAAGTCTTTTTTTTGCAAGGATTCGTGTTTGTGCCCCGTATAGAATTTGTGCCAATGTTTTGGCCTCAAAAAGTTTTAAGGCCACAGGTACTAATTTCCCTCCACCGATGTAAAAAAAAAGTTTAATTGCATTTGCAGACCTATAGGCTGTTTGCAATGTGTGATTCAGGTGTGACTTCCATGTCCCTTGTGAGTGGAAAACCACCCCAAGATATCTGAATGTCCTAACCTGTTCTAAACTATACTCTTCTATTTTCCAGGAGTATTGTCTAGATCTTTTTAGCAAAAACTAAAACTTCTGATTTATCAAAGTTAAGGACCAGCTTATTCTGTTTACAAAATTCAAGTGTTGCTGTAATTGCTCTCTTCAGTCCTATTGGAGTTTGTAAAATTATAGCATCAGCATCAGCATACAGGAGAATCGGTATATTACGTTGTGCTACGTTAGGAGGATGTAAATCAGGGTTCTGTAAGAGGTTGATCAGACGGTTAATGTAGAAGTTAAAAAGGGAGGGGGATAGGATGCAACCCTGCCGTACCCCTTTTTGTACCCTTACTGGGCCGGTTAAAGTCCCTTGAGGATTACACCTCACTTTCAAGGTGAAATTAGCATACAATTTTTGTATGAGGAAAAGGAGGCATTTATCGATGGTAGTGCATTTTAATTTCTCCCAGAGGGTGTTCCTGGATATTGAATCGAAGGCCTGCTTAAAATCAAGGAAGGCCACGAAAAGAGAGGATTTTTTTTTCATGTATTTTTTAACCAGATGGTGAAGTACCAAGATATGATTCACCATAGATCTTCCTTCTCTAAAACCAGCTTGCTCATCTTTGATTATCCCCCCAGAAATTAGCCAATCTTGAAGTTTATAGTTTAGGTGTTTGGCATACAATTTACTAATAACACTCAGAAGGCTAATAGGTCTATAATTACCTGGGTCATTTCTATTACCTTTTTTATAAATTGGTATGATAATTGCTAATCCCCAATCTCTTGGCATACGGCCCGTTTTATCTATAAATGTAAACAGGGATGCTAAAAGTGGAGCCCACCAACTGGCATTCTTTTTGATTATTTCTGGCAGGACATTATCAGCACCTGGGGCTTTATTAGCCTTGAGGGTTCCAATCAACCAGGATATCTCTCCTGGTGTAACTGGGGGCCAGCAAGGAGTTTGGTCCAAACTAGTTTGGCTCTCCTTAGTTACATAGTCAGGGTCTGTATATAACTCTCTAAAATATTCTTCCCAGGCATGAATCGGTACCTGATTAGTTGGGGGTAGGGGGGATGTATTTTTTGTCTTGACTGCTGCAATTAATCTATGCCAAGACTCCTTCAGAGCTGCACTTTTCTTTTCTTTTAGCAGGATCTTATATTGTGCCTTCAACTGTTTTAAGTAGTGAGTGTGATCCTCAGAAGGGGCATTTTTACTTTTCCTATACTCTTTGTTATATGTCCTTTTCAGCTGCACACAATCTCTATCAAACCAATTTTTATTCTTTAAAATCGGCTTTTTGGATTGAGGTAGTATTCTGTTAGTGAGAACCAATTTCAAATTTGAAATTAAAATTTCAAACCCCTCTAAATATGATCCTTCAAACTTATTTTTTAGTAGACATGTACAAGTCTATTGCTTCTGGCACTAACATCCATTCAGTAACTTCCTTTGCATTTTTCTCGGTCCATTTAATTTTTACCTGGGTATTTTGGCTCTCTAGCCTGTGTAAGTAGATTGAACCAGTCCTTAGAGATTTCTGGTGTAATGTGAGAGTAAGGATTATTGAATTGTGATAGCTTTCCAGTCGTGAGTCTACCTCCATCTTTTGCAAGAACTTCTGGAGGTCATATGATATTATCCAATAATCAACTGTGGATTTTCTTCCTGCTCCCCGATAAGTGTATTCTGCTGGGTAGTCGCCTTTAGTGGAACCATTAAGGATACAAAGGTCCAAACATAAAGTCATCTGTCTTGCACATAAATCTGCCCAATTTGCTTTAGGGTTTTTAAATTGTCTGGAATGCAGGGGTTCTTCTGGTACATTCTCATCATGATGGATCTTAAATTGATTAAATAATGCTTGATCGTTTGGACCCATCCTAGTATTTAAGTCCCTCCAATAATTATTGCTGCTGTAGTGTATTTGTCTGAACAGCCAAGGATAAAATCTTCTTTGCCATCCCAAATCTTGTTGATCAAATCCTTCTTATTGAGTGGAGAAATGTAGATATTAAAAAGCAAAATCTCCACCTGTTTATATAAAAGTAAGGTAGTCACAACCCATGGCTGAAAAGGTGGCAGTGATACACATTTAAATTGCAGGGCTGTATTAACTAGTGTCACAATACCCGCTTAAGCTCTCCCACCCACCTTGCTTGGGGCAGCCAGGATAGAGTTGGTCCAATAACCATCTAACTGTATCTCTGTGGGGGTCCAGGTTTCCTGTAAGAAGAGGATGTCAAATTGTGATATGTAGTCAAAAAAGTGTTGGTCTTTGGATGGGACAGTCCAGCTGCTATATACCAGGTTATAATGGAGAGGGGATCATCTTTTGCTGCTCATCAGGAAATTTGATTTATACAAAGGGAAGTTGTAGGATTGTTGCAATGGACTTTTGTCACGCACAAAATTGGCTTTCTCTAAAAGGAGGGGAGACCCATCTAAATCCTGTGTAGACTCCTGAGAAAATTGTTCAGAATAAGGGGTTTTAGCACCAGCTAGCAGAGCTTGCCATTCCTGTGCTTCTTCTCTAAGTATAGGGCAAGGGGTTATTAGGTTATGCTTCATTCGACTTTGAGATGATGGTACTGTTGTGAGACCTCTCCAATCTCTTGTTGTGGTGCTGAAGGTGTCATAGGATATTCACATAAGGATGATAGTATCTCCATCTCTACTGGAGCCTCGAGTGATCCCTGTGTATCTTGGCTTCTGTTTTCCGTTTCATATTCGTGCAGTCCCTTGCCCTCTGGGGGAGAAATAAGAGGTTCAATTATTGGGGAGACCAGATCTATAAGCGGTTCAGCAGTGTCCATTATGACCAACAAGGATAAATTTTCTAACTTGAATAATATGTTATCTTGTTCTTTTCTTGGGAGAGCTCCAAAAGCATTAATGAAGCCCGTTTCTGTGCTGTTAAGTAGATCTTCACCGAACAAGGCTGGCTGACTCCCATTTTCTTTCTCTCTTTTTTCCAAGGTTGAGAATGCAGAAGACACAGCAGCCACGAGAGCTCGCATGTTAACAATTAAAAGTTTAACCTTTTCCTCACAGAAAACTCTGATGGGAAAAATTTGGAAGGAGGCTAAATGCGCCTTCATCTTAAACAGCATCAGTGCTATGGTGGGCTGCTTGAAAGACAGGAGTATCCACTTCCAATTTGGGACCTCAAGAAGCCACTCCACAGCACGAAGATCAATCTGCCCCCTATGGAGGAAGAAGCTGACTAGGGAATTTAATATAGCACTCTTAGTAATCCAGCGTCCGTAATTAAGTCTGTTCATATGGATTCTCAAAGCAATGCGTTGTGTTTGCAATGAGCAATGTGATTGTAGGGGAGATGCTTTCCTGGCTTCCAATGAAACTTCTCTATTGATACCTCCTCCTCTTGTTGCCTTGTCTGGAGAAGGGCTGTTTTTCTGAGAGGGCTGCCACTTTTTAACAGGTTTTTTAACTGTTTCCCTGGGTCTTTGCTCTTTTTCTTCTTCTATATCCTGAGTATGGGATTTACCCAGGTCTGCTGTAAGCACATTGGTGGTGGGGTCTGTAGCCCAATGCTGTGCTTGCAGAAAGACAATGATATCTTTTTTTAGTGTCTCTACATCATGTTGGATGGTTATTAATTGTTCAAATATTGAGACAACCATTTGCGCTGTGAGAAAGCATTGTTTTGCCATAAACTCTGTTGTATTCTCCCAGAGTAAGCTCTCCTCGCTTTGAATTAGATTATCGTTAATCTTTTTAGTCTTCATCACAGTCTCCATATCAGCTGTAACTGGCTTAGTTGTTTGTGAAAAACTCTGGCAGTCATTTTGCTTCTCCCCCACTAAATCGGGAAAGTCTAATATTTGCTGTTTTGTCAGATCTCTTTGCAGGTCCCGTTCTAACTTCTCAAGATTGTTGTAAATGGAGGGGGGTTAATTTTAGTTACAGATCTCTTGCCAGCAAAGTGCTCCTCAATTCCTGGTTGTTTTGCAGTCTTCACTGGTGGGAGAGATCCTGAGCTAGCGCCATGGCACTTCTTTCTTTTCCCCATGCCTTGTTAGTCCTCAGCAAAACAAAACCTTTTGTCTGTGTTGTGGTCTATGCTGTTATTTTCTCCAGAAAATATTTTTTAAATAAAAAGGATCCAGTGGGAGTACTAAAAATTGCTAAAATAAAATAAAACCAAGAGGAGCTGCTGCAGCATGCTCTGGCAGCCAGCTTCCCCCAGCTCCTCTTCCACAATCTTTTCTTCTTCAAGTTAAATGCATGTTCAAGACCTTTAACCATTCCTCATAGCTTTTTCTTCTGTACCTCCTTATGGTCTTGGTTGCTCTTCTGGACATACTCCATCTGGCCTGTGCCTTTCTAAAATATGGTGAAAAATTCTTGGTGTGATATGATCAATGCAGAACAAAGAGGATCAGATTAAAGTGAACTTCATCCTCTGTTGACATAGCCTGGAATCGACCCCAGAACTTTTCACATTGTGCTATACAACATGGTCTACCTCCACAGTACTTATGACTTTATTTTTTTTTTCCCTATTCAAACATAAAATTTGGTATTCATTTTAGTTTTAATTCACTGCTTTCTACCCAGTGTTTCTGATTATCAAGATTCTCCTGAATCTTTGTCCTGTCCTGTCCCATCCTTCCATACCTGTTAATCTGATAATCATGTTTTCATATCCTTCACCTAAGGCATACATCTTTTAGATGGCACAAAGCTTGTAGTAAACCTGCTCAGTGCAAAACCATTTGCATACAACTGTCAGATAGGATGTTTAAACATATGCCCTATTGGGACCATGCAGTCAGATCCATCTGGGAGAGGTCCTTGCTTGTCATGGAAGACATGAAATATTGACCTGTTCTTGATTAGGCAACCTCAAGTCCTTCAGGACAAGGAGCTGAACATTACCAAGTGACATGTCTGGTTAATTCAGGACGAGAGGCAGCAGGGCAGGTACTTCTGTTAACCAAGAGTTCCTCCAATTCTCCCAATTACCTGAGTACAGCAGTGCTCATCAGTGCTTTTGAAACTGGCAGACTACTGCACAGACTGCCTGGTCAGAGAGAAAGAATTTCAATCTAACTATATTCTTTGCTTTCCATCTTCAAATCTGAGCTAGCCGGATCATCAAAAGAAAAACCCTGATATCAGATTTTACATCCGATGAAGTGAGCTGTATAGCTCATGCCCTTTAACAAAATTTCTATTAGCCTGAAAAGATGCTATCAGATCCTTTCTGACTCTCTGGCTGCCATAGACATAGCCCTCCACCTACAATATCTTCTGTGAGATAAATAGTCTCCTTGACACTTGCCACAGAATTAAATCCTGGACAGTATTTTTTTTTACTAATAACTAGTCTAGCAGGGGAACAAAGCAGATTAGAAGACCAATATCTTGACTTCTTGGTTAGGTTACAAGCTAAAAGAAAGAGAAAGCACTCTTTCTTCGAGTCCTTTCTTCCCAATCTGAGCTGGCTTGTCAACTTAGCCATTCTTTGTAGCTATGCTTTACCTGTATTCCAGCTCCTTCAGGGACAGTTATTTTCCACACACAGTTGAGGCTGTTCAAGTAGGGCTCAGGGAATCCAGGGGACAAAATGGTGCCTTTTCGCTCTGTTAAGTTTCCACCACAAGGCACTGAAATAGACAAGAAGGTCTGTTTTACATCAACAGTCCTTGAGACTGAAATCATTTTACTCATCATGGCAGTTAGGTACCTATTTCTAATCCCCAGAATTATTATCCAATTATTCTCTCAACTGCCTAGCGTCCCCAACCCAGGTTTTGATTTTTGCTACACAAGTTGCCATGTATTAAAAAAAGCCAAAAGACAACCCGTTAATGTCCACTAATCTCTGCATCTTGCGCACATACAAATAATCATTGTTCTTTGGACTAACTGCTTTGTGTCATGATCCTCCTTCTGCAGGTAACCCAGGTACCATAACCTGCCTTTCCACTTTGCCCGGTGAAGAAGACTACCTTCCACATCAATACTGCTTTTGCTATAGTGACACTTCCTTGTTTGGAGATAAAAGTCTGGTAGCACCAGTTAAGACCAACAAAGATGCTTCCAGACTTTCAGATGTTTGGCTACTGTAGACTAACATGGCTCTCCTCCTATATCATTTGGAGATAACAGGGAATGGGATGTAGGGCATGTCATGGGTCTCATTGATTAGGGATGTACATCTAATGTGGCAAAAGAGCTTTCTTGGGGGGGAGGCTTCTTTATTGAACATTATCCCCCCAAGATATAGTTGCCCCCATCCTGTTGCTTTCTCAAAAACATGGTTTTGCCAATGGGCCTGGGTACTACGAATGGAGCCAATTAAATGGCTGATTTGATTGTATTGTTGTTGCCATAGTGGTGTTTTTAATGGGTTTTTACTATGTAATGGATTTTTTTTAAATGTTGTAAGGCTAAGCCATCCAGAGTCACCTGTGTGTGGCTTGGGTAGCTATATTAATTTGTTTAATAAATAAATAACTTTAGGAAGGATTTGTATCCCAAGGAAAATCCTGCAGCAAAGACAGAGAATGTTCAGACTCTGATGTTCAGATGTTCACCAATTCATCATGAATCCTTGCTGGATGACTTTCAATACAATTTAAAAAATGGGAACATGCTGAAAGAACATTCCCCACTCCTTTCCTACAGCATCTACGTATGATTTGCACCTGCTAGAGAGCCTCAGCCGTTTTCCGCAGCAACACCGAGCCATGCCTTCTGTTTTCCCTGACACAAGTCTCTCTGGAAAGGAAACCGTACCCAAGATAAAAGTTGCAAATTATCTGAAATGAAATGAGTTCTACCCCTGCATAATTTATTTGGCAACATAATTTAGCAAAATGCATTTTAATTTCTGCTAGCTTTGAGGAAGGGGAAGAAAAGATGCAGGACCCTGAACTCACAAGAAATGTTTCTCCACCAATCCCAAGATTTCTGAGCTCTCAGGAGGGTTCATCTAAATCCTTCTGAGGAAATCACCAAGGTTAGAATCTTGCTTTTTAATGTGCACATTTATTACCAATATTGCCAGAAAAGTTAATTCTGCAAATACCAAATAACCTTGCATATACCCATATTAGAAGTTACACTGGAACTTTCTCCTATAAGCTGCTCAGAGCATCCAAATGTGTGGGGTTGGTTCAGTCTTCCTTCTGATAGGCTGAGCTTAAACTTCGGAACGCTCCTCCTCCTCCACGGGACTCCTCCCTAGCGTTCCCCAGTTTTTAGCTCAGCCTCGTCTGAATAGGTTGTGTTAGTGTTTACTCTGGTCGAAGTAGGTGATTTCTTTATTTCCTCCAATTCTCATTATCTCCTTTCTTATTTCTTCAGTGCCTTTTCATTTAACCTTTGGGTTTTCTCTTCTTCCTTTCTGAATTTCAGTTTGCCTTCGTTAATATTATTATTTTATTGGGCATAGAGAGCATGGATCCCTCAGTTCTCCCTTAGGGAGATCCGGGCTTTTTTCCTTTGATTGGGAAATGCCTGCTGCGCCCCCTTTTTAAGCAGGGGTTCCTGGGAACGTCGTTTTTCCAGTTCCCCCTGCTATCTCCCCCTGCCGTTCGATCGCGCCACGCTCTAACCGCGTGGCAAGCCGATTGCTTGAAAGATCCCCCGAACGCCGTTTCTCTTCAGAGGGAATGGAGCGCAATCATTTTCCCTCCCTGTCTCTTCCTTGTCATTTGTTTTTACAAGGAATGGAGGTCCTCCATTAAGGGACAGGACCATTGCTGCTGGTGGCGCACACACGCCAAATTCGGTCGGCCACCATTTTGAGTGTAGGAGACCGCATGGCCATGTTGCCGATAATATTGCCTTCTGTTAATTGACTGTGTGTAGTAAATTTCATTCTCTAGGGATTCCCTGCAAGGCAGGAGTCCCCTAACCTGTGGATTTTTGTGCTTCTCAATTTTTAATACTATCTGTTGGCTAACACTCACAGTCCTTCCCAGCAGCACAACAGCGAGCACCTAGGGCCTGAGTCAGCCTGTGCAGTAACGCTGTTGCGGGCTCTTCTTTTTTCCACAAGGCCCGGTCGGCATTCTTAATCTGGCTGATTAGTGATTCCATAGTTTTATCGACAATCTCAATTAACAGTTCAGCATCTCCTCTAAACTGATCAAACAGGGGGAATATACCATTATCAGGGCTCCCTTCCCTTGCTGGGTCAGGTCCCTGGGCATGCCAACCGCCATTTTTGCCTAGATATCTGCAATTGTATTTATCCATCTGTATTTTTCTATATCATACAAACTTATTATGGCAGGGGGTAGCAGTTCTCAGCCTTCTACCTCTCGAGGCAAATCAAAATCCAAATCCAAAAATGTGGGGGGTATTTCCAAAGCTTCTGAACGTGATGCAAGAAGGCGCCATAGGGCCTTAGAGAAGCAAATAGATAAATGTACGTGAGAAGTACAAAGGCCTCCTCATCAACCCTCCCCACCTACTCCAGGCCCCTCCTCAACTGTATGTCCCCCCCCCCCAGATGTTTCTCTTTCATCCAGGCATAGCCATGGTTCAGTGGGACAACAGACTCAGCTATCTGACCTGCCAACCTCTAGGCGGCCTCCTGAGGCCACCTTCACTCCGACTGCGGTGGGGCTTCGCCAGGACTCTTCTTTACCTGAGGAGATCCCTGCTCAAATGCGAACATGGATGGAGGTGGCCATCAGGCAGGGGATCGCTGCCGGCTTACAGCATGCGGTCATGACCTGGCATCAACCTGCCCCTGTTGACCCTGAGATCCAGTCGCTTCAGTCTCTAGTCAGGTCGGAACACTGGCCTGTTTTTACTGGCCTGTTTCAGCCACAACTATTTAAATCTCTCCTGTTTAAAGCAAAAAACACGGCAGCCATTGACACAGCAGTTCTCCCCGTGTCTTCTGCAGAGGAGGGCCCTCAAGATCTCTTTTTTAATCAGCCCACAGTTCAAGCTGAGGTGATACCGGTCCCTCACATGTTTATGGACCTAGTTCAGAAACAGTTCCGTTCCCCTGCAACATGCCCGGCTCCTACGGGTTATGATAGGAGGTTCTTTAACATGGCTCCAGAGTACCTCAAATTGTTAAATACTCCGGAGGGCGATGATCCCATAGTTGGGCTTGCCTCTTCTTCTTTGATTCCTAGTGTGTCGCTTGAGGCCTTAAAGGCCTGAGGATAAAAGGGCTGAAATAGCCCTACACAAAGCCCATCACTCAGATGCCCTGGGTCATCAGAGCAGCCATGGCTGCTTCCTTTTTTAACTGGGCTTCACTTAGATGGCTAAAGCAGCTTCGAGAACACGTCCCCAGCTCTAATATTAGGGCCCACCAGGACATATCTAAGCTTACAACGGGTGCAGAATTCTCGGCCGATGTGACCTTTCATTCGGTCAAGTTCTCCACCAGGGCTATAGCATCCCATCTCTCTTCGAGACGCCTTCTTTGGCTCAAACATTGGCAGGCGGACATCAAACACAAATCCAAACTCGCTTCAGCTCCTCTCCTGAGTGATAGATTTTTTGGTCCCTCCTTAGATCCACTTCTCATTGAAACCCGGAATAAGAAAAAGATACTACCTTCTCTTTTTCGAAAATCTGACCCAAGGTACCCCCAGTCCTTTCGGAGGAGCTCCTTTCGGCCATACTTCCAGAACTCCTTTCTGTCTCGAGCGCACAAATCCCAATTTTTCCGCCCGGGACAGACCTCAGATAGGTCAGATCCCGGGGATAGATACCGAAGGGGCGGCCAACCCAGAAGGTCCTTTCGAACCTCCGGCAGCAGATCTTTCAGGTGCCCACACTAGCCACGTGGAGCCTCATCCCATAGGGGGCCGTCTCAAGTTCTATGCGGATCGCTGGGACTTTTCCATGTCTGATGCCTGGGTCCGGGACACTGTAAGGTTTGGCTTACACTAGAATTTCAATCCTCTCCATCCGATTTTTTCATGGTATCCCCTGTCTCCAAAAATTCGGTCAAGCATAATCTTATGGAGGCAGCTATCCAGCATTTTTTAAGCATACGGGCCATTCAACCGGTTACCGAGGACTAAAAGGGGCACAGTTTTTATTCTCTTTTCTTTTTACTCCAAAAAAGTTCAGGAGGGTGGAGAGCGATCTTGGACCTGAAACGCCTCAATAAATTTTTGGTCTACCGCAGATTCAAAATGCACACCTTACAATCCATTCTTTCCAGTATCAGGGAGGGAGACTTTCTCACCTCCGTTGATCTGACGGAGACTTACTTGCATATTCCGATCAGACCATCACATCATAAGTTTTTAAGGTTCTGCTATAATAACCAACATTTTGAATATTGGGCCCTCCCTTTCGGATTAGCTTCTGCTCCCCATGTTTTCACCAAGATCCTCGCTGCTCTGGCTGCTCATATCCGTGGTCTTCCAATCAGACTGCACTGTTACCTAGACGACATTCTAATTTTGTCATCATCCTCTACACAAGCTGTCCACGATACCCAGACCACTCTACGCATTTTGCGGGCACATGGCTTCTCAATTAACCGGGATAAAGGCCAATTAACTCCTTCTACCAGATTACTACATTTAGAAGCCATCATTGATACATGGGTAGGCAAGGTTTACCCTTCCAAGGAAAGACATAAAAGTATACAACAACTAGTGCAGCAGGTCAGGTCGCAAAATAAAGTTTCTTTTGCTGATCTTTCTACTCTTCTCGGTAAAATGATCTCATGTATTTCTGTTATTCCTTGGGCTCGTCTTCACTCCAGATCCCTTCAGTGGTTCCTTCTGCCGTTCCAACATTCCGGTCTAAGCAACTCCTGTCACAAGGTCAAGGTTCCAACACAGGTACTCACCTCACTTCTCTGGTGGTCCAGGCCAACAACAAACAAGGGTTGTCTCTTCAAGGAGCCCAACAGACTCACCCACACCACCGATGCCAGCCTGCTGGGATGGGGAGCTCATCTTCAATTCTCCACAGCTCAGGGCCGCTGGTCAACAAGAGAACAGTCTCACAATATCAATTGGCTGGAACTTCGGGCTATTTATCTGGCCCTTCGTTCTTTTCTACCGCAGGTACGCAACCAGCATATCTTAGTCCTCACAGACAATACAGCCGCCAAGGCACACGTAAACAAATAAGGGGGCACCCAGTCACAATATCTCATGAAGGAGGCGGATCATCTCTGTCGTTGGGCAGAGACCTTGAATTGGCAGAGACCAATTTACTCTCCATCAGGGCAGAACACATCTCAGGAATGGAATCTGCAACACCCAGGCAGATTGGCTCAGCCGGGCCACAGTAGATCAGACGGAGTGGTGTCTTCATCCGTCACTCTTTCAAGAGGCAGTCACGATGTTTGGCCTTCCGGTGGTCGATCTCTTCGCATCCCCTCTCAATGCCCAACTTCCGAGGTTCGTGTCCAGATACCCCTCTCAGGGAGCGGAGAATTTCAACGCTGTTCGCTGCCCCGTGGCCCCCAGGGCTCTTGTATGCATTCCTCCCACTTCCTTTGATTCCTCGGATCATAGGGAAGATGCTAGAGAAGAGGCAGAACTGATTCTGGTAGCTCCCTACTGGCCCCAACCGCCTTGGTTCGCGGACCTTTGTTGTCTGTCGGTGTTCAAACCATAGAGGATCCCTCCGGACAGGATTGTTCTAACCCAGGGACCTCTACAACACCCGAACCCTCAATGGTTCCAATTAACCATCTGGAGGTTGAGCGGTCGCGTTTAATCAGCAAGAAACTGTCCAATAGAGTTATTTCTACCATCCAAGCTGCGAGGCGCCCCTCAACTACTCGCATTTATAACGCCACTTGATCCATATTTACAAAATGGTGTTCCAAATTTCATATTGAACCTCGATCTCCTTCGATTGCTCAAATCTTAGATTTTTTGCAAGATGGCCTCGATAGGGGGCTTTCACCAAATACTCTGAGGAGACAAGTTTCCGCCTTGTCTTCTGTTATTGATCTCTTTCTCAACATCCATTTATTCGTGCTTTTCTTAGAGGTGCCACTAATTTACGACCACCTCCAGTTCATCGTTATCCTACCTGGGATCTGAATAAAGTGCTTTTAGCTCTTACCAAGCCTCCTTTTGAGCCGATACATTCCACATCCCTACTATTCCTTACATATAAGGTAGTTTTCTTAGTGGCCATAACTTCAGCTCGGCGCATTTCGGAGTTGGCTTCCCTGTCGGTCAGGACCGACCTTTGTGTTTTTCACGCAGATAGGGTTGTTCTCCGATCAGATCCTACGTTTATTCCAAAGATTAATTCTGCCTTTCATAGGGCACAGGAGTTAGTGTTAGCCAATTTTTGTCCTCACTCTTCCCAGGGATTGGAACACCAGTGGCATAAGCTGGATGTCCGACGTGCTTTAAAAGTCTACATCCATCTCATGGCTTCCTTTAGAAGGACCGAAGCCTTGTTTGTTGTCTTTCTGCCTCATAGTCAGGGTACTAAAGCATCTTCACCCACCATTGGTCATTGGTTGCGAGCGGCCATTGCCAAAGCTTATCAAGCCCAGGCCCTGACAGTATCCAGGGGCATCACAACTCACTCCACACGCAGTGCAGCAACCACAGCGGCTTGGGCCACTCAAGCTCCCGTCACGGACATTTGTCGGGCCACTACATGGGCGTCTCCCTCTCCTTTTATCAGGCATTATAAGATTGATGTCTTTGCATCAGCGGATGCTGCTTTTGGTAGGAGAGTGCTACAAGGAGTTGTACAGGACAGGGACAGACTCCAGGCCCAGACAGCATCCCACCCGTGTGTATGTCCCACACATTTGGATGCTCTGAGCAGCTCGTAGGAGAATAGTTGTTAGTTCTTACCTGATATGCTGGTTCTCTTCGAGCTGCAAGGAGCATCCAACCCCACCCTACTTTGTTATTGCTGTCTGTTTCTTTTTCCTTCCATCTGGGGGAGTCCTGTTTTTCGACCAAGATGATGTAGTAGTTCTTAGGAAGCGTCACCTGCTTTCTATTGTGATCTTCACCAAAACTGGGGAACGCTAGGGAGGAGTCCCATGGAGGAGGAGGAGCGTTCTGAAGTTTAATCTCAGCCTATCAGAAGGAAGACTGAACCAACCCCACACATTTGGATGCTCCTTGCAGCTCGAAGAGAACCGGCGTATCAGGTAAGAACCAACGCCTAATTATAGCAATCATTTGAAGAACATATGTGATTATATTTATGATGGATGCATTTCAAAAGGATTGCTACTGTTCCAAATGGAGTTGGAAAATAGTAGTGCTTCCTAACTTTAGCAATCTTGAGATGTATACACTTCAACTCCCAGAATTCAATAGCCAGCCAGATCCAATCCTGCACAACTTTTTCCAAGATCAGCCAAAGTTCTTTAGTTTCAACCATGGATTGGGTCATAGCTCTAAAGCATTTTTTCTCACCTTGTCAACTTTAAGATGTGTGGACTTTAACTCCAAGAATTCTGGGAAATGAGATATATGTTCTAAAGTCTGTTATAAAAAAATACCGTATGAGCATGCCACAGAATGACTGGCTGTGAATGCCACTTAATTCTGTCCTTGGCAGATACATACCAAGACAAGTAGGTACCGAAGAGTTCCACTGGGCAAGAGTTCCAGGCATTGTTAAGCATTCGATGCTGTGGGATCCCTTGAGAGCATAGCCAGCATTACACTCAAATTGGATCACAGCCCCCACCGAGAAGTCACTGCCAATCCGTCTCCCGTAACGGGGCTCTGGCACAGAGCTGCACTGGGTGGCACTGGTTCGTGGAACCGCTTCAAAAGACAGAAAAAGGAGAACATTATGGAACAGGATAGATACTGAACCCAATGGAAAGCTTCTTCATTGAGCTTGGCTTTCAAGCTCTTAAAATAAACTTTGTGAAAGAGATCAAGGGTGAAACATATACTTCAAAAGTGTTCTTGTGTTATAGCTTGTATTTATCATTATTTCCTGGTGAGGTAATGAAACATGACCTTTTTTTTATCCTCCAGCAAAGCTCCCAGAGGCAAAATGCAGAGAGCATTATATGATAAATAGCAAAGTTATTAGAAAAACTAGTATCAATATCCAAGAGATTAAGTCCTTATTTCTCCCTTTTTTTCTGAATTTTTTCAAGAGGATCAGACCATTCCAGAAGTAAACATCAGAACCTTCTGCAGCTGAAATTTGGTGCTGAATCCAGAGTCATTCAGAGTGACACTATGGGGTCTTGTGTTTATTTATGTTTTAAATTAAGAACATTATAGACTTTGGTAAGCAGATCCTTTTATCAGGAGATAAAAGTTAGAAGTAGCTAGAACATCACCCTACAATGCAAATAGTATCTGAAATAATTCCTTCCCAGAACCAGATTTAATGAGTTCTTTCTTTGCCTATTTTATTTCCTGCCTGCTGTTCATCAATTTCATTGCTCACTTATGGCACAAAAACAGATGATAGTAAGTAATGATTGATTTTGTCATTAAAAAAAATCATGAGGTAGATAAGGGGTGGAGCGCTTAGTCTTGGGGCTATGGAAAAGATAGATGGACAAGAAATCTCTGGGCCCCTTTAGGTAGTCATTTATTTGTTCAGAGAAAATATTCAGAGCTCAAAGTGAGCATTTCAGTTGTTCTGACCTCAGAATGAAATTCCCACTTTGAAAGTTTACCCCAGGATAAAACAGCATTTTGTGCTGTTTTAAGTGATATGATTTGAACAGAATTGCAGTAGTCAATAAGGTTGAAGAAACAGGTTTTAGTTTGATGCTGTTGCTGTAGAAAGAAGATGTGGTATATGTGTGTGTGTGAGAGAGAGAGAGAGGGAGGGAGAAAGGGAGGGAGGGAGGGAAAGAGAGGGAGAGGGAGAGAGAGCATTAGTCAAGCACATCTTTATTATTTGGACTAATTCTTTGTGTAGAGAGACATAAGTTAGAAATCAGAGGTAGATTTGGAAACTGATATTCATTTGGAATCAACTGCTGCTGGTCCAGCCAACTTCCTTCATATATAACCCCCCATAGTTAGTAAATTAGTTAACGTGGATTTTCTTGGCAAGTAAAACTATGCTACTTTCCCCCAACTGGTTAGGGTGCATTTTGACGAGAAGAAGGCATTTCTGACACATTGTAGAATGTGAATGGCACCTAAAGGAGTGGTTCTAAGTCAAGAAGTATCTGTATCTCAAACCAAAGTGATATATTCCCTGTGCATTCTAAAGATTTGAAGACAAGTTGGATGAAATAGAGCAGTGTCGCACTGTCAGGCTGGCGTCACATGATGTATCATGACTTTTTCCCCCTTCACTAAACCGGGTGTGGGTGTGGCCAGCACGTGATGCATCTGGCCTCTTGGCCATGAGTTTGACAGCCCTGAAATAGAGATTAATCTGACGTGAGCGTAAGAAAGTCAGGCATAAGAAGTAGGAAATGCCTGTTTGCATTTCAATTTTTTATAGAGAGGCAATCAGCAAAAACTGTAAGGGTGGAGGCTTGCAATTATATTTAGGAGAGAAGAAGGAAACTCTCATTTGACTTCTTCAATGTCTAGTTAAATCATTAAAAATTGCTATCAAAATAGGTTCTCCAAAACAGGCTGAGTGATGACTGAATGGATCTCTGATTAGGCAGACAAAGCATCAAAAGGAATTCAAACTGAGTTTCTCTGTGGTGGCTCACATTTTGCCCTAAATCAAACTCCCCCACATTTCCAAGGGGCAACCCTGATGCTGAGGTCCTTCCGGAGAATAACTCTCAGAGGTCTTTTTTCTTATCCCCTCTGGAGAACATCACATATATCAGATGTGTCATTAATTGAGAGTTTCCTTATTGAAGCCTTTGAAAAACATCCTGGGGAACAAAAATCTATGAAAAAGTAAAGCTTGTTCAAAGAATCTAAAAGTAGCATTTCAAGAGAGGCTTTTGGTGGAGAACCAGGCAGGCACTTTGCATGTACACACAAAAGCAGCCTATTTAAGACGGAAAGTGTGTATGTATGGCAGGGAGCAGTCTCTGGATATTTTCCATGAAAAAAAAATCAGTGCCATTAGGGTGGCTGCTGACATTTGGAACTTGCCAAAGTGCTAACTTGTTTAGAAGTATACTGAGCTAAGCATGGTTGTCTTTGCTTTGCTTTCTTTGCAAAGATCTCACTGTCAGTTCATGTGGGGCAACTGGGAGTCACAAAACCACAGAACTGGAAGGAACACCTCAATTCATAGAGTTTACTTCCTTCTCAATGCTTGATCACTCTCAGGCTCAGCCAAGCACCTGGGGTTTTCAGTTCTGTATTTGCTTACATAAAATAAACAGACTCTTGCCAGATTAAACCTATATGGATATTCCCTGGGTGTGGCTATCCTTATGCTCTAAATCTTATCCATGAGGCTGTGGTGCTGCATGTCTCCCCACACTTTCTGGAAATTCCAGTTTCTGGAATTTCCCTTCCTGGGAAATTGTCTCCTACTTCACTGTAGTCCATCATACCAGCATCCTTTCCATTGGCACCATCTCTCACAATCAGCCTCAGCATCTTTGATGTATGACCATTCAGTCTGTGTTGTATTGTGAAGATATATAAACAAGTGATATGCAATGGATAGCTCATACAGCAGAAGAAAGGCACTACACTGTTCTTCTAATTTGGCTCATATTTCATTGGATGCTAGAATGTTTTCTTTAAGAATTCTCCTAGCTCTGGAGTGTGTAATCTTTTTCCCATTTAAAATATTGACCATGTGCTCTTACCACATGGCTGTCAGGAGAAGATTCTGGCTTACTCACAAAATGGCTTCAGTGGATGACATAAACATGTATCAACATCCACTGACCTCAATAGTACTTGCTAATCCTTATAGGACACTCCCTTCATCCCTACTTATCATTTGGTGGCTATCAATGTCTTTGAAAGTAAAGATGATGATGGAAGTTGGTTTGCTCCCATTTTAAGAATTGTCATTATTGTTGTTATCTCATCAAAATGTAGACATCAAGAAGTTGGTATGTACTAAGGGAGGTGGCCATTGTCAACTCTGAGTCTCAAGAGAGATTGTGAGGATGGAACAATTTCAACACAGACCTAGCTCTGTACCCACAATTCTTTTTGAGACAGGTGGTTGCTGGAAAGAAGATTCCCTTGGTGTGATGGATAACTACTAAAGTAGTTTCCACTTGTTCTGAGGACTTGTAATTTCTTATTTATGTTACAAAGGGCTATATTTTTATAAATGAGTAATATAGATGGATCCTTACAGCATTTTTTTAAGAATAGCAAACTAAATCAGTAGAATCAGTAACAAAATTCTCCTGCCGAGTTGTCATCATTTTACCTAGTAAACTGACCAAGTTGATTTTTGGAATTTTTGATTCCATTCCTCTTCTATTGAATTTCCATCCCAATTCTACCAGACATTGCCTAAATTCTGATTACACACTAAGACACAAACTCTAATAAGCAAAATTCAAGTGTTTTCTTCACATAACATGCCTTGCGTAAACAAGCAAATGTCAGGAGAAGGTGAGGAACAAAAGAAAAAACTGATGCAATAAGATTTTATGTCTGAGCCCAGAGGAGTTCTGAGTTTACATTTAAATTCACCATAAATTGCAGCATGGCATATTCTCCATTCAGAAAACTTCAGGCCACAATCTTTCCTATTATTTCTGGAATGCTTATGCTCTATTTTTATTTGACTGTCACAGTCAGCAGAGTTATTTCCAGACTCCTCACTTACCTTGATAGACAAAATGGAAACCTTTGGCTGTGGCCTGCCCTTTGGCACTGAATTTGATCAGTATTTGGTTGGTGGTAGCCAGAGGCAATGATTCACCTAGGAAGGGAGGAAAAAACAATCTTCAGCAAAATGCAATAAAATAAGAAACCTCTTTACTAGGTTCTGGGAGCAGATTACTACCTACATTTTATGAACAGCACACCTGCAAATTAGGCAAACCAAGCTCCAGTAAAGTAAAAATGTTGATTTGTGAAAAAATATATAGCACATTTAAAAAAAAACAAAGGAAAGCAAACAACAAGTTTAAAAGCAATACATAAACTTGAAGTGAAAGTAGGAAATAGATTAAAATAAAAGCAAATGACCTCAATTCACTAAAAGGTTTTGGACAATACCTGGGAGAATCAAAACTTCTACTCCTGTAGCCAAAAAGGCCATAAAGTGGGCACTTGGTGAGAAGGCATTGGGGGAAGGCATTGCATAGAAGAAATATCTTTTCCTGTCATTGCCTATTTCATTGCCTCTGATGAAATTATTGTTAGAAACATATAGACATTATCACATTGGTTCTCCCCTATCATGCATCAGAAACATTTCAAAAACAGTAGAACACAACTTCTGAGATCTGCAAGTGGGCATCACACACTGTCCAGAGGCTACCATATGAGGACAAATGCATTACAAAGATCGCTTGAAGGTGGGAGATGCTTCTAATGTAATCTACCAGATCCTCTGCATAGATTGCCCCTGTGACTATGTAGGACAGACGGAGAGAAAAGTAACCACCAGATTGCAGGAACACAAGTGAGTGGTCAGACGAGAAGACTGAAACTTATTGGTAGTCGTACATTGCAATGAACAAGGACATTCAATTTTGCAGCTATTAAGATTGTTGGCTGAGCAGGTACAAAAATAGCCAGGGAAATGATTGAAGCCTGGGAAATGGTCTCCTTGTCAGTCAATAGGAGTGCTGATTTACTACCAGCTTGTCAGGTACTCAGGAGCCAAGGACTTGGCAGCAGAAGGAAACAACAGACAATGACTTAATAGCTGGCTATCAGCACCCCAATCAACAACTAAAAAGCCTCACACAATCAAGCATCATATAAATTCTATGCATAGAATAGCCTATTCTGGTAGAGAGAAATTCCCCAAGGATGGGCTCTAGCACAAGCCCAAAACCTCAGAAGACTAAACCTCTGGTCTTGGTGATCAGCCTAGATTGAATCCTGCAATATTAACCTGGGACAAGTATATTTGCCTTCTGCCCAGTGAACTTTGAAAGTTTGCCTAAATAAAGCCAAGATCAGTCTGGGATACCTATCAGCTACAGTTTATTGTTTATTTATTATTAATTAAGAACATTTATACAACCTATTGACTTCTGAGCAATCTCACTGCTTCATTCAGGATCAGCTAACAGAACATATCCATTGATAGTTCTTTCTACAGCATTTTACAGTGGCTCCACAAATTGGTGGACAAGATATTAATTATAGTTGTCAAAGTGCAAATTAGATCTGTTTATACTCAGTTTCATTTCTCTATAAATAACACCTTCCCTGAAAATTGTGTGAACAATAGTGGAATAACTTTCCTTTTCCCTGTGGCTAAATGTTTTAGACAACCACAACGAATACACTCAAATAGCCATCATAGAACTGATATCAAAGCCGGAATGGAATGCATAGACTGAACAAACAGAGCATGATCCTTTAACAATTCCCCAATCAAGGTATGCCTACAGTTTTTGATGGACATCTCTTAGAAAGCTCTTTTACCCACAGAGGCAGAACCTCTCCTTACCCGTATGAGAACCAGAGAGAGAGCTGAGGAGGCGAGAATGTTGATTTGGACCATCATGTACTTCAATTATGTCATGGAGAGCTGTCTGGAAGAAGGCAAACTGGCCAAATACCACTATCAAAGGAAGAAAGGTGGGGCATTTAAATATAGGACAAGGTACACACATTGACCATCACTCACTATAAAACAAAATTGGTGCCCTTATGTTGGCAAGACTGAAGTTAAATGGAGCTGGAGATGCTGGAGCCCCAGGATTTTTAGAAGAGGCTATTACTGCACTGAATCCAATTCTCTGACCAGTTCTGGTATCCCATTTAAAACATCCCTGTCATTTATTTGTTTTATTTATTAAATTTATATGCCACTCATCCTGCTGTCCAGCATCCATGCTTTTCACAAGCTCGGGATCTTTAAGATATGTGGACTTAAATTCCCAGAATTCCCAAGGATATTGAAAGGCAATCTACCAGCTGTCTGGAATACTGGTTCAGCTGTCAAATTGCTCTTACAGTTCAGACCTTTTTCTTAAGATTCAATCAATATTTATCTTCCATGAATTAAAATGATTATTATAAACCTCCTTTCAGTGCTCAAAACATGTCTTGACCTTCTACTGTGTGATGGACTTTTATTCTGTGTGATACCTCCCTTTCTGTATGTATTTGACCAAATGCTGAAGTTAGCGGATATATATGAATCTTCCAAATGTCATTTCAACATGGACTAATATGCTTAGCAACATTCGGTCCTCACAGAACATGACCAGGAAAAAAATGAAGTATGAGGAGAGATGGAGCCGTGAGGGGAAGGAGAGGAAACTGGCTTAAATTTGGTGGACTCTTTTACAAGAGCTTTGCAGAATCTTTGAACACTTGCAACTAGATATGGGCCACTTATATACTGAAACAAGTAGGATTACGAAAGACTCTCTTAGACATCCTATTTGAACAGCAGTTTGAAGCCCTGGAGATTTCATCCTTTTAACCAAGAAGAGCCATTTGAAACATTGATAACTTCAATGTGTTGTGGCCAATAGACGAATTTGGGATATTATCTGTTGTTCTATTTCTGAAGCTCTACCTTTGCCTGCCTGTTGGTATCTCCAGCAATTCAAGGAGGGAAAGGATAAACTCAGGAAGTATTAGAAATATACAGATGTGAAAGTCAACTTTGACTTGGATTCAAGCTCATCCACTTTGGATTGGTTTGGCTACAGCAGTGTACTAGCTTATTCATCCATTCTGTTGGTTTATAGGTTTAATAGGTATAGCTGCATTTTCTGGGCCTGACTTTATTTGATTCTGAATCAAAGCATGTTTGACCTTGAGTCGTAGGAATTTATAGTTCCAACCAATGAGAAGTGGCGGGACATACATTTGAAACTGAATTATTTATACTTAATTGCAATTCTTTTTAAAATGGGTTATATCCCTGCTTTGGGATTTTCCTACAAGTAACAAGCAAGACATGAATAATATGGAAATAATAATAATTTTTAAGAAAATGCACTGATTGCTCATTACTAAGAATGGCCAAATGGTAATCAGTGAGCCAAGGTTGGCATTGACAGATTTTTTTTTCTGCTCTGTGATAGCCTTGCCAGATTTTAATTGTGACATTGTAATAAATTTCATACTTGGGAATAGGAGGAGAAAATGTGCAAGCTGTGAAAGATTGAGCCTATGATCCTTTTGCAAGTTTTAAAAATACTGCATATTTCATCTCTTAATCTTTAAAACTTAGATTTCACTTTAGCTCTATAAAAAGAGACTCAAGGACACTCAAATGCTAATACTGTAGAGTTTTTAAAAATAAAACAGACATCAAATTTATCATATCTAGGATCATTCTTGCTGAATGCTAGGGGAAAAATTCTTCTTAACAGTAAGAGAAATGTGGCAATGGGAGCAATGATCTAGGGAGTGGTGGGCTCTATTTTACTGTATCCATATGTGTTCAAAAATGGACTTTCATCTTGGGTTATGTGTGTTAATTTGGATTTCTCTATTGACCAGGACATTTCAATGACCCATGCCAGCTCCAAGATTCTATTTTTCCACTGTTACTGAAACTAATGGACCTTTAGCTAGTAACATATTGAACAGCCATAACAATGTCAAGGCATAGGAGAGGAAACATATAACCATGTATCAAAAACATTTGTGGTACTGATTTCTATGCAGTTTTATTCCAAAGCACTAAAGCTCCTTGAAGCTGTAAAATTCTTTAATGGCATATGCAAAATTCATAATCTATATGGAAAAAAACCACCTCTTATTTACTCATTCAGTGGAATGCCTGGCAAGAAAATCAAGGAAGATATAAGGAAGGATGTAAGTTTAAGCAAATTGTTAATCTAGAACAGGGTTCACAATCAAGTATTCTCTAGATATATGATGGGACATGTCTCCATATATAAAAAGCATAAAGATGGGAAGGGATGTTCCAATAATTTTTTCCCAACAAGACATGAGGATGATGACCAGTCTATGCAGCTTTAAGAAGGCTGTAGACAAATGTACTCACAAATGCATTTGTGTCAATTAAAGTCATTGGAATTTCAGATATTGGTTCAGAATTAACCTAACATCTAATGCAAGTTTCTAGGAGACAACTGCAAATGAAATAAATTATTTTCTGAGTGTATACAACTTATTTTACCAAGCCAACTAAAGATGTAGCAGCTATATTCACCTGATGTGCTAGTTGTATAATCTTGTAAGAATTTGTTTTGGGGGGAGCTGTATAAATGTAGCCATTTGGTTAGTTTTTTGATAAACCTGAGTGAATTCAAAAAGTTGGGCCAGATCCTTAGGATAGGTGAATTTAGCTAGGTTGTCTCCCACTATGATCTTCTTGGAGGAATCTGAGGGCTATTGCATGAAACAGAGTGCAAGCTGTACACTTTTCTTATTAAACTTACAAATTTAAAAAAGGTAGAGTATCGTACAGAGAAGAGGACAAAAACACCGTCAAGAATTGAGACACCAGCTATTGCTTAAAAAAAAAACAAGAATAAAAAAATCCTCAAAACCTGAGATCAGATGCTCCACAGAGAATGGAGACTATGTAGAAACAACAATTTGGACTGTGCCTAGAAGAAAAAGACTATATTTCTCATCCCTTCCAAAATATTATTTCCAATTTAAATTCACTTGGGTGACAGAATTTTTCCCTGTAAAAATGAAGGAGAAACGATTTTATTTTTAAAAAGGGCTGCCTTCAAAAACTTTGTGCATGAATTTCAAAATACAGCTAGTGCTCCTTTCTGCCTTGAAATTCCAAGGTTGAGATTCTTATGGTTGTCATTGCTTTTTACCTGATGCTTTTGTGATCTACAGCTTGTAAATATCCATTTAAGGGGTGACAAGCACCTTTTCTTTTGGCAACATTAGCAAATGTTGCCAAACCACTGCTATGTTGGAACACAGACTTACAACCATTCAATTAATGGCCATTCAAAGTTAAAACATCACTTATAAAAAGTGACTTATAATCACAAGACTTATGACCATCACAGCATTCCCACAATCATGTGATCAAAATTTGAGCTCTTGTATTTACAAAAATTGCAGTGTCCTATGGTCATGTAATCGCCAACTTTTGAAAACAAAGTCATGGGGAAGCTGGATTCCCTTAATGGCTATATGATTCACTTAACAACTGTAATGGAAATCAGTATTGACTCCAGGTGTTTTGCAGAAGTATTTTGCCACATTAAGTAGCCCAGGATTACCAAGCTGGCTTTGTGCCTAAGGTGGAACTAGAAGCCATGATCTCCTGGCTTCTAATACAGCACCATCACAACCACACCAAACTGGCTCTCATTGCCTTCAAGTCAACCTTGACTCTTGGGGATCACCTGAACAAATGCTTGCCATTTTCTAGCCATGATTTCAGAACTGTGATTGATTTCTTCCCAGGGCTGAGAGAAAGTGATTGGCCCAAAGTCACCCAGCTGGTTTCATGATTACAGCAAGACTATAACTCATGGCCTCCCAGTATACACCTACCCTTGATAAATTATTTTAGACTTTTTCCATTTGCAGGATCAGTTGAGAGAAGTCATCCACATAATTTTTCGACTGACAAATTTGATGGAGAAACTCGAAAGGCCCTGTACTCTCAGCTACAATTTTCACCATTCTGTTGGGTACCATTAGGAATTCCTGACTCACATTACCGCTGTTCACCTCTTTGTATCAACACTATAACCAGAAAAGGATCAGAAGACATGAACAATAGGGATATACCATAATCTTTGGGCACAACGATGAAATACAGGCACACTTGTCCACTGGTGTAGTTCTGAGGGTAATTGGGCGATAGGACAACACCATCTGATCCTGTGTACTGACCTCCACACGGTGCTAAAACATGGAAAAAGGAATAATGAAATTAGTTTCTGATGATTTCTTCCTTTTTCTTCCCTAGATTGCTGGCCCAGAATACTCTGTTAATTCAATGGGCAATAAGCAGCAGGCATGCTGCAGAATGCATCTTAAGCAGAACCTGTGCCTGATACATTTTTTATAACTTATCCTGCATTATACATTGGAAGCAATAAAACCCTAACGAATGGTTGTTCAACAGAATTTGATTTCAATTGGTGGAGAATTTGAAGAAATGCCCTAGATAATGAGGCTGTTGGCCTATAGAACATGATACAGGAAACAAAACAGTTTTGAAATGGAAAAGATATATATATTACAAATTCATTTGTAAGTTCAGTTCTCCTCTATCATTTATAAGTATTTCTACCAGAAGAAGAGTGATGCTGTACTTGAATCCAGAAGACCTTCAACTTACCTGTACACATGGGCCTTGGCTTGTTCCACACAGGTTTCCCATCTCCTCCCATGACACATGTCACAGTGGACACCCCTTCAATCACATAACCACTGTCACAGTAATATGTGATTGTGGAGCCCAGTTTCAGCTCACTTCCAGCTCGAGTTCCATTCTTAATCAGACCTGGATCAAAACAGGATTCTCTGGGGTTTTCTGGAAAATACAAAATCTGAATGTCAATTTCCTGATACTTCTAGCCTTAGTTTTTTAGGCTAAGCTCAATTCCATTAGAATTTTGTGGAACAAGAAATGCTCCACTATCTGGAAAAGCCACATGTGACCATTACAATAGTATATACAGGAACAAAGTCAAGGATATGTTAAAGAACCTGGAGAACACTGGTACAAAATTATATATTTATTATTTTATCATTTTTGAAATAGTGACATAAAAGCAGAAGAAAAAGAACATGCAAAGCTTCAAAGAGAAAGCTATCAAAGAGAAAGAAACAAGCAAAGTGCATTTAAAAAAAAATAAAAGTATATCAATTAACAGTAAAAATGTGGTAGAATGTAGTCTGGATTCCCAAAAGGGAGAGGTTGCCTCCCAGAGGACAAAGAGGCAGTAGAACTTGGAAAGTTCAGCAGGAAGAGGTTAAGATGGTTTCTCCTTAGTAGTTCACAGAATATATCTATAGTTATACACATAGTTGCTTTAGTCTGACAAGATTCTGCCAATAGGTAAAGAACAATAAACTACTCTTAAATAATTTCACATGTCATTCTTGCTTCTTTGGCCTGACAAAATAGTTACAATTCTAGAGAAGTTCCAAAGGTGCTCTTTAAAAGGCAAGTCTTTTGAAAAGCCTAGTTTCTAAGAAAGTCCAGTTGTCCTTTGAAAAGCATCTTTGGGACAACTATGATCTGGATAATTGAAAATCTCCATAGACAATTCTACAGGTAACAATTATTATTCAAATACATATAGCTATCTAATACACTGATATAACTATTATTTTAACCTATTGTATTTTGTATAAACAAGGCCATATTTTATATTTGTCCACACAAAATCTACATCTACAGGCAGTTTGTTCATAGGTGACAAGTGCAATCAAGTCCTCAATCCATTGAATAAAATGTGCCATACATTTATTTTTCTAAAGGTGCAATATCAATCTTTAAGCTGTAGAAAGGGCACATGGAGAATCCATTTACAACCCATTTACATTATCTGATTGTCAATTCCAAGTACTAGCTCAAAAGATTGTTTTTGTTCATCATGTTAACTACAAAATTCTTCATCGATGGATAAACAACCATTTTTAGGTTGTTCATTCAGGAACAAATGGGTGAAATTCCCCAGTGCCAATACTGTAAAGTTAGATTTACAGCCCTTGAGATCAGTCTCTGCAGCCTGAAATGTAGCAGTCAGAGCAAATTGCTGAATTCAGGGTTAGTGGAATATCTTATTAATTCTAGACTTTGCCTGCTCAGAGGCCAATTACTGTCTGCCTGTCACAAGAATGGATGTTGCAAATCTCTTCGTTTCAGCTCAGATGGAAACAGAAGTTCTAGTCTTAAGCCATGTCTAGCCAAGGCAGAGACCTCATGGGTCTATCAATCAAGAAATTTCATATTATTTCCCTGTTGAAATGTAGAATCCTACATTTCTGTTTTCTGTGTCTCTGTCTGAAAAACATGCCGGAAAGCCTGAAGAAACTCAGTCCCAGATCATTGCTTATGTTTGCTGGAGATCCAGGATTCAAGACAGGTTCAAGCAGGGCACTTGGTACGGTTGTGTGTGTGTGTGTGTGTGTGTGTGTGTGTGTGTGTGTGTGTGTGTGTGTGTGTGTATGTCAAAAAAGGCAAGCTGGTCATGTGATTGATGATTCATCCTCTTTTAATGAGCATCACAATATACATTTTTAAATTTTATTATTGTCTTTATAAATGAATTTATAAATCAAAAATAATTACTTTATTTATATTAAAAATATTTCAGCAATTTTTGCAATGCTTGTGGGGTGGAAGAGAGGGTAAGATGTGAATCACACAACTTGCAGCAGCCATCTTGATTGTTTTGTCTTTCCTCTTTCAGAGACCCCCAGGATTCAATTCCAAGAAATACTGGGGAATGCCATATGGTAAAAAAACGATCCATTGTTTAAGGAGAAGATGACAGCCCAAACTCCAATTGTAAGTTTTGTTAAGGATCCCTCCTTATGAAAAACAACAAGGAAACAAAGTGTTTTTCTGAATAGGCCAATTATTATCTGCACTGACTTTAATTATAATCAGGCTAAGACAATATAAAATTATACCCAGGATGGAGATAATTCCAAACAATGCTATAACTGTTGGACAAGAAAGAAATCAAGAAGAACAAGGTATTAGGAGACAGAACCCAGTTTGGGCTAACCCTTCATCACAGCTTTGAGCAGAAAGATCATCTACGGTGTCCAGTTATGTATTACAGTGGAGAAAAAACAGCTTTCAATTCCAGTGTTAATAGTGGGTTCTGAAGTTCTGACTCTATAGCCACAGAGCAGAGCAGAAATGAGTAGAATTGATACACTGCAGCTTTAAGAAAGTTACCTTGCAAAATGCAGGAATTGCAAAAGCTGATGGAGAGCTCAGTTCCTGCTCCAAATTAATGGAGAAGATGCTGATTGTAATAGAATTTATATATATATATATAAATCAATCCCTCAAGCGTCATTCTGACTGAGCAAATGTCCCTTTCCAGAGTGAATCTCTTAACTTGATGAGTAACACAGCCAAAATAATTGAAAGATGATTACAGACAGTTCTGTCGCCTTTTTTAACTCAACAAGGTTTACTTCTAAGCAGAGGAACATGGTGGTCAGTTTTAACAGACAGATAAAAAGGTAGAGAAATATTAAAAATCAGTCAAGACTTGAAACAAAGAAATTAGCAAAATGTGTTTTTTTTTCTCATTTTCCCCTTTCTTCATGCATAAAATATAATTAGAGGCTTTGATTAATCCAGAGATTTTGTCATTTGAAAATTGCTTATTAAAAGACCAGAATTTTTTTTATTATATTTTATTTTAATTGTGAACAATCAGAAAGTATATTTGGGAATTAGATTGTCGTAGTGAGGAGGAGAACACTCTCTTCCCTTCCTCCAGTAGTTCAAACTTGTCTTGTTAGCATTTCCTTATTATTTAGGTTATCAGTCCTGATTTCCTTGCAAATTGCTTCTGTACCATTAACAAAATTTTGTTTTCTAAGTGATGGATAGACATGTGGGAACTGAGTCTGAAGTATTTCTGGGTTGAGACTTCCAAAAATACACACCCTCCTTTTAGATCTGTAAAAGGGTATTATTTTCACATTGGAGGTGATAATCACAGTCTATTTTCTCCACTGTCCATGGCCTTCTCCATATCTGCAAAAGGCCCTTATTTGATCTCTGGCTGTTCCGGATTGTTTAAAAACTTGCTTTCCAAAGTTCTAAATCTCCCAGAAAGAATTCACCAACAGATATTGTCTACATCCAATAGTTGAACTGTGGGGTCCTTAGTACTCTCTACACTTGGTTGTTTCATTAAGTAACAACATCAGTACTAGAAGGAAATAAGGTTTGCTCTCTTTTTATATACAACTGGCTTGTCCTGCCAGCGTTGGTGGGAGTGTTCTTGGTAGTTCCTTGATTAGGCTGTTTACTGTTTCTTTGTTTGTCAGTTAGTAGTTCCTTGACTGGGTATTGTTTACTGTTTGATTGTTGGTCTAGTATTAAATTTGGTGTTAATTGTTGCTTATCTGATTTTGATTGCTGGTGAGGTGATACTGAGGTCTTTCAGCTTTTTGATTGTCTCTTTTGAATGCTATGCAGGTTTATCTCTATGTGTCTATTGATGGCTGAGTTGTCTGAATGCCAAGCTTCCAGGAGTTCTTTTGTGTTTTTTGATTTGGATGATCTGGGATATTCAGTTTCCCAGTTGAAACTATTTCTTTTTATTTGATTTGTCAACTGCTTACAAGATAATAGGTAGAAGTATAAACATAGTTATAAATACATGGATACATATAAGAAAATAAAAGAAACAATAGGACAGGGATGGTAGGCACTTTGGTGCACTTATGCACGCCCCCTACAGACCTCTTAGGAAAGGGTGAGGTCAATAGTAGACAGTCTAAGGTTAAAGTTGTAGGATTTTATATACTATACTTAGATCGGACTGAAGGTGGCGTAGTTCTACGATTTCTAGGTCTAGAATTTCAAGTCTGGTGGCATAAGTTATTCTGCAATGAGTAGGAGTGGAAACTTCTCCTTGTGAAATATTTCTGGACTTTCTCAACTGTGTTAATATCAGATACGTAATGTGGGTTCCAGACTGATGAGCTGTATTCAAGTATTGGTCTAGCAAATGTTTTGTATGCTCTAGTTAGTTGTGTGATATTACCAGAGAAAAAGCTACGTAGGATTAGGTTAACAATTCTTAATGCCTTTTTGGCTATTTAGTTACAGTGGGCTCTAGCATTTAGATCATTTGAGATGAGTACTCCAAGATCCTTGACAGAGTTTGGATCATCAACAAGGTCTTGACTATTCAGCTTGTATTATATTTTCTGATTTTTTTTGCCAATATGTGAGATAGAGCATTTGTTTGTTGAGATCTGAAGTTGCCATTTGTTTGACCATTCTGATACATAGTCAAGGTCTTTTTCAAGGTAGCGGTATTTTCTGTGGTGTTGAATAGCTTTACTTCATTAGCGAAGAGAACGCAATTGCTCTTAATATGATCACAGAGGTCATTTATGTAGAGTATCAAGAGAGTTGATCTAGAACTGCCTTGAGGGACACCACTGTTGACAGGTACAGAATTTGATAGGACGCTCCCAATTTTGATTATTTGTTGCCTGTCAGCCTGTTTGACAGGAATGCTTCTATCCAGTTATGTAGGTGTCCAGAGATATCATAAGATTTTAGTTTTAATAGTAGTTTGTTATGTACCACTGAATCAAAAGCTTTACAGAAGTCTATGTAGATTGTGTCTATTGTTTTATCCTGATCGAGTTGTGTAATCCATGTGTTTTTGCAGTTTAAAAGTTGCAGATTACAGGATAGTTTTTTTCTGAAACCAAATTGTTTATTAGAGAGTAGGTTATTTTCTCTAAGTGGAGGATAATGGATTGGTTAATAATTGATTCCATGACTTTACAGATGACGCATTATAAGGAGATTGGTCTGTAATTTTCAACTAGGCTGGGGTCTCCCTTTTTGAAAATGGGGATGACCGTGGCTAATGACCATAGGTTTGGCAAGGAGCTGGTCCTGAAATATTTTTCAAAGATTATGCTTAGAGGTTCGGCTATGGCAGTGGATAGCTTTTTTAAGAAGTAGGCACATATTCCATCCGGTCCACTAGATAGAGATGGTTTTAGATTGCATAGTGCTTTCTCAACATTGTCTTCTGTAAAATCAATATTGATTAGATCATTGTAGTTGTCTGTGGTTCAACTAGGAAATACTGGGCACGATCCATTGCTGTTTACAAATACTGAGCCAAAGAATGTGTTAAAGAGGTTTGTTTTAATGGTGTCATTCTTTGGCTCAAATGGTGAAGTCTCTGCATGTGTTGTTTAATTAAGGAGTTATTTTCATGTCTTCTGATTGCTAGTTGGTGTTCATGGATGCATTTTGCTAGGCTTCTGCCCATATGTCCTACACAGTGGACGTTACAATCCTTACATTGTATTTTGTAGATGACTCCTGTTTTTCTTCTGGGGGTACTGAATCCTTACTTAAGATGTTTTGGAAGGCTTTAGTTGGTTTGTGTGCTAGTCATCTACAATATAATCTAATTGTGACTTAGAATGATGGCCTGGATGATGCTGGGTCATAAAAGCCACTCTTCACATATCAATCCCAATAAATTGCTTATAAGCCAGAGAAGCAGAGAAAGAAACTTTTCTTCTATTTCTACAGTGTTTATTTCTACAGCTTATAATGAATCCTTTGTCCTACTATATTCCTATGATCACTCTATACTTATTTTTGTTATTTTGAAGAGCTAAGTTGTCTTTTTTCTAAGTAGGAGCTACATCTTTGCCTTGACATGATGCCTCCCACCCCCTGTCAGGCATCTCAGCTACATGCTTGATCTCTGTCTTGATGTTTGCTTGGAGAGGAATAAGATAACACTTCATATTGCACAACAAAGTACTGACAGAGAAAGAGGAGGGGCTCACAAACTCCACTGACTTTGGTGTTTTCTTTTCCCATTGTGCTTCCTTCCTTCCTACAACCAGTCTTTAAATGATGCTAGAAGTCCTAGTCATCCACTACAGTAGCCTTAGGCATGTAGGACTTCTGGGGAACAGCAAGGGGATAACCTTTGATTATATGTCCCTGGCCCATTGCTACCCACAATCATGATTTCTACATCACATAAATCATATATCATAATCCCTTATTGCAGTTTAGAGTAGTGCTTCCCAAACTTCATTATCCAAAAACTTGTCAGAAATTCTTATCAAACTTCAAGGTCCAGTCCTTTCCTTCAGGACCATTATAACTTCAAACAATCACTGGACAAATTATTGTAATTCAAGAATTATTTGTATTATAAAAGTGATACCATTGAATGAGTTTTGTCATTTCAGTAAATTACCACTGGTAATATCATCTTAATAAGAATACTTTGGCAGATTTTTAATATATTTTAGTACCTGTGGCAATCTTTAAGTCAATTTAAATGTCTTTGTTGAGATGAGTAATGTCATTACACTCCTTTTTCCAAAAAAAGGGAACACTTTAACCCAATTTTTGATAATTTACTCTGCTTTGGGAAGCACTGGCTTAGAATAATGTCCCAAATATGCTTTTTGAGCAACTGCTCCTTCTCTTCCTCCTCCCTTCCCCTCCCCCTCCTCCTTCTATGTTTCATTTCTCATCCAAGAAATGTCTTCTGCTCTGACTGGATGGTGGAGAATGGAAGGATTTTTCCTTGCAGACAGATGGTTATTTGCATTCTAGTATAGAATTATTGAGGCCACTTGGAGGTTTGTCTGTTTCCTCAGGGTCACCTGTGTGGTGCAAATAGGTGTAGCTCCTTATAGGAACTGCTGAAAGGAACTGTGGAGCTGTGGTTTCTGCAGGATGTTTTCTGCCCTGTGTCCCTTCACTGTTGAAGACAGGCTCAGGCTGTTGGGGATGAGTATATGTTGTCTGCATCTCAAACTGAAACACAGATGGTTCCTATAGTCCAATTTTTTTCTGGAAATCCATTCATACTCCTTCACCATTTGAAGGGTGTTCATCCCAAAGTACATAGCTAAATATCTATGGAGATTCTCAGCCATCCAGGTCATGGTGTCCCAAAGGTGCCATTTGCACTTCAGTTTGAGATGCAGACAACATATACTCATCCCCAACAGCCTGTGCCTGTCTTCAACAGTGAAGGGACACAGGGCAGAAAACGTCCTGCAGAGCTAAAAGCTATGGCGCCCAGAATCATATATGTGAGATGGACTGTGAAATATAAATACAGGTAATCCTTGACTTATGACCACAATTGAACCCAAAATTTATGTTGCTAAGCAAGGCAGTTATTAAATAAATTTTGATTGTGTGACAGTGGGGATGCTGCAATGGTCATAACTATGAAAAACAGTCATGGGTCATTTTAGTGTCATTATAACTTCAAACAATCACTAAATGAATATCTGTAAGTCAAGGACTACCTATATCATCCCATTATACTCAACTGGGGAAGACAGGGAAATTGCCCACATCAATTTGGTTGGAGGAGAAGATCCCTTCTGACTTTTACAAGGATCAATATAGTTTTCTTGCATCTGGTTGGGGAAAAATTTGCAGCCTACCCTGTGCATGTCCACATGTCTCTTCTTCCCCATAAGAATATAAGAGTGAGTAGTAGTGAGGGGGTTTAGACTCCCTTCTTGAGACATGTTATGGCCACGTCTGCCATCTATTCTTGTCTGATGTTAGATAAGGAGGATCAGAACCCTTCCTTCCTTCATTCACTTGCCATCTTTGATCTTTACTTTTATGTTTTGCTAATTTTACTTTGATTTTCTTTGATTGCTGAGAACTGCCCAGATTCATTGAGAGAAATACTCATGCAACATGCTTCTCCCTTACTTAAATGAACCACAGTTTGCGCAATTAACATATTATTTTGGGGTTCTTACATAGGCTTAAACCAAAACAATAACCACACAACCTGGTTTCATACAATACGATCAGTTAAAAAGTAGCTGACTTGTTTTGGTGGACTATTTCATACAGCACTGCCCATGCTGTTTTGCATACACTGTAAAAAGCAAGCAAACAAGCAACAGGAACTCCTCACAACCCAATTGCTCTTTTCTTTTTTCTAAATCTCACCCAAAGAAGATTTTTTCCCCTCAGACCCATTTAGTTCATTTAGACTCATTCAATTAGCAATAGTAGATATTGGCTTGAATGTTGATGTCAGTCTCAAAACAATTTTAATCTGCATGTTGTGGGAGACAAATAGTTGGTTTTTGCAACTGATAACAGATAACAGATAATCAAAGTTGGAAGGGACCTTATAGGCCATTTAGTTCAACCCCGTCGCACAAGCGGGAGATCCTATACCATTTCTGACAAATGGCAGTCCAATCTCTTCTTGAAGGTCTCAAGTGATGGCGCTCCCACAACTTCTGAGGGCAACCTCTGTTCCATTGGTTGATTGTTCTCACTGTCAGAAAGTTTCTCCTTATTTCCAGGTTGAATTTCTCCTTGTTCAGTTTCCATCCATTATTCTTTGAAGGCGGGTGCTTTAGAAAATAGCTTTTGAATCCTTCCTCTCTGTGTCAGCCCCTCAAATATTGGAAGACTGCTATCATATCTTCCCTGGTCCTTCTCTTCACCAGAGTTGCCAAGCCCAGTTCCTGAAACCATTCTTCATATGCCTTAGTCTCCAGTCCCCTAATCATCCTGGTTGCTCTTTTCTGCACTTTTTTTACATCTTTTTTATAATGTGGTGACCAAAACTGGATGCAGTACTCTAGATGTGGTCTTACTAAGGCTTTATAGAGTGCTATTAGTACCTCACTTGATCTTGATTGTATCCCTCTGTTAATGCAACTTAGGATTGCATTAGCATTTTTTGGCTGCTGCTGCACACTGCTGGCTCATATTTAGCTGGTTGTCCACTAGGACTCCAAGATCCCTCTCACAGTTACTGCTATTGAGCCTGGTTTCACCCAGTCTATATGTGTACTTTTGGTTTTTCTTGCCTAAGTGTAGGACTTTACTTTTCTCTACATTGAATTTCATTTTGTTAGATACGGCCCAGTGGTCTAGTTTGTCAAGATCCATCTGGATCTTGAGCCTATCTTCTTAGGTGTTAGCTATTCCTGCCAGCTTAGTATCATCTGCAAATTTGGTAAGTTCCCCTTCTATTCCCTCATCTAAGCCATTAATGAAGATATTGAAGAGTACTGGGCCTAAGACAGAACCTTGTGGCACCCCACTGCTTACTTCCCTTCATGTAGACTTAGACCCTTTAAGGACTATTCATTGAGCATGGTTTGTCAGCCAGTTGTGAGTCCATCTAGTAGTGATGCTATCTATTCCACTTTTTTCTAGCTTACTAAGAAGTAGGTTGTGGTCTACTTTGTTGAATGCCTTGCTGAAATCTAAATATATTAAGTCCACAGTATTTTGCTGGTCTACTAATTTAGTCGCTATGTTGAAGAATGAAATAAGATTGGTTTGGCATGATCTGTTCTTAACAAACCCGTGCTGACTGTTAGTTAGTACTTTACTTGTTTCTAGATATTGGCAGATCTGTTTTTTTAATTATCTTTTCCGGTATGTTCCCGGGTATTAATGTTAGGCTGATTGGTCTATAGTTTCCTAGGTCTGTTTTTTTTTCTCCTTTTTTGAAAATGGGAACCACATCAGCTCTTTTCCAGTCCTCTGGTAGTTCCCCGGTGCTCCAGGATTTTTGAAAGATATGGTTCAGTGATTCTGAGATGACCTCTACCAGCTCCTTTAAAACTCTGAGATGTAATCCATCAGGCCCCGGTGATTTGTGTTCATCAAGATCAGACAGGTGTTCTCTTACTATATTTTTTTGGTTATTTTAAGAGTTATGTTTTTGGTAGGTTGAGCTATAGTTTCTTTTTGCGTGAAAATCGATGCAAAGATTGAATTAAGCAGTTCTTCTTTCTCTATTGTCTGTTACTTCTTTGCCGTCTTCTCTCTTTAGTGGACCAACTGTTTCCTTGATTTTTTTCTTGTTATTTATATGTTGGAAGAAACTTTTTTTATTATCTTTGACTTTTGTTGCAAGTCTTTGTTCGTTCTGAGCCTTTGCTTTCCTGACTTCATCTTTGCAGATTCTGGCTATCTGCTGATATTCTGCCTTAGTTGTATGTCCTTCTTTCCATTTGTTATACTTGTCCTTTTTTTCTTTCAATTTGCCAGAGAGATCTTTGTGCATCCATGCTGGTTTCTTCTTGGATTTCTTGTTTTTCTTTCTCAATGGCATCGTGCTGGTCTGGGCTTCTATGATCATACTTTTCAGAGTTTCCGAAGATTCTTGAGTTGTTTTCCCCTTTAGGATTTTCATCCATGGAATCTTTCCCAAGTTCTCTCTGAGTTTATTAAAGTCAGCTCTTTTAAAATCCAAGACTCTGGTGTCATTATGTTCTATTGCTTGTGTTTGTGTTATGTTGAATTCTAGTATGACATGGTCACTCTCACCCAAGGTTCCTGCAGTTTCAACTCCCTCTATCACTTCTTCCCTGTTTGTAAGAATTAAGTCCAGTATGGCTGTCCCTCTGGTTCCATCCTCTACCTTTTGGACAACAAAGTTGTCAGCTAGGTTGGTTAGGAACTTATTTGATTTCTCACTTGGTGCAGAATTAATTTTCCAATTGATATCAGAATAATTGAAGTCCCCCATTACTATTGTTGTGTGTTTCCTGCATATGTTTGTTAGTTGGTTGGCAAAAAGGACATCTATTTTTCTGCTTGATTGGGTGGCCTATAATATACACCTATGGCCATGTTGTTCTTTTTTTCTTTTATATTGATCCATATACATTCTAGGAGGTTTTCTTCTTTGGTTTCATGCATTTCTGTAGCAATATAGTGGTCCTTTACATACAGTGCAACTCCACCTCCTCTTTCATGGGGTCTGGTTTTTTTGAACTGCAACAGTGTTTCCCAATTCTTATGGAAACCAGTGAACTGGTTTAATTATTCAGTTCATTACAAATGCTTTCCTGCCACTTCAGTAGCCTGAACCCTGAAGGCAGCAAACTCAGGGAAGTCTCAAAGGGAATTTGAACTCGGTTGTACTATCCTGGCCAGAAGGCTTTCTTTCCTCCTCCTTCCTTCCCTCAAGTTCTCCAGTTTTCGCAAGTTCAGATTTCTTTGATCTCATGCTCAGGATGTTTAGCTTTCCTTTCAAGCATGAGAGTTTAAAATGCCACTTTTAGCTCCCAGCAGAACAGCTCTGTGACTAGATAAGGGCACAAACATTTTCATAGGTGTCCTTTGGAGAGAGAGACAGAAAAAAGCAGGATGTGGCCTTGACTTAATCAGCCCTTTCCTTCATCAAAAGCAATGGCAAAAACTAGTCATTTGTTCTTGAAGGAATCCATTACAAATTAACTGGTTGGGTGTCAATCAATGAACTTTGATTTTGAAGTAGCATTTTATTGCTGAAATTGAGCATTTTCTCTGTGTAGTGAACAGCATAGTGAATTTCTAAGCTACCCTTTCTTGAGGAAAACATTTTATACTGAGATAAAATATACTGTGAAAACGTATGGGTTGCATACATCCTAAGCTACATTTTGATACACTCACACACATCCCAACATAAACTCAGAATAGAGAGACTCAAACATTTTATCTCTTTTAGTTCTCAGAATGATGTTTTGGATTTTCTAAATGAGGGGTGTTTATTAGATTCAGAATATCTGTTTGGGAAAGATCTTGTATATGAATGGACCCAATTAGCTTCCTTGACAGCAATAAGGAAGATCTTACTTGCTGTCTTGCTGCATTTTTTTTGACTTTTTGAGTCCTGGGATTTCTTGTTTATTTTGTTTGGTCTTGCTTAGCATTTTTAGGTTGTATATCCAGGCATACAAATTCTCTTTACCTGAATCTATCCTCCACTGATTACATAGACACAGCTATATCATTTTCTTAGCAACTCTACAAAACTGCTTTGCTGCTGTCTTCCATCTAGGAGTTTTATTTCCTTGTGGTTTTCCACCCTTATACACATTCATACCCACAAACACACCACTAGCAAGTTTGTTTTACTTTAACCATTCACTTATTTGCATATCTATGCAAAGTAGCTGGGCACACCCCTGTCTATTTGGAGTGTTGGCAATCACTGGCCACTTGCTTCAGTTAAGTGATTTACCCCATGTCACTTTCTTCTGATGTGACAAAATGTCTCAAAATGGAGCACTACTCTATGTGAAGAGTCAACACAACAATGGCAGCTGGCCAGATTGCCATTATCAACCTGCTGTTCATGAGTAGTTGCTCAGACTGAAGCGCTAAGATCATCTCTCTTGTAGTAAAGTTTATGTATCTCAACATCAGTTAGAATGTTTGTTTCATGAACCAAAGTACAAAGAAAAGTTGAACAAGTTTTCTTCTCCACTTTAAATGGAACCACTTTTATGGTTGGAAAGAAGAGAAGGTAACAGATTAAAAAATAAAACCAGTGCATTCTACACAGAATACAAATAGTTTTTTTTCCACCTCCTTCCCTTTGGTGCATGCTAAGTGCCTGTGTGTACCAAACACATCTTTATACCCACTGTAGCATGAAAGTATTGCACTTGATGAACTTCAGATGTGCTTCAAGAGGGCAGAAACCAAAAAGCAGAAGGAAATAGAAAAGGGCACACTCTGCTCTTTGAAGAGTCACCAGCATGGGACTGGATTGCTCTAATACAGAGGAGGAATGGGAAAAGGGCAAAAGAAAACATGTAAGTCACCTCTACAATTTCCTCCTACTCCTAAAATGCCCCCACCCAGCAGATGACTTTTCTTTCAAAAATATATTTTTCTAATTCTGTTCGTACATAGGCTTAATTCTCAGACTTCATCACATAACAAAAATGGTTGCATCAGCTTTATTGCATGCTTTTTACTTGATTATTGGACTTGACTTCAGCACCTATAATTCCAGGGTACAAAGCCATGTCAACCCAAGGATTACAAGAGTGGGCCCAATGACTGGGAGATAATGGAGCTGAACTCCAATATATTTATGCAATATATCTAGAAGCACTCACAGATGCAGAAATAGATTTTTTTTTTGCAGCTGATTTTTTTTTTTTTTGCAGATCAAATGAGACTTGATATCTGCTCACAGGTACATGAAGGAGGGCAATAAGGATGACATGCATATCTGCTACAAGACGTGACATACCTGTGTAATGGATTACAAATCCTGTATTGCTGACAGAAGCATCACTGCGAAAGGCCAGGAAGAGGTTGTTGCTGCTGCTCTCAATTCTTTCTGGTACTTGGGTATCATAGAAACTCCCAATCAGGGGACTAATTGAGCTGGGCCCATCATAGATGTGCAAGAAATCATACCCTGGTTCCAAATTAAACCTGAAAGGAAAGAGAAAAGGAAACTAAGTATATCAAGTATCTGACTACTGAGACCAGTGATATAATGGAACTCTCTGAACCTCAGAACAATAATGGACATTTGAAAAACATTGCAAGACAAGAACAGATGCATATTCATAGCTCAACGATGACTTAGCCAGCTCCCTTATTCTATTAAGAAACATTTAGGGCAGTGTTTCTTATCCTCAGTGAATTTAAGATGTGCAGACTTCAACTTCCAGAATTCTCTAGCTAGCAATATTAGGGAATTCTAATAGTTGAAGTGCACATATATAAAGGCCACCAAGTTTGAGAAACACTGCTTAAGAAAAAGGATCAAAGGCAGCAAGGAAGACCCACCTCAAGACAGTTGCTAATTAAAGGGACTAGAATACACACATGTTCTATAATCTAGCCTTTTTCCTTATAACAAATCCAGATAAAAAGATGTGTGAGAATCAAGCTTTCTTCTACTGATGGGAGATTGACAACTGATCTTTTTAGTTCTTTGTTGTCCTTTTATAAAGATTTATATTTGAAGTAGCATTTACTGGAGGTGTAGAGGAGCACAGAAATAATAATGGAGAAGGTTTCAGAGACTGTTAGCAAAATATAAGCTTAACCCAGGAAATCAAGACACCATGAGAAATAAATTCATGGTTGTTCCATTATTATAGCCCATATCAGTAAAATAAAGTTATCTATTTCTAGTAGAACTTGTTTCCAGGCCTGGTCTACCTCAAAAGGCTGATTAGAACTAAACACAGCAGAAGGATTAAAAAGGGCAAATTTGGGGAAAGATGATCACTTTCAGTCTTCAGCTCCTCATATCGAAGAGAAACTTTTATACATCTCTGTTATTTATAAATATGGAACCTATGATCCTGCAAGTGTTAGATGGAGAGATGCTATCATATAATAAGAATTAAAGAATTAAAGAGACAGGGAAGGATTTAGGAAAAGGTGTTCAATATTCTAAATGAATGTGATTGGGTTAATGGGCTAAGTGACATGGATGGTTAGATGGATTGGTCCCAACTGATGAACCAAGAAGAGAAGTGACTGTTGACTGTTTACTTGGAAAAGGACGGTTGATTTGGCATACTTGGTTTATGATTTTTTTTTATTTTTATGCATGTAATAGTAAAAGGATCATTTAAAAGCATGGTTGCTTTGATGTTTGTGATGAAAATAGAGGGAATCAGTGAAAGACTCAAGAGTAATGAAAAATTCTATATGTGGGGCAGATATGTAGTAATGTCAAAGGTGGAATATGTGTGTGTGTATGTATGTGTGTGTGTGTGTGAGAGAGAGAGAGAACTGTATGTATGTGATAATGTTAATCAAAAATATCGTTATATATGCTAGTATCCTAGCTTCTGCTGATGAAAAGGATGTCATAAATGTTGCCAGAAAGTTGACAAAACAGTAAGGGTGAAGGTGTAGATAGGGTTACTCATGAAATATGGATGTGGTTTGCTTATGGAGTAGTTGTGTGTTTTGTTTAATGTGTATGTGAAGAATTTATCTGTAATGAGGTTCCACAGAGATCTGGATAGCTCTCATGCTGTTGATACTTTAGAAGGCCCCAAAGACCTTGGTTGTTCTCCAGGCTTTGCATTACGGTGTTAGATTTTATTTTCCTGGATGCTAATTATTGGTGAGATGTTTGCTGGTACTCCAGTTCATTATCTTACTTCTTTCTTTTTTTCTCTGAATTATAGTTTCATTGTCTGCTTTTTTATATATTGTTTCCATATTGTTTGGTGTATTGTGAGCTGCCCACAGTCATTTGGAGTTGGATGATATAAAATCAATTGACAAATTAAAAATGAAACTGTGCCAGAGGCTTAAAGGAATGTCCTTGTTATTCCTTTATACAAAGGGGAAGGCATAGAAACAAGAGTAAATGGAAAATCTACACAATTTTATTAAGTATGTCTGGGAAAAGACTTGGTAAAATTCTGATTAATTGTGTACAAGATGTGGCAAAGAATAAAATTTGGAAAGTGGCTTTTATATCAGGGTGTACAAACAAGATTTTTGCTCTTCAGAAGTCATTGAAAAATATATGAATATAAGAAAAGTATTGCATGTTTGTTTACTCAGAGAACATTTATGATGAAAGTGAAATGGATTGAATTATGAAAAAAATTATATGTTGATGGAAAATGGTAGAGCTATAGATTGTAAATTGCTATGAATTGTATGAAAGGATGGTTATATAAATTGTATGGAAGGATGGTTTCTGAAAGTGGTAGAGCTATAAATGATGAAAATAAGCCATGAATATCTATGTTTATTGGAAACTTCTTGTAGACATTTTATGTGAAATAGAAAATAAAAGAGCTTATGATTTATGGTTTTGATGTTTACACAAAACAGATTATAGAAAAAGAGAATTATGCTGTAACCATAGAGCAAAAGGTAAATTTATAATTTCTAACTAATTGAAAGTAGACTGGATGTTACTTCTTTAAATCTTTATTTCTTTTCTTCTTTCCTTTTTCTTTTTATATATTTTCCTTTCATGCACTTTTAGTATTTTCTTTGGGTTTTTTTCTTACTCATTAATTTGTATTAGCTTGCATGCTCCTGAAATATTTAGTAAAATATGATAATAAATTTAATTAAAATATTGCAAATTTTTAAAGAAAAAAACACGAGTGAGAATAAATGAATACTTAGTGAATAAATCAACAAAGAGCAGGAATTGTAATGCCCCCTTGTTGTTCAGTGTATTGATGAATAAATAGATATAAATAGTGGTTGCTGCAGATGTGTGTTGATTGTAATATGAATTTATAATTTTATATATACTTTTGTAAGTAGATAATTCCAGGTTGTAGGCTTAAATGCAGAATGATTTGCAGAAAATGTTATGATGCAAAAAGCAGTGTAGACTTGAAAACTATTGTAGTGAGTATCACAGTTGTGCTTCACTGCAAAAACGGAGTTCAGATTATACATCAGTAATAAAAACTACAGCATGTAGATTAATTTGTATACTTTGGTGTTATGTTTACTTAAAGTTGGGAACTTTAAGATGTGGGAATCCTGTAAGAAAATGTAGTCTGCTTCAAGAAATGAATATTTTATGAAGAAAGCAAAATCAGATTTGTATAATAATGTGCTTCCATCCAAGGTTTTTACACGTACTCCTCAACGTGCAATATTTAATGATGATCCAGAATTATGACAGCCTTGATGGTCATTACAAAGTGTTGCACACACTCTTGAGGTCATGTGATTATGCTCTGGATGCCTAGCTGAAGTACTCCCTATTTTTGACCAATAGATCTCCACTCACTTTGGGGCAGAGACATTTTGACTTCTTTTCCAACAATCTTCCTATGATCCTGTATCAAGGCAGGCCTTTTCCCTGATAATAGAGAAGGTTGCAACTATCTGTTGATGTAATTGATTCTGGTGTCTGTGAATCAGTCCCCTCTTTGTTTGGAAACTTTCACAAACAGTAACAATACAGAAAGATGGTTGTTGCTGGTTTTTCTTAGTGTATGGTGTACATAGTCAAGGAAATCTATAATGCTTTTTAACACAGAAGAGTTCTGGCAGCCTAAGATTGCTAGTTCATTTTGTTCATGCATGTGTACTATCACTTTCTTCTGCCAACTTTGCTTTGTATCCGATCAGATCCAGTCCTAGATCACACTTCTGGATGGAATCCTGCTAACTTTCCCCACAGAAAGGTGACTTCTTCAGAGAGAACCAACAGCTCAGTTTACTGAATTGCATCCATGACTTAAAATAAGGGCATCTGAGGCACTTACGTGTGAAACACCAGAGCAATGACATAATCCGGTGAGACGGTCAGCTTCCAATCACATTCTTTTCCTGGAGGGTAAGGCTCTGGGTAACCAGGGGACAAGATAACCCCTGAAGGCCCTGCCAGGATCCCACCACAAGGTGCTAAAGGAGGAGAGGAGAGAGCAGAACCACAGCTTGTTTTGTACATCCTCTTTTGAAAGACTCCTCAAACAACCTATGCATGCATTTAGGACAAATTAAGGCTTTAAACCTGAGGCAGTCTAAGACCGGGTCTTCACTTGAAACATGGCTTGTGCAGCGAAGTGAGAATATTTTCAAACTTTACTCCCCACACCCCCAAAATCTCCCTTCATTTCTGTTTTGCTTGAAAAAATGCATGGCTAGCTTAACCAATTTTCATAAAATTCTGCAAAGCTTGTCCCCATTCCTGACACACCCTGATAACTTGCTGATGGTCTGTGAACCTTGGACTAAATTACAGACCATTTTTTGTAAAAGTGACACTAAACTTTTTTTTTTTTTGCTTACTTTGAAATTAATTTCACTGTGCTTTTTACATAACATACACCCAAATTTTGAAAGCAGGCACACATGTATGTACACACGCCTTTGAGTCAGTCTTGGCTCCTGGCAACTGCTTATATAAGTCTTTGCAATTTTCTTGGCAACATTTTCAGAAGTTTTTGTCCTTGCCGCCTTCCTAGGGCTGAGAGAAAGTGACTGGCTCAAAGTCACCCAGGCTTTGTGCCTAAAGAAAGACTAGAACTCACAGTCTCCCAGTTCCTAGCCTGGTGCCTCAACCTCTACCAAACTTAACTCTTTTTTCCAGTTCTACTCCTCAGCTAATACCTTCCTCTATTAGGCTTAAGCCATATAACTAAATCCAGATAAGCTTAACGAGGCTTCAAAACTAGAATTTAGCTCTTTCATAAAAAGGGTATGTATTTCTCAGAAAGCAAAGTTGTTGTGTGGGTTTATCAACATTTCCTCATTGTACCAATAGCTCCTTACAAGCAAGTCTGTGTTAACATGCCTTTGACATTCACCTAAAGAATATAAAACTCCCTCCTGATGCAACTGTTCACATCCATTTACCCGTTTCCCACTCTGCTAGGGATGTATCATGTTATTAAATTGCTCACTTAAAATAAAGACGCCCAAACCTGCCTTCCACTAAAACAGGGCTCCCCAAATTTGGCAATTTAAGACTTGTGGATTTTAGCGTCCAGAATTCCCTAGCCAGACATGCAAATGACTGAGAGTTGGTCCGTAAGCCTTAAAGTTGCTGAGTTTGGAGATCCCTGCACTAAAAGAAGAGAAATAGCATTGGAGTGGGACAGAAAACATATTCTTAAGTTAGTTTACAAAAGGAATATATTTCACTCTATTTTCCTTGACTGGGACCACCGAAGGGTTTCTTTGTATCCCATCCTAGAAGTTGCTTAGATGTCTCCTCTATCACTCTAAAAGTACCTTACTTTACCTTACACTGACTTAACACAAGAGAAGGAAAAGGGCAAAATGCCCCAGCATAACTAATTCAATACCTGAACCTTAAGAAGGAAAGCTTTGATCAGATTACAGTCTCATATGCCCCAATTTGCAACCATGGGTCTGTTCTAGTCCCACATTTTCAGCTCCCTGCTACAGTTTCTGTACCTATGCAAGTGGGTGGGTCAGGCTGCCAGAAGAACCTGTTCTCGATCTGCACACAGCTGATCTTGGCATCACCCTGCAAGGTGTATCCTGGATCACACTGGAAAATAATGTTGTCTCCTGCCTCCTTGCTGTCTCCACTCCGGCTCCCATTCTGTGGGATCCCAGGGTCATTGCAGGAAGTGGCAGTAGATACTAAGAACAAAAAGTCAGGGAAAGGGATGAACCAAGGGAACAATTATTCATTGATTTTTTTTTCCAATTAGTCCGTAAACTCTGAAGCTATGGCATGACATTCATGGTGAGCATAGTACACTGCATTTCCTGGAGGAGCAATGGCATCCATCTTGCATATAATTAGAGCAAGGATGGCTTCAGAGGGAAACAAAGCAGAAAGCACAGAACAAAGAAGGTGATATGGAATCCACCAAGTCCATCATTGTCCATCATGGAGGACAATGCTAATGTATTAATGGTGTAACTGGTGGCATCTCACATGGTCTCATTTTCCTCTCTTCCCCAGCAGCATTTTGGATGATGCCATGAGTGTTCTTCAGGCATCAAAAAGAATACAGAAAGACAGATATTGATATTTGTAAGCAGCTTAATTTCATTTGAATGGCTAAATTAGGCCAGGTATGCTTAACTGCAGATGAACACAGGAATAGTAAAACATGACTCCCTGTGTTTCTATCTTTCAAGTAAATTCCAAAGGAAAAGATCAAAAGGAACTCTTCCAAGAAGGCTTTTCAGGAGCTATGCTGTTCTAAGACCATATGATGGAGTTTTGCGCTTAAGAAATTGGGAAATTTTTCCTGGAGAAATTCAATGCAATTTTGCATCCAGTCTTTTCGCCCATTCCTTCAGAAGTTCAGAGCTTCAGAAGGCCATGTGCATCCACCTGTAGTTCAAAGCGATTTGTGCATATTTCCTTATATCCTCTTTACTGCTATCCCATGAGGTCACTCAGAAATTTGTTCCTGGCCAAGCTAAAATGCTAGTTTTAGCTAATAAATCATATAAGCTTTTTTTCCATCTTCAAACATTCTATAGAAGTCTACTTTTTGCTGGGTGAATCAGCATTTAAGAAAAACAATGCAATCCTGCTTACTTCACAAAGCCACATATATCTACAAAGAGCTATTAGCAGATAATACTTTAGGATCAACCAAAACTCTTTAGGCAAGGTGTAAAGCAGTGGGCGGACAGAAGGAAAAAAATTAGGGCAAAATTAAGACAGATTAGAGCCAGCAAGTCATCAAATGGAGGTTGTGCATTAAATATCTTAATATTTAATATTGATGGTATTACCAGTACCAGGCTCTATGCACTATACAGGGTCCAAGCAAATAGAATAGTAATAGCACTTAGAGTTATATACCACTTCATTATGCTTTACAGCCCTCTCTAAGCAGTTTACAGTCTCAGCATATTACCCTCAATAATCTGAGTTCTCATTTTACTGTCCTTGGAAGGATGGAAAGTTGAGTCAACCTTGAATCAGTGAGAATCAAATTGCCAAACTACTGGCAATCAGCGGTCAGCAGAATTAACCTGCAATTCTGTATTCTAACTACTGCACCACCATGGTTACTATCCCCTTCTGAAAACATAAAGTGTGTTAATTCCCTTTTTCCCCCCAAACTGGTCAAAACACAAAGGATCCTAGGTTTACATCATTGTCACTATATTTCAGACCACAAAACTAGAAAAGAAACATCTGCAGATACTCCTTACTTAATGCAATTGGGTTAGGAATCTCAGTTGTTGGGCAAAACAGTTATTAAGGAAGATGCCTACATGACTCCTTTGCTCAACAACCACAATCCCAGCATTTCCAATTGTGGTTGTTAAATAATCATTCAGATTGTCAAATGGACAAAGCAAGAGAGCTGCCTGTTGGCAGCAGCTCTTTGAGAGGGAAAGGGCTGCCTGCCAGAGGGTTTCAGCTCTGCTCAAAGCTGAAATCGTCCCAGCTGATAGTCTTTTTCTCTCAAATGTTCCTGCCATGTGCCAAAGAATTTCAGCTTTCCTCTGTTCAAAGAGGGACAATCCTTCAGGAGGCTGCAGGAATCCATCCCTCCATCCCTTCCACTTGCAACTTTTCCTGTTGGCTTCCCCACTGTCTTCTAAGGGAAGCCAGCAGAGAAGATTGTGAACAATGATCACATCATTGCAGGGCACTTTGTAAATAGTTGCAGATGAGAGATGGCTGCCAAGCACTTGAAATGTGGTCATGTAACCATGGGGGTGGAGTGGCACAATGTTTTATGACAGCCAGAAAGGAACATTCCAAGGCTGTAAACAATGTGAACAGTCAATTGGTTATAAGTGAAGGACTACCTGTGTGTCAAATGATCTACAGTAATAAGTGAGGTAGTAGCAGCCAAGTAGCTAAAATATATCAAACGCTCATGAAAACTCCCTCTCATAAGGCATTGAAACTTAATGCAGTGCATTTTGCAAGTGTTTTAGGATTATTTGCATCATTATAATATATTATAACTCTGACAATGAGAAAAGACTTTGCACATGCATAAACTTCCTTTGAGCTACAGTGAGCACACATATGGAAGAATTGGAACAGGATGCATGCTTAAACACACATTACTGGTTTCAAACTTTTCTTTCTCCAGCTGGAAAAGGCTGTAGGGATTAACAAATCTAAGTCTGTTGCATGAAGATCAGATGTATGTATATTTCAGCACACTTTCCCCTTTGCTTATTACATCTTATTACATCTAACCATCTGCTAATTTTACCTGGCATTCGGCTATAAGCCTATGATGTCTATACTATCCAATAAATTATAATTTGGACATTGTCTTCCTCACCTCCTCCTACCCCTTGTGACTGAGAAAATTCTGCTTTTAGCAGAAATGGTAGGTTCAATTATTTTACAGATGTATCAGAGTGTCTTGGATGCTGTCTAAAATGCTGTCTTCTTTTTCCTTTTAAAGCTCAGGAGTTTAAAATAAGTAGTTTTTAACAGAAAAGTCTGAGATTTTTTTAAAGCAATAAAACTAGAGAAGCGATCACTAGAATAGCAGTGGAAGAAAAATAGAGTCAGATGGGACCAATTCAATTTAAGCTGGTGATGGATAAACAAGAATATTTTTTTTGGCAACCAGTATGTCTAATTCTAGGACTTATCAAACCTTTGCCAAAATGGGTTACTAGAAAGTTGTGGCCAATAATTTGGTTCTTCATTTGCAGATAAATGCACTTGGCTTTATCTTGATCTGGATTCTGACACAAATGCAGCTGAGATAAATCAATGTATGACTGCAGATTTTTTTCAGTATGTATAATTCACAGATCATAGGTCAACAAAGAAACAAATATTGGCTTCATGAATGAACAAACCAACCAGAATAATATTATCTAGTCCAGCATTTTTCAAGCTTGGCAACTTAGTAGCATATGATTGAGAATGCTGGATGGGGAATTCTTGGAATTGAAGTCTGGATATCTTAAAGTTGCTGAGGTTGAGAAACACCGGTCTAGTCCCTGGAAAATGAATCCTCACTCCAGGAAGAAAAGGAAGATCTGGTTAAGCAATAAGTACTCTGACTCTAGGGGCCTGCACTTCAGTTTCACTGGCTTTTAGTCTGCTGATTCTGACACCAACCCACAGTCTCAGCCTCATTTCTTACAAAAACCAGTGCTGTTTGTTATTGTAGTCACTATTCAAATATTTCTTTCATAATATTTTAATCTATTCATCTATCCATCCAAATACCTCACTAACACTTGGCTCTATTGCTATTTTTTTAATCTAATTTCTAGAAAGAAGCTATTTTGCTTACATTTTTCCTAAGACAGATAACGGGCAAGAATCCTTTGAGGCAATTTAAAATGCTGATGATTAGTCATCATTCTGGTCTGAGAATTGCAATGCAGCCTGTTCTGAAATGTCTTTTGCTCCACTGAAAAATCAGCTTGCAGGGTATTTCTTGGCTCTGTGCCTTCCCAAGATCTTCAGTAACAAGTCAGTAACAAGTCAGACATTTGATTAACCCCAATAGTTTTGTAGCTATAAATCTTTCAGCATTAGTTGGATGGTAGCAATTATCCCTACCTTGATTCTGTATTTTTTTTCCTTCTGTTAAATTGTGTCCAATTCTCAGTTTTCCCTGCAGTTTTCTTGATGAGGTTTTTCAGAAGTGGTTTTGTCATTGCCTCCTTTTTCGGGCTGAGAGAAAATGACTAGCCCAAGGTCATTCAGATGTTTTTCTGCCATTCAGTCTCTGGCTTCTGGCTTGATGCTTTAACCACAAACTGGAATACCTTAACCACTATCTCATAGATTGGTTCAATTTGTTATATGTAGGATGAGGAAGGTTTTGAACCTTCTGTTAATGCAAATGTGGCAGAGAAAGTGGTTGTTTGCTAAGTTCAGTTTAAGATATTGGTCTTAACCTTTAAAGCATTGGATGGCTTAAGGCTTGACTATGTTAGGGACAACATATTATATTGTAAACCTGCTGAAGTATTAAAATATGCAGAAATGATCCCTTTGAAGAGCCCTCTGGTGCAATGGCTTAGTTCACTGGAAGGGTTTCCCAAAGTATGGAATGCTCTAATCCTCCAGCTTTGGTTGCTCTCTTAATCTTTTGGTTTAAAAAAAAACACATAAAGGCATATCTATTTGGCCTTTCCAAATGTCAGTTATGTTTTAGTGTTCTTTTAATATTTAACATTAAATATGTCAATACAGGATATTAAATAATGTTAAATATTAAGATTATTTAAATAGTCTTGATACAAATATTACATCATGCATCTCCAGCCATTCTGTTCCACAATTATGTTGCTATTCTGGATCAACTATATATAGAGAACAGCTGCCTAAGTGGTCCTTTGCATCCTCCACTAAATCTCTGAGTGGAGAATGGATGGTTTCTCTGAATTTCTCCAGAAGGAGAAGAAACTCTCCATTAATTTCTCAAGGACTTTGCCTTGGGGATGATGCTAACACCAGAAAAGGTCAATTTAAATCTCCCTGAGATTTAAATGTGAGAAACAGGCAAGCTACACACCTTTGGAGAGAGGATGGCAAAGTGAAAAGTTAGATCAATCATACCTACTCACTTAGTTTTTCATCACTAAAAAATGCAACGCTATATTCCAGGGCTGTCAAACTCATATTGTCACAGTGGCGTCACATGATGTATCGGGACTTTTTTCCCCTTCACTAAACCAGGTGTGGGTATGGCCAATGTGTGACGCATCCAGCCCATGGGCCAGGAGTTTGACAGGCCTGCTATATACCACCTGAGAGACTTTCTTTAAAATTCCCTTCCTCCTTTTAAATCACTTCTAATGCAAATTCTTGTTCACCAAATTGCATGACTATTGAGAGAAAAATTGCTGAGGAACTGAGAGAAAAATTGCTGAGGAATTGGTATGTCACGAACGCTGAAATTAATAAATTTGGGGGTTATCTTTCACACAGGTTACCAGGCAGAGTTGTAGAGAAGCTGAAAACATTTATGAAAATGTCATCCTGTTTTAATCTCCAGAGCTCACAGACCAGATGACACCTGTGAAAGTTACCTGAAAACTGAATGGCAAAGCCCTGTTTACTGGTGAAAAAGTCTGTGTTGAACTGAAGGACCACCAAGTTGAAGGTGCTGTGAACGTCATTGGGCAAGACAGAACCGCTAACTTCTTTCAGGAGGATGCTCTTCTCCACTGGCCCATCCCAGATTCTCAAAACATCATGAAAGTCCTCTGTATGGAAAACTATGAAATGGAGCCTGTATTTGGGGGAGGGCAGAACAGGACAGGGAAGAAAAAGAACAGCTACAAAATAAGACTAGATTTGTATTTTAGAATTGGGAAAGTTTAGAAAAGAAAGGGCTGGAGGAAGGTAACATTGCAACACTCTTCACGTACCAAACAAGGATCATCTAGAAATGAGAAGGCAGGTAACATCTTTTTGAGATGAATAACTTTTATTCATAAGACAATTGTGTACAGATAGTCCTCAACTTGCATGATTCATTTAGTGGCTGTTCAAAGTTACAGTGGCCCTAAAAAGTATGTTTTTTGACCATTTTTCACAGTTATACCCTTAACAGCATCCCCATGATCACCTGATCAAAATTCAGACATTTGGTAACTGGCATATATTGCAGTGTCCCAGGGTCATGAGATCACGATATGTGAATTTCTGATAAGCAAAATCAATGGACAAGCCAGATTCACTTAGTAACCATGTTACTAACTTAATAACTGCAGTAATTCACAACACCTGTGTCAAGAAAGGTCATAAAATGGGGCAAAACTCATTTAACAACTGTCTTGCTTTGCAACAGAAATTTTGGGCTCAATTGTGGTCATAAGTTGAGGACTACATATATGCTTTTTAATAATATATATTGGTCTGTAAAGGTGCCACCAGATTCCTTCTGATTTTGATCTGACTACAAAGTAACACAAATTTCTCACTGCAATCTCAGAAAGAAGCTGAATCCTGTTTTCATTCATTCTGGGCAGAGAATAATGGATATACATTATAAAGAGGGCAATTGTGACTGAATGTTAGGGGGGACAAAATCCCAATTAAAAAAAAGACACTTGGCAAAGAAAACTATCCCTAAGGAGGTAGTGAATTCCTTCTCATTGGATTGGTTGAAGGAGAGACTAGAGAGCCAATGATTAGGGATTTGTTTTTAAAGTTAGTTTGCTAAACTGAAGAGGAAGTTGACCTAAGTAGCTTCCCCAATTCTAAGATTTTAAAATTCCTCCCAACGATTTGGGAACTGCAGTTTAACTTGAGAGATTGAGGACTCAGTTACAAATCTAGTCCTTTCCATGCCAGTCTGCAGTTTCTCTTCAGTTTCCATGTGGAGAAAAACTGGTCATTTCATGAGATTAGGTTTATAGAAAAGACACCTAATACACGATTGCTTGGAGGAAATGAAACATGAAAATAGCATCATTTAGAGATGCAGGAAATCATAGACTTGTTATGAAGGGGAAGGAATAACTGAGCAGGTAGAAACAAATTCATTTCAGATAAATTCTCAGTGAAAAAATGCTTTTAGACCAAGTAGGGAAGGTGATGATAGAGTGAAAAGGAGATATTTTTAGAGGTTCTCTATACATGTGCCGAATTGAACAGCACTTCTATTTTTTTTTCTTTTTCTTTATCACGGGTTCCCCCCTCCCTTTATGGTAGGCAGTGACAATAGCATGAAGCTTTTAATATTTTAATCCCATCTTCATGATAATAGGTATGATGGTGATGCATTATAAATGTTGGAGAACTGCATGGTTATTAATTGACTGAGTTTTAGAGTGGGTTGCCCCTCTGGCTTTTTATTTAATATGCCTGTTACATTTATATTAGCATAAACATTTGTACTGAAGAGGCAATAAAAGATTGATAGACTGTACTATAGGAAGAATGGGAATACTGAGTTAAAAGACCCAAGCAATGTGCTTTTTTTTTAATGGGTGCCAAAGCTGCTGGCTTGTTGCTTATTTCCTTCACATTTCACAAAATGTGTTCTAATAAGGGAAATTGCAATTCTTTCATAGATTATTTTGCAGCCCTCTCCAAGTAAGTAAGTACAGTTGTGTTGGTTAAGGATGACTGAATACTTTTTTTTTTCTTTTTTGGAGAAGAAGGTCCAGAAAAGGCAAAATTATGTCATCTATAATAGCAATCAACTGTCATTTTCATTCCTCCAAATGACTTTATTTACTTCTGATTTGTGAAGCTCAAAACTTAGCGGTCCTGCCAGTGATGATATTCAACCAGTTTGGCCCGGTTCTACTGAGTCGGTAGCAGTGACGAGCAGCGGAAACCAAACCTGTTCTCTTCGCTGCTCTGTTGTTGGGCCCACCTACCCACCCAGGCTCCCATATTCACCTTTATCCTCTGAATTTGAAGCACAGCTGCTTTGCACAGCACAGAAGAGTGCTGCGTGGCAGCTGCTGAAGCGACTGGGATCGTGCAGGCTTGCAGGAGGTGAATTGGAATGCCTCTGCGCCTGCGCAAAGTGTGTGTTTGGCACCCGCATGAACGCAAAGTATGTGCGCTCACGCAAAGCCCACCAAGCCGCACCCACCAAACCGGTGGTAAAAAATATTTGAATCCCACCACTGTGTCCTGCTATATGAAGTCATAAACCAACAACTGCTTTGAAAAGATTAACCTCCAACTACATCTTCAAAAACATTTTGTCTTTGTGTGGCGGGGTTAGGGAACGAATGCCCCAAAAATAGAATCTGGTGCCCATAAGAAAAAAAACTGCCTTAAACTAAGACCCTGAAGGTCTGCAAAATCTTTGTCAGAATAACCCTAAATCAGGAGCAAGAGATCTGTGGCCTTTTACATGTTGATGTTATCCCAATCTGGATTTATGGTTAATGATGGTAATAAAACCACTGTATACCAATAAATAACATTTAGAAGCTCACCACGTTCTCCATTCCTTCCCTAAATTTACATAGGTTACAGACTAGCAGGTATGTATGGGCAGAAACATTGAGGGGAATTAGGGGTGGGGAAAGAGCCAATTGTATCATCTTGCATGCTATAGACATATGGAATTAGAAGTTGGCAACAGCTAATGGCTTGGTTTCTCCCCCCCCCCCCCCCCATTGATTAAGTCTTAAGACACATTCAGAAAAGCAGATTTTAATTGAGTTCTCAATTTAAAATATAAATTAAATCATGCTAATTGCTGCTGAACAGATATTTTCTTAGTGGGGTCTTTGGTGTTCTCTGAGCTTGTTTCTTTTCTTGTACACATTTCATAGCTCAACTAGTTACACTCGGGTCATGAAACTTCTGCAAGAAAACAGCCAAGTTCAGAGAGCACCAAAGACCCCACAGTTCAATCCTGAACTACAAATATTCCCTTCCACTGGTATCTTCCTACTCTTTTACATTCTTGGAAAGAATGCTTCATTATTTCAAATGGCCTTCCATAATCTCATTTGATTGATACCTCGTGGACCAGAATCTTCAGAATTTTGAGCAAACCTGAGCAATATTACGTCTACAGAAAAAATGGGCTGGGAGAAGCTTTTTTTGAGCCAGTTTTCAGAAAGCTTTAAAAACTTCACTTCTGAGCTGTTCAGTAATCATGTAGCCTTTGATTACTTATTGAATTGATGTATTTTTATGCTTCCTGGTTCCTTAATGGCCCTGGGAAGCTTATGGGGATACAATTTTAAAAAGGAATAGCATAAAATCAATCTTAAAATGGTATTAAAATAATACAGCATAGAATGTTAAAACAAGCAAGAATGTAATGTGACTAAACATCTCAGACAAGTTTTTCCCAAATTTACACCATCATGGAGGGAGGGAGGAGGGAAGTAGAGTCAGACTTGCAAAATTGTTACTGTAGCTTTATAGTAAAGATAGTATTGACCTACATGGTGTTGGCTTCCTAGTCTCATGTATCTGATACGATTCTTTGGCAGGTAATTCAAGAGAGGACCAAGCACTTTCATTCTGTCTAGCAACATTTTTTTTTTCCAAATTGCACCCTTGAAAGCTGTCAAAGCTGTCATGCATTACACAGTTCAGGCTGGAATTGTACTGTTTGGCTTCAGATGTTCTCTTCTAAGCTCTTCAAAAAGGATTTTGCATCTCTCTGGCAGCAATCAATATTCTAAATGCATTTGAAGCTGTGCAGGTATGAATGTGATTAATACCTGAGAGCAGAGAAGCCCCTGTGAGAGTGTTAGAATTTCAGGCTTTTTTTTTCTATTTCCCTATTCTCTATTGCTACGATACTCTAAATCCAACCTGTCTCCAAATATTACAGTTGACCAATTAAAATTAGCACATCTCCCCTGATTAATCCACAAATCTTATTTTTTTAAAATGTATGTTTGATTAATTTGCTGATTATGAAGCTTGAGCCCTACTTTTTATCCTCCTCCTATTGATGCCAAATAGTAAACACTAAGGTATGCAAAGCAAGAGAAATCATGCAAATGTGATCAATTTGCATAATTCAAACAGGTTGTAGAACTCAGCTAATCCTGCCAAGAGTTGGGGTTATTTTGGCACAGGCATTTTCATGCATCTATTTATTTATTTTTAATTGCAGAATAGAAATGGTCCTGCGTAGAAACACCTGTGCCCTGCTCACACCACAAAATAATTGCTTCAAAACCACAGTGACAGGATGAGTGCTGGATGTCGTGGGGGTGTTGATGATCTAATCTTTTCCAGTCGTTGAACTTACCCTATTGTGCAACCAGCTTCTGCTTCAATTGTCCAGACACAGTTGAGATTGTGATCATAGGGTGTTGGAAACCCTGGAGATAAGATCCTTCCTGAAGATTCACCTCGCATGCTGCCTCCACACTCAGCTGAAAGAAACCACAAAACAATTCAGCAACTGAACTCTAAACATTCTTTGCTTCTTCCTTTGATGAAGGCTTTACTGAAATCCACAGATCTTACATTGCTGTGGTTGAGAAACACTGATCCAATGGCTGCATTTGCACAATTTCCAAATATTAAGTATTTGGTGACTTAGCATGTTGGACAATACAGATCATCTGATTACTTATGTTTCTATGTACTGTATCAGGCAATGTAGAGAAAGTGTGAACTTAACCACCTTAAAGTAGTTTCATGTATTGTGTGAATACAGCTATTTTCTAGGAATGGAATCAATTTTAAAACTATATCTGTTCGATCTGTTCATCTATAACTACTGGGACTATTTTCTTGAGAAAAAAATAAAGACAAACATAAAAAGGAGCAAACATAAAAGATTCATAAGGATGATTTTCATTAATTGTTTGTGTTTACACAGTTACTTTACCAATGAAAATACAAGAGCAAAACCAAGAAAAACTTTCCTTTTAATCTGTCCTTTTTTTTAGGACATTTAGATATAGGTAGTCCTCAGCATATGAACCACAATTGAGCCCAACATTTCTGTTGTTAAGTGAGACATTTGTTCAGTGAGCTTTGCCCAATTTTATAACCCTTCTTGCCATAATGGTTAAGGGAGTCATTGCAACTGATAAGCTGGTAATCCAATTGTTAAATGAATTTGGCTTCCCCATTGACTTTGCTTGTCAGAAGGTCACAAAAGGTGATCACAGAACCTCAGTCATAAATATGAGTCAGTTGCCAAGCATCTGAATTTTGATCACATGATCATGAGAATGCTGCAATTGTCATAAGTGTGAAAGACAGTCATAAGTGACTTTTTCAGTGCCATTGTAACTTTGAACAGTCACTAAATGAACTGTTATAAGTTGAGGACTACCTATATAGTGTTCCTTCGACAATAGCTTTTTCTAAACATGTTTGCTGCAAATAGACAGGCATTTCTGAACCCACATGTAGATTTGGGAACAGAGAAAGCAGCAGATAACCCCCTTGCCTTTTTGGCTCAAAATCAGCAACTGGAAAACTAAACAGACATTATCTATCTTATTTGTACACAAAGGAAAATGTATTAAACTAATAATAAGAGGCTTCCAAATGTTTGTTGGTTGGGGGATCCATTAATAACAATGTTACTAATGTACCTTTTTCTTCTTTCTTTTCCCCCACCTTAGCTGTTGTTGCAAAAGATACAAACAGCAAATGACCTGGCAACTTATCATGTTACATCTTCCACAGTGCCGAGGACTTTGTGCTATTATGGCACCATGCATGGCAATCACCATTTGCTCCACACACCCCAAATGGTGGAGGATATACTGTAAGGAGAAAATTGCCTTTTTTGTTGTTATTTTGTTTAGAATAGAGTGACTTCAGAAACTTAAGAAAACCCATTTCTTCCCCCCAAAAATATGCCATACCAAAATCCCCTATTCCAGTCCCAAAAGTGCTTTTTTAAGAGGCAACTAGACTTTCTGGTTTTCTTTAAAGACTTTTGCTTCACATCCAAGAAGCTTCTTCAGCTCTGACTGGATGGTGGGGAATGGAAGTATTTATACTACTTGCAGACAGCTGGTCCTTTGCATTCTTTTAGCAACTTGTTGAGGTCACCTGGAGGTTTATCTGTGTCATCAGGGTCATTCAATCAGGGCTGAAGAAGCTTCTTGGATGAGAAGCAAAATATCTTAAACAAAAAACCCCCAAAAATCCAGTTGACTTGAAAAAGCACTTTTGGAAAAAAGCATTTTTGAAAAAGCACTTGAAATGTCAGCCATGACTTGGATAACTGAGAATCTCCATAGACATTTAGTTACACCTTTTTTAGTATTTTCCAACCTCAGCCATTTTAAGATGTGTGGACTCCAACTCCTATAATATCCCAGGTAGCATTGTTGGCTGGGATATTCTGGGAATTGAAGTCCACACATCTTAAAATGATTTATTCAGACAGCTAAGTAACATAAGGTTGAAATTCCACTCCAAGGCAAAATTCTAAAAGCAGAATTGAAACCAAGACAATTCTTGGTGCTCATTCATTGCCGGTGAGAACATGACATGGCAACAAAAGGACGTCTTGATTTGTGCTCTCAATGTGTACTAAAAGAGAGAAACAGACTGAATCTTACATTGATTGACTCATTAGCTTGAAGGTTATTGGAAAAACAGTAGTATAAATGCTGGAAAGGAAATAGTAGGAATTAAAGCTATTGTGTGCATTTGGATAGATGAAAAGGATTGATAGGTAATCTTCTGCAGTAATCCTGCCATTGATTCTGATCCATTTGTAAAGGTGGTACTCTATGCCCCTAATTCATCCCAAGCAGCCTTCAGATTAAAACTGTTTTTGTCAGGCTCCAAGAACCAATAACCACATGTGGTTCCTTTATTGTTGTTCTCCTACAAACAACTGCAATAACTATAGATATATTTTGCAAATTGCTAGGGAGGGCTCAATATTGCTTTTTTCCTACCTACCAGACATTCTAGGTTCTACTGCTACTTTGCCTTCTGGGGAAAAGCCCCTCCTTCCTGCAACTCTGAACTTACATTCTAATAACTTCCCAGCTATTCATTCAATTATTTCACAATTTTATTACATTAAAATTTTAATTTTGTAAGAACAATTCGATGGTTTTCCTGAAGATTCCAAGAACTATGGGTGACTTGGGACATAAAGTTACACAGCTAAATCAACTGGTCTTTCATCCCCCAAGAAGCTACACCAAATGTTTGGGGAGAACCGGTAGCAGAAATTTTGAGTAGTTTGGAGAACCAGCAAATCCCACCTCTGACTGGAGATTTTACACTATCCTTCCCCTGCCACGCCCACCAAGCCATGCCCACAGAACTGGTAATAAAAAAAATTGAATCCCACTACTGGGGAGGAGTCATACCTACACAGGTGGGGAGAGGCTGGTCCCAGGATCTTCGCTCTCCAGTCAAGCAAGTAAGCACACGGCTTCCGCGTAACGTGTAGCCAGGATCACAACTGAAAGAGACAGAACTCCCTGCAAAATGTCCCTCATCATGGACCTTGTAGCCAAATTGCGGGATACCAGGGTTCTCGCATTTGATTAAATCAAAACCTGAAATCAGGAATAAAGGCAATTGGTTAGAAAGAAATCCCAGACTTGACTCAGCTGTTGCTTTAGCAAAACTGTCAGTGGCTGATGAAACTCCTTTAGAGACCCTTCCAGGATGTAGTATGAGAAAAGGCATCCAAGAACATGCAACCTTGCAGTCTAAAGTGCCAGGAGTAAGATGAAGCATCCAGTGAAAAAGACCCAAGGAAGTCGAGGTATTTAAGAAGTCAGAGAAAAATGCTGCAAAATAGCAAGGAATAGATTCCTCATCAAAATAGGCTTGTTATTTGCGGATTTTGAACCTTATGGATCAATCTGATAGATTGGTTGGAAATAGATGTATTGACAGCTGTTTCTTGTGGAGCTTATCTCAGTGGAGGTAGTGATGTGTAATTTTTCAAAAGAGGGCTTAATAACCTGATATGAGTAGAACACTAGACATAGAAAGATAGGAAAGTGTGTGAACACAATGATATTTACACAGACAAATTGCCAAGAAAAATGTGTTCTTACATGAAGCAGATATAAATAGTTTCCTTTTAAATGTTTGGTTCCAAATACAACTTCTCTGTAGGAGCAGTACATAGATTCTAACACTGTTCTGATACTTTTTCTCCAGCTGCAGGTTGGCAGCCTCCATACTTACTAGAAAACTGCAACTCAAAACCTTGATTTGTGCCATTTCCATCCGTGATGAATTCAAGCCACATTGAGCTGGAAGTGCTGTTGACATTAAGACCCAACATCTCTGCATGGCTGAAGGAGCCCAGCAGGCGAGCTGAGTTATTGTTGCCATCATAAATCTTGGAAAAGAGGAGAAAAACAAATATGAAGATGGATTCTCTTGTCTCTGCCCATCCGCTTATCTTGCACCCCTTGTTTCTACAAAGTCAACAGTTTTGTTCATTTGGTACTCTAGTGATGGGAGGAACATTTCTCATTGTCACATTGCAATAGCAATAGCACTTAGACTTATATACCACTTCATAGTGCTTTATAGAACCTGTAAGCAGTTTACAGAGTAAACACATTGCCTCCAACAATCTGGGTCTTCATTTTACCAACACTGGAAGGATGGAAGGCTTAGACAACCTTGAGCCAGTGAGGATTGAATTCCTGACAATGAGCTGAATTAGCCTGCAATTCTAACCACTGCACCACCATGGCTCTAGTTTAAATTAATATATCTGGTTAATGAAAATAATGACTAGGGGTAATATGATAGCAATGTTCCAATATCTAAGCAATCTACTCTCCGAAGCACCTGAAGGTAGGATAAGAAGAAATGGATGGAAAGTAATCATGGAAAGAACCAACCTGGAAATAAGGAGACACTCCTGACAGAACAATTAATCAGTGGAATGACTTGCCTCCAGAAATTGTGGATGTTCCAACACTGGTGTAGGATTTCCTGATTGAGCAAGGGGTTGGAATAGAAGACCTCTAAGGTCCATTAATTCTGTTATACTGCTATCTTGTCATTTTGCACCTGTTGCAATTCCTGAACAGCTTTCAAGGATAGCAGTACATAAAACATATTGCTACATTCAAGATGTGTTGGGGCCAAAGTGTGGATAATGTCAACATATTCAACTGTCCAGGAAGGGATGTAGCTGGCACAGAAGATCACTATGTAAAGGCATTCCTCACATTAGATCTTGCTCTTTCTGGCAGAGTAGAAGCATATCCAAAATAGGTTGAAGTTCAATTCTTGAGTTTAGTATTCTCTTTATCAACAACATCTTTTTTTTAAATAGAGTTTTATTTGGGTTTTCACAAACCATACAAATAAAATATTTTTTTTTGAGAACAACATGCTCCCAGGATATTACTTCTCCATACAGACATAAACTCAATTATATATTCATCTTATGTATTCTAATCCGTATCTTATAACTATTTTCACAGTTTTCTCAATAGTTTTTCCCTTTCCTTGCTTTCTATAACCTTATTTTTAATTATCTCATTCCTTTCTAAGTTCAATTACATATCTTTTTCTAATTTTCAGTACCTTTCTAATCAATATTTTTATACTTTTGTCTGTCCTGTTTACAATTTCATATATTTTTTTCTCATAAAACAAATTTTCCCCTGTAATTACTAGACTGGAGTGTAACACCTTTGTATATTTTAATTATTACCATTCAAATCTTGTTTAAAGTTTAAATTATGCCTTTACAGTTATAACATTCATTTTCTAACTTCTGTTTTATAACACATAATTATTATCAACCGAATTCTGTTTGGTACATTCCCTTAAAGATATACACATTGTTCTTGAAAAAATTGTGCGTGTGTGCGTGTGTGTGCGTGTATGTATGTATGTATGTATGTATGTATGTATGTATGTATCATCATACAGCCCATTACCCAGGTCATTACGACCCAGGAAATTACAGCACAAGATCCAGGATGCCACAAGATTAGAACTCAGAAGGTCATCAACAGCCCATTACCCAAGTCATTACAACACAGGAGGCTGATAGACACACAGCCAATACCTCAGCCACACATGTTCTCAAGAAAAAGTCAGCCAATCTGCAAACATCAACTCCATCAACCATTCAAGAAATGACAACACAGCCAACCTCCCCACCAGTATATATAGGGAGACAGCAGCTCAGATCACACTTTGCTCGCACAAGCACAAAGCCGAAAACACCAGCCTGAAGATGGCGAGTGAGATCTCATTGAAACATTGCCAAGATAGTCTCAATCTTACATGGGAAAAGACCCGAACACTCCAAGATCTGCATACCTGTACCCGTGAAAATTACGAAAACAAATATATGTATATGTATATGTACATGTGTATATATATATATATAAAACAATAGTAAATAAAATAATTATTCTATTCAAGTTCAGCTCAGCCATTAATATTGATAGCAATCTTTTACATTTCTATTTAAAATATTTCCATCTTTTAACAAACATTACTTAATAATATCAGTTGTCTGTCACTTTAATCACCTATATTTCATATTTGACTCATTACTGTCTTTAAACAAAAAACAAAACAATAGTTATTAACAGTAGTCAGTAAAATTGTTATTCTTATTCAAATTCATCCTGTCAACTGATATTAAAAATCTTCCATGTTTCTATACCTTTTTTAAAATCATTGAGAGCCTTATTCTCTTATCCTCTTTGTTTCCTTTAATTACTAACAAATATTCCATTACATATCAATGCCAATTTTATCTGTCACTTTAATCATCTATCATATTTTCTAACTCTTTTCTATTTCTAGTATAACAATGCTATCTCATGTACCCTTGCAGAATCCTTTCTTTAAATTAAAATTTTAACCATTTTCTCTGTGTCTTTTAAATAGGCTTATACCTTTAATTCTTGTACATTTTTCTTGTTTCTCTACTTGTTTCTGTCCTTTATAACCTCTTTTCATTTCCATCTTCCCCCTCCCCTTTTTGTTCCCTTTTTTATCTAATTCTCCCTTCTGTGATCCTCCCTTCTGCTTCTTCCCTAATGCTATAGTTACTTTTCAAATTATTCTTTTTTTTTTGGTTGTTGCTTCAAGTCTTAAGTTTTTAACTCCCCTTTCCCTTTTATACTCTACTTAAAATTGTTTGGTCATTAAAGATGGCTTCTTCTTTGTCCCGCCCTTCTTGTTCTGCAAGCATTTCTTGTTTTTCATAGTTCAAAATCTCCATTTCTAAAAATTGAAATATGAAGCCAAAAGATCCTCTTCCCTCCTGTGCTTCCTCTTTTTGTTCTTTAAGTCTAATTTTTAGCTCTTCAAGGAGTGATGCCATTTTAAAGATTTTTAAACAACCCCCCAATTGATTTTATTTCATTTCATTAGGATCCACCATCCAAAATTCCAGGAATCACCCAATAATCCAAAGCTGTTTCTTGCTTCTTTTCTCACTTTCTCTTTCCAGGGGCTTTGTTATCTTGTTACAAAGTTTCAGCTACAATGTGTCCTTTACATTGTAGTCTTGTTAAAATTCCACTATCAATTCTTTTTACTTCCAGGTGGTCTCCTCCATTTTTCCAGATTCCACCCTCTTTTTTTTCCCTTCTGCTTTCTTTCTTTTTGAATTTTTTAAATTATCCAAGAGTCTTTATCCCTTTGACATTTTATTTTCAGCTAAAAATAGCCTGTTAATGTCAAAGTGGATTAATATCAATTTCTTGTTTAGATCTCTTCTTCTTAACCTTCAAAGTCTATTAGAGCTGTCAGTGTGAGAGAAAAAAAAAGTTCTTTTTCCTTTCCCTTTCTCTTTTCCCGCTTTAAAAATCTTTTTTAGGAATAGTATTAGTCTTTGTAATTCAAGTTCCAGATACCTTAAATAGATGTTTTCTCTATTCAACCCAGTCAGTTAAACTTTCTCCTTTAAACTTCCTCCTGCACAATCTTGTCTGGTCGGGTTATTCTTTGAAGTGGCCATTTCTGACCACCGCTACAAATGCCTTTGGGAAAGAGAGTGATGGCCAGCCGAGGAGGAGAAATGTGGCTTTCCTCAATCCCACTAGCAGTCTCCCCCTTCCTCACCACCTCTACAGGGTGGCTTCAGCCCTGAATCCAAGTGACTCGGGGCACTCCAGCGGCGAGCATGGATTGAAACCATGCATGATCACGGATTTCAGTCCATTGCTGAAGAAGCCCAAACCGGAAGTCTCAACAACATCTTAATTGTGTCTGGATTTGACTTTAGCTTTTTCTCACCCCATTATCAAATTTATACAGGAGCAGCAACAAGCTGAGCTGTATTTAAGACACTCTACTCCAAAGACCCCTCCCAGTGGTGTAATGTGGGACTCCATAACTCTAAGCCTAGAGGTCAAACAATAGACCCTAACAACTGGTCACAATTTGTAGAACCAACCAGTAGCATAGAACTTCAATGTCTTCTACACCCAGTTCTGCTAGATAGTCCAGAAGGATACCATTACTCATAATATAGAAAGCCACCAAAAAGACTTGGAGGAAGCAACACTGTTCAAAAGTCCTGGAAGGAGCTGGACATCTAGGAACATTCCCAAATTACAGACTTGCTTTTTCTGGGAAAGTACAACCCCATGCAAAATAGATTTTCCCAATATATTTTCAAGAAAAAAGACCCTGAGAATTTGAAGGGGCAGGAGAAAGAGATGGCTCTTTCAGTATACAGAATAAGAGAGAAACTCAAAGCCTCTAGCTGCTACAGCTTATGAAACCATTCCCCCGCCCCCCAACTTCAACAACCCTTTCTGCCCAAAAGGAGTGGTGCAATTTTCCATCATTTTTGTGGATGGAAATGCAAACTGATAGAGTTGCAAATTTGGTCTGGGATTCATCAGTGTTGAAATGCTTTCATTCTTATTTTCTGGTTATGCTGTTTGCTTAACTACTCTTTAACCCTCAATTTAATCCATCAGACAATTAGTCATTACCTTGAGGACATCTCCAGTTTCCAAGTTGAATGCCCTGGCTTTAAGTTGAATTCCTTTTCCTGGCTGTGTCTGGATGGAATAGATACATTCATGGTGGTTGTTGTAGTTTAGGGGATAATTTGGAGATAAGAGAACACCTTGAGTTCCAGTCACAGAGGAGCCACATTCCGCTACAGAGAAAAAGGCAGAAGGATTGAATGTTAATAGATGGGGATATACAAGTGATATAAAAAGCATATTGTCTGGGTAAAAACTGATGTGGGCTTATTGTATTTTTCTTCTTACACTTGGAATCTTATGTCCCAATAAAGGAGAACAGTTGTAGCTCAGGATTCAAATAAGGGGTCTTTGACGCTCTCTGAGCTTGGTTGTTTTATGGCAGATATTTCATTAGCTAAACTACTGCAACATTTAGTTTCTAGTGCTAGACTAGAAACTAAACGTTGGATTACAGAAATAAAGAACCATCCTGTAAGTCGATCAGGATACTCATATACTCTGCATTTGGACACCATAACATAGTCTACTACTACACCCATATGGCCACATTTTCCGGCTAACTGATTAAGCAAAGATGGTGCTCTCCTACACAATTATATTATAGAATCTTCTCTAGATGAGATGGGTAACATGTAGATTTACCATACAAGTAAATATATCCCTGCACCCTGAATCAATCCTATTGTTTTAACTTAGTTCTGCACTGCTCAACTGTATTATGGAGTTGAACACAGCTACAACTTTTCAAGCTTGTTGTATCTTTCCATGATATGTTAAAGCAGAAGACAACCCAGCCATACTGCCAATTTCCAGACAATGATGCCAAGTTGGTATATGATATGAGAAAGCTGGAAATCTAAAGTCAGTAAGCAGCATTTAAAACATCACATTCAAAGTCTTGGTTAGGGCAAGTACTGAAATAAAAGCAATCCCAATGGAGCAAAATTTCCACTAATGCTACTAATACTTAACTAATACTACACCCACAGTGTCCAGGCCATTTTTATACCTCCAGAGTACTTCTGCCTCACTGCAATTGCCACTGAGGTTTTCTCATTCTTTTACGGCTGGAAATAGCACAGATAAAATGTCATTTGTCTGAAAAATATTGCTAGTTAAACAAAGTCTGAAAACAATTCATTAAAAATTCTCCCTCTGTGGGGAGCCCACAGTGTTGTTGGAGGAGAGAGTACAAAAGTCAAGATATTGTGATGGACATGGATTTTGACTAAAAGGATTTTGACTTTTTTGACCATTCCCATCTTGTCTCTGCCTCATATATGTCAATTATAGCTTATACTGGTGAGAAAGTTGCATTGATCTCTGTGACAGCAAGCGGCATCTCCCCATAATTCTAAGTCTAGTCTATCACCAAAGCAGTTTTAATTAGAAGAACCTGGCTGTTATGCCACTATTGGAATCTGATTCTGAGGGGGAGGCCAAGCAGCTGACAGGGAGTGGGAGTGTGGCTCCATTGGCTGTGGAAGAAACTGGGGAAGGGCACAGTCTGGCTGGACAGAGCAGGAGAGAGGTAGAGCAAGGCAGAGGGAATTCAGAGGAAGATCCAGGCCCACCCCCTCTTCATCCTAGGACACACAGGGAGGAACGGAGAAGGGAGCAATGTGAGTTGCATGGCTTACAGGGGAGGAAAGGGCCCTGATTCCCTTCATTAGCTGCAGCTGGGAACACAATGTTTAAAAAGAGAGTTTGTGCACAGCAATTTGTTGGAAAAAAATCGTGAGTTATATTTTGTGGTCGAGGTTTATCTGGGTTCCTGGCATCTTCCCAACTTTGTGTGTTTTGTTGGCCTTTGAAGTCTGCAATTCCTCATCCTGCCCTGTCCAGTTAATTGCTGCAGCGTGGCTTGTGTGAATTTTTATTTACAGTTTATATGTACTTTGTTTTCGGACTGAATTTCCTCCACTTAAAGACAGTTCTTGGGAGAGTTTTTTCTCCAGCCAAAGGTAACTGGATAATGGGGGCAAAGTTGGAGGTATTACAGAGACTTTTCTTACTTATGTGACTTGTTGCCTTTGTGCCATGCTCCTGGTCATCACACTGGCTTCCAGATGTTAGGGGAATCTCTGCTGTTCAATTTTTTGTGCGTTGTGATTATCTGCACCACACCACTTCTATAGTTAAAAATGTATGTCCCAGTATACCCAGGAACCATTTGGAAATGGATATTTTGGTTTCAATTTCATTAATTTTCCTAAATTAAATCTATTTTTCTACTGACACAGTTTGCAGTCACAAACAACAGAATCATGTTGTGGGCTTGTTTGCAATTTAACGAAAGATATGCATGCATTATTTATTAGATTTAGATCCTATCTTTACTTTTGTACTCAAAGTGGCATACACAATGTTCTTTCCTTCCATGTTCACAACAACAACCATCTCAGGTGGTAGGTTGGACTGAGAGAAGATAACTAGTCTAGAATCACTCAGCTGATTCTGTCCTTTATGAAGGATTATCACAGGGTATCTCTTAGCATTATATTTTCTGGTTTCCTCAACAAGCCATAGTTACAATGTACCATGCCTCAATGCACTATGTGAATTCCATCTTAATGTGAGCTAAACATGACACAGATATATTATTTGGAATCTGGGATTACTCTACAGATTTGCAACTGGTTGCCTCCCCTCCCTTTCTTTTTTAACATTAACCATGACATAGGGATTCCCTGTAAACTTGATTAACCAATGTTAGCACAAATTAAGATTTGCAGGCCAGATTTAATAAATTCCCAACTATTAATTTAAATCTCCACTACTGGGATTACCTAAAATTAATAACTGGGTGCTTGTAAAATCTAATTCACAAATCTTAATTTGTGATAATGAAGGGTAACCTAGGTGTTTGTGCAGATGTAATGTTGCCTGTACTCCATGACCTGACTACTTGGCTTTGATTATTTTTTCATCTCTCTAAGATCAAAGGATGATCAAGCACATGGACATTGCAAAATATATCATAAGACCAGCAATTCCAGGCTCCTGGTCTTGTTTATTCACTCAGTCTTATCCATCTCCTAATGCTTCCCACAGATCAAAAGCAAGAAAGGCTAAAAAGCTGTGCCCTAGGTACATTCTGATACACTAGACTGCCCAAGCAAAATTAAAGCACGTGACCACCTACCAACACACCTTGGCAGTGGCGAACTCCACACACGCCGTCTACCGCCCAGACAAGTAATGCTGGAGACACCTTCTAGTCGGTACCCAGGGAAGCAGGAGAAAGTCAAGATGTCCCCCACACCAAACTGAAGACCTTTGCGGATGCTGTAGATCGGCACTTCAGGCTCCTCACAAGGTTCTAGGTCATATTCTGATGGGCAAGAGAAACATAAGCAACCACTGGAGCATTACCCCCAAAATAAAAACTTACACCTTTAAACACAGTTCATAGAAATCAACATTTCTCTAGCTTTTTCCCTCCCTGACATTAATAACTTTCCACCTCCCCACTTCCTGCTCCCGCCCTACCCATCTTTTAGCTACCCAGCTAAACGAAGATATGATGGGTAGCCTATAAATTAAATTATTAATAAATACATCTGGCATGTCAAGATTTCCTGAAACGTTGCAATCATTTTCTTGACCATACAGTACTGATTTTCTATGCACACGACAATCTGCCTTGAAAAGGCCTTGATAATTATTCAGCATTTTTATTGGGGAGGTTGGGGGCTGGAGAGGAACAAGTTGTGATCGAATCTGAAGAAAGAAATATGCTTTCCAATAAGTTAAGATAAGATAAGATAAATATTTATTTATATACCGCTCCTCTCCCGAAGGACTCGGAGCTGTGTACAGCCATCCAATTAAATAACATAGAAATATACAAAAATTAAAACTAAATTAAATAACCTGGCTGTAAACAGGTTAAAACCCCACTATAAACCTTAAAAGTAATACCCCAAGCCTCTGATCACCACTAAAGACCCCCAATTTAAAAGCCCAATCTAAATCTAAAATCAGCCCAAGCCGGCCTGGTCAAAGAGCCAGGTTTTCAAGGCACCCCTGAAGGTCCCCAGGTCCGTGGCTGTACGCAACTCCGGAGGCAACCCATTCCAGAGGGCGGACACCCCCACAGAGAAGGCCCTATTCCTCGGGTCACCAGCCGGCACATAGATGCCGATGGGACCCGCAAGAGACCCTCCCTGTGAGAGCGCACCAGTCGGTGAGAGGAAACTGGCAGAATGCGGTCTTGTAAATATCCTGGTCCGATGCCATGGAGCGCTTTAAAAGTTAACACTAAGATCTTAAAGCGCACCCGGAAGGCCACTGGCAACTAATGCAGCTTGCGTAGGAGGGGCGTCACATGAGAGAACCTTGATGCCCCCATAACCACCCGCGCAGCTGTATTCTGTACCAGTTGAAGCCTCCGGATGCTCCCACTCGGGGAGCCCCATGTAGAGGGTGTTACAATAGTCCAGTCGGGAGGTGACCAGGGCATGAGTAACCGTGCGTAAGGTATCTCGATCCAGAAAGGGCCGCATCTTCATTCCAAGGAGAAAAGAAAGTTGTGGTGCACCTGCACTAGAAGCTAATCCCATGGATTTTCTTCCTATCTGTGCCTAGCAAGGATGGATAGCGACTCTTGATAAATTGTTGGAGATTTTCACTTCTCCCTGGACTTCTAAGGAAGCATCTCTCCTATGGATCTGCCTACTGATTTGGTGGGAAAATCTGAAAAACCATTTGGATCCTTAGGCCAAGAATTAGCCTGTAACTGACAAGGCCTTGGAGGCAGGATAAACTATTTTGCCTTTGGGCAAAGAGGAAAGGGAAAACTCCAGCCAGCCCTGTGTGAAGCCTTTCCCTACTTGAAAACACAAAGGTTAAATGTGAGTCTTTCTATATACAAATAGTAGATACTCTCATAGTGAGCAATTCTTCTTCTGCCTCCCCTTTAACTCTGCTAACATTGCTGACTCTTGGCTTTGCTAGAAATAAAACTATGCCCTTGCAGTACTAATTCCTCCATATTAATGTGGCAATGTAGATCCCACTGGGAAAATGTCTTCTCTATTTTTAGGCAGAAGTAAATTTTAGCTGAGTTACAGCAAATTACCAACCTTCACTCACTGTTCTGTCTCTCTCCCTCTCTCTCTCTCTCTCTCTCTCTGTGTGTGTGTGTGTGTGTCGGTGGACAGTGTTATTTTTTAATGCACCCTTTTAAAAAGAAATATGTATCTTCTGGTCCTGGAATCAGTTTTTAATATTTTGTTATTTTATTAGCACATAACATATTACAATCACAATCACAAAACTGGCAAACAAATAATGCAATGGAAACCAGACCATTATACACATATTGAGGATGGGAGGGCTGCAATTGCTTATTCTTTGCTACCAATCAAGATAGAAAATAAAAATAGTAAAACATGCCATAGATTGGAACAAATTGGAACTCATTCATTCAAAAAATAAAATAAAACTGCACATGCTGGAGAAAATAGTCAATATAGAAGCAATCTTTTCCTATAGCTTCCCTAATTTTTATTTCTTAGATCTGGCATTAGCTCCTCTGTTGTACATGACACAATATATTTTCAAATGTTAATGTTGTTAAAATTAAAATGAAGGTAGAATGCTGCAACGGAAGGTACAACATTTAAGGTCATCTTTATTTCTTTAAAAGAATTATGAGAACACTTTGCTGATAGGGAGAGTCGAATCAAAAATAAGCTGAGGATCGAGAGCAAGGATCTTTATGGATTAGACAGAGAAGCCTGGAATAATCTCATTAGTCTGCCTTCTGGTTATTTGCTGCTTTCTGACTAAACCCACTGTGATAGCCATGTGGTCAAAATGTCAATTCTACCCACTGTCTCAAACTTCTGCTTTGGTTTTTAAGTGTAAAGGATTTTGCTTACAGCACATAGCTTACAGCCACAGAATGGCTGTATGAAGAGCAGGCCCAACATTTATAGTGGTTTATGACTGACTAAGATTGTCATAAACCAAAGCGGGCCAAGGACTGGTCAGTGTTTTTTTATTTAAAGTAAATGCTCAGTATCTAGAATATGTCTCTCCAAGATGTCCATTTCTTGTCTCCAATGCCATTTCTTGGTGATAAAAGAAGACCTGTCCAGGGTACTTACTCACTTCCCGAGTACCAGTTCTTACCTGAAAAAGTGATATTGAAGCCTTCATAAGAAATGGAGAAGTCCGAGATGAAGCGGATCTGAGCAGAGAAGTTCCCAAAGAGACCAGCACTAAAAGGAGCAGGCAGGTGGGAACCAGTGAGCTGTTTCAGTGGCTGACTGAAGCTGCCATTTTCAGTGATCAACAGGTAGTCATGACCGCTCTCCAAGTGGAAAGTGTGGAAAGTGAAGAAAACACCTGGAGGTAATATAGTTCAAGAGATATGCCACTTCAGAGATACCTGAATGTTGCTGAGAACTGGATCATGATTAATCAGAGAACAGAAATCACAGAACTACCAAATCCCACCAACCACAAAATCAAAGTCCCACAGCATTCTTCATTTAACAAAGAATCAGGTTTACAACATGAATGAATGAATGAAATAATGAATTAATGAATATTTCAGAGATTGTGCAAAACATCAACAAAGCATCTTAAAACTGGAAAATTTAGGACCTCAATTGATACAAGGTACATAGAGAAGTGGGTTTAAAGCAATAACGGTTGAAAGAATGGAAAGGGCTAGATTTGATCAGAATAACAGTTGCACAATATGACTCTTTGATGATTCTCCTTATATTATACCTAATTTAGGAATTTTTCAAGCAATCTTCTAGATTTGGAAATCACAGAAAACTAGGAACATAGTTATAAAAACAAAGGGAATAAAACACAATAAATATAAGATAGTCATTCATGAATTCTGCACTTTCAATTATGGTGTGTTTTCTTTCCATCCCTGTGGGAATCACAGAGAACTCAACACGATTCCAACTCTATCAAAGTTTCATCAACTGGCAGTGGGACCATCAACTTGAGAGAAAGAAAATGAGTAGAAACTTTTAACCCAGAAAATTAGTCAGACTCGGAGAACTCAGGGGATCATATTTTGCTGTAAATATGATATAGTAAAACTGCTTAGCTCTGTCTGGAAGTTCCCATTGTGAGATTATCTGGTGGATGAAATGCCCTCTGATGATGCTGTAACTTGCACATTAAGGGAATGGCCATCAATATTAATTTTCTTTTCTTGAATCTTTGGGAATATCTCCAAATCTTAAGTTTAATTATCTTTGTTGGACTCTCAAGACCTATTTCAGATGCAGTATGTGAAGACCTAACTCTCTGGGAAAGGCCGTAATGCTGAGAGAGGTGAAAAGAAAGAGAAGAATACAACAGGAGCAAAGCGGATAGTTATGCTAGCCATGAATGCATTATTGGAAGAGCTGAAGAATCAGGTTAGGGGCAGATTGCCTTAGAAAACCATCTATGGGGGGTTTACAATGACTTTGTGGCACTTAATCAGTTAATCAATCAAGAACTCTAAAGTATGTCCTGGTTTGTTAATTCTTGAGACTCCAGTCATTTCCAGCTGAGTGCTCCATCACTGGAGGTTTTTAAGAAGAGATTAGACAGCCATTTGTCCGGAATGGTGTAGGGTCTCCTGCTTGGGCAGGCAGTTGGACTAGAAGACCTCCAAGATCCCTCCCAACCCTATTATTCTATATTATATGTTCCGGGTCCTTCTTTCAGCTTTGATATTTCTTGAGTATTGAATTGTACATCCCTTGTAAGATTTTTTAAAAAATTTCAGTCCGTAACATTATATTTATTTCATCTGCTTTGTGAAATACCCTTTCTTGTAAATGCTGAAATTCAGACAGGAGGTTGTACAACTTGCCTCTTGGTGTGACTGGAACAATCTGGAACTCACTCAAAACCATAGAAATGGTGGTAGACTTTAGGAGAAACCCTTCCATTACTACCACCTCTTACAATACTAGTCAACACAGTATCAACAGTAGAGAACTTCAGGTTTCTAGGTTCTATCATAAGACCTAAAATGGACACCTAACATCAAAAATGTCATCAAAAAAGTACAGAGCTGCTGATCCAGTTCTACAAAGGAATTATTGAGTCCGTCATCTGCACCTTTATTCATTCATTCATTCATTCATTCATTCATTCATTCATTCATTATTTATTTATTTGATTTGTCAATCACTTTCAAGATAATAGGTATAAGTATATACATAGTTATGAATACATGAAATGGGAACATATAAGAAAAATAAAAGAAACAATAGGACAAGGATGGTAGGCACGTTGGTGCGCTTATGCACGCCCCTTACAGATCTCTTAGGAAAGGGGTGAAGTCAATAGTAGACAGTCTAAGGTTAAAGTTTTTGAGGTTTGGAGAAGAAACCACAGAGTCAGGTAGAGTATTCCAGACATTGACCACTCTGTTGCTGAAGTTGTATTTCCTGCAATCAAGTTTGGTTTGGTTTGAGTTTGTATCTATTGTTTGCTCTTGTGTTTTTATGGTTGAAGCTGAAGTATTCATTGACAGGTAGGACATTGCAATGTATGATTTTATATACTATACTCAGATTGGACCGAAGGCGGCGTAGTTCTAGGTTTTCTAGGCCTAGAATTTCAAGTCTGGTGGCATAAGGTATTCTGCAACGGGTAGAGGAGTGGAGAACTCTTCTTGTGAAATATTTCTGGACTTTCTCAACTGTGTTAATATCAGATACGTAATGTGGGTTCCAGACTGATGAGCTGTATTCGAGTATTGAATAGCAAATGTTTTGTATGCTCTAGTTAGTAGTGTGGTATTACCAGAGAAAAAGCTATGTAGGATTAGGTTAACAACTCTTAATGCCTTTTTGGCTATGCAGTTACAGTGAAATTATTATAGAAATCTACTGGGTAAGAATCTATATAGTTATGATATTAGCTATTTTTTATTTCCTCTCCAAAATAAGGACAATTGGCATTACAAACATATCCCTCAATCCCTAGTTGAACCTCATCCTTGTCTTCTATTTTTAGGCAAAAGGGAGCTAGAAATGCTTACACATAGTTTTTGAGCTATTGCATTTTTCACAAATATACTGGGATTGTTTTTTAGTGAAGCACTTTAAGGGGAAAAACACTACTATCTTTGAAGTGTAATGATACAATTCATTAGTCTATAATGTATAACATCTCTCTCTCTCTCTCTCCCTTCCTCCCTCGCTCCCTCCCTCTCTCTCTCTCCCATATATTCCCTAATTGGCTAAGATCTCTTAGTTAAGGAGAAAAAATGTTCAATGGGGGCAAATCACAACTAAGTCTCAGGGTTGTAAAGATAATATATTGATATACAAGGGGATTTTTGGACTTTTGGCACACTCCTTCTTCATTATTCCAAAAAGCCAATCTTCCTTAACACAAGGAAAGGGCTATTTCATATCTTCCCACCTTTATCTTGCCTGCTATCTCCACACTACTTTTGGGCAAATGACAACTAAGTCTCAGGGTTGTAAAGATAATATATTGATATACAAGGGGATTTTTGGACTTTTGGCACACTCCTTCATTATACCAAAAGGCCAATCTTCCTTAACACAAGGAAAGGGCTATTTCATATCTTCCCACCTTTATCTTACCTGCTATCTCTACACTACTTTTAGGCAAGTATACTTGTATACTCTCTACTATACACAGAGAGTATACAAGTATGTCTCTCATAGATAGTTGTCGGCTCTTAGAATGATGTGTAATTAAATGGAGATGATTTCCCCCCACCCAGTCAAGATTCTCATTCAACACTCTCTGAATATAGGGAGCCTGCTTACAGGATTATTTCCACCTAAGTTGATGATGCAATTTTCAGGAGGAGTACTAGAATCAAGGGTGGAGATTACCCAGGAGTGAAGAACTGCAGTATACCAAGTGGAGACCATTGGTCCATTTAGCTTCAAGCTCTGTCTTCAAACAGCAATTGCCAACTCCTTATTAAGAGCTGATCAGTGCCTAGGGACTACCATGAAGTGAGGCTGCTAACTGCAAACAACTATATATCAGAAACAAAGCCAAGAGCCTCAAGGCTTTGATAACACAAGATTTAAGCAGACTAGAAAGTTAATTCTAAGGGATAAGAAATGGACATGCTCAGCTTTAGCTGGGTAAAAAAAAAATCTTGAACTTTTCGTTTTCAAAGGAAGAGATGGGAGGCACTGATATTCCTCATGTGTGGATGAGCTTCTTTCTGCCCTTCTGTTTCAACTCCTTCCCTCAAAACATGCTATAGAGCACTGCACACCAGAACAACTAAAGACAAGAACAGTTTTTCCCCAATGCCATCACTTTGCTAAACAAATAATTCCCTCAAAACTGTCCAACTATTTACAAAGTCTGCATTACTACTGCTATTAATCTTCTCATCACTCCTATCACCCACTCCCTCCCGCTTGTGACTGTATGACTGTAACTTTGTCGCTTGTATCCTTATGATTTATATGGACAGTTTCCTAGTATGATTTGATTGCTTATTGTACCCTATGACTATCATTAAGTGTTGTACCTGATGATTCTTGAGTCTTGATAAATGTATCTTTTCTTTTATGTATACTGACAGCATTTGCACCAAGACAAATTCCTTGTGTGTCCAATCACACTTGGTCAATAAAGAATTCTGTTCTGCTCTGCTCTGCTCTGCTCCGCTCCGCTCCGCTCCGCTCCGCTCCATTCCATTCCATTCCATTCCATTCCATTCCATTCCATTCTATTCTATTCTATTGCAGTGATTCTCAGCCTGAGCAAGTTCAAGATGTGTGGATTTTCATTCGGCATGCCACTTACCAATTACGGGAATTGAATTCCATACATTTTGAACTTGCTCAGGTTGAGAATCACTGATTTAGAGACTGTGAAACCAAGGGAAAACAACAGATTGAGAAAGCAGATAATGCTTCAAGAAATATACTTCTATTATTATTATTATTTTCTTTTTCATGATAGATTTCAATTTCAAGATAAATTATAATGGGAAGCTTTAAAATAATGGAAAGATGAAGTGTGTGTGTGTGTGTGTGTGTGTGTGTAAGATGAGTGTGAGAGAGAGGGAGAGGGAGAGAGAGAGAGAGAGACTATTGTGCACACTTACACAAAATCTTTCCCTCTAAAAGAATCATCCTGAAAGGTAGACAGAAAGATGGAAAAGTCCAAATAGAACTATTATTCAAGATGCAACTAAACTTTCTGGTTTTTCCTTGAAGACATTTTATCTTCCAAGAAGCTTCTGAAGAGCTGAAGAAGCTTCTTGGTTGAGAAGTGAAATGTCTTTAAAGAAAAATCAGAATGTCCTGTTGCCTCTTGAAAAAGCATCTTTGGAATACCCTAGATTGAAACAAATTGACAGCCACTCATTAAAAAATAATGAATTAAAAACTACCCATCCTGTAACAAAATAGCTGATATAGAAACAATCTTTTCCTGTACTTCATTTCTAAGTTTCCTGAATTTTATTTCTTTAATCTGGCAATAGATCCCTCTGATGTACATGACAAAATATATATTTTAAAATGTTAATGTTGGTGTGAGGGAAGACAAGAATATGTTGAAGGTTAATAGTCCTGGTGGATTAGACAGAAGAGCCAGGAATAATCTCACTAATCTGCCTTCTGGTAATTTATTGCTTTCTGACTAAACCTCCATGATAGCCATGTGGTCAAAATGATGGGAAATTGGGCTGAGGGTCCCAGGATTCCTATTTTCCCAGCAAAAAGGAAAAATATAGTGCTTGGGAGAAGTAGTAAACATGGAGCTAAAACACATTGTAAATTCCTGATAGCTGTCCACGGTCCTGAAATCACTGTATGTGATGATGCTTTGCACGAACTCTGCTTTGGAAGTGCCCAGAGCCTTTAATTATACAGAAAAGTGATTGCTGGATCAGATAATGGACCTGCCCTGTTGGCCTGTTTCTGACTTTATTGTTGTCTTCAGATTGCTGCCAGGTTTTTCCATGGAAGCACATCACAGACCACCCATCTGCATTGCCATAATGCATTCTGATCCCATAAGGCTGCTACCAGAGAGATCCTAGCATTTGCAAAATAAACTATTTATAAAACTGGTGCTGTGAAAGCATGTTGCCTTGCATAGCTTACAAATACTCCTCACAAAGGGTGGCCAAAAACCACACTTTGATCTGAACAAAAAGAAGGGACCCTTTGAATAATATTTTAGGGGGGAAAATCAAGTTCTATGTGATATATGCCAAGTATTGCACTAGGATAATGAGAAGCTTCTCATCAGAAGTGAGATTTCAGGGCTGAGTGGATTAATGAAGAGTAGATTGCTCTGCTCTGTGGGATACTCTGCACAGCATGTAACTCCTTAGTAATGTGCTGCACTTTTCAACAATGGGTTTATCTACCTTAATACAATTGGCAACACAGAATTGATTGATAATAGTTCCCATTGTCTGGATTCCTAGCAGACTAGAGGAATTGAGCTATTGAAGGACATTCAAAATTAATGTATAATTTGTATCCTGCCCCCTTTCTCTCTCCCTAAATCCCTCTTTTTTCTCAGCTCTTTGGAGCACAATTTCTTCCAATTCCACTTTATGAAAGAACAGAGAAACAGGAAAGAAGGCAGGAAAGAGCTTCAGACAATCTGATGAGTTGGAAAAACAGACAATGTGTGTTCTGCCAAAATACATAGCAAGGAGAGAGCAAAGGCAAAAGAAAGAGGATTTAAGGAAATTTAGGTGGAAGGAATTGTAAAGAGTACTGGGAGACAGGAATAAAAAAAGGAGCAATTCAATACATAAACAATAAAAAATACTATCTGTCTATAAAATATCCAACTTTTTCAAGATGTAGGTAACGGCTTCTACAGCCGATCCTGAGTGGCTCCTTGGTTTTCCAAGAAGCTGAGGGAGATGAAGCGCCGGAAAAGATGCCTAGAGAGTGGTTGGAGGGCCAGCCGCTCCGGATCTGACCGAACACTATTAGGGCGTATTTAGTGGCGATAAGGACGGCGAGGTGATCTTACCTCTCCGCCCTTATTGTGTCTGCGGAAAATCACCCGGCCACCCTGTTTAGGGTGACCCACTCCCTATTGGAAGTGGAGGTGCGGGAGGATCCCTTGCAGGGATGGGCTGAGGACTTTTCCAGGTTTCTGCAGGATGAAATCACTCAGATCCGTGATGAGTTGGACTCTGACTGGGCATCTCAGGGCGGGAGGGCGGGGGGGCGGGGGCGGACTTCGGTGAGGTCATTTGGGATGAGTTTGATCCTGTTACCCTGGAGGATGTGGACAGGATACTGGGGGGGGGGCTTAATGCCACCACTTGTTTATTGGACCCGTGCCCCTCCTGGCTGGTCTTGGCCACTCGGGAGGTGACACAAGGCTGGTTCCAAGGGATCATCAACACTTCCTTGAGAGAGGGGCTTTTACCCACTGCCTTGAAAGAGGTGGTGGTGCGGCCCCTCCTCAAGAAACCGTCCCTGGATCCAGCATTGTTGTCGAATTATCATCGGGTCTCCAACCTCCGCTTTGTGGTGAAGGTTGTTGAGAGTGTGGTGGCACGTCAGCTCCCTCAGTACCTGGATGAAGCGGTATATTTAGACCCCCTCCAATCGGGTTTCAGGCCCAGGCACAGCACGGAGACGGCATTGGTCGCATTGGTGGATGATCTCTGGAAGGCCCAAGACAGGGGTTGTTCCTCTGTCTTGGTTCTGTTAGATCTCTCAGCGGTTTTTGACACTGTCGACCACAGTATCTTATTGCAGTGGTTGGGGGGTTAGGAGTGGGAGGCACCATTTTACGGTGGTTCTCCTCCTTCCTCTCCGACCGCTCACAATTTGTGTTGATGGGGGGCAGAGGTCGACCCCGAGGCCCCTATTATGTGGGGTGCCCCAAGGGTCTGTGCTCTCTCCCCTGCTGTTCAACATTTATGTGAAGCCACTGGGTGAGATCATCCGTGGTTTTGGGGTGGAGTTCCATCAGTACGCTGATGATACCCAGCTGTACATCTCTACCCCGGGCCACCCCAATGAAGCCATCGAAGTGATGACCCGGTGCCTGGAGGCCGTGCAGAGTTGGATGGGTCTTAACAGGCTTCATCTCAACCCGGCCAAAACCGAGTGGCTGTGGTTTCCTGCGCCCAGATACAGCCAGCTTATTCCGTCACTGGCCATGGGGGGAGAAATTTTGCACCCCATGGAAAGGGCTCGCAATCTGGGTGTCCTCCTGGACGTATGGCTGTCTTTAGAAGATCACATTACGGCCGTTGCCAGGGGGGCCTTTTGTCAGATTCATCTGATCTACCAGTTGCGGCCCTTTCCGGACCTGGGCACACTTTGCACGGTCACTTCTGCCCTCGTCATCTCCCACTTGGACTACTGCAATGCTCTCTACATGGGACTCCCCTTGAAGAGTATCCGGAGGCTACAGTTGGTCTAGAATGTGGCCACGCGGGTGATCTTGGGAGCTCCTCGGAGCTCCCATGTTACACCGCTCCTGCATGTGCTGCATTGGCTTCCTGTGGCCTTCCGGATCCGATTCAAGGTGGTAGTGATCATCTTTAAAGCGCTCCATGGATTGGGACCTGGATACTTACGGGACCGCCTGCTGCCACCAACAGCCTCCCACCGCCCAGTGCGCTCCCACAGGTTTGGCCTCCTCGGGGTTCCGCTGCCTGGTCGTTGTCGGTTGGCGGCCCTGAGGGTGCGGGCCTTCTCTGCAGGGGCTCCCTCCCTTTGGAACAACTTGCCCCCAGAGATACAGGCCATCACCAACATTCAGACCTTCCGGCGCGCAGTAAAGACCCTGTTTTTTCAACAGGCCGGCCTGGCCCAGTAATAATTTGTGGGGTTTTAAATTGGGTATTTTTAAATTTTTATCAGTTTTTGTACTTGTTAATTTTATATTCGGCCACTAATTTAATCATTTTAAATTGTTTTTAACTTTATAACTTTACTCTGTTTCTGTTTTATCTGGCTGTACACTGCCCCGAGTCCCTTTTTGGGGAGAAGGGGCGGTATAAAAATCTAATAAACTAAACTAAACTACAGTTGCCTATTAATAAAAAGGCAATGTTTAAAGCCTGGTGAGCCTGGTGAGCTTCCAAGCAGAAGACTATAGATATATTTTGTGCATCTTGAGGTTCCAAAGGTATTTTAAATATTTTCCTTAGAAATAGAGGACATTATAGGAAGTATCTAAAGATGCTTAAAGATGAAACTTTCTTAATGATGTGAGGAGATCATCCAAATAGTGAAAGTGGATCCATAGTATATTCTTAAGCTAAATTGGAATAGCAGCCTTTTTTGTCTCAATGGATCTTTGTTTTATAATGAGCATAGTGAAACAATCACTCCTCTTCTTTTGCTTCTGTGCCTGCTCTGAAGAATCTTGTGGGGGTAGATCCTCCTAAATTTTCCAAGGTTCGGGGATTGATGAAAACATGGAAGAATCATAGGACTTACCTTTGCCATGAGAAGCTTCTATAATCCAAGTGCAATTTAAATTATTGGGGTAGAAATCTGGAAAGCCTGGGGATAATACAGTGCCACTAGATCCTTGAATGTAGCCTCCACAGAGAGCTGAAAACCATCATGGAAAAAGAAGTAGACATTAGAAGTTCCAGCTGTGTTGGGCCTTTCCTTAGCAAAGACATAAACATCACCCCACACATTCTGCCTCCTTTCCCTTGCACATCCAGATGGCTTATTATGTTTTCCAGTTATACCTAGAGGAGCATGTTATTGTAATCATTTTACAGGGACATTCTTCTGCAGCTAATTCATTAATGGTCAAAGAATATTAGAATGGATCACTGGGAATCTTGCCTGTTCCTAGCTTGCATGTATGCCATGACTCAAGACCCTAGCTATACTGTAAGATTTCTGCCTTTGTTTTGCATTTGTACACTCAAATTGTCTGATCAAATACAGAAAAACATAGAGCTGAACATAGCTCTAAGCCTGACTTGTCCCAAATGAAGTAACTGCGTTTGTCTCAACCTGTGTGCTCTTTACCACCTCCCCCTTCCCAGGACTTTGAGTAACAATAACCTTGGAAATAGTTATATCCCACCACCACCATATAGGAATAGTTTAATTTTGTTTCTTTTTTCCTAACCAAAAGGATGTTGGAAACACCTTCCATTGCTTCTGTATCTCCCTATTATCTTTTGGGGCTTTTGATACTTAAAAAGGATGCTTGAGAACTTCTAAAATTACATTAAGGAAGATTTCAGACAGCTATAGCTATTTTATTGAATTATTAAAACATGTCTATACAATTCCCTTTAAAAAATCCTGAAGTGGAAGAGGGCAAGAATTCTTAAGCAGAATTCTAGGGTCTTAAGCAAAATTCCCACTAGAACCTAACACAAATAACACATGTTGAGAATTAAACAAGGCCAATGATTTAAATATAAAGACCAAATAGAATTCAGAGCTCTGACACACAGAATTATCCTAGACTTATCTGAGTTTTCTTCAACTCAATAATCTAAAGAGTGAGAGACAAATTTTACCACTGTTGTTAAACAAGTTGGATCTTTACCAGTCTATTGTAGATATCCAGATTTCCATATTTAAGTCCATATTTAGGGCAGGGGGAAGGAAGGAAGAATGCAGCAGTATGAAAGACAGCACATTGCAAAATTCCTGACCTGGGGTTTTGGTCCCCAGGAACTATTTATGAGTAATTTCCTTTACATTCTTTACTTACAGGTAGACATCTTATCAAACTAAAGCAACCATTTGTATCACTAAAGATAAACTCTGGGAATCACTAGAGAGGAGCCTTCCTACTTCGCTTTCTCCTGACAAACTCTCCATTCTTAGCTGCTTCTTTGCCCTTTAGAATGCATCCTTTCTCACCTGGGAATCCAGACTACATTCCACCACACTGGTGATGAATAGAATTAACACAGCGTATCATTTTCTATTCAACTTCTAGCATTCCAGTTTTAGATTCTTACCTTCACAGCTTGGAAGTGGCCTGCTCCACTGAAAATTTGGCTCACACTCCAGAGCTTCACTATCACTCAAAGTATACCCTGGATCACAGCCAAAAGTCACCAGTGCCCCCACATAGAAATCATTCCCATATCGTAGTCCATTGACTGGAATTCCTGGATCCAAGCAGTGATCGGACTGGAGCTTTACCGCTGTAAAAAAATAAGGGCATTCAATTTTTCAGTCTGTGCCTGCTAGTACTGAGGATCATATGTTATCAGTGAAACCAACCTCCTTGTGGCTGCCACTAAAGCTGAGTAAGATGTGAATTTTATCTCAATAAAAAGATGGGATACACAGATAATTTTCTTTGCCTAATAATACACATTTTTGCACCACGCAATTCAGTATTGAGAAATATTAAACTTGGGAGCCAACAATGTTCTGGGACAAGCATGTACTATCCAATCTGGTCAGATTTACATCTGTTTCAAAGACTGACTCTGTTCAGTGAAACTTAGAACTGTAATCAAAAATCTACATTTTTTTTACTTAGGTCAGGGACCACCACACTGTGTTTAATAGAACCTTTGAGAAAAACAATGCATTGCCCTGCTGTTAATTGATCATTTGGTGCTGACTGTGGGCTGATAATGAGGCTCGTTTAATTAATGTGCATTAATATAACACAGAATGGAATGGAAATGGGATTTGAAACATTGCTTTTTGATTATGGCATAGAATCTGTTTGGTGTATTAAATGGCAAACCTGAAGCAACACCCCCAAATGGGAAGGGGTTGGGAAGGGAAATACAAACACATCATTGCCCTCATTATAATCATCATAGACCGTATTTGGAGGATAATGTGCATAAAACAAATAGTATAGTAGTAGCCAAAATGATGGTGAGGTTTGCAGAAGGAGGCTATTCCTGAGGCATTGCCAACTGAAAATGCCTGAACTATATGAACTCCATGGGATGTTACACCATATTTTATGGTCCCAAACTGTGTGTATAAGACTTCTAAAAGAAGCACTGAACATTTGGAACTGAGCACAGAAAATCATTTTAAAGTGACTGGAGATTTTTTTTTTGAAGTATCAGAGAGAACACCCACAAAATCCTGTTGCAATTAGCAGAAATGTATGAATAACACATAAAGGTGCCAAATACAACAATAGCCTCATGATAATCAGAACTGAAGGCTGTCAGACACTAAATAGCTCTGCCTCATTTGTCCAAGTCAGACAGCATTTATTAATAGAAGAAGGTCCACACAGAACTCTCTATTTTGTCTGGAAACAGACATCCTTGTCCAAAATAGGCTAAACGTCACCTGTGTAAAAAGCATTTCTTTCTTTTCAGGACTGAGTTTCAATTGAATTTCAGAAGAGGCCTTCTGCAAATCACCACTCATTTTAAAAAAGAGGCCAACATTTTCACTGCAAAATTCAGGACAGACATCTTCAGTCTGAGTATCTTCAGGGTGCTGAGTTTGTCTCCAAATTCCAGGTTAAGCTCCAACAATTTCATATAGAGATTGAAAAACATGGAGGGTAGAGTAAAGTAGAATTCTTAAAAAAAACAAAAACTCTCCAGGACCTACTCTCAGATCTTTGGTTCCCTCTTATTCTTCAGATAATGAATTAATTCTTGAATATTAAGCCTGGCTTAACACTTTTTTGTTTGACTTAGAACAGAGCTGGGTATTTTATGGCCTGCAGGCAACATCCAGTCCATGGGCAGTCCAAGTCCAGCTTGTGGCATTGGCATCGGCAGGGTGAGGCATCAGGGGCAGGGAATGGGGTATCAGGGGCAGGATATCAGTGTGACATTGGGGGCACAGCATCATGATCAGAGGGTGGGGCATTGGTGCAGTGGCAGTAGCAGGGGGCAGAGTGGTGGCAAGGCAGGGAGGTGGCAGCCCTTCCACAGCAATCCCAGTTTCTCATGTTGTCCCTTGAGAAAATTAATTGCCCACCCCTGATTTAGAGGGACAGCTGGGAGGCTCCTCTGATTGGGTAATAGAATCTATCGATTTATTTATTTATTTATTCATTTATGAATCATATTGTTAAACTGTCCATCTCCCTCAGAGGAATTCAGAAGGAATGACTAAGGCATTAAGAGGGGATTTGTGATGGAGAACATTATACCATCCTGAGAAAGAATGAACGGGAGAAAGAAACTAAAAAAAGAACTCAAATCTTGATGTTGTTTAATATAAGAGAGAATCCTGGACAGCTTTAATTAATCCGTTACTCTACTACAAAACAATTCTTGTAGCTTCTGGACTGGCCTCCTTAACAGGTCTCTCTGGCTTTTCAATTATATAATTTTACTTTATTTAATTAGTTACATTGATTTAACTAATGCCCTTGATTTACAATGACTAATTTATCTATTGTTTTTATTGTAAAGTGGTTACCTGTTTGATATTTTATTAATTTTGTCAGAGTTAGAGTTGCCTAGCTTATAATGCCTTTAATTTGTATGGAACCTATTCAGATTCAATTGAGATTCTTTTATTTCTGTTCCATGCTTAGATTTTAAATACATTCAGCTATTACTATTATTCATTTGCACTATTGTGCTTCTTGTTGTTTTTCTTCCTTTCATCTTTCCACATTTTCATTTGCATTCATCCTGCTCTTAGGACAATGTTTTCTACATCGCTAATATAGAGACCCAATGATGGTGCATACAGTTTTACTTAGTTTGTAAGTAATGAGAATTATGTATTTCCATCAAGATCACAAGTACGTAATTAACATCATGAAGAGAGAAAGTCACACCTTGAGTACCAGCTTCCTGTGCCACAGTCATAACCAGCAATATAGAGATTTACATCCTTAGCACATTTGGGATGAAAAGCATGTGAAGAAGATCTGTTCTATGGATTTAGGCGATCTATCATGACATTGGAAAAGATCTAATTTACTTACTTTCATAGTGGATCTGAAAGCCAACGTCCGAATGACTTTTGTCCGTAGTGAACAGCAGGTAGAGGAAATTGCTGGTGCTGATGAGAAACTGGGGGACTTGGGTCCCATCATAAACTCCAATCAAGGGGGACGAGTAGGATTTGCCATCACGCACTTCCAGCGTATCATAATTCACCTCCGTTTTAAACCTACAGAAAAGAAAGTTGAGAGAAAAGTTGGTAATAAACTAGTCCCCTTTCATCCTCTCCTCTCTCTTCTCATAATAGGTAGTCCTCCAATTATGGCTATAATTAAGCTTCACAATTACGGTCATAAGTTGTGATAATCATAAGGTGGGTCACCACTGATTAGACTTCATTTTATAACCTTTTCTGCAGCACTTATTAAGCAAACACAGTGGCCATAAAATGAATACAATGGCTATTAAGCCAACTAATTGTTTGATGCGGGCTATGTTTTTGTTGGAAACCGGAAGTAAATACTGGTTTTCAGCAAAACATCTGTAAATTGTGGTCACATGACCCCTGGGTGCTGCAAATGGCCATAAATGTGGGACAGCTGCCAAGCATCCAAAATGCAGTGATGTGAACTGTGAGGTAGATAACATTGGAACTTTGAAACTGGGTCATAAGTAGATTTTTTTTGGGAGGGGGGTGTTGTAACTTAGAGCTGTCACTAAATGACTGGTGATAAGTTGCAGACTACCTCTTTTATATCTGAGGGTTAAATATAATCCCCCAAAGTGAACTGAACCTATTCTACCCTCGTTCAGCCCCCATTTAATTTTATTCCCTTTTCCATATTTATAAACTGCTCTTACCACTGAAGTTCTCACAGCAGCTTACAGAATCAAAACAAAGTGAATACTTTCTAAAAACAACACCATAAACTGTGATTAAAACAAATGGCAAATTAAGATCAATAACCCTGAACAGAGAATAAAACATGAAACAGAACCAATTTTAAAAGAGCAGCAAGAACAGAAAGGCCCAAGGGTAGAAAAACATGGCCTAGATGAAATAATTAATTCCCTCCCTGGGAATTGCATTCTACCACTGAGCACCATTATGAATATGTCCGCTTCCCTAAGAGGCACTTGCTGTCTGCACCTGAAAGGAATCCTTTGAGAATCCTTTGTCGGCTCTTGTTATTCATACTAAAGGAAAAGCATTAGTCTCCAGCTGTTCAGATGCCTTTTCCCTTTTATCTTCACTTCATCAAGAAAGCCCCAAATGCTCTGGATTAGGTGAAAATTAAGAGAAAGTGGGTGACACAAAGAAAAAGGACACAAATTGTAGTGGGTATGTCTGGAGAAAGGCAAGCATGCCATGAAAAGGAGTTATTTCAATTCCCATTCAAAATCTATCTTTATTTTTTTTTAATGTTCTTGTAATGGAATGTGCACCTGGAAAAACAACAGAGGGGAGTTTTGGCAGCACAGAGCTTTCCCAGAGAGGAGGCAGCACATTCTGGAGACAAGCCCAAGTTAACAGACTGCATAGTTCCCAGCTGGATGCCGGAGGAAGGACGAGGTTCAGGGTAGCCACACACTAATATCTCCCAGGATATACCTAATAGCTTAGAAAGATATAGCTTTAGTTTGGCAAGGTTCTGTTTATTAGATGTGAGCAAAGAAACAATTGGGACTCAACTGGATTTCAATGTGTCATCTTTGGGCTTGGGCCTGACCAATTTTGAGCAGCCAAAATTTGGGTTTATTAATGCAGACAATCTATATTTCAATTTTATGTGATAGCTAAATAAAAATATATGTCTAAAATTGACTGTATTAATAGTAGTGTACTCTACAACAGTGCTTTTTAGTCTCTTAACATTGTGTCAATATGTGTTTATATGTATATATCTGTGTGTGTGTGTACACACACATATATACATACACATACACAAGGAAACATGAAAGAATAAAATATGTTTTTCATTCTTTTTCATGTTTACTTTTCTATTTGTTTAAATGTTTTCTTTGATGTATTCATTGAAAAATAAAAAATTCCCAAAAACCTCAAATCAAAATATATTTTGAAGATTTTCCATCCCATCTCCCTCTGTTAGGTACTAAAGAGCCAGGAACAGCTAAATTAGCCTCATGATGGAAGAAACCTCAGAAACACAATACAACATTTTGTTTTGCTTTCAACAGTGAAGGAAGGTATTTAGTTCAATGAAGCAACTTTTAAAAAGTGTATCATAGCTTTTTTTTTTATAGAAATAAATATTTTTTCAAGTTTTTCACAACCTAATACACATATGCAAATAATAATAATTTTATGTAATTTTATTGACATGAGTATATTGTTGGTCACCTGTCAAATGTGATTTTGATTGGGTACCCAGGTTGAGCTTCAATGATCCATGCACAATTGAGAGAGTCCTTGTAGAACCCCGGCCACCCTGGAGACAGGATCATTCCATTTGGTGAGGTCAGATGGCCACCACAGGGAGCTATCAAGGAGAGGGAGGAAAATAAAGAAGTTACAACCAACTATCAGTACAAAAGCAATATTACTGTAAAACAATAGCATACTTCCTTTCTGCTTCATTTTGTCACAGAAGGCTCTCTCCATATGTCAAGGTTGCAAGAGATGATCCAATCCCTTTATGCAAAGCTTTATTGAGTACATCATTTTGGGACAGCTTGAAAGTAATTGGACCATCTCATCAATACTTGCTGGGTTAGGTTCATCAAATGGAACCTTGACACCATATTTATTAACAATCCAGAGATCAACCAAGCTGAAAGACTGATCCTAAATGTCTCAAACCATTACTGGAATTTTCAGGGGTGAGGGAAAGGTGACAGTCCTGCAGTCTTGTTGAGGTAATTCCCCGTTAGGAGAATGAGTGCACACAGGGAGACATACTGAGAATAATGTTGAATAACACACACACAGCAGACAGCTATACTGTATAGTAAAATGTAGGTTTTACTTCCAGTATACGGTTATGCAAAGTCCAACACAGTCCAAGTCATTCAAGGTTTAAAGCAGTCAGTTTTCAGTCCAGGGATAATCCAATAACAAAGTCCAGTATCAAAAGCAGTTCAGTAATAGACTCACATCAATCCAAGAATAAGGATGATCAGTAAGTCATTAGGGAAATGCAGGAACACAAACCTCGACCATCTAGCAAAACTCTTTCTCTCTCTCAGCTCAGTCAGCTCAGTTCTGTTCTAGAAAACCAGGTTTCTGGCTCCATCTTATGGCCAGTTGGGATACCACACCCAATTACAATTTTAGCATTCCCTTAAAGAGACAGTATTAAAATGTCTATCCTGGTTTATATATTTCCAACCCAACTGTTAGGTTATTTACATTCCTAACAAGTCTGGATTGCTTGCAAAATGGTTGCAAGCATGGCACTCCAGTGGCCATGAACAGATGGTAACCATGAGGCAAAGCAGCTTTTCCTTGTCACTCACTAGGTCACATATGTTAAGGTGCAACTCTCCAGGTTTTGCTGGCCTACAATCAGCATTGGCACAAAAGCCCATTGGGAGTTGTAGCTCAGCTTTCTTGGGACTGCCTCAGACTTTCTATGTTAAATTGGGTTTATGAGTATTAGTTAGATCAGTACAACTGATGCTGACTTGCAATGGCTTGCCAGGATTTCAGGCAAAGAGCCAAGAATGAACAGAGACTTGGTGCAGGTAAAACACATATCCTGTCAATAATTGATGGCTTAACAAAGGTTGGCTAGGAGTTAATTAAGCCAGTGGTTCTTAGGTAAGAAGTAAGGAAAAAAAAACCTTTGGGGGGGAAATGCCTTGTGAGACTGAGATTATATCTATTTCAAACATTGTACTTTAAGAAAAAATAATTGATAGCTTAAGCATGCCTAAGAAAGAAATTCACAAAAAAAGAATCTAATTTTCCCTATTTCCTGGATCATTCCTTGAAAGTATAATGTCCTAATTTCCCCCCCCCATGTTCAAATTGTATAATTTTTAAATAGGATTTCCAAAATTGTATAAATTCCAAATTCCAAAGCATAATCCACCAATTGCCTCCCATGAATTTGGAAGCAACACTGTTCTATCCATTTTCTCAATCCCAGGTGCTTTGCTCTGCCCATTTTGCTGATGATTTTTATTCCTCAAACGTCAGACAGCACTTTAAATATTCTAGACAGATTTCCCCCTCTTGTTTAATTAAAAAAGATGCTAATTAGAAATTACATTTAATTGAGCTCATACTGGAGGGCAGGTTCAAGGCAAGCAAGAGAGATGGGGGATAAAGGAGGCCATATTGATAGTGATAAGGTTATTAAAATTGTCAGAGAATGAAAGGGAACTTGAAATGGGTTTGATACTTTTTAATTTCCTCCACTACTTAAACTAAGAGTGAAATGGCACATGAACTAGCAAGCTTCTATGACCTACTCAGAAGAGATTTAACAAGAGTGGAGTTGAAGTAAACAAAGCTGCAAACAGTTTGTGAGTAATGTTGATGTTTTTTTTTAAAAAAAGAAATGAAAAAGCAGAACAGATAAATGACAAATCTTATACTTCCTGTGACTGAAGAAGAATAACTTGGAGCAAGGAGGTTATAAGTGCAATTGCTTCTAGCATGAAGCACAAAGGAAGCATTTCCTTGCTTCTAGCATGAAGCAAGGAAATTGGATAGAGAAGCAAAGGGTGGTAGTTAGAAGAAGACAGAAGTCTTGTTCTGGAATGACAGAAAAAGGAGAATGGCCAGTTGATTTGGAAACCAGCTAGAATCTCACTTCCAATTGGATCACCTGACCTCTACTGAGCCAATAGCTGCAATTCCACCATTCCTGCCACCAGTGTTTCCAAAGAAGAGCTCTGGCAAGCAAATATAATGGCTAGAACCCCACATCTAAGCGTAGTTGTTTAGCCACGGTTTGTTGCAAAAGTACCATGACTGAGATCATATACTCTTCTATGTCACAAGCAATTGTTCTCAAATTACACCAACTTAGTTCTTTTGACACTTTTAAGTACTCTGTATTTTCTTGAAATTAACACTGGTCCAACTATTTGGTACACCAAAGTGGTTCACCTTTGCTAAGAGTGTTAGAGAAAAAAACTATGCAGAAAAAAATATAAACCGTCTCCATTTTTTTGCTGACATCTAATAATGGTGAGGATTGATACAAGCCAGATCTTGGAAAAGCTCAAGCCATTATTAATTAACGCCTTACTGACATAAAGGATGCAATCTGCATTCTCTGGTTCAAGTATGAAAGTATATTAGATTGTTCTGGGCTTAAAAGAAAACCTTTGTTATATTCTTCCTCTGCTTCCCCTAAATTGTAATATGGATGAGTGACTTTGGAGAGACTGATTTCTTGAACTATTTATCATGAATTCAGTGCGTCTGCATTCAAACAATGGTAAGGATATCAATTAATGGCTGTTCTGTAAAGGAGCAGAAAGAAGGCAGAACATTTTACATTCCTAACAACTATTTTTTCACTTTGCTTCTTTGAAACTGAAAATTCAAATGCTCACAGAGAACTTTGTGTGAGGGAGGAATGAAAAAGAGTGTTCTGCTGCATCTGTGATTTAAACTTCTTTCTTAAACCTTTTCTCCATTTTGCTCAGTCATAACTTCAAATACATCAGTTTTCTCCCACTATTAACCCAGCCTCCTTGGCCAATGCCCATATTGGTTGAGGACTATGCAAGTTGATATCTACTGCATTCAGAAGGCCCCAGGTCAGAATCGGCTATCATGAAGCAATTGCTGGGCTGGAGACTCATTTCCAAAGCAATTTTTTTGCAAGCTTTTCCCCAAGAGGCAGGCACCAAGTTCATCAAAATAAAATAGATTTAAAAGTCTCCAGGATTGTTCTTTTATTCAACGCATCAATTCTAATGTGACTATCATGCTTTTTGGCTGGATGCAAATTGATACAATATTTGAAATTAAATGTTATCTTTCTAAATAAATTAAAATTAATAACAATAACCCCCAAATTGATTGATGGGGCAATTGTGTCACATAATAGAATTTGCACTGGACCAGTCCTGGGGGACCTACATCTCAGCAGCTCAGTACGCGAGGGAATTTAATAAAACCTTGGGCATTCTTTTCAGTTGCAACTATCCATCTGTCCGTATACTTGCCATTAACATTCTTGGTGGCAGAATGTTCCAGAGGGATACTACGTCTCCCTTACAACTTTTGTTTTCCTGGTGGGAGAATATTTCATGGGGTAATTTTGCCTTTTGTATAGAATTAAGGGAATGAAGCTAATTAAAACTGACCTAAGTGAAGCTCAAGGGATCAATAAACTATTTTTTTTTTCCATTTGAGATGATTTCATCTTTAGTCATTTTCAAACTCCGTTAAGAAATCAAGAAGGCATGGAATTACACTTATAAAAATACTGAATACTGAATTGTGGTTTATCTCACAACATTTTAATGTAACCTACCTGAATCTAAATATAGCATTAAATTCTGCTGGAAACTTAACAGAGCAAAAGACCAAAGAGACAGAGAGAAAGCATGAGTGCAATATTTTTTTTAAATTAGTCTAGCAGCTTGTCAATGCAAGCAACCAGAACTATGTGTGACTCAACTCAAGCAGAGGCAGTATTGTTAGTCACCTATGAATGTTGCCAAACTGACTGTATGCTCATGGGAATGGTCTCATGGGATAAGGCTTCCACGATTCTGGGGGAAGACAGGCTTGTGGCACTGACTGCAGTGCAAAGACTCTGAGCTCACCACCTCCCTCCAATTGAGCTGGAAATTCTACCAAAGCAGCTGTAAGTCATGCAGGAATATCCAGGACATGGGGAGGAGGCTATCAAGTCAAGATGCTGTCCACAACCACATGATTGAAGACAACCCACTTATTTACATGTGTCATCACAAAGGCTGGGATTTGATCATCTAATCACAGCTATCATCTTCCCTTCTTGGCTTCCTCCCAAAGCTCCAGATGCCCCTGCGGTTACATCAATTTGCATCAAAATTCACATCCATTAGTTCCTCAGATACTTATTACATTTATTTCTCACCTTCTCTAAAAAGTTATAACTAAGGAAAATGAAAAGCCCACATGGTAATTTACCTTCACATCTCAGGACTGCATTATCCCAAACCACATTGCCTTCTTTCAAGACACAGGTGACTGTTTCTGAGCCGTGGGTCCGTATGAAGCCTTCATCACACAGGAAAGAGATCGAGCTTCCAAGTTGCAGGCTATCACCAAAGCGTTTCCCATTGACGGGCACTCCTGGGTCAGGACACTCATTATGTCTGAAGGCTGGAAAGAAACAAGAAAACTTTATTATCCCCTTGCTGTATTTTAGTACCTAATAACTATAGACTTTTGCGATTTAACAATTAATATAGCTTAATATAGCTTAGGGTTACCCTCTTGTGTCAGTGCATCTGATAGGTAGGCTGCCAAATTATGATTTCAACATAGATTTTATTTGTTATTTGCCATTATTTTATTCTAGAACTTTTAACTAGGTACTATTTGAGCATTTTTAATTGCACTGGTCTTTGTAATAAATATGTGATTGATTGATTGATTTACCCATATGATGGAGAAACAGATGTAAACTTTAGGCGTAGAGGTTTTTCACAACAAACTTGCTTATTTGATAGACGTAGCTTAGATTTTGCATTGTAGGAATATAAGTTTTTACACCTATAATCTTAAAATAGTATATATGATATCAAGAAACAAAATTATATCGTTCGCAGGAAGAGAAAAATATTTGTTATTTCTCTTGTTTGGGTGTACAAAGATTATTTGCAGGAAAGAAAGAAGAGGAGGGTTACCTTGATTTTGAGATATATAGGTGGCTATATAAATTTGTTTAATAAAAATAAATATGCATGGCACAAGATAATTAGAGGAATGTCTATATCCGGAATCAAATCAGAATAGTTATATTCAATACTAATGTCTGGCCTTGATACAGGATAGAAATATTTGCCTTTAGGGTGATTTACAAAACCATAAAATAACAATAAAATCCATGCATCTCTAGCTATAAATATTTAATCCATAACTCATATGACATAAATGTTGCCCAGAGAAAATGGGTAGGTATTGAATACCAAATTAAAAAATAGTTTTGAATGCCTTAACACAGAGTTCCCTGACGTTTCTGTCTTTGCGGACCGCCGTGAGGGGAAAGAGGTCTGTGTGGCCAGCAAGATCATGGACACTTCATTTGCGCAAACAGTGTGCACGCACACCTGCTGCTCACTTAAATGGACCACATACATGCTCGCCCGCTGTTCAAGCAAGTGAGGATGTGTGTCATCAGCCATTTCCGTGGCCCGGATGCAAAGCCTTCATGGCCCACAGATTGGGGACCCCTGCCTTAACACACGCCAATAATATAGGGTTTCAGCACACCCCTTCCTTTCCTATCCTCCCTCCCTCCCTAACTTTACATTTACTCTTCTCAGCTTGAGATGCTTCTTGAACCTTGAAATACTCAGAATTCTTGAAGTGAATATTTGCTCTTAAAAACAGACATTGTAAACTTAGAAGTACACTACTTTATCAAACAAAATGTTTTGAGGTTTGGCAAACAATATCCATTATACCATTTCATTAGGTGGATGAGTAGCTTCAGGGCTATTGGTATGAATTTATGACATTTGTGTCCTTTAGTAATAGCTTGTTTTGGGCTTTCTTTTCTTTAATCTAAATAAGTGAGATTTTTTAAATAGCAACATTTATTGGATTACTATGCATCTTTGCTGGTGTCTTCGATATAACTTACTACATAGACTTAATCCATTTTCGGTTATTGGCATCTAGGTTTACAACTATGAGAAAAGAAGCTTCTGAAACTGAATATTGCATTCATGGAATCAGGATTCAATAACAACATGTACGACAGTCTAAATCTCAGGAGAGCTGAAAGACACTTTATTTCTCTTTATTCAATATGTTCATAACAATCGAATGGTGTTCTTGTCATTATAGTTATATTTTTTCTTTTTGGAAAAGTAAGATTGTTTGCATGAAGGAGGTCCCCAGATCTGTAGGCTGGAATGTTTTGCCAATTCAATTAGGAGATGTTAGGGGATTAATCTGAGATTTGCCACATGCAAAGTGTATGTTTTCAGACTTGAGGTAGCTTTTCCATACATATTGTGACAAGGATAACTTTCTTACTCCCAATCCAAGTTTACACTTTTAAAATTTTTGTTGTTGTTGTTGTTGTTAATTGTGAAGTCGTATCCGACCCATCGTGACCCATGGACAACATTACTCTAGGCCTTCCTGTCCTCTACCATCCTCTGGAGTCCATTTAAGCTCACACCTACTGCTTCAGTGACTCCATCCAACCACCTCATTCTCGACCATCCCCTTCTTCTTTTGCCCTCAATTATTCCCAGCATTAGGCTCTTCTCCAGTGAGTTCTTCCTTCTCATTAGGTGGCCAAAGTATTCCATCTTTAGGAAAATTTAAAACTTTACCAACAACAATTTAAGCAAAGATCAAGAACCCACTAACATCCAAGTGACAAAAATAAAGCCCCCTCAATCCCCACAAAATATAGGTTAGCTGACTTTGATGAACCTGTCCTCTAATCTAGTATGACAAATTATTTTTTAATAATAGTAGGGTTGCAGTCGCCAACCCGAATTCCCATTAATTTTGTAGAGCTGTTAACCACTGTTGTAACAAAGGTCATTTATCATTCTTGCCAAATCAATCAAATCATGTTCCATAGAAAATTATAGGAGAGAGCTTGAATGAAAATTGCCATGTGAAACTGCCATTCACTTGACTATGAAAAGCTTGGAATTAAGAGGATTCAAAAATAATTATTGCTCTTGTTTTTGCTATAGGCAATGAAGTTGTTTCTGCGTGAGCTGCATTGGCTTCTGGTAGCCTTCCAGGTGCGATTCAAGGTGTTGGTGGTCATCTATAAAGCGCTCCATGCCTTAGGACCCGGGTACTTACAGGACCGCCTTCTGCCACCATCGGCCTCCTATTGGCCTGTGCGCTCTCACAGGATGGACCTCCTTGGGGTGCCGTCAGCTGGACGATGTCAGCTGGCAACCCCGAGAGTATGGGCCTTCTCTGTGGGAGTACCCTCTCTTTGGAGCAAGTTGCTCCCGGAGATATAGACTATCCCTGACCTGCAAACCTTCAGGCATGCATTGAAGACCCATCTTTTTCAACGAGCTGGTCTGGTCCAGTAGCATTGTGGGGTTTTAAATTTGTGTTTTATATCCCCTTGTTTTTATCATTTTAACTCAGCCACTTATTTAATTTGTTTTTAACTTTTATATTTCTCTGTATTGTTGTTCTTAGTCTGGCTGTACACTGCCCCGAGTCCCAAATGGGAGAGGGGGCGGTATATAAATTAAATCAATATAACATAACATAACATAACATAACATAACATAACATAACATAACATAACATAACATAACATAACATAACATAACATAACATAACATAACATAACATAACATATCATAACATAACGTAACACTTTATAGTGTACAGTATTTGGTTGTTTCAGGAGCCTTAGTGGACCAATTAGTTGGCCAGTTCAGTTTTTGCAGGATAACATTGATCATGAAATCACTGCCTGGCTACCACCATATTTCTAGGTCTAAGTCGAAGTATTGGTTATAACCTACAAAGCTCTATATGGCATAAGTACCAGGATGTATCAGGTACTGCTTTGCCAAAATCAAATCTGTCCATAAGTGACTTGCAAAGCATGGTCTTCCATGCAAAATGTGGGAAAGATACAAAGGTCTGGCTCCACAAAGATGGGAAGATTCAGGGCTAACCACAATGAAGGAATGGTTGGTGAAGATGATGGAACTTGCTTAGATGGCTAAATTGACTTCTTTGATCCGAGAAAAGACAATATCTAAGTCTACTGTTGACTGGAAACTCCTTTTTGCATAAAAGACAAACAAACAAGATTTATGGTTTTAATGATGAGACACGATGATTATAGAAAGAAGAGAGGTTGTAGTAAAGAAGTAAATTTACAACTGCCATAAAAAAAATTGGAAGCTACTACTTGTATCTTTTTTTCTTTCCTATCCATTTTTCCTTTTACTTCCCCTCCCCTTCTTGTATTTTTAGCTTTCTCTTTGATTTCTTTTTATTTTTGTTATTTTGTATTAGTTTTATTTATCTTCTTTTTCTTAAAAAATCCTTAATAAACTTGTATATATATAAAAAGAGAAATGTGGTATGTGGAATAGATAATAAGCCTTCTGTTCTGGCCTTTGCCGTCTTGAAGTTCCATAAAGTACAGAAACCTATTTCACCAAACCTTTAATTCCATGAATGTTTATATGTATCCATTTGTGAGTGGGAAAGGTTTTTTTTTGTTTTGGTACAGGTAGTCCTCAACTTACAACAGTTCATTTAGTGACCATTTGAAATTACAATGGCACTGAAAAAAGTGACTTATGACCATTTTCCCCACTTATGACCGTTGTGCCATCCCCACAGTCACATAATAAGCAAAATCAATAGGAAAATCAGATTCACTTAACAACCATGTTACTAATTGCAGCCCTTTCTGGATCGGGATGCGCTTCGCACGGTCATTTCCGCCCTCGTGATCTCCCACCTAGACTATGCCAATGCTCTCTACATGGGGCTTCCCTTGAAGTGCATCCGGAGGCTCCAGCTGGTGCAGAATGCGGCTGCGCGGGTGGTGTTGGGGGCTCCTCGGGGCTCCCATGTTACACTGCTCTTGCATGAGCTGCATTGGCTCCCAGTGGTCCTCCGGGTGTGCTTCAAGGTCTTGGTTACCATCTTTAAAGCGCTCCATGGCTTGGGACCAGGATATTTGCGGGAACACCTCCTGCCATTATTGGCCTCCCATCGACCAGTACGCTCCCATAGAGTCGGCCTCTTCGAGGTGCCGCTGGCTGGACGACTGGCGACCCCGAGGGTGCGGGCCTTCTCGTTGGGGGCACCCTCCCTCTAGAACAAATTACCCCTGGAGATGAGGATCATCCCCAATCTCATGACCTTCCAGCGTGAGTTGAAAACTTATCTATTTCATCAAGCCGGTCTGGCCTAGGGGTTTTTAGGGGTTTTTAGGATTTTAATTTGGTTTTTATTTAGTTTGGCTTTTAAATTTCTTATAAATCTAATTAACTATGTAGCTTTATTTTCTGGACTGTGATTGTTTACCACATATTAAAATGTATTTTACAATAATTGCAAAATGAATCTACATCTGGGATTTTGACTTTTTCCCAAACCATATATGGTTTAATGGGTGGCTTAAGCTTATATAAGTGCTAAATTTAAGGATTTTGATGGTTTATAACAAACATTTGTATTATAAGCCTGGTCTTACAGTATAAGAACTACTGAACTAGTATAATTTAAAAACATATTGTGATTTGCATGGGTTTTAATTTTTTTCTATGTGAATAGACTGAATATTGCATTATTTTCAATTTCCCCTAGACAAGATTTGTTCAAAAGCATTGGAGATTCAGAGAATACATATTGTAGTGGAGCATTTATGGGGGGAGCATAATCAATTTTTAATGTTATCCTCCACTGTCAACCTCATGACTACAAGGCTTAAACTATTATCAAAGCTTTTATTAAATGTTAGCTCTTGTGTTACTCCTATTCCACAATACTGACATCTTCCTGAATATGGGGGGTGAGTGGGGTGAGTGGGTAGAAGGGAAATTAGGGAAGTATGTATGTAACTTTGGGCAACTACACATAGTCTACGCTACTTACAACCATTTGCTTAGCGACAATTCAAAGTTATAATGGGCACAGAGAAAAATGAATTATCACTGTTCTTCACACTTATGACTGTCGCCACATCAAAATCCAAGTGCATGACAACCCACATATATTTACAATGTTTGCAGTATCCTAGGGTCATGTGATCACCATCTGCGACCTTTCCAGCTGACTTCTGACAAGCAAACGGGGAGGTGGATTTGCTTAATAACTGTATGGCTCATTTAACAATTGTAGCTATTCTTTTGAAAACTGTAGCAAAAATGGTCATTAAATCAGGTGTGACTCACTAACAACCACCTTGCTTAGCAATGGAAATTCTGGCTTCAGTTGTGGTTGTAAGTTGAGGTCTTCCTGTACTGCAGAATTAAAAACTGAACCCAAACCTGTTCACTTGCCACATCAATCAATTCAGAGAAACTTGCAATACATTTTTAACTTAATTGTAGCTCCTACTTATGCTATTTCTCATTCTGCAAAGATGTAAAAACAGGAATTGCCAGATTTTAGTCAAAACATGCAGTCTGGACTTAAATATTCAAAAGCTACAAATATGTATATGCCACAGATCCCTTCGGGAGCCAGTACAACTTTGCAGCTGCAAAACATATTAACATCAAATGATGTTGACATTTGTCATTCACTTATGAGGTTTAATTTACCTGAAAATTATCTGAAAAGAGGATGCAGAACAGTTAGGTGCAAACAAATAATGCTAGCTATATTAGGAAAGACAGTGAGAATTTACAACAAGGAAAAAATATGTTAAAGAACCAGAGAAATTGACATGTCAAAGAATGAAAGAAGGGCAATTTGCATTTTAAAAAGATTCTCGAGCAATTTATATTCAGCAACATAAATTAAAGGAAGATATGAACAGAGGCTCCATATGTTAGGAAAATATGGTGAAAGTACAGTAGTGATAATCTCTTGGATCATGGGACAGTTTTCAAATTCAAGAGCATGTGGTAGATGCATTCTAAGTTGGTTGGTTACCAGTTTACTTCTGGGCCCAATTCAAGGTGCTGGTTTTCATTTTTAAAACCCTAAGTATCATAGAGCTGAGATCTGAAGGACTACCTCTCCCTGATTACATTTACCCATCCTAAAATATATGCATAATGGTCGCAGGAATTGGGTATGTCTAGTTTAATAAAAAGAAGGGTTAGAGATGACATTGTAGGAATCAAGACTCAGGACCACATGAAGATGAGACAATAAAGCTGCTTTCTTTATTGTCAGGTTGAGAATAAGAAGAGCTGTCTGCTCCCTTGCCAGAGTTTGTTCTATCTCTCTATATCCATAGTAGCATACCAGTGGTTAATTTATACAATATACATCTATTTAGACAACCTTTGTTACTATCTGCTTAAGCAGTTTATACATTCACCTCTAGTTAGGATTAACTTTTAATTAAGATTAACATAAGCTTCAGTTCCTGCCTTTGTTCCATCTTATCTGGGTGTTAAGGTCTTGTTTTCTCCAGGTAAACATGCAAACGTTGCACTTTGCACGGAATGTTCTTTGTCTGAGGTTTGCCATCCAAGACAAGAATATCCAGAAAGCATAATGCCTACATGACATGATAGGAATGTTTTGATATCTGAGGAGTTGCCCCAAAGAAGAGGGAATCAAGCTATTCTCCAAAGCACCTGAAGGCAGGACAAGAAGCAATGGATGGACCTAATCAAGGAGAAAACCCACCTAGAATTAAAGATAAATTTCCTGACAGTTAGAACAATTAATCAGTGGAACAATTTGCTTTCAAAAGTTGTAGGTGCTCCATCACTGAGGTTTTTAAGAAGAGATTTGACCAACCATTAGTCTCAAATGATGCAGGGTCTCCTCCTTGAGCAGGATACTGGACTAGAAGACTAGAACCAAAATCCCTTTCAACACTATTATTCTGTTATCACATCAGATCTGTTGGGGATGGGGAGGCATTTTACAGTCCCATTTATTAAGGATTTTCAACTGGTGGAACCCAGAAGACAAGCCTTTTCTGCCACTGTAGTCCCCTATACAATTATATTTATGTTTTATTGTTTTAATCTGAATTTGTAAAATGTTTCATTGGTTTTATTGTTGGTTTTGTTGTAACCACCTCTACTTGCTTTGCACAGGATGGGAGACCATGTGAATTTGATAAATAAGTAAATAAGTCTCCTTTGGAAGCCTTGATTGTTCACAAATGGCTGTAATGCTGAGCGTGCATCCTCCCCCCCAAACAGGATATTGTCTCCATTCTAGTAGAACCTTGCTAGAGCCCAAAATGACTCCTGTTCATAGATATGAAGCTAGAGGGTCATGCTTTCTTGTGTAGCATATCAGTTACCTATTTCATTTACTATTTAAGATTAGTTAAGAATGGAAGCCTTCTATCATGAAATATTTTGGAGAAAACCAAACCAAACCCATCAAACCCAATGCTGATTTACCAGCAATAGCATTTATACTGATCTGAGTATTCCTAGCTGTCACTCTGATTCAAAACAACAAAGAGGTAGCCCTGAATTTTCCTTGCACATCTGTTCGTATACTGTCATCCTTTGCTTTCTGTTCACTTACTGGTAAACGTGATGTTGAAGCCACGCTTCTCAGTGGAGTGATCTGTCTGGAATTCCAACCTGGCAACATGGCCACTACTGGTCAGAGAAGATGGGAGTTGGCTTCCAGAGAATGTCCCAAGGGTGGGTGATTCAGCTGTTCCACCATCCTTCACCGCCAAGAAGTCAAACTGAGGCTCCACATCAAAATCATTGAAAGCCAAATGGATCCGACTTTCAGGTTTTGCAATGATAAGCCAGACACAGTGCAAGCTGCTACCATATTCCTCAGGGTAATTCGGGGAGAGCACAATTCCAGATGGACTGGTGAAATTGAAGAAGCAGGAAACTGCAGTGAAAGAAACAAAAGGAAGGAAGGAGGAGAAGAGTGTCATTGTGCATGCAACTTAATTAGATGAATTTAATGCCCGTTCTTTGCATTCTTGGGGTTGTAAAGACAATGTAAAAAGAAAAACAGAAAATTAAACTCAATAATTGCTATTTTGTCAGTTAAATATAAAGTTATCTATTTCTCAAAGCAGCTTCCCCACCCTCTTTTAATCTTTGCTTTGTTTTCTATTTTCCTTCTTTGGAATATTCATAAACAGTAACAATTATAGACTGGAGATCTCAATATTACGTATCAAGCTACAAATAGAAATCCTTATTATATTAAAAAAAATAATTATATGCAGTTTGTGATAGCCTATCAATGCCACTCTTAGCTTTATTTGTACAGTTGAAGTAACTGTACAGTCATTAACACCTCAAATTTACACTGATATAATTCTTTTCTTATCTTTAGTCATGAAATTATTGTGTCAGGAAAATTTAGATGGTTTTTTTTTTTTTTTAGAAATGCCACAATACAATGATATCTGAATTCTGTAATGTATTAATTGGATCTTTTATACAATAAAACAAAGAACTACCAAAAAGGGAAAAAAGTAGCACTGCTGTCTTCTTTGATTGAAGAGAAATTTAGAAGAGTGATGTATAATTAAAAACAACAATCATATATATGATACATGGTTCAACATTTCCACCCAGTTTCAATAAATAAGTAGGGATTTTCAAAGGGATCTGCATTTGGAGGAAAGAAGGTCTGAATTCAAGTTGAAAATGCAATAAAGGAAGAAGCAATATTTAATATTTAAAGCGGTCTTCACTAATGTGCTTTACAGAATGAGTAATTAAATTTCAGTTAAAACTGTGTACATGAAGTTGTGGAAAACAACTCAATTTTTAGAACTTAGGAATGTTACATTAAGTATGAGATTCAGCAATTGGATATGATAAAATTATCTGTTCATTTCAGGCATTCCAAGTCCATTTGTGTATTTGCTTGATTTAAATATTTTTTTTATAACATACAGTATTTGAAATAATTTTCTGACAAAATATTTTGAAATTGACCACTGATATTGCTTTAATAATTGGTAGAATAAGATCAAACTATACATTAAGATACAAATTCTTATATAAGCATATGGCTGTTTTTGCTATTTTTGCTTGTTCTATTGCAGGCTCTTATTTTTTATCAATTTTTGTTGGTGTTTTAGATTCATATGGTGCTTTCCCTTCAGAAATTCAAGGGGGCATAAAGGAATTCTTTCATTTACTGTTAAAAAAACAAGGGAAAAGGTTTCTTTTGTAAGGAACAAAGATTAATGATAATACAGATAGTCTTCCCTTAACGACCACAACTGAGGCTAGAATTTCCACTGTTAGTCCTTGTGGTAGTTAAGCAGGTCACCACATAACCTGACTTGATTTTATCACTGTTTTTATGATGGTCGTAAAACAAATCACCATGATCATTAAGTGGATCACATAGTCACTAAGCAAACCATATGGTCATAAAATGATTTCAAATCAGTGTTTTCTGCTGGCAAAAAGTACCAGTCAATTGTGGTCATGTGTTTTACAGAACATTTCAACCAGTCATAAATGCAAGTTAGTTGCCAAGCTCCCAAAATTTATTTTTATTTATTTATTAAATAGTTTTCTATGCCGCCCTTCTCCCGAAGGACTTAGAGCGGTGAACAGCCAACTAAAATATATAACAAATTACAAGATTAAAAAAAAATTAAATTATGAGGCTGCCATTAAAAAAGTTAAAACCGCCAATTAAAATAAGCTAAAATTACCATACCTCAACTAAAATCAAATTCCAAAACCCCTCATTTAAAATCCCATTTGAAGTCAGCCCAGGCCAGCCTGCTCAAAGAGCCAGGTTTTCAGATCACGTCTGAACGCCCTCAGGTCAGTGGTTGTCTATAGCCCTGGGGGGAGCCCATTCCAAAGGGTGGGTGCCCCCACAGAGAAGGCCCTATTCCTTGGGGTCACCAGGTGGCACATAGATGCCGTCAGGACCTGAAGGAGACCCTCTCTGTGGGAGCGCACCGGTCGATGGGAGACTACTGGAAGAATGCGGTCTTGAAAATATTCTGGTCCGATGTGACACATGACCATGCAGGGAGCAGCAGCTATAACTTCAAGGACGGCTCGTAAGAAACTTTTGAGCAGTCATTAAGGAAGAACTAGCTGTAAAGGACATTTCTTATCATACCCATGATAACCCAGCTTATCTTTTTTTATGGATGCTGAGGTAAACCTTTTCCACAAACCAAGGCTGTCTACTCAAAGTGTGCAGAGGACCAACATTAGCAATACTTCATTCAAAGCTAGGCAGACCAGATATTTAAAATATTGAAATGTTTAACAAGGTAACTTCAAATTACACTTCTATCAGTGGATTTTCATGAAACTATTCAGACATCTATTAGTTTGTCAGCTCAGTTTATTTATCAGTTCAGAACTAGCCTTTAAGTCAGGGGTGGGATCCGACCAGTGTAACTACCGGTTCAGTGATTTTATGTTTTGCGTGCGCGCACTTCGCATGCATGTGTGCCTAACGCGCGCTTCGCGTGCGTGTATATCATCATCAGCTAGCTGCCTGGACAGCTGAGTAGCACTGCGCGCGAGCACGCAGCAGTTGAAAAAGCACTTTTCCCCTACTTTTTCAACCACAGCTATGTCGCGCAAAGCAGCTGCGGTTGAAAAATCAGGAAATAAGGGTCAGGTAAGAGCCCGGGTGGGCGGGTGGGCCAAAACAGCAGCAAACACAGAACCCGTTCTATGTATGCTCTCTATCTGCTGCTCTTCAGAGCTACCGGTTCTACACAGGACAGAACCGGTAGAATCCCACCCCTGCTTTAAGTCAAACTGCAATTTCATCATGGAAGTCATTTTCTTGCAATACATGTTGAGTTTTTCATGAATATATATTGGAGACATATGGATGGATTTCGTCGTACCTTTCCTTCTCAAACAGTTCCCATGCACTCTCACACATATATACACACATATGAAATGAAAGGAAGCAGTAGAAATGGTTTAGTACAGATCTTGATCAAGTCGCCCTAAGATGACCTAGTCTTGATGTCTTCAACTACATCTCACTGGAGGTTTTAAAGAAGAGATTGGACAGTCATTTGTCTGGAATGATTAAATATCTCCTGACTAGAAAACTTCCAAGGTCCCTTCCAACTCTTGTTATTCTGTAATTGTAGATTCATTAAGTTGAAATGTTTTTAAGATCAAGCAGAGGAAAATAAAATTAATCCAGAAGCATCCCTAACTCCTATTTGTGACCTTCCTGCACCTAAAGATTCTGTGGCTGACATTTGGTGAATGACTGTCATTCAAAATGACTGAATTTTGTCTGGTCTGAGGACTATCAATATGATGGTGCATAACTAATAAATTTGTCCACATTTGAAAGCCATTAACTGGAATTTCAAACTTGGACCCATCACATTTATAAGATTTATATAAAATCATACATTGCAATGTCCTACCTGTCAATGAATACTTCAGCTTCAACCATAACAACACAAGAGCAAACAATAGATACAAACTCAAGGTTAACCGCACCAAACTTGATTGCAGGAAATACGACTTCAGCAACAGAGTGGTCAATGTCTGGAATACTCTACCTGATTCTGTGGTTTCTTTCCCAAGGTTTTCTTTAACCTTAGACTGTCTACTATTGACCTCACCCCTTTCCTAAGAGGTCTGTAGGGGGCGTGCATAAGCGCACCAACGTGCCTACTGTCCCTGTCCTATTGTTTCTTTTATATTTTATTTTACTTATATGTATCCATTTATTCATAATTATGTTTTACTTATACCTATTATCTTGTAAGCAATTGACAAACAAACAAACAAACAAACAAACAAACATTTGTTCCTTTCTTCCCCCTAGGCTAGGTCTGTTTGCAGTTGTACCAACTGAAGGCTACATCCAAATGGAGACCAATGTCTAGCTGCACATTTGAGAAACTTAAGGTCTCAGTTCAAAGGTTTGTTCCCAAAAACAATGTTGATGATATATGTGCAATCCTCCTCATAGTATTACAGCAGTTAGTAAATGAGGAAAAAGAGGAGGGGGGCAGAGAGAGAAAGAAAGGAAGGGAGGGAGGGAGAAAGAGGGAGGCTATGGATAATACTGAAAGTAGTATCTGGTACTCATGTGAAAAGAAAATCTATACTGGAACCAATGTAATAATTTTCATTAAGACATGATACGGTCCTCTTTAAAATAACAGTTGCTATGAAGAGAGAGAGGTAAACTTGTTTTGTTTCTATAACATTAACTTCTAAGCACAAGTATATTTTATATTTATACCTTTAAGCATTTGGAATTATTTAAAAAAAACACTACATAAACATTTTTGCAACTGTCTTTCTCAATAAGTCTTTATTTTTTTCTAAATGAATTTCTCTAACATACAGTATACCATGTTGTATGCTATTTCTACAATGCTTGTTTTTTTATTCCAATATTTTGAGTGTTGAATGGCATGCCACCTACCAGAGAAATATGAAAATCAGAAGACAGCGTTTCAGTTTGTATAACAACTACAAGCCACATCAATATAAACCTATATTTATATTATTAATTAAATGAATTTATAGAAGCATTCACTCACCTTGACAAACCTAACTTTCAGTGATCAATAATTTATAAAGGCCAATTAAAGCACCCATACCTTCCCCATACTTGGGAGGAGGGGGGATATAGATCATCAAAGTCTTTCAGAAAGCCAATAAGGTATCTGAACTTCGGGTGGTGCTGAAGCAGGGGTGGGAATCAATTTTATTAACAACCGGTTCTGTGGGTGTGGCTTAGTTGGTGGGCATGGCTTGGTCATGTGACTGGGTGGACATGGCTTGGTAGTCATGTTATTGGCTGGGCATGGCCAACTCAGTATCACATCAAGGCACACATGTCCTCGCCTAGCCTCTCATGAATGTGGGGATTCTGCAACAGTCGTAAGTGTGAAAAACAGTCATAAGTCACTTTTTTCAGTGCCATTATAACTTTGAATGGTCACTACACATAAGCAAAGTACCAGCAAAGGAGGGGAAAAAAATTCCAGAGACGTTCATGAGACAGGAAGTCTAGTCCTGCCAAGAATGTAATAAGGGTTAACGGAGAGGCAGTTTCTGTAAGCAACACCAGAATGTTTCCTTCCTGCCTTCATTACAGGATTAGGCCAGTAATTTCTTCTAACAACCGGTTCTCCCAACTGCTTAGAATGTTAACAACTGGTTCTAGTGAATAGGTGCAAACTGGTAGAATCCCACCCCTGTGGTGAAGGTTGTTCCATAAGGTTTGTTGAATTGTAGACCAAACAAGTTTTGTCCAATTATAGAAACTTAGAGCAAAGAGTAAATGGCCCAAGATATCTAGAGGATAATTAGATAACAGGTTCGCCCCCATTTATCATTCCAATCAGAGAGAAGAGACAAATTAGATAGGACAACAGAAAAAAAAATCTGTAGATTTTTTGCTTGCTTGCAGATGTTTCATTTTCCAACTAGGTATCATCTTCATCACCACAGCCACCATCACCACCACCACACTGATGATGTTACCTAGCTAGGTAATGACATGTCCTCAAGGAAACAACCAAGTTTATATAGGAGCTTTAATCTGTAAAAAAATGGCAAACTCAAATGGACTACAACACAAAGCAAACTAGCGAGAGCGCTAGATAAAGAAAGGTTAACCAAAATCAGTGCCATACTTCTCATGATCTTCATGGCAGAACTGTAAGATAACAGGTGAAGATGCAAGGGGAAGGCATGGAGACTAATGAGAATAAGACCACCCAACAGATCAAGTGGAAAGGCATAACTTCTGCTATCATGCTAGCCCCAGATCCTTTTCTGAGCATTTTGAAAATTTAGAATGACTGTGAGAATAAGTTTAGAGCCAGAGAGCTGAAACATGAGACTGTATGGAAAAGGACTAAAATTCTTAAGTTCATATTGACATTTCCAAAATCGTGTGGTTTTCTCACCCAAAAAAAAATGGAATCATATTGAGAACAAATTTCCTGACAGTGAGAATGATTAATCCATGGAACAGCTTGCCTCCAGAAGTTGTGGGTTTTCCATCACTGGAGGTTTTTCAGAAGAGATTGGACATCCGTTTCTCTGGAATGGGATCTCCTCCTTTGACCAGGGGGTTGGACTAGAAGACCTCCAAGGTCCCTTCCAATTCTGTTTTCCTGTCACTGCTATTGAGGAACAATTTAAAGTCACCACAATAGCATGTCCTTTCCTATTTCTGCTGTCCAACCATCTTGGATATTCTCCAAGGAAGAAAATGAGAGTATATTTTAAATCTTAGATATATAAATCCCTTACAATTGAATTATAGTTGTAATAAAGGAAAACAAATGCAATTTCCATGTTTTTATTTTAAATTTCTTGTAAAGTCACCTCCACCCTTTGGGATGCTAAATTCTAGAATACCAGCCCATCTTGGGTAAAGGAACAATTTCTTTGGTTTGATTTGATATCCAGTTTACCTGAATATCATTGTATTTGGTGTTTTAACAGATAGATATCTCTGTCCACAGTTGCATTGTGTGAACATCCTTTACCAGAGGCTCAAACACAGAATATCTGCACCAATCTCTGCTCACTATGGGAAAAGAGAATAGAGCTCTTCTTCTACTATGTCAAGTATCCATTTCTAGAATGTGGAGGCTACACATTCCTCCCGACTGTCAAATTTCCCAAAACTGCAAACTCTTTTTCTCCTCCTTCTCTCTTCCTCAGAATTTCTGGCTATTTTAAAATATAAAGTTATCCCTTCTGCTCATCAAGTGGCTGAGCCTTCTGCATTGCTCACCCTTTCCCCCAGTCCTCCTGGGCCTAATTCCAAACAGCTGCTATGGGCGGAAGCCAAATTATATATCTCCCTTGGACTTGCCATGATAATTTTATACACCTCTGTCATGTCCCCCCCTCCCATTCTGTATTCTGCAGATAGCAGGCAGGGATGGTTAGATACGAACCACGTGAGGCCTGAGAAAAGTCTCCACTGCGTTCCCTGAGCAGAGTGCAAGGAATCTACTGCTCAGAGGCCAGCAAAGAAAACAACTGTATTTCAGCTCCTGATATGCAGCTCCATGCCAACTTAAGGCAAAACCACTCCCCATCCTCTGCCATTATGCCATCATTAGGATTGGGACCAGCAGCTTCAGCTAACGAGGTGTGAAGCCAGATGGTGGGAAAGTAAAGGCAATTAAGAAAAAAATGTTTAAAGCACAACTGCAACTGTGAAGCCTTCTCAACCGTCCAGAGGGAGCTTTTATCATACTGCGGCAGATCAGGTCCATTGGCTTCCCATAGCAAAGAGGATGTTTAATTGGACCCATCTCCTGGATGTCCAATCCATTTACAGCTAGGCTAGCTTATTCCACCTGCAAATAGTTGCCTTCCACATTTTGCCTGCCTCCTTCTGGTCCTTGTCCATCACCTACAGCCCACAGCAGACATTTCATGCTAATTAACAAGTGGGAATATAACGATGCTCAAGATGCGCTTTCTTAAACATATTAACTGTAATGAACTGGGCCTATCTGTCATATCTTTGCTTGTATTTTCTCCTTGCCAAAGGACCTAATAGCTGCATTTTATCTTTTAGCAGCTAAACAGAGCTGATAAAGTTCTATTGGCTTCACTTTAAATTCTGTGTGTTTGTTTTAATTAGGGTGATGAGGAGTAAGTTGGGTTGTCCAAAGGAGTTTTTAATTTGAATGGGCTGAGGGAAGTAGATAGTGTAAAGATTTGTTTACAGTTTTGTTTTATGTTTCTGTATGCAAGTATGTTCCCAAAGGAAATCAACCTAGACTGTTCTTTGCAAGGACAGATGCTGAAGCTCAAATACTTTGGCCACCAAATGGGAAGAGAGGACTCATTGGGGAATTTCATTCTTTTTTCCCCCCCATTCATTTATATTCTACAATTGTAGTACTTTCAAGGTGAATCATAATGCAGCGTAATCTACTTCTGAATATTGTAATTGAAAAATGAAATAATTAAGTATGTGTATGAAAAATGTATCTGTTGGAAGGATCAAACAAGTCAAGAGGTGGACATGACTTTCTCTCAACTTTTTATGACACTCCTCCCTTCTGAAGATGCCTCTAGCACAATTGTGATAAATGAAACAATTTGCTTTCTTTGCAGGAATAAGAGAAACCATGAAGGTTAGTAATTTGTATATATTAAGAAAAAGCTACAGTTTTCCTTATAGTGCTGGCCAAACAAACTACTCTTGGGAACATGCATAACAAATAGATTTGGTCACCAGTTTGCATCTGCAAATAGAGAGATTCGTTTAAGAAATTATTCCATATTATTTGAGCAGTTTATCTGGTGGGCCATTTCTTTTTCAAGTCAAAAATCAAAGGAACCAAACTTAACAAGATTAATAGAGTCCCAATGGGAGTTTAACCTACAGTTTTACTTTGCTGTGGTAAATTTTTCCTGAAGATCAAGGAACCACCCATAGTTAATTTAAAATTTAGCAGTCCTTAGAAAGGAATAAACAATTCATATACCTCAATGCTTCATTCCTTGAAAATTAGCTGTCAACCTAAAAACAGATGTACAACAAATGGATATTCAATCCAGTTATGATTGGAGTGAATTGATGGTTGGTACTGCTGAATCAAAAGACACCCAAGGAAAAAATGTACGGTAGAGGATAGAAATCTCAAACTATACCCATCTATAGTTTTTTTATAGTTATTAACTATAAATTATAACTTTAGCTATTTTGTTCCTGGAAGGGCCAAAATGGAAAAGAAAGCCAGAAAGTAGGAAAAAAGCAAAAGAATGAATACAGCACTTAGATGATAAGAAAATTAAGGGGCATGATTCATGCAAGAATGCATGATATGTGCATAAATATTATAGACTTCAGCAAGATGATGATTTTAAGTCCAGAATAAGGTCAGGTAAGATAAAAGAACATCACACTCATATACCATTGAGAATACATACTCTGGATGTAGTGCCATATATCAATGAATTACAGAAACATACTTAAATCATTTTACCATTATTGCATCATGTGAAAACAAAACAACAACAACAACAACCAGAATTTGGTGGTTAAACAAAGGCCAAACAAAGGAATGCATTTCTGAAGTTTGACAATATAAAATTAATCTATAAACTCTGAAATAGATGCTGCCCCATAATGTTTTTATTTAGCCAATTCTTTTATTAAAACTCTAAAAGAGACTTAGAACTGTTTCCCAAGAGAGCCCTGTGGAATTGGATTTCTATAAGGATCTAATGATACAATGTGCAGGACACTGGGGCAGTGCATGTGACGATGTTCCCGCTATTTACCTATGGCTCAAATGTTTCCTATCTGATCTAAAGAAAACCTTTTGCTTCCATTACAGTGGCCTTCCCTTACATAGCAAAGACAGATTTTAAAGAAAACCTCAGGACTGAAAACACATACAGTTGTGTAACTCATGGGGATGCCTATTTTTAAGGTGCAATATTTCAATTTTACGTTGTGAATTTGATGTAACCCACCAAGAGATATGGCAATTGGGTGATATAAAAATCTGTATGATAAATATATCCATTTAAAAATTCTACTCTTGCTTGTAGCCTTCCCTGTCCTATATGATTGTGTTAAAGAAGACAGCTGCTGAGAAAATGTGACAACAGATTATTCAGCATGATGCCTTAGATCGAATGGGCTCTCATTAGAGTTAACAGTGTGTTACAAATTTGTGTTTGATCTTTGATCGTAAATAAAGATGCATGCAAGTTATGCAAGATAACTAAGACGTCTTATCCAATTGACTGAGTGGGAGATGGAAAATGATGGCAAAACAGTAATGTTATTTCAATAAGTTCTACAGTAGAAAATATTTTTTATGTGTCCCAGACCATCTACCTAGGTAGGCACATCTTTGAGAAACTTCTTACTCAAATCAAACAAACCAGGAACTTAAAAATTGTTAAAGGAACCCCTCTGGGCACCAAAGAAAAGCTAGGAGTTCAAAAAGGCAGAAATTGGAAGATTTGATGCTTCCTACAGGCATCTCAACCAAGGGAAATGTTCTAAACAATCTCCAAATAAATAACATACATGCTGTACTAAGCAACTTTGAGAGGATAATGGGAACTAGGCATGTAAAGAACATGAAAATAACTCTGATAAAGATCTGACAGAGACTTTAATTAATAATGCTCCTTCTCCCAGGTTGCTATGTTAAAATTATGCTCCCCCTCCCATATAAACTCTGATTGAGTTTTGCTGACCAGATTTACTCCTCTTACTATATAAACTGTGATTCTGATATCTGAGCAGTTAACAACCCTTAACAACAAAATTGTCAAACAGAAGCTGATCCTTTTTTTCCTATTATTCAGAACTTTGATAGGAAGCAAATTGACAGACTGAGCAAACGATCCCTTTCAAATTTGAACAGTATTAATGTCAGAAATACAAGGAATGGAGGTGGGGAGATAACACCAGATCCTCTTAATGAGTAGAGACCATGCTCTTCACTTTGAGCCAGGCTTTTCTGTGAGGGGTAGAATACAAGCTTTTGCCCATACTTTTGAGATAGGCAGGGGATTTATAGAATAGTCTTGTTGACATCTTCTGTAATTAGTCAGCCCCTAGCAAGCTCTAGCAACCCAGTCAGTCAACTTCTGGTAACCTATACTCCTTTTATGCTTTTATTTTAAGCACTGGACATGGTTTATTCAGGATGCATCAGCAATTTCCAAGGTTCTTCATCCCTGGTCTTTACAGCAGTTCCTTGTTCCTCAGCCCAGCTGTCTTTAGCAGATTTAAGCGATTACCTACTAATAGTCTGCCTTATGATAAAGAGGTTTTCAGCCATTTTTTCCCTTAATACATGGTTTGGATCCACACAAGACATCCAAGCACAGAGTATTGAACTACTGGAAAAAAATAAGAGATACACCAAGCAGTCAACATTTTGTCAGTAATAGCAGTGAGCCTTTATCACAACTGAGAATAGGAAGGAGATACTGGATTTGAGGACAATAATTCATGGGTCCTCCTACCCATGACTGTGGTGCTTCGGATAGTAATGAATCACATGATAGTGGAATTGTAAAAAAAAAAAGTAATCTAAATCTCCTTAATGAACATTATGCGCTCCATGCTTCCACTTGGACTTGGAAATATTAGTTGGCTTCCTGTCCAAAATGGCAGAAAGAGTATTTGATTGGCAGTAAAGTACCCTCCCAAAAATAGTATTAAATGATGAAAGAAAATGAAAACCCTTTTGCTTAAACAGAACTGAAGACTTTCCCTTCTGTAAATCCAAGACTATCATACAGATAAAGCACTAACAAATTCAATACTTAGAACATATCAGTGGAAGAGATAAGGAACAAGGCCTGATGGTGATATATATATTCTAAAAGCTGACACAAGTGAATCAAAATAATGTAATTTTTTTATAAGACACCCTAAAGAGCTCATTAACATACTATTGACAAAATGTACAAACAACTGCATTTAGTATGCATTCAGATTTACAAAAATATGTTGCATTTCACTTTATATAAGTTTTCTCAGCTTTGGTTCATTTAGAAAGTGTTTGTAATATTAACCGGGTTGTCTAAGCTTTTGTATGTTACACTTCTATGGAAAATGAGCAAGTCTCATCCCATGTGGCACATAGGCAAAAGATGATAAGGGTTGAATCTTGGGCCTACTAAATCTGTACTTTGAAACTTAGCCTGCAGTTGCTGGTTTCCTTCATTTTAATCTTAATAAGAGCTGTCTCCTTGAGTCCCTTTCTGCAAGACTTCAGTTCAAATAATGGTCTGAGAGAAGCCTGGCAACATAAAACAATCAAGCACTAATGTTATCCAAGTGTTCCTTATAAAAGCTTCAGATTCAGCAATAAAAGCAATGGAAATCCAAGGCCAGTATAGGAGGAAGCACAAATAAAACAATGGATATGAAAAATAAAATATTTAGAAATCTTGTTTGCTGAATGAATCTCTTTGTCCAGAGAAGCCCATGTCTCCCTGTCACCTGGAACCTTGATAGAAGTTTCCAAATCAAGCTGGGATTTATCATGGACTACTTGCTGCCTGGTGATGTTCCAAAATCATTGTGTTCCATAGGTTTTCCTTACCTTTATATCACTCAATCTTAAAAATAGATAATCAGATTATCTTTATAGATAATCAGATCTGATCAGGAAAATGTATTTTCTAGTTGAACAATTCCAGACATGTCAGACTACTATCTTTAATATCCATAACACCTGGGAGGATGCTAAATTGGGGAAGACTGCTTTAATGCATCTTTCCATGATGTGATAGCAAACTTGCCCTATTTAAGAAGGTTGAGACTTCCAGATATTATAAACCAATACTATATGTTTTAAGGCTACCTGATTGAGAAAATCTGATGTAACAATATTAGAAATTCTGTTTTACATAAAACACCACAGAGCAAACAAGGAGTACAGTCACCATGTGCTTTACTGCTCAACTATTTAATTGTAACAGGAAATTCCACAACAAAAGAGCATAGAGTATATACCATAGATCCAAATTTGTAAATACTGCCATTACAGGCTGAATACTACTGTAGTTGTTGCATAGAAATACATTCCAACAATGAATTCCAACATACAAGTATTTTAACTTTTCTTATGATTTTTTAAGCAGGATTAAATTATTTTGTTTCGGTTGCTGAACCACCTCCAAGCCAACCTCTTACTTCAAAACAAAGCATTTATCCACTATCTTTCATTTTCCCCAACTGCTGTTCTAGGATTTGATTTGACAAAGTGCACTGCAGGAAGGAAGGAAGTGGGAGAATGAGGGTGGGGAGGTAATGACCAATTGACAAGTTAATTTGACCTCTATGAAAAAGTCATCCCAGCTAAAAGAAAATTATAGAGCGATTCTGGAAACATAGTGAGGAGAAACTATTGATCACAGTCTGAATTTTATAATCCTGAAAGGAGATGCAGGCGCTGTGTTCAAAAGACAATACTCTTAAATACCAGCCAATTTATGATGGGGAGAAAAATGGATAATTCAGCAGGTATAATCAAGTCATTATGAGATTAACAAGGAAAAAATCATTGTGTTTTAAGAAGTAAAATATTATAGCATGAGAAATAAATTATTTTGGGTTCTCCAAAGGCCTATCTAAAGGATTATCAGGGATATGAAACTTCAACAGCAGCATAAAATTATTTGGGCTGTTTAAATAAAATGAACTGACATATGAAGTCAAAGTAGGGTTATGAAGATGCCTGATAAAAACTTTACTGTGCTAAGTGCTGGAATGGAAGGTCTCTGAAATAAAAACTGCAGACTACCATGGTACAACAATACAGAGATGATGACATATATGCATAAACATGTTGCACATGCACACACACACACACACGCATACACACATATACAAAATATCCCCTGAAATCAAAATCATTATCAGGAATATCAATTCTACCTTGATTTTAATTATATTCAGCTGACATTCCTGCACAAGTTTTCAGGTTATGATATGTCACCACATTTCTGCAAGTTTAAGCATCTTATCAAAACAGATCTGCAAATGCCTATTTATTTTATTATACTATTTGTAATTTTTCAGACCAACTTATTGGTCTATTCTATTTATTTACTTATTGGGCTTATATGTCTCTCCAGTTGAAATAGATTCAGCATCTTACATAATATTTTCCCATAAATAAGTTTTAAAAAAATTTACACAGACCAATCAGCAATAAATCACAATTCTGCACCGATGAATTAAACAAAACCAATTTTATAATGTTATTTATATCCTATGTTCTGCTTATATAAGCACTCTAGGTGGCTTATTAACAAGTAGAACTAGGGACAACTGGCTGGCTATGACAGCACAGAAGCCAGTAACAGACAAGCCCTGCTTCCCAAAGCTTCAACCCAGTCACTTCCCTGGAGCAGGGAAGTAGTGGAGATGACTTCCTACATCAAGTCTTCTGTAGTGTGAAAGCCAAGGAAAAGGACATAGAATAGTTGGTCACTTATAATAATAGATATCTCAGCAAGCGGCAATAATCACAAACTTTATTCATAGGGAACAAACCAAATCTCTTTACTCAGTCATAGTGAATGGCATGTTACATGACATTGTTCTGGTTAATATCAATAACTTAACCAAACTGTTTGTGTCATTATTAACTGCCCCCCCACCCCAACCAATATAACATGACCCAGAAACACATCATGCTTGATTTAATAACAAAACAATCATGATGTTTGGAATTCTCTAAATCATCATTTTAAATTATATAAAGAAAATCCTGAGTTTTGTTCAGTTTCTGGCCTAGTGAACTTAGAAAACAGGGCAAGCAATTAATCCATAAAAATAAGGAATCCTATGTGAGCGAAGGTTGCTCAAGACTAGTATATGCCATCACTGAGAATATATCTGAAATTTTATTTTCCTTAAAAAGAAACTCCACATACTGTGTGCCAAATTGATCTTAAAGTAAATGGGATCTCGCCAGATAAAAATGTCTCTACTTTGTATGTTCTGAAATATATTTAAAAAAACAACAACACTGATATTCTGCCTTTTAAGCAAAAATGAAGTAGAAAAAAGAAAAAGAAAAAAGAAAGGAAAAGAGAGAAAATAAATCAAATCAAACTGAAACAGAAGTATGGGATGGAAAATACATTTCATAAATGTAGTATGAAATCACAGCAAATCAAAATACACCATCCTAACTAGCAAAGACAAAGGGGAAAACAGGCCAATCTAAACCTTAATTAAGTTATCAACAGAAGCACACTAGCAGGGGCAATAAAACAAAAACATTTTCACATTGGAAGAGAAAACATTTTGTAAAAACAGAGATATAGTTCAGTGCCATAAAACAAAAAAATATTGTACTATAGATACACGTACAGAAGGAATCTTACAAACCACAATAGTTTAGAAACCAGTTTCTGAATTAAAAAAGGGAAGCCATGAAGTTTCCAGCCCGCTTGGATACAGAAGAATTTAAAAGTCATCCTTTGCTTAGCATTTAATTATTTCTCCCAGTTCCCCCTTACCTGCATCACAAGCTTCCCTGTCTACCTTCATGAAGTCAGCCCTTCTATCTGATAAAATTCCAGATCATTAAAACATCTGAATCTTGGCAGCAGAATGAATGATAGGTTAAGTATAACTATGCAAATGTAAGTAATTAGCAAGAACAGTTATGCCTTGTAATCAATCATTGCAGCAGCAGAATGTGTCTGGAACCTCCATAATTACATATTTTTTTCCTCCCTCCAGATTTGAGAAGGGCAATTGCTGTGAGATTGCCTTGTCATCATCTGGAACCAGAATGTAAGCTGTTCCACAATGCTAAATTGTAGGCCTCTTGAAAATCCACTAGCATTCCTAAAGTATTCCAGAATTTAAAGAGTGTTTTTATATGAACTGAGCTTCTTAAAATCTTAGCAAAAAATGAAAGTCATATATGAATGTCTGACAGATTTTAAGTATTAAATGACAGGCTATAAATTATGCAACTTAAGATATCGCTTTAATGTCCATTCTCTTTGCAGTTTGTGAATTAATGACTTTTTAGCAAGATTCTAATGCCAATCAAATTTCATAGTTTAGTGTTTTGTTTTTTGCTACCAAATTCTACTGTGACACTTTTGTAGTATGGTTCATTCTTCATTTCTCATGGTACAGTTAAAACAGTCCTAAGCCACCCTCTTGAAAAATTCACAGATCCAAAGATCCACAGAACATGGAAAGATGTCTCAATGCAAAGCCATGACCAATACTGCAACCCTGGTACAAAACCGTTAATGAAGTTAAACATAAAATTTTATCCCTATAATATCAAATGGAGTCTCTCTTTTTATATAGTACAGATGTGTATTACATAATGAATAACTACCCCAAAGAAGACCCAGAGGTGTTTTTTTTAAAGGTAACTGGACTTTTGTTTGTTTTTCCTTGAAGAAGTTTTGCTTCTCATCCAAGAAGCTTCTTGGAACTGAATAAGCTTCTTGAATGAGAGGAATGATGTGGTTTGTTGGATGAGTTTGTTTTTCAAGGAAAAACAAACAAGTTCAGTTGCCTTTTGAAAAAGCACCTTTGTGACAACCTTGGCCTGGATGACTGAGAAACATTCCAAAGAAGTAGTAGTGATGAAAATGAGGAACTTCATGCATCGCAAACTACTATTTTACTTCACTAAAGCTTTCATTCAAACCTTTTATTTCTTAAGTGGTATTCCTCCCAGACTCCAAGCCATTCTCAATCATCAAATGTTCTCATATTCACATATAACATTTCTAACTGTACTGCCAGTAGCTTGGAAATCAATCAATACACATCTTAAAAGCAAGATGAATAACATTAAAACAAGGGTGTTTAGAGAAGAGGGTCAAAAGAGCAGCTACAATCATAAAAACTGAAACTCTGATCTTTTTTTTAACTTGCACCACTCATATAAAAGAGGAGTTTTGATTGCATGAGCATAGCTAACATTTTGACTGTTTAACTCCTCATCCTTCAGACACCCTTTGAACTATAAGAATGTGAGTAACAATCAGTACAAAATTGGACCTCCAAATATATGTTTTGCTTATGTTATGGATAAACAGGTGCTATGAGAAAACTTTAATAAACTACATTTCAAGTAGAGCAATTGGCAATTAAATATCCAGACATTTACTCTTTGCAAGTTGGTACATTTTGCAGGGAGAGAAAAATAACATGCCACTTCCTTTCTTCAGGAACAAATTCCATATAAAGAATGCCCAAAGCAAAGCAATGCTCTAAAAGAAAATACTGTTGGTGATTTCCCCACAGATTATATTTGGCTGCATATATTTAAACTGAAGGGAAACAGAAGTTGAGCTGGAGAGCAGGGCTCAATGAGAAGGAAGGGGTCAGGAGAAAAAAGATGCTCAGTTTATTGAGAAAGGCAGAATACCTAATCTGAGTTGGCTCAAAGATCAGCCAAGTTACTTGCTGTTTGGGGGAAACTAGTTCCACTTATTTTTGAATGAATGCAACACATCCAGGCATGCTGCAGAAAATCTATCTTGTATTGGAGCAACATGTTTACCTGAAATTCACTGAACTTGTTTATTCACATGTTTACCTGAAATTCATTCCTCTGCCCCCTTGGTATCTATATTTTGGGTTGGGCACCAGAAGCATCAATGGGAATTCCATATGTCTTAAAAAATTAAGATGGTGGCTACATCTGCACAATCAAAACCCATCTTTTTTTTTTTTGTACATGTAGCACACATTCTAAATATTTGAGCTTTAACATAATTAATACAGCACCATTAACTTATCTGACATTCTTGCCAAGGATATCTCTGGTTGGCATGATATACTGAACCATAACTAATGATAGAGTTAACATTTGCACAACCAGCTAGAACAGAAAAGTGGATTATTGTTTCTTGATTTAGTGTGAAGACACAGCTTTAGACTAGGAAACTATGCAATCAAGATTGTGCATTGGATATTTCCTATCTCCCTTCAAGTCTAATAACCAGCTGTATATTTCAAAGTTGGGAGCCTTCAATAAAATTATTTGTCAACTGCAAATTTGGGAAAGGAAACTGGCCCATCCTGACTCTTTTATTACTCTGCACTGTCTCCCTGAATCCTCTCAGTTATTGAACCTAAAATTTAAGGAAAATAGAAGTAGACAAGTACAGTTCAAGTGGATATGCAGTGCATATGTTTGTTTTATATTTAGTTCTCCTGAGCTTTAACTCATAGTATGCTGTTGTGGCAGCCATTTTGGGTTAGTTCAAAGAATCAAACAGCAAAATAAATGAACAAGTATAGAAATAAACAGTAAATAAACTGGGGTCCCCTGAGAAGAGACACCACAAGGAGAGACATTAGTTTAGATAGCCTTGATTTACAACCAGTTACTTTGCAATCCTTTGAAGTTATTACAGAAAATGGGATTTATGATCCAGATTTGAAATTCTGATGTCCGGGCTTCGCCTGTACAGTCATGTGACTACATGTTGGGCATTTAGCAACCAGTCTGCATTGGCAGTCATGTGCAGTGCCCTGTAGTCATGTTACCACACTTTACAATGTTTTAGCCAGAAACTGGCATTTACTTTTAATTTTTAGCCAAAACCACCTCATAGCAAACTATGGGTTTGCTTAACAACTGCAATGTTCATTTAAATTGAACAGCATTCAATTTACAATGGACACATTCGCTTTACAACAGCTGCAAAAAAAAAAAGATCATAAAATTGGCATGGATACATGTTGACCTTCTTTATGATCATGGCAGCTTACGACCAAAATTGTGGGCTCAATTATGATTGTAAGTCAAGGGCCAACTGTACTTTTCTGCTGCATATCTTCTTCTCCATCTTCTTTGCAATTTCTGGAGAAATACACAAATCTCCATTTTCCTTAAACATGATTCAGGACACAAGTTAAGGACAAAAAATGAAGCAAGTACTGTATATAACTTAGTGTGATATTTACATCATGATTGGCATAATTGTTATCATAAAAAGTGTTCTTTCCTGTCATCAAATGATGGGATAGACCACAAGTTTAGTGTATTTACTCAAATCTTGTCAAGAAATATGATAGAGCAACCTGGGGTGTATCTCATGAATTTTAATGAAAAAACAAGTTCTCATGAAGAAAACTGAATATTAAATTATAAAGAACATAACATACAGTACATCTTTAAGACACATTATGTGGAGAACAGAAAAACCCAGACATCCATAACCAAAACATAATTCTCCTATTTCAAATTGAAAAGTGTTATTTCCTTCTTTAGATGCACAGAAATGAGATGCCTATTTTCAAACAAATTGCTAACAAAATAACAAAGTCTGAGTGAGTCAGAGAAATGTAACTTTACACTTGAAAACAATCACCCTTAACTCAAACAGACCTGTTTTACCACCACAGTACAGTCTTCTGATTGTTTCAATTTCTCACATACTTCAGTACAGATAACCTTATGGCAGCAATGTGCTTCTCTGACACAGAGAAGTAATTCATCCACACAGAGGTAATATTAATTTTCAGACAATTGTTACTCATTGGATGTTTGAGAGTATGCATCTTGAAGAAAATGAAACTTCCAGGATCCTACTAGAGCTTAAAGGTCAAGCATTGATGAATCTAATCCTCAAGCATCCACCCCACTTGTCTATATCTTTCTGTTTGAGAGATGTTTTTTTTTTTTCAGCCAAAAAGATTTTATGAACTGTAAGACCCCTTTCACCCATGTTTCCTTTCAAGTGTTGCATTTCAGCTGAGAATTGAGAATGACATGAAAAGAGATGGGGAGGGAGACCCTGCTACTTTTGGTGCACATTACTTTCTCTTGTGAATCCCTTTGATGCTATCATTCGGGACCTAGAAATAAGGCAGAGCTCCAGCCACTTGCCATTTTGATCTGCTGGGACTATGGATCTTTCTTCCCAACACCCATCCTGTATACAACATCTTTCTTACAAAAGTTGATGAAATGATTTCCATTCTATGGTTACATGTTCAAGCAGCCACACTAACATTATTGAGAAACCTATTTTACAATACCAATAGCAACCTGACAATTTGCAAGTTGGGACTGAATAGTAATAGTCCATCCCACTATTACCAAGCTTTTCTTGGAATCCATTCTACATACCTGGAAATAACCTGGGATAAGCCATAGAGGATAGAATGAGCCATGTAAACAAAGACAAACATCTTCCTCAACATAGCCTAGGTAGATATCTTCTTCTCCACCTTCCTTTTTAATTTGACTTGAAAAAGATTCCTTGGTCAAAAAATCCTATGCAATAAAATTCCCACTTTGCTCAGTTGTTTGTATTAAGGTTTAAATCCCTCTAAGACCCATGTGGTTTGAACTATTTCTCCTTGAAGATGAAGATGAGGGAGGAAGGAGGAAGATGAAGATGCTATAAAGAGATAACATGGGGAGATAGAACCCTTTCATTGTAGGCTCAGTCCCACCTATTTCTTGCTTTTAGTTCCGAAGCCAAATCTAACAGACAAAGGCAGAATAGATGCCTCACTTGATAAAACATGGTTACCCATCCCTATCTTAAAGAATTTGACAACAGCATCACAGGTAATGTTTCTAAACCGACAACCAACTTATGTAACTGCAAAACTAGTCTGAATTATATCAAAATGGCTCTCACGCCATTAAATAAAACAGGTGTTGTTCTAAGACATAGGCACATTAAACATACAACATGGGTATTTTATAAGGTATGCACCTCCATTTCAAAATTCATTCCAGTCCTTACAGTTTGAACATGCAAAGTTCCAGTTCCTTTTTATATCTTTTATACCATTCCAATTCAACATGTATCTACTGTTTGATCCTCATCTGTATTCAATCACAGTTACAAGTCTACAAGTAAGCCTGCACAATTTACTTGGGTGTTGATGTGACACTCTGCAGTTTCCACTTATAAGCTGTAGAAACAGAAGCAGAATATTAATGTGACCAGTTTATATATGAACACAAAGACAGATACATTTTTTATCAGACCTTCTAATGGATCTTTCCTCTACTGAAGCCTCATTTCTAGAATCAAGTTCTGAACCATTAGATAGCATACGATATTTGGGCTGTTCTTGGTTACTCTAAAAAAAACAGGTTTTCATAAAGAGAGAGAAAGAGATCAATAACTCTTAATTACAAGAATCTAGCACATCTCCACCTTTGTACATTCAAAATAGGTCAGCATGGAGTACTGCAGGATTCAATAAATCTGCTAAGACAAAATGCCTGGTTGGCTCCCACAACAGGTTGAGCCATAAACTGTCCAACCCTACTGTGTAACTCTACTTATGGTATATTAGCTTCTGGTTCCATCTATTTGACTTTACTGTTTTGATCCAGTTTTCTCTACCTGAACTGACCATACCATGGCCTAGAGTTCCATGTGGTCTACATGAAGCTACCCTCCATGAATAAAGGGGAACTATAGCCTTGGTCTCCCACATCAAGCACCCCTCCCCCCAGCAGTCAGGTGACATTTCAAGTGTTGGCATCAGGCTTGTTTTTATCACCGGGTGCAGCATCCCATAGCCATGTGACCATAATTTACAACATTTTTACCACTTTTGAGTACAAAAACACCCATTCAGAAGAAGGTATTTGCTTAATGAGCACTGCAAAATACAGGTAGTCCTTGATTTACAACAGATCATTTAGTGACCATTTGAAGTTACAACGGCACTGAAAAAAGTGACATGACCATTTTTCATAGTTATGACTACTGAAGTATCTCATGGTTATGTGATTTACATTCAGATGTTTGACAACTGGTTCATATTTTTGGTGGTTGCAAAGTCCCAGGATGATGTGATCATCTTTTACAAGCTTCTAACAAACAAAGTCAATGGGGAAACCAGATTCACTTAACAACTGTGATTGGGCAAAACCTATTTAACAAATTTATCATTTAGCAACAATTGTGGGCTCAATTGTGGTCGTAAGTCGAGGACTACCTGTATTGGAAAAAAACCTGTCCAGACATATGGGTACCTTTACTTATGACTGCAATGATTTATGACTGAATTCCTGGCCCTAGAAAGTCAGGATTACCTGTACTGTTATTGCCAATCTCTGTCACGTGAGGATGTGTAAAGGCTTTTAGTAAAAAAATAAATAAAGATGCAATGAAAGAAAAAGCTGGGAACTACATTAGATCTGACTCTTCAACCCAGTAAAGGATAGAGATGTTGGGAAGGCTCTTTCCCCATATTTCCACTTTTAGTTTTCATAGGAATAATTTGAATACATGTGTAGGGCTAGTACGCTGGGAGAGGAATGTGTAGGAGTCATACCCAGCTACCAATCTACAAGTATTGTATAGCATCACAGAGAGGAAAAACCTGCATGGAATATAAGACATAGCAAACTAAAATTGTTCCAGACCTTCTTTGTAGGTTATACAATATTTACAAATCTTAAAACTAGGTGAGCATTCTTAAATCCAGAGGAGGCAGATGTTATTTTTCTCCAATAGGAGACCCTTTAGACCAGTGATGGCAAACCTTTTCGGCACTGAGTGCCCAAACTGGAATGTGTGTGCATCCGTATGCATGGGCACGTACTGGAACGCTGGAAAACTGAACACCAACTGGCCGGTGTGTACACGCCCGTTTTCTGGCCATTGTTGGGGCCATTTTCAGGCTGTTTTTCAAACCAAAAACAGCATGAAAAGCAGCCTGAAAACAGCCTGGAAAATATCCTGGTTTTTTTGGCCATTTTCAGGCCATTTTGGGGCTGGTTTTTGCACCAAAAACTCGCCAAAAATGTCCTGAAAACGGCCCAGAAAACAACTTGGAAACCGGCCTGGTTTTGGGCCATTTTCCAGGCCATTTTCCGGTGCTCTGACACCCTTGAAGACCATCTGGCTGGCGCACCAGAAACCCGAAGAGCAATTGGCGATCGTGCACATGCCCACTGAGAGGGCTCTGCGTGCCACCTCTGGCATGCGTGCCATAGGTTCACCATCAGAGCTTTAGCCCAAGCAATCACACCATGGCTGCAGATGACACTTTGTTGTGAGAAGCATTCAGACAGAAGCAAAACTGTCCCTGCTGAGAATCAGGAAGTTCCCCAGAAGCAGAGCAGATAAAAAGAGAATACTTATCTCTCTTGCCTATTATCCTGTACCTTTGCATTTTTTTAAACTTAGTGATAATTGACCTTTTACATCAGAAGGGGGATGAAAGGAGCCAATTAACCACTAAATGGAAAATATGACAAGCAGAAATAAACAGTTTATTGAGAGAGGGAGACAGCCAGCCAGCCAGCTTCTGTCTGGATTCTCAGATTATTCTTTGAGGTCTTGCCTGCTGGCTGTCTTGAGCATCCATCAGACAGACATAGGTACTGGATTAACTTTATTTTCCTAGTGCTTTCTCACCTAAGAAGGACTTCTTAAGTAGTTTTAGAAGGGATTTTCCACCAGTTATTTCAGTCTATAATCCATCCATGAATGGGTTTTTAAGATGGTTTTAGTCACTGAAACTCAAAGTATTCTTTGTAGTTTAGAATTTGGAAAAGGATCAAATTGGGTTTAGTCAAGGTCTACAATTGTTATTATTTTCTTTCCTGGGCTATTATAGGAAGAAGGGCATTATAGAAATAAAATTAGTTGAGGAAGTTACCTCTTAAATCCCAGAACTGAATATCTCTTAATTACTAAACCTATCTAATGGAGAATGTGGGAGCTTTTGAGGAATGGTAGCTACTTCTGAAGTTCAATAGCTTTTGGAGTGTCAGCGATCTCTCTGCTTGCCAACTACAACTGGATGAATGAGTTTGTAACCAGAGCCTCCCCAATCAAGTAGCTGGTGATTCCTTTTCTATGCCCAAATTTAAATTAATCATTGGAAGCACGAGATCCTTCCAAACCATCTATAAGTGTTCAAAGCTATCCTGGTTATGGAGCCTCTAGGTTTGGTTTACTTTTCTTCCCATCTCCATTGCACCCAACATGTCAATTTGTTCACTTGATAGCTTCTGAGATATCCCTTGTTAAATGGGAAAGAACATTCTTTCCCTCTGACTTACAAATACAGACTGGTTTCTGAGAAGACCACTGGCTACTTTTTTGACAAGTGATTGTTTTCTGCCCCTTCAGTTCAAATGCAGGCTGGCATTCAAATGTCAACGAGTCTCCATGGCGAAATGTTGACCCTTCTCTCTTGCCATATGCTAGCAATCCGGGATCTCCACAGCTTCCTTGGTCAATTTCTAGAAGAAACACAAATAAAGATACGAAAGTAGGGAACATAAAGGAAATCTTTGCATGCAATTTTTTATCTGGCATTTTACTCTTGCTATCATAGCAGTTCTTTCCATAAGGGTTAAACACACACACATATACCCATCATAAAAAATAGGTCAGTATTGTTTGCTTTCATAATGCTTTGGGAAAACTTCTAATGTCACGGCAGAAGAAGTCATCTGTAAAGAAGGACCAGTGTATGACCCTCACAGCTCCTGGTCACATTCCCTACTTAGACTATATTCTTCCTTTGCTCTTGCAGGGAGTTCCTGGGAAATTAGTCCATAAATGGAGTTAGAAATAGAAGAAACAGATTAAAAAATCAGGATTGAAGTAGATGTCACAAAAGGCTCTGTACCTGTCATTCTTCTTCTTTTTGTTTATAGACTTCAAGATGTTGAAGGAAAAAAAGAAGGAAGACAAATGTACCAAATCTCCCCTGAAGATAAAGCTATTCAAAACTGTCATGTGAATCACTGAAATGATATGAATTTTTTCCTTCTGTTCTTCTTTGATTGCCAGGTTGAGGAGTTAATCCGTTGCAATTATAAAATGCAATTTGCTTGGATTTTATTCTAGGGTGTGGCTCAAAGCCAAGCATTTTGGCTTTGCCTAATATTGGATTATGCCTTAGAATGTTGTGTTCTTGGATTTCATTCAGCCAAGGAATGAATATCAGCATCAAAAGTGGGAGAAGTGCTACTGACCTGGTTCGGATGCACCTGCTGTACCTGTCAACCCCATATTAAAGGAGGCACTCCTTTTCCTGATCTTATATGGTAACTACAAAATTCCCAAACAATGTATGTTTCAATTCAGGGAATGTCAAGGGCATAGAGACAGGTAGAGTAAAGGTGTATATGTTGGTCCTGAAGCACTTTTCCCATTTCAGATCCAAATACTGCAGATGCCTCTTATGAGGGATGTCTGCTGGGTATGGTCAAAAAGTCAAGACTGTGGCCCAAATAATGCCATCACAATTCCACCTGTGGTTTTTTAAATAAAAGTTTGCAGTACACATAAAAATTGATGGAGTTTCCATTGTATTATTGTGACAGCTATCTTGACATTTTTTTTAACCATGCCCTGTGAAGACCCACGCCTACCCTTAATCATGGTAAACATGGATAAGAAGGAAATGTGAGCACTGCAATAGTATATGGGATAGGTTGAAGAGACAATTAGAGCAGCGATTCCCTTGAGGGTTTCTTTCAGATGATGCATCCAAAGCTCTGCTTGTGTCGCATATAAACATTGCCTTTTTAAAAATCATACCCTGCTATTTTAAAATCATACTCTGGCTATTTTTCATTATCCAGTTTGCTTTTTGTCATTTAAGAAAACTAGTGTGAACAATCTTGTCTCTCTCTTCTTTAAAGAGAAATGTTCAGTTATTGAAGATTTGCAGGGATCCATTTACTTATTTGGCTGGGAATAGGCCTTTCCACCCTTTTTCCCTAAATAAAATTTAACTGAATCCAGAAAAGAGACAATGCTTTTGCCAAAGAAGCTAGGCACAGAGATGGCAATGACAAAAATGACCGGGATGGGGTGGGGGGGCGGTGGAGTGTGAGAAATCCTTTATTTTGCTAAAATGGCCTCATTCTGACAGAGGGCTATTATTGAGCATATTGTGATCTACTTGCTTCTAATGTAACATGTTATATGAAAACATTACTATGATTAAAAGTCATAGTTCAAATGTCCCACATGGTATTATGGAAGAAACACAGCCCTTTTGGATGCTCACCCACAAATTTATTTTAGTGGCTACCTGTAGATTAAACTAGAAATAAAGTTAATATTTTTAACATACGTGGGTAATTGGTGTATGGGAACTTCCCTGCCTGAGCGTCTTGATTGTATAACCAGACTGGTGGTGGAGTTGCCAAGGTTTATGGTTCTAGGAGACTTTAAGTTGCCTTTTCTGAGAGTGGCATTTGGGCTAATTCAGGAGTTCATGGCTACATGACAGCCATCGACCACAGATGTGATAATACATTGGAACTGGACTTCATTCAGATCTGGAATTGGGTGAGTTTTCTGTTACTCCTTTGTCACAGCCAGTTCACTTCCTGGTAGCCATTGAGGTTTTCTGTTGTCATTTCTCACCACAAAGAGATGGGACCTAATTCAATCAGAACCTCCCAGGGAACAAATAACCCTGACAGGTTCCAGAAGGATCTTGGAGTTGTTCCTGATGGTCTGCTCCATGGTCTGATTGAGGCTCTAACTGCTGCCTGGAATGAGGGAGTGGCAGGGGCTTTGGATTAGATCACAACCATGTGAATTCTATCCATCCATAGATCCCATCATTCTTCCAAGTGAAAATATTGATGCCCGTTTTCCAAGGCAGGCCAAACTTGGAAACCAAAGACAAGTAAGATTCTATCACTTTTTCAGATTATAACAATAGAATCCTGCAAGTCTTAATATACTTTCCCTCTGCTCCCTTTGTCTTCATGAGAACTAGGGAGAGTCATGTCTGGGAGGATTTCTCAGATTAACATTTTTGCCCAAAACTCTAATTTCTTTCATTTGATAGTGTCTTGGTTGAGACTCATGAATCACAACTTCTGTTCAAAGAGCAGGTGGCAGCTCTAGCTTGGAGGGCCTTTGGTTAAGCTTCATATTGTGCACCATTTTGTACCTCTTCTCAATCATTTCCACCCCAGATTCATTACAAATGGATTGCTGTAATATGGTTTACATGGAGCTGCCCTTGAGAGCGGGTGGAAGCTGCAGCTCATGCAAAATACAGTAGCACAGGGAGCTATGCCTGCTCCTCAATCAGCACACTTTACATCTCTGGTTTGTCAGTTGCACTGGCTACCAGTAAAGTTCTAGGTTCAATTCAAGTTGCTAGTAAGGAACTGTAAAGCCCTACATAGCATGGGATCAGGATATTTGAAAGATCGCCTCTCCCTCGTTACAATCTCATAATGTCTGGCAGGGGAGACATGTTGAGGGAAGAAGAAAACCTTTTCTGCCATGGCTTCTGCCCTTTGGAACATCAAACCAACCAGCTTTTGGGAAAGCTCTGAAAACTTGGCGTTGCCATCATGCTTGGAGGTCAGCTGATAGTGGAGAGCTGCTTCAATGCTTGTGAGGATGAGGCAGTGACTGAACACCGAGGATGATTTTTCTGTTTTTAATGTGTTATTGAGGGTTTGTAGGCTTTTAAAATTAATTTGTGGTGGGTTTTTTTGTTTTTTGATTTGGCTATTGCTTTAATTGTTGTGAGCTGCCCAGTCACTGAGATGCGATTGACAGCTATACAGAATGAATGAATGAAACAGGCAGATAGAGAATATATGGCATGGTATTGTATGATTTTCAAAGAAGAATTGGGAAGAAATTAATCTCTACCTACAGTTATTCCCTTGGGATGTACCAATTGTACATACTGCACTAGTTTTTTTCCTACAATTTCTTGTGAAAGGAGGCAGAACATGAACTTCGCATGCCTGTTTTCTAATTAATTGTCCTCACAGAAAGCTAATTTTGAAGCTTCAGTTATGAAAAGACTCAGAAATGTTTTTCTTAGCTTAGGGAGAAACAGAGTAAATGGAATGCAGAATGTCTGCTTAGTGCTAGTCAAATATTCTGGTTCACTACCTGAAGTCACTATCTGATCTCTGGAGGGCCCGTGACAGAGGGTTTTCCTTTGTCCTGGTCCTATTAGATCTCTCGGCGGCTTTTGATACTATCGACCATAGTATCCTATTGCGACGGTTGGAGGGGTTGGGGATTGGGGGAACTGTCCTTCGATGGTTCTCCTCCTTCCTCTCCGACCGTTCGCAATTTGTGTTGGCGGGAAGGGAGAGGTCCACCTCTAGGCCCCTAGTTTGTGGGGTGCCTCAGGGGTCGGTCCTCTCCCCTCTCCTGTTCAACATTTATGTGAAGCCGTTGGGTGAGATCATCCGTGGTCTTGGGGTGCAGTGTCACCTGTACACAGATGACACCCAGTTATACATCTCCACCCCGGACCACCCCAACAATGCTGTGGAGGCTATGTCCCGGTGCCTGGAGGCCGTGCGGGATTGGATGGGCGGGAACAGGCTCCGGCTCAACCCATCCAAGACCGAGTGGCTGTGGTTCCCGGCACCCCGATATAGCCAGCTGACACCTTCGCTGGCTATTGGGGGGGAGATTTTGCCCCCCACAGAGAGGGCTCGCAATCTGGGCATCCTCCTGGATGTACGGCTGTCTCTGGAACATCATATTGCGGCCGTCTCCAGGGGGGCGTTTTACCAGGTCCACCGGATTTACCGGTTGCGGCCCTTCCTGGATCGGGATGCCCTGCGCACGATCACTCATGCCCTTGTCACATCTCGCCTGGATTATTGTAATGCTCTCTACATGGGGCTCCCTGTGGGGAGCACCCGGAGACTCCAACTGGTGCAAAATGCGGCCGCGCGGGTGATTATGGGGGCGTCGCGTAGCTCCCATGTGACGCCTCTCCTGCGCGAGCTGCATTGGTTGCCAGTGGCTTTCCGGGTTCGCTTTAAGGTTCTAGTTTTGACCTTTAGGCGATCCATGGCATTGGGCCAGGTTATCTGCAGGACCGCATTCTGCCGGTGATCTCCAGCAGACCGGTGCGTTCCCACAGGGAGGGCCTTCTCCGGGTGCCGTCGGCCTCTATGTGTCGTCTGGCGGCCCCCAGGAGTAGGGCCTTCTCTGTGGGGGCCCCTGCCCTCTGGAATATTCTGCCACCTGAGATACACACCAGCACGGACCTGAGGGCCTTCAGGCGCGCGTTGAAGACCTGGCTCTTTGAGCAGGCTGGCCTGGGCTGAGATAGTTTTAATTGTCTCCTAAATTCGGTTTTAACTTGGGTTTTAAATTTTTGGGGGTGGGTTGTCTTAATCTAACAGACATTATTTAATTTCTTTTTAACTTTTGTATTGTTCTGGGTTTGATTCGGCTGTACACCGCCCTGAGTCCCTAGGGAGAAGGGAGGTATATAAATGTTATAAATAAATAAATAAATAAATAAATAAATAAATGAAGGATAATAATAGTTGGGTAAAAATGGCAAATCCAGTCTAAACATCTGGCTGTCTATGCAATGATTCATAATAAAAATAACAATGATGCATTGAAATATCTGCAAGAAATATAGTTTGCCTGCAAGCAAGAACTGGTGGGACCAAAAAATAGACAAAGTAATAGATAACAAAGAATCTAAAATGCTCTGGGATTTCCGAATTTAAATAGAGAAGCACCTGTCACAAAACATGCTAGACTTAACAACTGTCAACAGGAAAAGCAAAAGAAGTCTGGAGAATGGGCATGGTGGTACCTGGAGGCAACAGAAAAAGAACTAGAGAAAAATAGGAAGACCTGCAAATAGAAGTAGAATGACTGTGACAAAAGAAAGCAAAGATAGTACCATCAGTGATAGCTGCCTTAGGTGCAATCTAAAACATCTGCAGCATCGCTAGAAGACCATCAGCATTGACAAAGATCTCCAGTCAATTGCCAAAGGAAGCTCTACTTGGGACAGCACACATCCTTTAACACCATGAAACAACATCTGCCTATCTCTGAGAAGGACTTGATATGTAGATTTTTAAAAATGCCAAATCCAGATTAAACATCTAGCTAAGTGCATCCAATCATCATCATAATAGAAAATATGTGCATTGGCAAAATGTCCACCTGTCAATGACCAAAGACCATACTTCTTGGATCTGCACACATACTGGAATGATATATCACAGCACCCTAGCATCTAGGGAAGAACTCAGTGTGAATGAAGGTCAATGCCAGGTAAAGAACTGGAAGCTGTGGTTTCATGCTGTTGTGTATAACAATACAAATACTTTTAGTCAATAATAATAATGTTTTAATTATGATATAAAATGCTAATGATGAAATGTTTTGGATTATATTTTATTTTTATATTTGTAATGGTAGTATAATTATATTATAATATACAGATAAAATAGTAATAATTTTATTAATAAAATTTAATTAAAACAACTATATGACATACTAAATAATTAAAATCATTAACATTAACAATTTATTTAATATCTCACCCTGTGATGATACTTTTTCACAGGTAAACATGATAATATATCTGACTGACTGTGCATCTAACTATCATCTTCTTCCTCCTCATCAATCATCATCATCATCAACATACAAGGAAGAGAAGCTGACAGTACTTATTTATGGGACTATTTCCCAAATTGTTCTGGCAAGAAGGTCATGCTCTGTTTGCAGTTGGCTAAAGAGTGTTAGCTAGCTGGACCCAGATGCTTTTCTGATGTAGCTGTGAGAGTGCATACACTCTTTGGATTTTCATTCCTCTGAGATAAAATTACTCCCAACCCTGATGGCCTTTTGCAAGGCCTTGAAAACTTAGTCTTTTGTCCAGGCCTAAGTCCACAGGTGTGGCATATAAGCATATCTCCTAACTTTGATGATGATCATGTCATGAAATTCAGCTATTATGAGTTTTTATATTGTGCATTTCATCCATTTTATCTAAGACATTTGCAGGCAAGCATGTGAAATGGGTAGCTAGTTTATGAATGCAATTTCCCTCCTCTGCCAGAGGAGAGGAGGATGAGGAGAACAGAACAAGGACGAGAGGTATAAATAAGGCAACTGTTATTAATATTATAGGAAGATGCCCTACAATGAAAAACAGGAATGTTCAATGGTCACAACGTTCATTCTGGTTCTGGTTCTACTAAAATGGGGAGCTAGGAACTTTTTGAATGTTTGCATAATTTGATCCATCATTTTTTATCCCAGTTTACTGGGATTCACTTTGACCTTCATAATCTTGAACTGGGTCTTATAACACATCCAGCATTCCATATAACTGCAACCCACAGTGAATATGGTAGGCACAAATTTGTTTCATGTCTCTGCCTTTTACCAATACAACCTAAGAACTTCAACAATATTTCAATGGCTTCAGCTTTCTTTGGAGTATATTCTGAAAACAAAAACAAGTCCGCTCATTTATGTTTTCCTTTCAACAGAAATGTGAAATTTCTGAAGAAGAATAAACACGCACTGAAAATCAATGACCAAAAAAAGCTCTTGAAACATTGTCCAAACAAATTCAGTGCAAAAGAAAGAAACATAAGTGTTCTTTATTTTGTAGATAACTAAATGCAGAGCAGGACACGAGACATCCTGTCTGTCAGCTGCTATTAACAGTTGCTGTCTTAGAATAGATTGGGTGAATTTCTCACTGCATAATATGAATGCAAACAGCCACTGGAAAAATCAATACAACTGTTATAGGTATTTGCATCATCTTCCAGAATCTGTGCCCAAAATATACAATGGAAGGGAGGGTATGTTAGAAGCTGAACAAACTTTTCAGTTCAGTTTGTGTTGTTTGTCCTAAATGGAAGCATCCAAGACTTAGAAGGAGAAAGAGAAATGAATGTGTTTCACCGTAATTATCATCCTTAAAATATTAGGATTTACCTCTAATTTTACATGACCACTAACATTGTACTAGTTGGAAAAGGAGAATTCTATCCTAAAGCAATGGCCAGTTTATCAAAATATTTCCACTGGAACCTGAAACTCAAGATGCAAATGATACAAAAAACTATTGTTCTCAGTAGAAAGCAGAAGGGCAGGAAGTAACCTGAGATCTATTACTTTATTACTTATGAATATGTATGCATGCATAATTTCCCCTCCTTTCTTTACATTACTGTCCCTTGAAAGTCTAAATATCAGTGCATCTTTCCCTTTAAAGGGTGACTCACTAATCTTTTATGGGGTCCCCTCCAGCACGTACTGTTTAATAAACACTACAGTGAGACTTGAATATTTGCTTTGGGTCCTGCATCTGGATTCCACCCCTGCAGACTCCTGTTTCAGATCCTTGAAGAATAAAAGGAAGGAGTTAAAACCCTTAATCTTCCATTTTCACCTTTAAGACTTTCTTCTTTAAATGAAGATATAAGTTCAGAGTTCAAATGGGGTCTTATGCTTTCCAGCTCCATATCTCAAGGTTCTGTTTCTAAAGCATCCAATTTCTTGGTTCCAGGTTATTGTCCCTAGCTGTGTTACATGGATAAACAACATTCCCCCATTGAAATTGGGGTATGACTAAAAAAGGGTGCATTTAACTACTTGAAGATCACAGAAAGAGATAAGAAGTCAATTTATCACTGAAATTTAGTGCATGCCAGAAACAGTTTTTCACTTGCTGGAAAGAGTTTTTCACTATGAACGTACATTTTTCTCATTGAGAAATAATGGGAATAACAGATCTAATAAACCACTGACAAGCTTTACATATTTAAAATGAAACAATTCTAACACAAACTTGGAAGGGATGAGATTACACATATTTCTGGTTAGAAGAAAAGCAGAACATTTTATTGTAGGACGAGCAGGGCTGCAGGTCATCTTGAGCTACATGTTTCACTTTTACAAAGGAAGCTTCATAAAGTCAAGGAAAAGGAGGGGGGTGAGGTAGAAGTAAACCAACTTCAGCTCCAGATGGCTGGAGCAAAATGTCAAGCTAGCAATGTGAGTTGTTGATCCCCTTTTAATCTTCACTCCATTAAGCTTTAAAATCATTAAGAGTTGAATAGCAGTCAGTTTGGAAGAGTGACAGAAAGCAAGAGAAGAAGTGTGGGGAAAGTACAGTAAAAATAATTATCCTGTGCATACTTGACAAATGTTCATCTCAAAGGTTGAGAAACTTAGAATGCTTTTCATGTAGGGAGCCATATTATCTGTCTATCTGTCTATTTCAGCAGAAATTATTTGTTCTCATCTTTTTCTTTTGAAAACTAGATGAAGAAAGTGTCTGATATAGGAGAAATGTCTGCAAGGTAATGAATAAAATTGTGTGAGAAAAATCTGTTTGTTGTGCTTGTAAAGCAAGACTTAGCTAGGTGCCCAATGTGTCCCCAACAGATTTACAGGACTTATCTGGGCCAACCTGGTTGGCATCAAACCACATTCTTCTAGCAGTACTACTTTACTTGAGGCATTTATCTCATGACATTCCTTCAAACTTCATCCCATAGACCACTCTTGATTAAAGCAGGACGTGGACAACTACTTTTTGCTATGGTCTTGCATGATAGCTGCTGAGGTTGTGTGTTATGCAAACACCAAAAACTAGATAGAGTATTCTGAAAATTAACTCAAAGAGATTCATTTTATCTGAAACCAAACCAGCTCAGGTTGGGACTAAACTAGCTCCATTAACTTTTTCATCACATTTATGAAAAAATGCCTGACCACTGAACACACTATACCATAACAAATACAATCTATGAAAAGGAATTGAAGACCAGCAGAGCACATCCATGAACATTAACTAGCAGTCATGACAAAACTCCTTAATCTCAGAATAACCTGGGCAGACTCAACTGTACTATAGTTTCAACTGGAAAACTGTGAGCATCCTAGACTAAGCTAAATACAAAAATGCTATGCAATTCCTGGAAGCTTACAATTCAGAGAAATCCTCCCCCACAAGACACATAGAGGTAAACTCCATGTTCACATCATTCAAAACAGATTATTTTTAAAAATTAAAAAGGAAACAGACCAGAATACAGTCTCTCCAGCAGTCTATACCCAGGTAAATAGGGATTAACAAACAATCTAGCAGAAAACAATACCCTAATCAAGGATTACTCAGGAAAAATAACACATACCATACATATACCCATGCTAATACTAGCCAGGCAGGGAATAGGGTACAAACCTTACACTCACTCGGATTGATAGTGTTACCTAGTCCAGCAATGAAATTATCTTCTTTTAGAAGTTTAGTTAGCCCAGTTCATAGATGTGTATATGAGATGCCTAACTAGGCTGCAGCACTGACTTTTGTTAATATCAGAAAGCTAGCCAGAGTGAAATTTAGTTGGCTTGTTGGTAGAAGTTTCCAGAAAAGCCGGGGACTGGTGATTAGATTAAGATATTGAAGAAACATCCAAGTAGGTGTTACAATTAAACTCTACACTATCATTGCCAAGACAACAGCACAAACATGCTTGAGTAATCATAGACTTTATTTGAACTTAGAAATTTTACTACATTTCCCATCCTATAAAAAATTAAGATGTTAATTTTGGTCAGATGGTTTTCTTCTGTTATTTTAGGAAAAAAAATATCTTCAGTCCAAACTATATTAAGCACTGCAGCCCATTTTTGACACTGTCTACAAAATGTGGAAGTTATCAGGAAATAGAGTTGCAAAACAAACCAGCTAAGAACTTAACATCCTTTTCTTTCATTTTTGCTCCCCAGTAGTACTTCTGAAAGTACTGTTTTGCTGCAAGAAATTACAAGAAGGCAGTGGCAAACTGCTTCCACAATACTACCATATCCAGAATATCATCAGAAGTACAACTCAACTCAAAGGATACTTGATTTTTGAAGGCTTTTATTAGTGGTTTCAATAAACTAGACCTTATATTAATGTTTGTGTTTGTGCATAAGTATATCAATCTTGGTTGCATTTGAAAAGCTTATCAGAACCTCATTGGTTCATGGATGGGAAACCTGGAAGTAACACTAGAGCTTTTGGTAGAATGGAAGTTGAAAAAACATTGAGAAAGAAGACACTGGCAATCTATTTCCTTATTGCTGCCAAGAAATTGCATGAATGCATCCATGAGATGCCCAGATAAATGGCCAAAGCTCAGTAGGTCTAAGAGAGGACAATGTCCTAAAATGTGTAGGTTGGCTTCTTGCCATCATGATCTTTGATTCTCATAATCTCCAGCAAACTTTAAGGATAATCAAATCGAACTTGTAGAAAATCTCACTGATCTGGTTCAAATGATAGGAAGTTTGCCTCAGGGAAAACAGGTTGCATGGCTTGCAAACAGAAAAAATTATGTAGAAGGAGTGCTGATGCATGCTTGTGTCACAAGATAAAAGGCTGCTCTTAAATACATGAAAGTTCAGCCTTTTGAATAATCCACGAGCTGAGCTACAGATGACCTTAATTGTACAGTTCTCTTCTTCAGTGTCATGTTTTCACTCTGGAAACTGACAATGGGGTATTAAGATTTGGATTGTGACCCACAGGCAATGGGAAGACATTAACTACTTGCTACAGTCCTCATTCCAATTATTTAATTGTATTGGCAGCAACCACCACCTCCACCCAAAAATAAAAATGCTGCTGCAAAGATAACATTGGTATGTTAATGAAATCACCAAGATTCAACCTTAATTTGAAGGATAATTTTAGGAAAAAGTTTTAAGCTTTCAGTCCTCACTGAAGAACTTTTTCTTATATGTATCCATGTATTCATAACTATGTTTTACTTATACCTATTATCTTGTAAGCAATTGACAAAATAAATAAATAAAAATAAATAATTGCCCATGCCTCCCTTCCTTCTCCCTCCCACCAAGAGAGAAAAATATACAACTACCTCAACAATGCTGAATGAAAATCCTTCTCCTGTTTGAGAGCATCTTTGTTTTAGGGGCAGAATATTTCTTACTTTATTTTTAAGATGAGCAAGTTCATCTCCCTTTGAGATATTACTCTGCTTGTCTAATACATAGCAAATCATATAACTATTTTAATTTCAATTTTAATATAATAGAGTTATGCAATGCTTTAGATTTGATTTCAAAACTTAAGCATGCATGTAATTATTTTATTAAATGTCTTAGCCTGTTTAATTCTACAATGACTCTGGGCAGTGTACTATAAACCAATCCTAAATTACATTGAAATCCCCAAGCATCTAGATGATAAAACATTCTAAAGCAGTAAAATATACAGGATCATCATTTTTTCTAGTTTTCAGGGCTCTTTTATTTACACTGAGGAGGAAGTAGGAAATCTCAAGAGGATGTCCCTAGTACCATAACAGAGAAGGTGTGTTCACCATCAACCATATTTTATGTGAGCAAATATATGCAGAGCAAAATTAAAGTCCTGAAGTTATTCAGGATTTCAAAGGATACAGCATGTTTTTCAAAGTCCAGATAGAATGACTGCATAGTATTCTGAATTTGAAGGCAAAACAAATGGGGATGTGACTTTCTGAAAGTTATTTGGGAACCGTGGTAATAACATTAAAAAAGGGAGTTTGCATCACAGAAATTAACATTTTTAAAATTTTCATCCCTGTTACAATCTGTGTTTCAAAAATCAAAATGAAGATGATATGTATTGAAAGAAATGATTGGACAATTCAATTAAAAACACAGTAAATTAAGATATTACCAAACTTTCATTTGTTGGACGTGTCAACGTTTGGTTACAACGTTTTCTATATTTGTTTTAAATCCATAGGAAAATGGAGGATTAGTATATTATACTGCTGAAGAAAACTTGAAAGTAGGCAGGATTAATAACAAGTTACATAGCCCTGAATGGAATTAATTAGGCTTTGAACTGAAATAATGTTTCTTTAAAGGACACCTACAATTTTACTGGGGGGGGGAGAAACAGCTATGTTTATATGTCATTAACTACAGAAGAGCTACAATTTAATGGTCAAGGGCAAAATTTTCAGGGAAGTGCTAACATAAATTTCTGTCTTTTTCAGTTAAAATATTTTGTATAGGCAAGATCTTATGTTGATAAAAGATATGATTGCAGAAATTTAATGATCAGTCTCCAGAACCTCAGTTAGTTGACAAATTCTAGGAGGTGAGATTACATAATTAAAGGGAAAAAAGTAAACAAAGTTGTATTTCTTTGTAACAAGCCTGTATAAAACATCCCCCAAGAGATCTTGCATTGTTCTCTTTAGTCTTCAGCAGGAGAGGCATCTTAATAAGTTATCTTTCACTGTTTAATTGCTCCACTTATAAGTTTATTGTGCCTTGCTTTCATTCTACTAAGCAAACATAGTAGCGGAAGCAAACACAAAAGCTACCCTGGTTATATTTAAAGTTATAGTCAATCAAAACAAAACTCTCACTTTTTAGATGCCTTTGAACACCCCTGCTATATGACACGTGCTAGTAATATACTTTCTTTTCTTGTTCTTACCATCTACCCATCCATGAAAGTAATTTTCTTGTAATGATAAGTAGAAACTGGCATCCCTCTGAAAAAGACACAGCTTTGTGGAAACCGAATCACTCATGTGAAATGTGCCCTTATAACATTGGAGAGTTTAGCTTTAGTAATTACAATTATATTCTGCCTTTCTTCCAGTATGACACCTGTCATCTTTTTCCTCCTTCTGTTTTATGATGCTACATGTACTATACAGTGCTGGGATTCAATTTTTTTTACTACCGGTTCTGTGGGCGTGGCTTGGTGCTCATGGCAGGGGAAGGATACTGTAAAATCTCCAGTCAGAGGTGGTACTTGCTGGTTCTCTGAACTACTCAAAATTTCCGCTACCAGTTCTCCAGAACTGGTCAGAACCTGCTGAATACCACCTCTGGTACTATAGGTTATACTCTTAATTCTCACACCAGGTGTTTCCCTAACAAAACAGAAAGTAGCATGGGAAATATGGAGCCTACTAGCATAAGATAAAAGATGCTGCACTCTTCAGATGTGTTGGATTCCAGCTCTCAGCATCACTAATCCTTTTAGCCATGGGACTAATAGGACAGGAGGTCTAACATGTTTAGAGGGTATCAGAGAAACAGTGCATATATTTAATCTACTGCAATGAACCTATCTCTCTTAAAGATACTCCTTGTCTTACAACCATTCATTTAGTGACCATTCTAAGATATGACAGTGCTGAAAAAAGTGACTTATGACAGGTCCTCGCATGTATGGTTGTTGCAATATCCTTGTAATCAGATGATCAAAATTTAAGCCCTTGGCAACTAGCATACGTTTATGATGGTTGCAGTGTCCCAGAGTCACATGATCACCATTTGCGACTCCCGGCCAGCTTCTGACAAGCAAAATTAATGGGGGAAGCCAAATTCAATTAAAGAGCACATGCTTTACTTAACAACCATGGCAAAAAAAGGTCATAAAATCAACTGTGACTCACTTAACTTGCTTAAGCAATGGAAGTTCCAGGCCCAAGTGTGGACGTAAGTTGAGAACTTCTCATATTGACATATATTGTCCTTCATCATTACAAAGAGCTATAACTTTTTCTTGTGAAGAGATTTCTGGGCAAAGTAATTGTGGGTTGTGTCTGTCTAATAAGGAATCAATGCAGAAATTTTATTTACCTTCATAGGTTGCTTTGAACCCTAGTAGGTTCCTCACACTATCAGTCTGGAAGAGGAGCCACATCTGATGTTGAGTGCTGACAATCAAATCAGGGACGGTTGCACCTGTTAAACTGTCAAGAAAGAAAAGAAACTAAAGCAGCAGCAGCAGTGATCAATTGTAGAGGTATCTGAAGATGGAAGAAACAGCTCTTCTCAAAGAGAATATATTAAGAGAAGTAAATGCAATGTTACTAAAATGACTACGAAAGAGAGGGAAGGCTTTTGCTGGGTTCACTTCTTTGCAAAATGCTTGGAACAAAAGCTAGTATTGATTTATTTAAGGCTATCTCTACTATTAGGTAGATAGTGGTGGCCATTTTACATAGCAGATACTGAGTTCATGGAGGACTGAATTCTGCATGTTCCCCTCACATCATTAATTTGCAAGTCTCCAGACATGACAGAAAATGCTATTATATCACCTTAAATTGACTTACATGATAGATATGGAATAGAGGAACACAATCTTGTACTCACCACAGCCTTGACACTTCATCTCAAGTCAAGCAATACAATAACCATCCTGATAACACAATAAAACCTGTTGCATTTTTGTTACATATTCTTGCTTTCTCTCATGCTGTCCCATACTTTGATAAATGGATGCATATTTCTAATGTACTTAAATTTCCAAAATGAAGTAACAGTTTAGGTCTTCCTATACCCATAATCCAATGCAATAGTTTTAATGTTCAACAGTAGAATATAAGAATCAAAGATGAACTTTGTAGATCTTTGGATGAACATAGATGAACATGGTGATGCAAATAAGTCCCACAAGTAAAATTAAAAAGCAAACACAAAGTACAGTATATCAAATAAGATTACCTGCAAAAACTTCTACTAATACATTGCTAAACTAAACTATAAATAGTATCACTAGAAACCAAGAGAACCTTTGGCTCTGTGATTTCACATTCCATGCAGTTTAGGTAATACACTCTATATTTCACTTTGCCTGGTCAACAGTGCACACCAACTATAGAAATGCCAAAGCATATACAACAAACTGACATCAACACTAGAAATAACAACCTGATGCCTGGGACTTCCTTGATCAGTGTCATTCTATATTTGGTACTGATAACTCAAGAATGATCTGATATGACCAGATTTGACAGTAAGGAAACAGTAATGAAAGTGTCAAAGCCTTAATTGAAAGTCCCAGATCAAAGGATCATTATTTAATTCATTGCTCTGAGGCTGATTTTGTTATAGACCAATTCATTCCAAAATAACTCAGCAACATTTCTATCTGAGTGAGCAAATTTGAGGTTTGTGGGATTTTTTCGCCCCTTCTGTTATAAAAGCATCACATTAGATGCCCAGTTGTGGTTTTAGTACGTCTCTCTGTATATACTGCAGCACCTTTCTTGTTTTCCATGGTAAAGTATTCTCAAAATGTGCTTCTTGTGTTGTGTATGACAAAGAGGGATGTTTTAATTCTTGCATTTGCTAAATAGACTATTGCTAGAGATTATCTACTATAATCTCTAGCAATCTACCATTAGATTCTGCTCTATTGTCCCAATTTTCTTTTTAAAATAGTTTTTATTAAAAGATCTTACATGTTTAATAAGACACACCCTGAAAGGAAAAGATATAGTAAATGAAAAAGAAGGGGAAAAAGAAAGAAAAAGATGATACAAAGAAAAAGGAGATAGAAAAAAGGAAAGGAAAAAAATAGAAAACATGAAAGGAAAATAAAAGAAATGGCTATGATGGAAGACAATATTTGCAGCTCAGGGCTTAATTGTAGGGTCCTTGGTGCTCTCTGAACTTGGTTGTTTTCTTACACGCATTTCATTACTTGATTAGGTAACATCATGAGTACTAAAAGGAAGTGGGGTTTGCACTCATTTTATATGTTAATGGCTTGCCTTGTCTGTACTGGAGGGAATGTGGTTGTTGGTTCTTTGATTTAGGCTATCGTTACTTTTAGTTTGTTTGCCTGAGCTGATAGCTCCCAGACTAGTATTATACCAATTGTTGGTCTAGTATTAGTCTTGGCATTAATCTCTGCTTATCTGGATATTGATGGCTGATGGGGAAGTATTTTTATCTTTTTGTTTCCTTTTTGGCTTTTTTTCATTACTTAGTTCGTTAATGAAACAACTACAAGAAAACAAGCAAGCTCAAAGAGCACCACAGATCCCACAAAAGGAATGGCTTCTGGCTTTCCCCTTAGCAGTCATACCAACAATTTTAAGCAGCCCTGTGGCGATCAAAGACCAGTCATTGCAGGGTCCAAAGATGTCTGACTGCCTGGGTAGTGTTTATTACATTTATAGGGTTTTTACAAGAAGACAAAGGCAACATAGATACAACATCTGGATTGGAGAATAGATGCCACATGGGTGAAAGCTCCCATCCACATTGGTACAACCTCCCAACTAATCCTTAAGACTAGTGGTGATGTTAATAAAATGAGATCACCTGTATGTCTGGAAAGTTAGGGACTTTCCACCTTTACCAAAATATAGGGAATGAGATCATGAAGTAACAAAAGAGGCCCCCTTAGCCAAATGTGCAGTCTGCTGCTAGCATCTAGCACCATCCAGGGGATCTCAGTGGCTAACACACAGCCCTCTCTTTAAAATTACATTATAATTTCCTTCTTTCTGTAACCAATTCTTTCTAATCATCGAACCATAAATCACAAGGTCTCTCAGTTTCCAGCTAAAGATAAAGTTCACTGCCCTAGAAAGATTCCCTAAGAAAGTTCATCTGCCTAATCAATATGCATTATAGATGAACACAGAGATAAACAGATATGCATTCATGAGCATACACACACACACACACACACACACACACACACACACACACACACACCAGATTTATATGGAACCAGATCTGAACATTTTCTCATCTCATTAAATTTTCTTTTTTGTCTACTGCATGTTTTATATGAATCTAATTTCTATTCCTATTTTAACATTTAAATAAATCATTTTGTTAATATAAGATTGCACTTTGGTTATCTTACTGATTATAATTTTTCAACTGTTTTTTTTTTAAACTGGTTAATGTTCAGTGGATTGCAAGTCCCATCCAGTTCAGAATGAGGTTAAAAGAACAAAGCCCATGTAATTTAATCAGAAGATTTGTAGCAGATGTATCTCAAAGCAGGATTATGATAAACATTTACATATCATTTTTGAACACCCTTGCTGAAATCTCCAGACAAAAGTTTTTAAGTGGCTTGAAATCTGTTATTCTGTCCAGTGAAAAAGAAGGACTAGGGGCAACAGTGTCCAAATATTTAAGGGGCTGCCACAAAGAAGAAGTGTCAATCTATTTTCTAAAGCACCAAAAGGCAAAATAAGAAACAATGCATAGAAACTAATCAAAGAGAGAAGCAACCTTAAGAAGTTGTAGATGCCCCATTGCTGGAGGCTTTTAAGAAGAGTCTGGACAACCACTTATCTGAAATGGTATCGGGCAGTGGTGAGATTCAAATTTTTTACTACCGGTTCTGTGGCCATGGCTTGGTAGGCGTGGCAGGGGAAGGATACTGTAAAATCTCCAGTCAGAGGTGGGATTTGCAGGTTCTCCGAACTACTCAAAATTTCCATTACTGGTTCTCCAGAACTGGTCAGAACCTGCTGAATACCACCTCTGGTATTGGATATCTTGTTTGAGCAGGAGGTTGGACTAGAAGACCTCCAAGGTCCCTTCCAATTTAGTTATTCTGTTAAATCAGTCACTATCTGTCATTATAAACATAATTGCTCATCCTGAATTTTTCTGACTGGTTCTGTCTGATGGAAACTTTTGGGGATGTTGTTTGGAAGTTGTTTGGCTACTAATCATTTGCACTTTCCCAAGTATCTCTTTAAAGCACAGACTAATGGAATGTTTTAAAAAGTACTTGAATATGGGACTTGACAATCCTTAATCTGGTTTATACAGAGATGAGCTCTCATGACTGCCTTTTTTTCTGTTGCAAGAATGGAATTGAGAAGAGTGAAAGCTAGATTTGAGTTCTATCTTTATTCTATTGTTCTCCAATGAAACACAAAAGGGGAACAATCCTCTATAATCCAGATTTGGGAACTTTGTTCCAGACTGTGTAATAGATAGTCCTTGCAACAGATAAGGTCATTTGTGAGATTACCACTTTTTGCAAGGACCAGTCTCCACAAAGACCAACACAACTTGGTCTTCTCTCTTGACAGGATTTGGTAGTTGTTGATCATAAGTGTGGAAGGGACAGCTTCCTTATCGATTTCAGCTACATCAATATGGTTTTGGAGAGAAGTCATATGCTTCCATACAACCTGATGGCAATCACATTGAATTTTTATGGATTAATAGAAATAAATGTCATGAACATACACATTCATTTGCTTCTCAAAACAATCTTGGATAAGTGAAGAGCATCAGGTTTTGATAGGCAGTTTTTCTCACTTAGATCAAAGAATATTATGAAACTTTTAAAAATTGGGTCCAAAATACAATCTGTAAACTCAAAGTGAAGGCCAGAACTTCACTGGATCTTTTCATTGCATTCTTGTTTTTTGTTTTGATTGGAAACTGCCATTTTTTATTAAATTTTTATTAAACAAAAAGAAAATATTTAAAAACATAAACTGCTATTTCTTAACTCCATATAATTGTCCCCATTTCTTGGGCAATTTGGAATGTTCTCTACCAAAGAAGAATGGCCAAATGTTTTAGGAGATAAACATTTAGGTACACAACAACTTGGTATTTCAGAATCCAAGTGTACAATACTGGGATTTAGAATCACATTTTTAAATGCTTCCTCCAATAGAAAAAACTCAAAACAAAATGAAAAATGAAACAAAAATAACAGATCTCCTCCCCTCAAAACAATAACAGCAGCAGAGCAGTAATAAAATATTACTGTCAAAAATATTGATTGTGATATGATTTTTGATTTGCAAGGAAAGATAGATGATTGATAGATAGATAGATAGATAGATAGATAGATAGATAGATAGATAGATAGATAGATAGATAGATAGTTTCTGTAATATTGGAGCACATTTGAATTTCAGCATTCTTTCTTCACATTAAAATGTATCAAGTTGCTTATATCATCAAAGAGTTGTAAAGGAGTTTACGGATAAATTGTAAACAAGGATAAGACATTAAATAAAATTTTAAAAAAAACATTAAATAAAATAAAAAAATATTAAATAAAATAAAAAAAAACACAATGGGGCAACAGAACAATTCTACAACAAAAATACTGCCAAAATACAATGAAAATGGAAGATTTCCACTAAATATTAAAGATTACAAATAAAACAACACACACCACCCTCTGGTTGATGGAAGTTTCAAATTCAGGTCATTGCTACTGAATTTTTTTTTAGAAATCTAGGAGATACATAGGTCAAAAAAAGAAAAGAAAAGAAATCTCAGAATAATATCTATAGTACAAACAGGGCTTCAGACACATATCCTTTTTTCTTTCTATCAATCTTCATGTTATGCTTTTTTGTCTCTCTCATCCTCCACAATTTCCTTCAATTGCAGATTTCAATCAAACTTTTTCCATTTGGGAACTAACTATATTGTTCTGCAATTAGAGACATCAGCATGTCAAGTACCATAGAGAGCTGAACAATTAATCATCAGAGACCCACATGAGAGTTTAGGGAACTATTCACAATGAGTTATTTCCTGGGTAATCTCTGTTGTTTTTCAGCTACAGCTGACTTTTCTTCTATTTCTTTACTACTGTCCATTTTAGTTTAATGGAAAACTGCATCATTCCCTAGCCAGCAATACATTCACTATATAGCAATCAGTCCAACTAGCAAATTGTTCAGAGCTGATAGGGTGACATACAGAAGACTGTATCCTGGACCCTTTCTGACTTTCCAATCTTATCATCCTTCTCACCATTGGACGTATTGGTTGATAGGGGTTGAAGTCAAAAAGCATTTGGAGAAGCATATGTTTTGCTTATCCCTGTTTTAGCACAGGATAACAACTCAGATAAAATTTCTGACTTTTCCTAACTGAACCAAAAACCTGTTAAAGCATAGAAATGATGCAACCAGAAGATTCTTGTCCAGAAACCTTTAGACCTCAATCTAATTCCACCCTATTTTTCACCAAAGACTCATTACAAAGCATGTTTTGCTCACTACTGTATATTCCTTTTTAGTTTTTTGCAGTGTTACTCTGCCTAACATCTGATTTAATGGACAAATTGGTTAGAATGCAATTAGATCATCTATATGATCTTCAATTTTTCCCTCTTAAATTCTTGAACAAATATGAATGAAGAAGGGAAGTGTGATAGAAATTAGTCTGGATTCCCAGGAGAGGAGGGCTGAATTCCAGGAGGACCAAGACACAGTGAATTTTATATAGTTTGGTTGAGAGAAAGAGGCTCAAGATATCTCCTCCCCAGAAGTTCTCAGAGTATATCCTTAATTATGCAAGTAGTTGCTTTAGTTTAGGCAAGGTTTCTGTCTGTAAGTAAGGAACTGTAAAAGAAAGTGCTTAGAAGTAACTCAATATCTTTCTTGGTTGAGTATGTGTGTGCTAAGACAACGAAAAGGTTAGCCATCACTGATCTATAATATGAAAACAATTTGATATTAATCTGCATGTTGATATGTACTTTTTCACCTATACACAGAAGCTCATGAATAGAGTAGAGTAGAGTAGAGTAGAGTAGAGTAGAGTAGAGTAGGAATAGGAATAGGAATAGGACACAACAGAACAATCTTTATTGGCCTAGTTTGATTGGACACACAAGAAATTTGTCTCCAGTGCATAAGCTCTCAGTGTACATACTGAGATTGAGAAATGATTGGTTGCAAAATGATAAAAAAAAAAAAACCTCTGATGCAAGAAAACATCCAATTTGCTTTCTTTAGTGTTGGGCCTAAACATGAGTAATGCCAGAACAAATGAAATATAAGGACATTTGAACTGGTTGCAAAACTTGTTTGAGCAAGGTCTTATTCAACTGTGAGAAATTAAAACAAACAACTCTAAATGCCATCAAAGAGAATTTTAGTTGAGAAAGTTTTCTAACATTCATTCTACAGAAAACTGAGAGACCATCTCATTTCAGAGAGGATGTTGACATAAATATAGAATTTGTTGTTTATCTTCCTTTTCTCTTCTTCCTCGGTGGTCTTTGCTATATGAGCACAAGAAGAAACTGTTTGATTCAAGGAACAGTTTAACAAAGAGATACATTTTCTAATGGCCTGCTGGGCTCTCTTTTGTTGGAAACTTTTAAGAAAAGGCAAACAACACCTGTTAGAAACTTTTCTGTTTTGAAAAGGAGGTTGGTTTCCCCAAAGAGCTTTTATAAAAGGAGCTATAGTTGCCATGAAAGACATGAAAAGAACTTGAACAACAGCCACATAAAACATGGAACTACCTAATTACTTCAATCATTGTAACAGTATGTGAGGAAATCATTGTATGTATATTTGGAAGTCTTTAATATTTTCTGTTTTATTACACTTTTCTGAAAAATGTCTTACTTTGCAGTTTTCATCTTAAAAAAATCAAACTGGAAAAAATGAATTTTAATCATTATTCAATAAAGATGAAACATTTTTAGGAAACTGTGTTACTCCTACAGATTAACAATGTAATCCTGCTCAAAAATAACAGACATTACTTCTTACTAGAAAGTAAGCAAGTGCATTTGCTGGGAAGTGCATACTTACACCTACATCTAACTTGTCTGCCTTCAGTCATTCTAGAGTCAAGAAAGCCATGATACAGAATTGCAGTCCATTAAATAATGTAAGAACTGACTTGGTAGATCAGATCAAGAGGCCATCTATACATCTGTCTCTCCATATGCCCCCAGGAAATTCAGAAAAAAGATGTAAGAAGAACCTTCTTATATTTGGGATCTCTCATTTAATATAAGCCATTTAAGTCCCTGATAGTCTTATCTTTCATAATTCATGCTGCCTTTTCTTAATGTCATCTACATTTGTGAGGGCCACCATCACAACTGCAAGTAGTATAACTATGAACATTGCTACCCATTCACTGGTCTCTCTTCAGCAATTTTGTTAATATCCTTGTTCCTGCTCTCTAGAGCTAGGAATGATGAAAATGAAGAAAAAAAGGATATTTAGTTTGCCAATGTGCTTCAGCTTGTAAACCATTCCCCTTTTCTGCATGTGCAATCTAAGTTCATGTGTATGCAGTGAAAAAAAATCATTAATCAAATAGGACCTTAAGAATGGAGGTGGGGGCATTTTAGTGGGGTAGGGAAGTCCCATCACAAAACAGGAATTCCCACCAATGGTGCCTGTTCCAAAGTTTTATTGCAACTTTCCTCCAAAGTAGAAGCTGAACTAATGATTGGACCAGATTCTGGAGAACTATACAAGCATCAAGGCAGTTTGGAAATATGGAGTGGTCATATCTATCTCAGGTTAGTGCAGCCTTTGCAGATGGAAGAAACCATAATGGTATGTAAGAAACTCTTCCTTCTATTAATTTAGAATCCCCCCATATTTTATTTCAATTGATGATTTTGAGTTCTTTTTTTTTTAACTTCAGCATATATATACAATTTTTATATTTATAAATATAATATTTATATTTATACATATTATATTTATACATCATGTCCTACTGATCTTGGATTATTTTTTCAAGTTTAAAAAAACCCAACATAATATTCTTCTAAAAATTCTAGATGTGGCCAAGAAGGTTACTTAGGTCTGGCTAGAAAATACAGCAAAAGATTATGCAAAACTCCTAGAGAAGATTGAACAAGAATTCTTTCAATTCTCTGAACTTTGCATTAAAAAAAAAGACAGCTTCTCCTCTGTATGATTGGATACCTCCAGTTTTCCCTCATACAAAAAGCATTTATGATGTAAAAAAGTTGACATGAATTATGGAACACTTTGTGTAGACTAAGTTCAGTAGAAAGAAGACTCTCTATTTCAATTCTATCTTCCCTTGAGGTTTTCATTACTCCATTAGTAAGGCACCAAGCAGTTATGGAGCTTTCTAATTGTTCAAAGCAAACACAAATGAACAAAAAGTAAACAAGCATTTTAAAGTAGCAATGGCATCCTCTGATCAAATGCACAGGAAATGTAGGAATTTATTTATTCATTTTTTTTTTTATTTGCATTTATATGCTGCCCTTCTCCGGAGACTCAGGGCAGCTTACAGTCTATGGAGCACCATGCTAAGTGCTCAGCAATAGCCTTCATTCCATTGTATATGCCTGCCTTTTACTAGGGCTTTTGGCCCCCACAAGCGGCATTTTTACAAAGTCAGCTTATTGCCCCCAACAATCTTGGGTCCTCAATTTACCTATCCCGAGAAGATGGAAGGCTGAGTCAACCTTGAGCCTGGTGGGATTCGAGCCTGCACTAATTGCAGGCAGCTTTCACTAACTGCTAGATGATTAACAGCCTGCACCACCAAGGCCCAACATTTTCCCCTATTATAGTGCAGAAAATTCAGTTGATTAGTTTTGGAATTTAAACTGAGCTGATTATTTCAGGATGTCACATTTTTCATCCAGTTTTAACTGTCTATAAACTACTTCAGGAACCATCTAAGTAGATATTGTGTGTTCTTTGCAATACCAGAGATTAGAGGATGTTTAGATTTCTCACCCCATAAATGGTGAGAGAGGCATGGACCTGAACATAGATTTTCTTTGTGCTGGCTCCAACACTTTGGAACATCTAGTCCACAGGCCTTCCATAGAATACTAAAACCCTATAAAGATGCATTTTAAATTTTAGCAATTTATCTTGTACTGTTTTGATTTTTTTTTAATAAATTTTGAAAGTACACTTTTTTTATACGTATATCTTACCAGTTTATGCAGTTTGTGTTCACATTGGTCAGAATCTTGGGAAGTGATAAACACAGATATAAAAATAAATACAAAATGCTCTAACAATATCTCCCCAATTATCATTCCTTCTCTCCCTTATTCTACCTAGAACTAAGGAGAATTTTCCTGACAGTTAGAACAATTAATCAGTGCAACGATTTCCTTTCAGACGTCATAGGTACTCCAATACTGGAGATTTTAAAAAAGAGATTGGATAACCATTTGTCTGAAATAGTATAGGTTTCTTGCTTGAGCAGAGGGTTGGACTAGAACGATGGTTGCCAACTGGTGGGCCGTGAGAAAATTTTGGTGGGCCGCAGAGAAATCTCACCCCCAGAGCACCCCCCCAAAGCAATTAATCCAGGTGGCGCAGAAACACAAGGCTGCACCGCCCACATGGCCCGTGGGAACCCTCCCTGCCCACTCACTCCTTACCCAGCAAACTTGTCTGCTAAGTTGCTATTTTTCCTTTTTCCGACCATCATTTGTTTTGCTGCGCTGGGAGATTTAGATTAGCTAGGAAGCAGGAAATGGTTGGATTTTTTGCTTTCAAGCACAGCCAAACCTCCCTTAGGACTGAAGGTTTGTTTGCAAGCAAATTCAGTGCAGACTCATGGCAAGCAAATTTGAGAGACTGAGCTAGCCGATGGCAGATAGATAGATCACTGAATGATTCTGTGAGCAACTCAATCTGCCTGCTTTGCCTGATTTTGGATAAAAGTTGCTTTTTTAAAATAAAAAATTCAATATTTACATACATGGTATGTTGTGAGTTAATTTTGTGAGTTTGCTAGCTAGCAAATTTTACGAGTTTGCTTTGCAAGCAAATTTTATGTGGCAGACTGAGCTAGCCAATGGCAGATAGATAGATTTCTGAATGAAACTGTGATTCTGTGAGCAACTCAATCTGCCTGCCTGCTTTGCCTGATTTTGGATAAAAGTTGCTTTTTCTAAATAAAAAATTCAATATTTATATAAATATTTATAATATTTACATACAAGCCATGCCCAGCCAGTCACATGACCACCAAGCTACACCCACAAATTAGGCCATGCCCATAGAACCAGTTAGTGGTCCCTGGGATCTAAAATTATGAGTTTGGTGGTCCCTGAGGTCCAAAAGGTTGGCAACCCCTGGACTAGAAGACCTCCAAGGTCCCTTCCAACTCTGTTATTCTATTATTCCTTTTCTTCCTCCACTAAAAATTAAGAAGCACTGTGCCTTCCCTTCCAAGTAGAAATTGTCACCAATCAATCACTTCTTTGTCTCACTTTGTTCCCCCCCAAATTTATGGGGCATTTCAGCAGAGGGGACTTCTCATTTCCTCTCAAGCCATAGCCTAGCTTTAGCACAGTAAGCTAAAACATTTCTGTTCAGCCTCACACCCATTCACAAACTCTGTTTGGTTTATTTGTTTGGAATAAATTCCCATAGCTGGAACAGAAAAGCTGATGGCATGGGAATATCTTAACAAGAACTCTTTTGACTTGTCTCTTTGAAAGAGCAAATTTCTCTTTTCTTCAGACACACTGAGTGCTTCATACTCAATCATCTCTCTATGCATAATTCATCCATCTGTCCATCCATCTTTAAGTAAAGACTGAACACAGCTACTTTATGTTGAGAGGGGAACTGGTAATGGCATTAGCTTTTTCCATAATTCAGTCTTGGCACAATCTCATGTACTTGTTTTTCCAGGCAGTTAGCCTGATGTAGTTTGAGTGATTGCTCAATCAATGTGTTTCTAACGTTCAGTTATCCTGAATAAGAGGGACCCAAGAGCACAACAGGGTCACCTCCAGTCCAAGATAATTGCTCAGAAGCCTCTTGAAGCAGCAGAAACATTGTGGGATTTGCAAAAACAATTCAGTCTATAGCAATTCTTGATTTTTAACCTGGTCTAGAAATCTCTTTAAATTGTATAGTTTTGAAATATTTACAGTTGTGTATACATTATGACTAGTTTTGCTTTGATGATGATGGTCATGATTTTTAAGTCATGCAAAGCAAGGGATGCTAGAAACAGAAAACCAAAGTTTAATGAAAAGAAATTTAATTAATGAAAAGAAGGACTAGGGCAGTGGTGGTATTCTACCGGTTTGGCATGATTCTGCCGAGCTGGTAGCAGCGATAAGCAGTGGAGACTGAACCGGTTCTCTCCGCTGCTCTGAAGTTGGGCCCATCCACCCACCTTGGCTCCCATACTTACCTTTATCCTCTGAATTTGAAGTGCAGCTGCTTTGCGCAGCACAGCAGAATGCCACGCTGCAGCTGCTGAAGTGATCGGGATTGTGCAAGCTTGCGGGAGGTGAATTAGAACGCCTCTGTGCCTGCACAAAGTGTGTGTTTGGTGCACGTGTACACGCAAAGTGTGCGCACGCATGCAAAACACACCCACCAAGTCACACCCACCGAACCGGTGGTAAAAATATTTGAATCCCACCTCTGGACTAGGGGTGATATGATAGCACTGTTTCAATATCTAAGGAGCTTCCACAAAGAAGAGGGAGTGAAGCTATTCTCCAAAGCATCTGGAGGCAGGACAAGAAGCAATGGATGGAAATTAATCAAAGAGAGAGCTAACCTAGAACTAGGGAGATTTTTCTCACTATTACTACAATTAATCAGTGGAACAACTTGCCTCCAGAAGTTGTGGGCTCTCCAACACTGGAAGTTTTTAAGAAGAGATTGGACAATTGTTTATCTGAAATGGTATAGGGCTTCCTGCTTGAGGAGGGAGTTGGACTAGAAGACCTCCAAGGTCCCTTTCAACTCTGTTATTCTGTATCCTAAATTGTTTGATCTGAGAAAACCTTTTACCCAAAGATGGCTAAAGTTTCACATGGACTAATAATCTTTTTTTTTTAAGTTTTATCATTTTTTTAGACAAACATACACAAACACAACATAAAAACATCAATCTTCCACTTAAGTACATATAGTGTGTCGGTTGGTTTACAAATTGTTTTGTGATGGACTCTAATAATCTGAAGCTCTTCAGTTATAGATGATTAGGGAGAGCTGTGACTCTGTCCCTACTTATAGTAACCTAGACCTAATAAGAACATACACTACCAATCCCTTTTTCCTTCTCTTCTTCTCTTTCGCCAGCTCTTCTCTGATCTTGCTTCTTGTATCATACCTTCTCTAGCTCTGCTGACTGTCAGCCAGCTAGATAGCAAGCCAGATGCATGCTCTGGTCTAGCAATAGAAGGCTATTATTCTTTTGGAATAATCTTTTGCAAGAAGAAAAATCCTTTTTAGCAGTATCTCGGGACAGCATGACTTGGCATAGTTAAAACCAGGAATCCTGTAATCAAGCAATAAATCCAAAAGAGACACAGCAGGGTATGGCAAGGTGAGGTAAACACAACAGAACTGAAGGCTTCTAAGGTTGTTCTCAGTATTTTCTTCCAAAGAGTGAAGCCAATGAAGTAGCTAGCCCAGATTCCACCCAATTAAGCTGTGTTACTGCTTAGAGTAGTGGTGGTTAACTTTTTCAGCACTGTGTGCCAAAACATGCATGAATGCGCTTGCGCACTTGCATTGGAAACTGGAAGAGTAGTTCCCAGCGCATGTATGCATGCTGGCCACCTGGTCTTCCAACTTCTAACATGCATGCATGCATGCATGAAGACCATCTGGTCTTCTGGTTTCTAGTGTGCCAGCTGGTCTTCTCGTGCGCATGCAAGTTAGAAACCGGAAGACTAGGTGCCCTGCTGGTTTCTAATGTGCATGCATGCACTGGCCAGCTGGTCTTTGCATGTGCATGCATGTTAGAAACTGAAAGACCATCTGGCCAGCATGCATATGTGTGCCAGAACCCTGAAGAGCAACAGGCCACGGCTGGTGTACCCAGAGAAATGGCTCTGTGTGCCACTTCTGGCACACATGCCCTAGGTTCACCATCATGGACTTAGAATCTGTGGTTCTGCTGGCCTACATCTTGGAAGCCTCTCTGGCCTGTGGACTCAACCCTCTGTTCTTAGATCTTTAAAACATGCCTCTGCTTGGAACTGGGTGGCTGAACCTCAGAGATTGAGAGATTGTCTGTGGATGCTAGCAGAGTCCTGAAGTTTGCTGGATCCACCTCTGCCAGAGTAGAATTATTGGCTCTAACTCTGCTGCAGTCACTCCACCCCACACCCCACACTAGATCTATAGTCACTAGATGCCCCTAGCTCCACTCCCTCTGCCCTCCTCCTCCTTTGGAGACTGGTTGAACAGAATATTATCCAAAGAACCTTAAACTTGTTCTTGGTTGTTCTGGTGTTATGAGTTGTATTCCCTGCCTTCAGGAAATAATAAAGAATGTCAATTTGGCCATGGATGCAATGTGAAGTCATTCAACCATTTGGTCAGTGTTACAATCAAGTGACCCTTATGGAGCTCAAAAGCAACTTTGCCTCCACTGCTTCCTCATGCTGCATTTTCTACACTGGTTGTTCAGGCTGCTTTTCAACACAACATCCCTTTCTCCGATTTTCCCTTTGGGGGGAAGGTGCTCAGGTGGTCACTTTGATAAAGTGGAAGAAGTGGGTTATCTAGACCCATTTCAGTTAGGTTTCAGGCCAGGATTTAGCATGGAGATAGTCTGTGCTTGTAGATAACCTAGGGCAAGGCCATGGATCCCCAAAGCATGTCCTCTTTGTCATAGCACCTTCTCTATGGAATAAGATTCACCCTGTTATTTGTATGACTCCCATTGTGCTGGCATGCTGGAAAGCCTTAAAGACCTGGCTGTTCTCCCAATAGCCAGATTTAGGGTGGTTGGGGAACAGCTGGATTATGGGTGGATATGATTGATTGCATCTACCTTCAATTGTTTATTCTTTTCTAATTATTGTATTCTTATTTTTATGTTGCTGCTTTTATTATATACCTCCGGAGTCAATTGGAGCTGAACAGTGCCTAAATAGAATACATTCTGCAATTGCACAAAACTCCTTTTAGCTCTTTTTGAGAATATATTTAGTGAACTTCTAGAACATGCTTGTGAATGACAGTTGTGCCAAATCAAAGCACGTTTTGACAAACGCCTACCCCCACCAGACTAGCCATTTGTCAATCCTTACCTCTTCCTTTGCCCAATTCCTAGACCATGTTAAGTGACTGATGGATGATATGATTGGCTCCTCTAATTCTGAAGCTAACATTGACAACCTAGTAGACTCTCAGCCTGTAGTTTAGGAAGCAATTGGCCATCAGCCATCTGAGTGAGTCAAACTCAACAGAACTGGCTGCTAATTCAAATAGCAAAAATTATACTCTGGCAGCAAAACAGGAGTGAGCAGCAGCCATCAGCACAGCTCCTTTGATTAGGCAAAGCCAGTAATTCTTGTCTTAGCACGTTCTTAGTGTGCTTCAGATTGTCCCTTCTTGAAAACAACTTTTCACTGTGGACTACTGTTTCTTTATTTTTGGTTTCTTTTATTCCTTCCCTGCAAATGGATTCTTAACTTATGACCCATGGATTGGCTATTTTATCTTAGCTCTGGACTATTAGATTGAAATAGATCTCTCTTCTTTATGGCTGAATTTAAGCCCCAGATATGAATTACAGGCAACAGCTTCTCTCTATGCAGATGTTTACAGATAATTTACAGCTCCTCAGCTCTAACGTTATCTGCTTATTTATGGTCAAGTTAATCGATATATTGGAAACATGCTAATTGACTCCTGTTTATTTGCCACCCTACCTAGTATAGGATGGTTGGTAACATTTGCTGGAAGGGAAGAGAAGCAACTGGGAAAATCCACTAATTTTTGTTCTTAATATGCCCAATACAATGTAAATAAAGATCACTGTCATTTGCCAGCACCAAGCCAACAAATATATTAGGATGGTAGTTGCCAGTGGGGCAGCCAACTTCATGTTGATATAATTTTTTAAAACTGGGTCAAAAACTGTACACAGCAGTTAAACTGAGTTGCAAATAAAAATCCAATATCAAAGCATTTCTCTCTTATAAGCCACAGTTAAACTAAAAAGTACTTGAAAACAAAAATATAGTGGCCTTTTTTTGCAACTACACCATACTGGGTAGTATCCCCATTCAACATGCTGTTTGGACATAATATTGGGAAACTAAATTGTGGCCCGTCAACTGAGCTTTTTGGAAAAAATATATTACTGAACACATATTCAGCATTCAAACTGAAGCATGACATGTTTCCCCCCCCCCCCCCCCAGAAAATAAATTTCTAAATAATGCACATGGAATATCTGCTATAGGGAGATGGGAGCTAACAGACAGTTATAATGTTCATAGCCAGACAATTCTGAATTGAGGCTAGGGACCAAATATTGAACTGACTATGAGGATAGATACAGGCAGAAGGAGGAATTTGAATAAAGACAAACAGCTCTTACTCCCTGAAGAACCACAAAGAGGGAAATTTGCAGAAGAATATTACTGAGCTAGGAGCAGGATTCTGCCCAAGCCTGTCACCTGTTCTGTTAGTAGGTAGGAATGACATGGAAACAAATATTTGAGAAGACCACAAATATCTTGACAGTAGTGATGAAAACCCTGCCATCCTCAATTCTGTTGAGTATATGTCAAATGGAAAGCCTTCATCACGTGCAGCACACAATCATATCATATGAATAAATTAGTAGAAGAAGCTTATTGTCATCAGCCTTCCTCGTGGGGAAGTCATATTTACTTACAGTAATGGTTTCATTATGGGATCTGAGTTATCTTGTATGCGTGCTGTCAGAGTTAATAACAGTCATTTATAATGTCTTTGGTGCCACAGGGAGAAAGAAAGGAAATGTAGATTTTCCATCTTTAAATAAATAAACACATTTTCTTTCAGCTGCTCAGAAACGATGGCACAAACAGTGGCCGTCTCAGTTTCCTAGCTCTTATTTCCTCCCACCAAAGTAAAATACCTGGTAGCCATTTAAAACCATACTAGATGACTGATATTCATTAACCAACAAGCTCAATATATGGGAAAACAAAGTGTGATGCTGAGCCTACAATCACTCAAATTCACGAGTTCTACAATAGATCTAAAATGGTGCTTCAACATCTCCAAGAGCATTCTAGAAGAACAACCCAAGGCCACAGATCCAAACTTGTAGAATTAGCAGCTGCAAACTATAAAGAATGGCCTTTCTCATTTGCGGATCAGGGAGGCCTTCTTTGGTTTATGTTTAGATAGAAATTTATTCATTGTGCAGTTGATCAATTTCTAGTCAGGACATAATTTTCCTTTATCCCTAAATTCTTAAAAATAAATCTAATGGAATTTGCCCCAAACCATACTCACAAATGCATCTGTTGTGGGGCTGTATACATTAAAGGACTTGCAAAGCTTATTTCTGTTAGGTAGAAATACATACTAAATTCATATGTGAAAGAAATATATTTTATGCACAAATGGACAGGAATGAATAACCATTTGAAGGTTGAGGATTTAATTTAATGTAAACATTTTTTTGAAATCCATGGACCATAATGGGTCAATAGACAAAAATAAAATTATTTGGAGTTTTTTGAAAGGCATGGGAGAAGCTTTTCAAAAAGTTTATTGTATGTGTTTCCTGTCTCTGTTACTGATTTTCAGCAATAGTGATCAGAGGCAGTCTATAGGTTTGCAAAGCATATGTAATTGATTAGGGAATTCTGGGAGTTGAAGTCCACACATCTTAATGTTGTCAAGGTGGAGAAATACTGTTCTAGATAGTTCATCCTTGAACAAGTAAATAATATGCCTGAAAGCCAAGTGAAAAATGGCTGATTCCACCAGAATGGAAATTTCAACAATGCTCTGTATCTTCAGAAACTAAGACCATCTCAGAAACGTATTCTGCAAAAAGAAATAACTCTTAAAGGAATCCCAGGTTTGCACACTAATGAAGCCCGAACAGAAAGATAAAAATAAATGTCTACTTACACATAAAGCACACTTTTCTGGTCTCCAACCTGGCCTCCATCTCCCACAGTTAGTGTATCATATCCTCTCTCCAAGTCAAATTCTTCAAAATTGAGTTTGATTACCTATCAAAGATATAAAGTATTAGGCTGGTTGATTTAATTGTTAAGGCACAATCAGTTCATGCAACAGACACCACAAATAGACAACATTCTTTTTTAGTGACAGGATTTTTAGTCCTGACTGAAAGATTCTCACGTTCATATCTCTCCAGATCACAACAATAATGTAACAGACCTTGAGCAAACTACACCTGATGGTATGACTCAGTGCATAAAACTGTTCTAAAATTGAACATATGAGAAAATGTGTTATGTAAGTGCTTAGAAAGGTCACATCAGGAACCAACTCAAATGAACCTCCCAATATATAGATGCCATACCTGGAATCTAAATCACATTGTTTTCATGGATTTCAGTTGACTCAATATGTACAATGATTTAGAGTAAGAATGAAGAATTTCTGATCCACTAAAGTTTCCCACCAAGCCCACAGAATGGCAACCAAAGCTTTATTCCACTAGTCCTTCATTGGAGAAACAGACTATCAACAAGAATTTGCTGAAAGATTCCAGTGTTTGGAAACTAATAAATTAAGGTGATTTTAGATGAGAACAGCTTCAATTATCATTTGCTTTGTCCAGCCCATCTATTTTATAAAAAGAGAAGCTACACAGGATACAAAGCTAGAATGAAGATGCTATCATTTGCCACATGAATAAGAGTTTGATATAACACCAATATGATCTAGGACCCATAGTTTTGATACTATGCATGGAAATAACAGTATAGTTCTCTTTAAATAATTTAATTGTGGTCTCCAAATTAAATAAGGATGAGATGAGATGGAAGGGTTTAGGATCGATTATATTTATTCATTCATGTTTTGATTCAGCTATTATGCTGGGACTGTAATGGACTCTTTCCTATTGAAAAGCTCTAATACAAGAACAACCTGATGTTGGTAGAAATGACATAAGCCAGGATTGGTGAGTTTTTGTTTTATTTTCAAAACTGAATTCTGCATTTCCATGAGGTTTTCTGGCTTTTTATATTTGTCAATATGTAGTTGAAGTTGAAATGGTGGCTAAGCAGTAGCAAGAATGGAATGCATTTTCTTGGACTTTCACCTTCCATTTCTTTCTTTATGATACCCTCCTGTTTCTGACAGCCTTTTCTTCCTTCCACCTGTAGACCGTTGGGCAGATCACTTTTGTCAAAGTTGATCTTTTGCAGGCTATTTCTAAAACTGGGCTGTGAGTTGCATTAAATTAATTCCCAGCTACAATTTAAAATACGTATTGTTCCTCTGTTTTATAGTTCATCACTCAATCAATTGTTATGAATGTGCATGCGACTGAAACATCAAATTAACCTTGGTATCACAGTGATGTTCTGCTTAAAGGTGCCATAAAGAAATGTTGACTTTGTTAAGAAATCAATATGTTAACTAAACAATAGATCTGATTCTATCTTTTTATTGAAGGAGACATTTTTTAAAGTGGAAATAAGTAAATGTTGATTTAGAAACCCTGGAAGAATTCTCTTATGACCTGAAAGAGAAGAAGATGGCGAATGGAGATGACAAATATTCATAGCTGATTTCATAAGTGTCCTATCACAATTGAATAAGCTTGTTCTGTTGATACACTTTTAATCTGCATAGTCATGTTGAACCGTGACAGTTCTGATCTAATATTTGAATTGGAAATTGAATAAGCAGTGGTACATTTTTTATAATTGAAAAAGGAATGGGCTGGATGAACTTAAGCCAGACTTAGAATTAAATTGCTAACATATACATTTCCATATTAAATTAATAGGAATGGTTAAAGATGATATTAAATAAATCCCTGCTATTTTAAATAAAAACAAATGATATTGATTTAAAAAAGACAGCCAATCTCTGATCTCATTTTTCCATTGGTGTATATGAATATACATTATTGGCCTAAGGGACCAAAAAGCAGAATGTGGAAAAGCAAAATATCAAGACATAAATGAACCTTTCCCTAATCCTGAATGAATTGGTTCTTACTATTTTCAGAAACTGTGATTATACAAAGGACAGAGAAACAGAAATTAAATTTAAGTGAGAGATAGAAGAAGATGGATGAATATGGATGCTTAAAACATTTGTTCAAGTAAGACAATGCTGAGGCAAAATTAAGAATTTCATCTAACATCTAGCAAACTATAGATTGAGTATAGGAGATAGTTTTCCTATTTTACCTTTTTTCCAGACACAGTTGATGCCATCTTTATATCAAACAAAGCCAATCTAGATTTAAGCTTTAAATATTAATAAGTTACTACATTTGTCTGGTCTTCATCTTTTAGTGACTATGATATAGATAACAGATTTTCTGACATTTAGCAAGCAACTGTAGCTGGTATTTTCAGCATACCTATGCACACCCAATAACTACACTCCTTGTGGGTCTGCTTCGTATCCAGCCTGGGCATTTAGACTAGTAAGAATGAACAGTGATCACTATTTCATGCTGAAGCTGAAAATAAAGATATTGCCAATAGCCACATCAACATTCAACACTCAAATAAACTGATACTATGATCAATAGCTGAAATAAATGTTTGTCACACTATTTTCATTATTTGTTTCCTCCAAAAATGTCTCTAATCTGAAGGATTCACCTTTGCCAAGTATCAACCCGGGCTAAAAATATTAAAATCCACATAATGATGAAATAATGCAATTAATACAAAGAACAAAGGGTGTCAAGTGACATGCTTCATTAATTAAAGCACCCATTCATGTAAATTGCATTTTAACAAGTTTGACCCTAATTAAATAGCTGCTTAGATTTTAATACCACAGAACATAACAAGGTTTGGGAGTGTAAGAATTATTTATGTATTTCTCCTGCCCTCTTTCCTCCCTTCTCTGCTGTCTTCTTTGCCCTAGTTTTGTTTTTACTTTTAGTTAAAGTTTGAAAATTATTTAATGACTTTATATTACAAGAAACCTCCTGGCCAAATGGATGATGAAAGCCTTGTTTTTAAAAATCATGGATCCCTATTACACAGAAATAAGAAATTGGCCATAAGGTTTTAAATGGAACAACCTCTTAATCTGTGACAGGCTTTTAAACATTGATTTGAATATTGTAATACTATTTTATATTTATTTATTTTTGGAAGGGGTGCAACAGTTCAGTGGTTAAAGATGCTGAGCTTGTCAACTGGAAGGCTGACAGTCTGGGTTAAAGACCCAAGCTCTATGGAAACAAGATGAGCTCCCATTCCTCTCCTAGTTCCTGCCCACCCAGCAGTCTAAAAGCATGCAAATGTGAGTAAATAAATAGGCACCACTTGGTGGGAACATAACAGTGTTCTGTGTGTATAGCCATGCTGGCCAGATGACAACAGAAAATGTCTTCAGACAATGTTACCTCTCAGCCAAAAAGGGTGATTAGTACCACACTCTAGAGTTCGATATGATTGGACAGAGAAACTTTTCCATTTCTTATTTTATTTCTGGTGTACATTCAAGTCACTAAGTTGATTCCTGTGACTGCCTGAACAAGTCCCTGCACATTTTTTGGCAAGATTTCAGAAGTGGTTTTCCTGCTACCTAAAGCTGAGAGATGGTAACTTGTTTTGTGCCTAAATGAGAGTATCACTCTTGGTCTCCCAATTTCTAATCTAGGGCCTTAATCAGTACACTAGACCAGCTTTCTACACTGCAATATATAATATTATGCATTTGAATATTCAGTTTGCTGATTGACTAGTTATTGACAACCAGCTTTCATTTATAGGATTGCACTTTGTAGATATTTTTCTCCCATAGGCTCTGAAAACTAATTACAGAATCTGGGCTATGAAATTTTGGATGACCACTAGACCACTAGCAAAATATTTCCTGTCTGCTGTCATTTAGTGGTTTTCTGGATTTTTGAACTCACATCTGGAAGCTCTAAGATAGGAACTATGGGATTTACAAGTCCTACACATCTCAAGAATATAAGGTTGGAGGAAGGCGGTTTTAGAGTCTCTGAACTAGCATGCCTGCCAGCATGGAATTTATGTTACATGGAATTAGACCATTGACCTATTTAATTCACTATAATAGGCTTTCACATTTGGTGTTCAACAAAGTGGTCATGAGCTTTCAGGTTGAGTGCCCACAGTCTAATTTTCTTTTGATCTGATGGTGGGTATGAGCTCTTGAAAGATACACTACAGAGAAGGTCACTCTGCTTCTGAAGATGCCAGACAACAGATCCTGGTGAAATATTAGAAAACTAGAATGTGGACATTCAGCCTGAAAAGTCATCACTGTTTAGTTGAGTGTTTCTCTAATACCCAGCCAGCATACTGGGAATTTAAGTCCACCCATTTTATGTTACTTGTATGGGGAGAGCTTAAGTAAAAAAGACATTGGTTAGTATCAGTTTTGGGGTGTCTTTCAATGGATAAGTTGATATCAAGAGCCTTCAGCTTGTAATTCAAATAAATTTAGCCACTGATGCTTGTAAGATATGGTTTATGGCTAAGTGAAGTCCATGAATCCAGTCCATCGGTCTGTTCAATAAACTACACTGAAGCAAACCAAGATTCAGCTAAAGGGCAAAACTAATTTTCTACTGAATTTGCAACAAATGCATCTGTTGTGTTTGCTATATGAAAATGGATATTTTTAGCCTGCTACATTTTTGTCTGACAGAAACAGTCACCCATGGAAAAAAATCAGGATACTAAATTATTCTAATAGGAGTGATTTCAGCACATGATTTGCATTCTTTATTCAGCCTTGGTTTTCAGCTACACACATATCTGCAACCCCAGCAGAATCTGGGGACACCAATAAAATGTTAAAAGGAATTGATTTGTTTTTCTCCTCCTCCCTACTTTCTCTATCTCTCCTCTGCCTTGTCTGGCTGAAAGAAAAAAAAAAAAACCCACAAGACTTTGAGGAATATCTCAAGCCATTTAAATGCTGGGAAATGCTACAGACATCAGACTTGAAACAACTCTTTGCACTAATAGCAGCAAGCAGAATGCTGCCAAAAGGGTGTTTTTGACCTTTTTAAAAAACCATCAAAGCAGATTTGAACCAATCATCTAATTCCCAGAAACAAGCATGAAGAAAGTGGAGGGAGTGGAAGTAGAAAACATGAAACACACCAAGAACAATTTTGCTAGGGCAACAGTTGGTTAGTTGGATTAGCAAAGAAAGCAACTCCTATATTTGCTCCTTGTCTTCCTCTATTTTTGTGAAGGAACATTTTCCCTCTATACAACTTGTCATGTGTCAGAAATAGATGGAGGGAACGTTTTATCCCTGTGCGTTGCCCAACTGCCCCTTCCAGAGGGAGAACTTCACTTTATGAGAAGGAAAAGAAGAGAAAAAATTCCTGTGTTTGGAGGTCAGGTAAAATGTGATGGGGCCTAGTAGTCGGAGTTCCCAAGAAGGAGAGGGTGCATTCCCATGGAATAAAAGGCACTCAGTTCTTTTGTGTGAGAGAAAGTGGGTGAAGACAGCCCTACACTAATAGTTCACAGAGTATGTGGTAGATCACTACAACTGAGTGTGAAAACTTGAGGATAGAAGGATAAGGCCATGGAGCTGCGCTATTTGGTCATAATATATGAGAATGATCACAGGGGACAGGAGGAAGAGACCCAGGCTAAGCAACCAAAGAATCTCAGTCTATGGATGCAGAAGAGGCATGGGAAGTATTATTTATTTACTTATTTATTTATTGATTGATTGATTTGATTTGATTTGATTTGATTTGTCAATCACTTACAAGATAATAGATATAAGTATAAACATGAGTAAGAATACAGAAAATAGGTACAATTAAATGGGGACATTAGGACAGGGACGGAGGCACAATGGTGCACTTATGCACACCCCTTACAGACCTTTTAGGACTGTGGTGAGGTCAATAGTGGATAGTTTGAGGTTAAAGAAGTGGGGGTTAGAGGATGTAACAACAGAGTCAGATAGTGCATTCCAGGCATTGACCACTCTGTTGCTGAAGTTGTACTTTCTGCTATCAAGTTTGGAGCGGTTAACATTGAGTTTGTATCTGTTGTGTGCTCTTGTATTGTTGTGGTTGAAGCTGAAATAGTCATTGACTGGTAGGACATTGTAGCAGATAATTTTGTGTACTACGCTTAAGTCCAACCATAAGTGGTGTAGTTCAACCGTAAGTGGTGTAGTCCAAGTCCAAAATTTCAAGCCTGGTGATATAGGGTATTCTGTTGCGAGCAGAGGAATGTAGTACTCTTCTTATGAAATACTTCTGGACTCACTCAATTGTATTAATGTCCAATATACAGTGCAGATTCCAGACAGATGAGCTGTATTTGAGTATTGGTCTAGCAAAAGTTGAGTATGCCCTAGTTAGCAATTCAATATTTCCAGAGGAGAAGCTTCGTAAGATTAGATTTACAACTCTTAATGCCTTTTTGGCAATACTGCCTTGGGAGACATCGCTGTTAACTGGAGCAGGCTTTGATATAGCGCTCCCTATTTTTACTATTTGTTGCCTGTTTGTCAGGAATGCAGTAATCCACTTTGAAAGGATCTGTTTGTCAGGAATGCAGTAATCCACTTTGAAAGGAGCCGTAAGAGTTTAGTTTTAACAGTAGTTTGTCATGTACCACTGAATCAAAGGCTTTGCAGATGTCTATGTAAATTTCATCTATTGCTTTACCCTGGTTGAGTAGAGTAGTCCATGTTTTTGCAGTGTAGGAGTTGTAGGCTGCAGGACAATTTTTTCCTGAAACCAAATTGTTTTTTGGAGAGTAGGTTGTTTGACTCTAAGTGGAGGGTGATGAATTGGTTAATGATTGATTCCATGACTTTGCACATGACACAACACAGTGAGATTGGTCTGTAGTTTTCAACCAAGTTGGCGTCACCTTTTTTGAATATAGGGATGACCATAGCTAAGGACCATAGATTCGGTAAGGAGCTGGTTCAGAATGATATATCATATATAATGCTTAGGGGTTCCGCTATGGCAGAAGAAAGCTTTTTTAAGAAGTATGCACATAATCCATCAGGCCCAATAGATAGGGGTGGTTTTAGATTATGTAGTGCCTTTTCTACCTTATCTTATGTAAAGTCAACATGTAGTAGATCATTGCAGTTAGTTGTGGTACGACTAGAAAATGACAGGAGCCATTGCTGTTTACAAAGACTGAGCTGAAGAATGTGTTGAAGAAAGAATGTATTGAAGAAAGAATGTGTTGAAGATTTCAGAAGAAATCTTCCCTAGCTTTCTGAAGAGTAAAAAAAAAAACAGTGAGGAATACTTTTAAACTTGCAAGATTAATTTTAGCTCTGCAAAGTAGCCCAGATAAAAAAAAAAAAGGATGGTAGTAAAGGGAAAGCAATAAGGAGGTTTATGGAAGAAGAAAACAAAGCAAGAGAACAGAAAAGCTATGGAAATGAGAAAGTAAAAATGCCTTTATTAAGTGAACCTATCATGAATTTATTTTAAGGATTATAGGATGTGAAAGAAACCAACCTGGCATTAGTCATAAAGAATCCCTTTCCACAAACCTGTCCTCAGGCCAGCCACTCTAAAATGTGTGGGTTTTTTTGTGCTAAATAGTTGTGAAGTTGATGAAGCTGCTACTTCTAAACAGGTTGCCAGTAAACTACTTGGGATAGACGAAGAGGCCCAATTATGAGCAGTTCCTGTCAGGCACAAATAATGCGGCCTACACGTGTAAGGTTTAAACCTATTCTGACTATTAGATAGGAATCTTCCAAGACCATCAGCTTTAGCCTGCAAACAGATTGATAAGGTTCTATAGAGCATAAGGGGAATCAATTTTGGACCTCTTGTAGTTGCACAAGGACTCAAGGCTAACTCCATGCTTAAGGCCTCTGGCTGGCTGGCTGGGTGATTCCCAACATGTCTCCTCAACTGGGTATGATCCTGTCCTATACCTTAAATCATGTTCTTCTTCAAATGTTTGCTTCTGTACATTAACTACTGGAAAAAGAGATAAGTTTATTCTGGAAATGAGGGTGTATGTTAAGGAGTGAAAAGCAGTAAGCAACCTGGAAAATACAGCATCTTTTTAGACTAAAGAAATAAGCAGTTGTGATGCAACTGTTTGTTATCTCTCTGAGGAAGTTATGTTCAGACCAAATGATATCAGCAACAAAATAAATAAAATGATATAATTAATGAATGTAAAGATTTTAAGCATGAACAAGTGTTAAAACCATTTTATTTGTAAATTAATGTTTCCAGATACCTGACAGGAAATGCAAGGGCATGTCAATTAGAAATAGCAGAATGAAGTGAATCAGGAAAAGAAGAATGTTAGTTTATTGCTTAAACTGCTCAAAATCTTTTTTAAAAAAATCTGAGTAAGCAGACTGCTACATATCTGTCTGCCAATAAGATGTTGCTTAAATGCTGCTAGACTGAACAGATGGTCAATAATCAAATATAGTTTGATATATAGTTATTCTTACTTTCTTTGCTACAATCCCCATTCTACCTCTCAAATCCCAACTATGGATTGACTTGTTGGTCTGTATCAGTGTTTCTCAACCTTGGCAACTTTAATAACTCTTAGAATTCCCCAGGCGTAGCCCAAGAATGATGTAGAATAGGGGTGTCACTCAAATTCATTGAGGGCCGCATCAGGGTTGTATTCAACCTCGGCATGGCCACGGTGGGCATGGCCACCTCAACATCACTTGTGTTGGGGCACCTATGGTGGCCAAGTGCTAAGGCAGGACTTCTTTCAGACCCTCCCTTACTCTCATTATAATCTCCTTCTTTCCTTTTTTCCTTCCTTTCTTTTCTTCTTTTTCCTTCCCTCTTCATTCTCCTTTCTTCTTCCTTCCCCTCTTTCCTTATTTTTCCTTCCTTCCTCTCTTCTCGTCTTTTCTTCTTTTTGTCTTTCCTCTTTCCCTTTCTCCTTTCCTGTCCCTTCTTGGATGCTCAAATGCAAAAGTGGAAAGGTTTCTCCTTTTGTTTTGTTTTGCTTTTAGTTTGTTTTGCTAGTCCTCTGCCAGTGAAAATGTAGTTCAGGGGGCTGTGTGTGCCCCCCCAGGCCCCATTTTTAGCTATGATGGCTTCCTGCATAGCCCCCGAGCTCAATTTTTGCTGACAGATGGTTGCAAGAGGCTGTCACAGCCAAAAATGGAGATTGCGGGTGGTGGTCGTGTGCGGCCCTCCTGAATTCTGTTTTCACTGGCAGAGGCTTTAGGGGCCAGTCCCTTGCTGTTTCCAGGGTGGCCTTGTGGGCCAGATCTAAGCACCTGTGGGCCTTGAGTTTGACACTCTTGATGTAGATTAATAAAGTCAGTTCTTTATTTGCTTATGCACAATAAACAGAATCTTGCCAGACTAAATCCTTACTACTCACACCCAACAAATATAACTTAGGTGATTCTAGCTATCTTAACTCTCTTCCACTGTGTCCTATCCAATTCTGAACTGTGCTGCTTCTTGTCTCAGCTCCCTCCTTGGAATATATTCCTTACTTACAAAAAAACCCCTTCCCCTTCCCAATGCTTCCCTCTCCATAGCCACCATATCTCATGGGCTTGAAAATTCTGGAAATTGACATCCATACATCTTAAAATTTTCAAGCTTAAGCAACATTGATTTACATTGTCTTCTATAACACTGAAAACCCTTCTTAACAGAATTCTGTGCAAAGGCCTATTATTTTGGAAGATGATCCTCTGTCCCCAAGACTAATTTCCTTTTCAGACAAGAGCCAACGTTTAGTTGCCCAATAATACATCCAGAAGACCTACCTTGGCTGGATTGACTGCTGTGATCACCCACACACAGTATGCGTTGTTATCATACTGGACAGGATAGTTAGGAGATGTGATAACACCACTGGGCCCTCGGAGGTATGTATCACACATTCTAGCTGTGGAATTGGGAAAAAAAGAAGAAACAGGAAATCTGTTTGTGAATGGAAATTTGGTTTGCGATGTTCCTTTTCTTAAGGGCCTAGAAAATGAATCAATGTGGAAGGAGGTATATTTTTTTGTTTTACCATTTTTATCAGTCAAGTTGTAGGATGGTAGGTCTCTCTTGGTGTGCAAGAGAAATATATTTTGCACAAAATATATGATCATAAAGCCAAATGCATCTATTAATCACACTGATGGAGCCCTCAAGGATTCTAATCTCTGTATCCTCCCCAAACTACTTACTTTCTGCTCAAGATCTTATAGTTTCTTTTTAAAACTATGAAGAGAATAGCCACAAAACTAGAGATAGTTGGGTAATGAAACTCTGATCAATCCAAGGAACGTCTTAAAAAATAGAAAACAAAATGGTCAAAATGAAACTTATTTAATGAAAGCAATTTTTATAAATGGGGAAAAGTAGCTTATAGAGATTGGATGCTTTTATTTTGGTTCTCTCTGGCATACTAACTCAATCCTACATCTAGGTTCCCAGGAGTAAGCCTCACTGGACAGATGCTCGAGTAATGCATAAAAGATTACATTTTAACTGTTGGGCATTAAAAAAGATTAAAAAAGGAAATTGAAGCTCTACAAATATTTTACAAACTGAATCCAAAAATTAACATTATGTCTTGGGTCTGAATTGTAAGGCCATTTTTAAACAATACTCTATGAGGTCATTGTCAGGATACCTCTTAGAAAAAAAAGACAATTCATCAAGTTTTTCTACTTAGGTCAGATATAAGGAACATTAACAGAATAACATATAAGCTACTTTGATTGCATTAGTTAGAGCTGAGATGTCACTATTTCTTGGAAGAAACAATGACTCTGAGGAGGCCTGTTTACAACCTGGAGCTCCTACATGCTTCCGAAGAGAAGGCAAAAGTACCTAGGAGAGGAACACATTTCTGAAACTGTTAGAGGTAAACACCTTCCCGAAGTGCCCTATTTTTGCTATATCTGCATACAGATCTTCCTAATCAAAATTGTATGAATCAAAATAAGGATAGAAAGAATTTATGTGCAGGTACACACACATGCATGGCCTCCCCCCTTTCCTGGCACACAAAAAAGAGGCACATGCAGAAATCTAGTACTTTCTTCTCCTAAAATCCCATGGCTGTGCTCATCCAGGTAAGATTTAGACGCATAATGATACAAGATTAGACTTTAAAGATTTAGGATAGAATGCAATATTAAAGATTTCTTATGGACTCTGTTGTATCAATATTTTACTTTTGGGGGATTATTTTTCATCTTTTTTTTTTTTGTTAAATTATTCCCCAACAAGAAAAATTCTACTCTTCTTTCAAAGGAGCTCTTTTTCCTGAACACTTTTCCTAGGGAAAAATCCTAGGGATGCTAAATATTCCCCATACTCAAATCAGTAGTGATTCAGCTCACAAGACCTCAGAATAAGCTTTTCACATTAAGTCGGTTGTCCTGCTGTGAGACTAACCCACAGAATCACCTAAGCCTTAAGAAGATCCTATCAAGCAGCCGCTTGGGGTAGTACGTTGTTGATCTTTTACCTGTATGCAATGGGGTAGAAATTTGACACCATTTCTTCTTCTTGCAAAATAAAATGAAATCTGTTTAACAACAAGCCTTTAATGCAGAGGTTTAGGTCTAGTTGCAAAACAGGTTTAAGTGTTCCACTGTTTTAGAGTACCCCTACATTGCACAAAATGGCTGCAACTTTTTTTTGAAGACTTGACATAATAAATATTTTATGAGAGGCAGATAAATTAAGCTGAGACTGTAGAGCCTTTGTCTGGAATGTTTTGACTAAAACAGAAAATGAGATTTTAGAAGAAAACAGGCTGAATAGGAACAGAAAACTGCTTTGTATTCTGTCAGAACAAAAGACTAGCTAGCCAGAACTGTATGGAGTAACTTTCCTGATTAAGTGTAATGGGCTATGAGAACAACCTTCTCACAGGAGGAAGAGCCCCAGACCAGACAATGGTCAGACAAGAGACATCACCGTTCACAGAACAAATGGGCATGGGAAGCACGTCAGAAGAAACTCTCCCTAGTTTTCTGAAAAGTATAAATAAAAGAGGGGAGAAATGCTTTCAGATTTGTAAGATTTGCAAAATATAAATTTTTGTAAGCTGCCCTGTGAATTTAATGAATGAATAATTAAAACAAACAAATGAATAAAATCTTGTTATGCAGCATTGCAATAAAAGTGGTATTAGTACTCATGGTTTTGTTTTTGGATTATCTCAAAAGAGCGATAACAATGTTGCAAGTCTGAAAACACTTTCCCTCTCCCCTGTCTTTACATTCTAGAGCAGGGGTGTCAAACTCAAGACTCTTGGGCTGGATCCAGCCCATGGGGTACTTAAATCTGGCCCATGGAGCCACCCTGGAAACAGCAAAGGACTGGCCTGTGGTGCCTCTTCCCCCGACACAAGTGATGTTGAGCTGGCCATTCCCACCCTGGCCACACTCACCCAGCCCCCAAGATCAAACACAACCCTGATTCGGCCCTCAATTAAATCAAGTTTGTCACCCCTGTTTTAGAGGATTAGGGAAGGTCCCTTCTTCTGTGATGGAATGCAGAAAGGAGTGGATAGCTAAGAGAGACCTGGTGATTCCAGACGAGTAAAAGATACTGAAATGTAGCCCAGATATCATTTTTGAGAGGAAGAGAGTGAAGACAGCCCTTCCTTAATAATTCACAGGGTATATGATGGGTGAGCATAGCAGAATCCTCAGTCTGCCAAGATTTTGCCTTTACGTGGTAAAAAACAAAGAACTTAGCTTGGAAAATTCACCACATGTCTTTCTTGGTTTTGGGCTGGACAGAAGATATAACACACTGCAATCCCATCATCTTCCAAATGACTATGGTTGTACTTCTTGAGGAATGATGAGTTTTATATAGACTACCAATTCTCACAGTTCCTTAATTTGGCTTTCTGCACTGAGCAGACAGCTGCATTCAACAACCTAAATGTCCCTTCCAACTGTATGATTCTCTCTGTTGGAGAACCTTCAATTGGAGAAGACTGACAAAAAGCAAGGACTGAATATGTGGAAATAGAATCCAAGAAATATACATTATAAAACATCAAAGATCAAAGCCATGTTGGACAACTGATGTGAGACTACCTGTCCCCGTATTCACTGTTATTCCAAGGCTGTGGAGATTAAGAGTTGTCAGATTCATCTCCTGCTGGTAAAAGGATCATATAATATTTGCTGAAAAACTTAAATATGGATTTATGGACTGCATAAGGCAGAATTAAGAGCACACTTATCGGGCACTCCCTAAATAACAGTGTGTTTACTTCCAGTGACCCAGGGTGACTGAGTCTGACTTTCTCATATATAAATGTCCAAGTGAGATCCTTTATAAACTCAGAATTTGTCCTGCCATGCAGAGACATCATAGATCACAGCAAGCAACTCTCTCCAATGTTTAATTAGTAACATAAAAATGAATTTCTGCATTGCAGGGCCAGAAGGTAAATTCTATTATTTTCATGCAAGTGCATATGAATGCATTAGAGTGTATGGATTGAAGTCCATTTGTACATTCCCAGTGGACAGCTCTCTGACATGTTTAGTTGCTAGTATTGAAAAAGATTTCATCTATTATTTGAACACGCTATGGAAGTAGAAGATATGCAAACAAAAAACAAGTGTGCTAACTAATTTCATCTTAAAACTCTTAAAACTCATATTTCTTTTCTTTTTAAATAAATTTGATTGAGTATACACATTAAAAACATTGAAGGCGGTGGTCTTCTTTGACATACATTTTTGTCAGTGCATATTACATTCAGAAAGAAATTATGTACACACACACATATATATATATATACTTTGTGTTATATATATATATATATACTGTATACATATATATATATATGTACTGTATATACATATATACATTTATAATTTTTAATTCTTTCTCATTACTCCTCAAATAAGTGAGCCCTCACATCCTCTTTATTTCATCTTTAGTGGTTATCCCAATTTTATGAACTCCCTTTCATATTCCTCCAATATTCCATATTTTATGGTATTCTGAGTCATCTTTATCCTTCAGTTCTAATGTCAACCTATCCATTTCAGTGCATTATAGTATCTTATCAATCATATCATCCTCCCTAAGAATTTCTCTTGCCTTTCAATTTTGGGCAAATATCATTCTTTCTGCCGTGATTACATGTATTATTAGATAAGTATCAGCTTTGTTAAACTTCTCTTGCATTATTCCCAGTAAGAACATCTCAGGTTTATAACAAATTTTTAACCCCATCATTTCCGCTATCCCTAACCAAATTCTGTACCAGAACTCCTGAGCCTTTTTACAGGACCACCATATGTGGTAATATATGCCCTGTTCTTTCAGACATTTCCAACAGTTGGGTGATTGGTTAAAACTCATATTTCCAAGTGCTATTGAAGACATCATTCTACTCCAACAACCAACTTCTCAACTTTCCAATTGTGTGGCTCATTGAGCAACATTCATGCCAGAAGCCTTTCATTGGTTACTTGGAATTCAAATTATGGTCTAATCTTTAAGAGAAATCTTCCTTGGGCAAGCTGCTCTTGAAGAAAAAAATGCTGTTCTCTCAGTGGTACAACAAGGTACAACCAAAAATGACATCCAGCATGATCAAGAACCTTCAGACCACAGAGGAATGGCATACATATACAGTGCCCATATTTGTGAGATTATAAACTTTCTCCTTGACTTGCTGCTTTTTTAAAAACTGGAGGACCTTCTTTTATATAAAGGTAAATTCTGCCAATAGAACCCCTATCTAGCCATAGTCTGTTTAAGTCCAATATTGTTAATCATAGTCTTATAAGAATGTATGTAAAAACTCACTGAAATTCCCAGATCATGTACTTGATAATGGAATTTAGAAAAATAGGTTGAGGATTACATATATATTTATAAATGCAGACCATACAATAATTTGGAGAAAGTTTTGGAGAACTGGGGAATGCAAGCTTGCATTCAACTCTGCTTCCTTGACAGCTATACAATAAGGGCTCAGAGTTGCATGGACACCACATAGATTTAAGAGGACAAATTTAGATGTAAATTTAAATTTACATGCCTTTAGAAGAATAAACAGGGTTATATTATTAAAACCAACTTATAACAAGCCTGTTGTAAGTATCCCAGTTTATGACTCATCAAGCTACTAAATAATGGATGATCTCCAGATATAAAAGAATCACTATTAGATAAGTTTTATTTATTTTACCTCGACACACTGGTCTCTGGTCACTCCAGGCAGCTATCATACCACTCAGCTTCTTACAGGTGATGCTTTTAGAGCCTTGCAAGTCATAACCTTCACTGCAGGTGAATTGGACACTGGATCCTAACCTGGAACACAGGAAGCCAGTTACTGACCTGCACTCTAGTTTCAGGCAAAGATTTTGGATGCTCTGTTTTGTTTCTTATTTGTTTTCTTTCATTGGGAATTCCTGAATTATAACAATGAAAATAAATGTTGGATTTCCAAATGCAAATTGATAAAGTTTTGGCCCATAACACATCAGATTTAACTGTAGCTGAAAAGAAGGAAATGCGAGTCACTAATGTAGCAATATCAGGGGATACTAGAATAGAAGAACTGGAGAAAATCATAAAGTATCTAAGAGTTGAAAACCAAAGTCGAAAGATTGTGACATAAACCAGGCTTGGTGTCCCAGTGGTTATCAACACATAGGATACCATACTGAAAAAAATATTGTGAAAAAATTCTGTGCATTAACAAAATTTCCATCTGTCAATTACAAAAGGCCACATTGCTTGGATTTGCACATATACTATGCTGATATACTGTGACAAATCATACTTGGGAAGAACTCAATGCAACTAAAGGTCAACATCAGATGAAGAACTGGTAGATAATAATTTATTAAGCTTGTATACTGTCTGAATGTCAGACTTTGGGTGGAGTTTATATTGATTCCCTTCTGCTGGTGGGAAGAATAATTTTATAAGCAATAAGAAAATTGGTTGCTAGATCAGGTTTAAGATAGTTCAATGTGAATTATTTTGCTGATGGTGGTTTTAACTGTGTTTTTAAAATTACATTACTTTTTTAGTTATCTTAAGTACTATTGACAACTGGAACAAAAATGCAGTACATATATGTGGACATGCATATATACTGTACATACATTCAATCACTCCGGTAGATATCTAGACATTTTAGCATCTTACATCTTCATGGCATTACAGTGTTCAAGGTATGTAACAACAGATATTTGATCAACAATGTAGCATATTCCACAGATCAGTTATACTTTTCCAACCTGTCCTAACTGAATACTGAATTTCAAAATGTACCAAATGAGTAGATCTCATAAGACTTCTAGAATAGGTATAGGATGGAAGAGGCTTGGAAACATTGCTATTTAAAACTAATAAAATATTTATGACTTAAGAAATCTAGATGGAGTTTACATACCATTACTGATGTTAAAGTGATGCTCTAGAGCTGTGTATTTAAAACTTGGCAACTTTAAGATGTATAGATTTAGCTCCTAGAATTCCTCAGTCAGCATATTCACCCATCTTAAAATTGCCATGTTTGAAAAATACTGCTCTAGACAATGCATACACCGAGATCAATTTCCTTACAAAACATACAATTTAGACTCCAGTTGTAAAATTTAGAGTGCAGGGACTATGAAGAAACAAGTAACTTATCCTATATTGACAAATTGCATTTTTCTGGATATTCAGACTTCATTCAATTATGTGAATAATGATCCATTTAAGCATCTTCTATGATTAACCATATTCACAGATACATTCACTGTTGTCCCATAATGTTTTAGAATATACTGGAAATGTCACTGCAATATTTATCAAGTTCAAAAAGATACATTTTTGAGGTTTCAAAAACTCTTTTTTTTTTTTTACTGAACTCACATATTGGCATTACTAATTTGAAAGAAACATTAGTTTAATATCTGTGGACATGATGGCTTGGTGGTTCAGCTCACTAAATCCCTTTTTTTTGGGGGAGGGGTGTCACTTTTCTTCAAATTATTCTAGGAACTATTTTCTCTTTCTTGTCCCCTTCCATCTCACACTGGACAAGATTATTCTTTTAGTTCCAGCCCTTGTTTCGTGGAGAGTGGGAAAGATGTGACTCTCTGCTTCTGGCAAAAAAAAAAAAAGTTATCTATAGCGACATAAAATAAAATATTGATCTGCACTCTGACTCACACACACTCATCCCTGCTTGCTGACATGCTTGCTTACGCACAAAAACAAGAGGTGACAAAGTGATGGTGAAGGCAGCTGGCATGGCTGGAGGGAAACACATCCAGGACTGGTTCACACATACAGAATGGTTATGGTTTCTCAGCAGTAATGTGTGACCTTATTCCACCAAAGGCACTACATTAGAAGTGATACATATGCTCTGACTGGGTCTGCAGTTGTTCAGTTCCCAGGAGCAAAGTAGACATGTTACAAGCCGTCATCAACTGATCAACATGAATATATCAGCCATTCAACCTAAAATGCTCTCCCCGTAAGAGTGGTGAATAAAGCTTTAATCACAAAAGCTTGTGACACCCTAAAGATTAACAGATTTATCAACACATAAGCATTTGGGGACCTCGGTTCACTTCATCAAATCCAAAACAAGGGTTTTGTGTAATTTTTGTAGTAATAAATCGACTAGTGTTCAGGGGAAATATCTCAGTTACAAACCTTAAAAATAATATATGGAGTTATCGATTATGTGAGATATGTGGATTCAAATCCACTTTTAGTCCTTTACTGAATGATCAACAAAATAAAGAAGTTCCTCAAAAGGTCCATGTGACATGTAAAATCTTTGTGCAAATAACACATGTGGCCAGAGACCACACACCTTTGCCCAGTACTGAAAGAATTACTGGATATTTAGGGCTACCCCACACGCTTAGGGGACATCAGCCAAATAAGCAAATGTTTGTTAAATCTATGTAGGGTACACATTACAATGTTCATATATCTCCCATCCTAAATTGTTGAGAGACTGTGCCACAGATTTTTGGCAATCCTTTTGATTAAATTTGTTAGCCTACTTCAGGAAGCTCCTGGATCTGCAAAACGGGAAAATGGGGGTTCTTGCACATCTTCCCTTTTTCTAGCACGATGGTTTAAAAATGGGGTTGTAGAAAAGCATAACAAAACAAGCACCTTTTTTATTGCATGCAAAAGCTTCCGAAAGCCATACACGAAGCTAAAATTCTATCAACCTGGCAAGATGGGACCTTCCTTGGAAAGCACAGGAGATGCTAAGAATAATACAATGACTTTCCTGGCTGGGCTGTTTTGTGAGAGCCTGTGGGAATATCTATCTATCTATCTATCTATCTATCTATCTATCTATCTATCTATCTATCTATCTATCATCTAAGTTTGTGTGTATAGCTGTGTGTGTGTTTGTGTGTGTGTATATCATGGGTGAAATTCAACCACCTCGGCCCAGCTTGGGAGAGGAGATAGGAACAATTTGAATCAGTAAAAATTGCCCCTGGTTGCTATTACTATTATACCAAACCATGCCCACAGCCACGCCCGCAACGTAGCGCACAGTCACACCCAATTTTCCCGGTAAGGACATTTTTGAATTTCACCCCTGATGTGTATGTACATTGGAGGCAGGGGCTTCATCAGTGAGAAATTCAACAAAAATAAACAATATTCCACATAGTTAACAGTTGACTAACATGCACAATGGACTTCCTTTCATGAGGAAATGAAAATTGCATTTTAGGGTGCATAGTTAATCAGAATTAGAGCACTGTACATGAAATGCAACAACAGAATATAGAAATCCTGGTTATGACATATATAAAAATCTTCTACAAATTGTAGACACGTTAGGAAAACAAATCAGTGTGAAAGATTCCTCAAGAGTTGTCACATTATTACCATAATTAAAAGAAATGAAATAGAAATAATAACCAGTCTCCTACGGCACCATTTTATAATTAAGTTAAGAGTAGGCTTGTGACTGAAGACTCAGTTTCTTTCTGGCTTTCAATAGAAGACATGACATCAATCATCTCGTGTAGCCAATTGTTTTAGGCCATTTTAGTGCATAGAGAATTACAATAATGAAATGTATGCAAGACATAAGATACCAATTTTTCCCCCTAAACCCATCCCAATGGTGGAAAAATAGCCCTATTTGTAGTGCTGGAATTTTTTAAAAAAGGGATGAAACTGGTATTTTATGACTCCACAAGTCTTGAGACAATTATTTTGTCTCTTAATCTTCTCAATATAATAAATAATAAATATTTTGACTCCCAACAATCCAGAGCACTCAAAAAAAAATCACAAATAATACAGCCCAGAATCACATGGTAAATTAGCAATTGATGGGGCATGCCACAGAGCTAATGGAAGGCCAACACTCCTTTAACAAACCTGTGTTCTCATCTTCTGATGTTCTTGCAAGATTAATGGACTCGCTCACTGATCATATCATACCAAAGCTGATATAGACCTAATGATGTTACACCAGAAAATGTTCATATTGACACAGCAAGTGATGAATGTTAGAGTCATACTTTAGTTGGACTCCTGCCAATGTGAACCCAGGTTTAAGCTGTTATCTTAAACATGCTACCTTGGAAGTTAAATGCAGCTGATTTTTCTTTCTGATAAACAGAACTGAAATGGCACGGGTAAAATGGATTAAGAGCCATCTATTTTAATTGTCACAAAATATGTGCCAAATAAAAAAGAATCCTAGTTGAAAATACTGAGAAGTAACTTGAAAAAGCATTTTCAAACCGTTGTCCTTTTCCTCTTCTCTTCCCTTAACAGATAATAGATAACCAGATAATCAGAGTTGGAAGGGACCTTGTAGGTCATCTAGTCCAACCCCCCGCCCAAGCGGGAGACCCTACACCATTTCTGACAAATGGCAGTCCAATCTCTTCTTGAAAGCCTCAAGTGATGGAGCTCACCCAACTTCCAAGGGCAACTTCTATTCCATTGGTTGATGGTTCTCACTGTCAGAAAATTTCTCCTTATTTCCAGGTTAAATCTCTCCTTGTTCAGTTTCCATCCATTATTCCTTGTCTAGCCTACAGGTGCTTTAGAAAATAGCTTGACCCCTTCCTCTCTGTGGTAGCCCTTCAAATATTGGAAGACCGCTATCATGTCTCCCATGGTACTTCTCTTTACTAGACTAGCCAAGCTCAGTTCCTGTAACCTTCTCCCCGCTCCCTTTCTCTTCCCTTCACCTTTCCTTTCCTTTTTCCTTTCCCCTTCCCTTTCCTTATCTCCATGTACCAATTCACTTTTGTCCATGGGACTGTTCTTAAAAAATCACCCCAGAGAGAACAGAGACACAAAAGGATATTATGACATCAGAATTGTGATCATAGGCAGGCTGTTTGTTTCTTAAGAACATAAAAGCCTTGCTGATTAAATCAAAGCTTCAGGATGCCAGCATCCTGTTTTTGAAAATGGACAGCCAGCATCCTTTTTTTTTGACAATGGACAGCCAGCTGCTTCTGTGAAAAAGCTTGGAACAGGGCGCTGTGTCTGTAGCCTTCATTAATCATTCCCTCGTCTTTACCAATTGTTATCTGATGGAATCATCAACTGCCTATAATGATGTAGATAATAGATGGATTTGTCCAACACCCCATCCCTTCTAAAACTTACTGCCAACCTTCACACTTGTGTTGGCTGAAATGTATGAGAGATGGAGCACAACATGTAAGCATGAAGTATGAAAAGAAGGGAAAAAAAGGATGCTTACCTGAAATCATTGCCTATTCTTTTGCCCCGATCTGGAATCCCAGGATCCGGACACATGTTATGTCCCTGGGATGCACCAACCTGTGTTACTACAAAGCAAAAAAACAGCATATACAGAGGTAGAATAGAAGACAAAAAATGTATATCATCTCAGTGTTGGTGGTGCAAATAAAATGGAAATTTACAAGTTGGAATGCACTGAGTAAATGTTATTTGTTCCCATTTTCCCTCCCCTCAAAACATTTGCTGAAGAGTGTTCCTTAACCTGGTGCAGTGCAAATGCATCAGACTGCACCTTGGGATTATGGGAATTATAGCTCATCTTAAAGGTGCGAATTGTGGAAGGCTAAGTTATAGGCTATGTGAACTATCAAAGGCATACAGCTCGGAAATAGAACTATGACATCTGATGAAAACTCAAATCCCATTCACTCCCCTCCCCCCCCCAGTTCTCAGCTGTAAGCCACTGAAGCAGACACCTCAAAATATTCTTCCATCTCCCAGGATGTTGCCCAAGCCATCTTATAAAAATAATACCCGAATGCAGAATTGTATGAAAATTCCACTTTTCACCATCTGTCTGATGATAATGAAAGGCAGTAAGTTAAATAAAAAGCAGTGGAAGATGACAAGATATGTAGGGGAGGATGACAGGAGAAGAGGACAGAAGCCAGTTGGGTTCACAGTTGGTGATTTATTTTCATTGTGCAGGACCTGAAAAGGAGTAACCTTTTCCATTAGAAGAGGGAAAAGAAGCATCAGACAGTGCCAAGGGTATATAGCATGCCACCCATCAAACATAAGGAATCCCAGAACTATTCTAAAATGGCATGTATCCAATTAGGGTAAGATCAAATCTGAATAAAAATGGATTGATTTCAATTGCACATTCAGTTTTTACAATATCCTAGACCCCCCCAAATTGGTAAAAGTGGGCTTTTTAAAATTTCATTCTGTTTTTTTCCCTGCCCTTTGTGCCACAGCCTGCTTGAAACATACATGGCACAATTCTCTGGGTGAGAAGACTGACAAAGAGAAATGTGGAAGTGCACAGTACAGAATTGGGGGCAAGGAGAACTTACTGTAGAAAGATCAATGGACATGATTTATCATCTTCCCCCCCATCTGCCCGTGATTAGTCTGCATCAATACTGCATCTTTAAGACTGGAGGTGTCAACAGCAATTATCCAGTAGAGAAAAGAGACTTTTTCAGAGGACTATTCTATTGCACAGGTGACTTGGGGGAGGGGGGGTGTCTTTAAGGAAGTCATTTAAGGAGGCAGTAATATATTTGCTTATAGGTGCCCTTATGTCAAAATCAGGCAGGATCTCTTTAGAAGAGGATTCCACCACAGTCAGTCACACAACATAATACCTGAAAAGATGGAATCAGGACCTCCATAAGAGAAAATGAGGCTGCAAAGCTTGTGAACCACTACCTGGATTTTAATTCTAGTGGATTCTGGGGTGGCTCTCTTATTGTCAGTCTTACATAATTCTACAGACCTTAGTACTTGCTTTTTCTCCCTAGCCAAAAAGGATCAGGAACACAACCATTTGTTGCATTGTACATTGAGGGATATGTGTAATAAAATAATATGTATGCCTACAAAACAAGTGCGGAGTAAATCAAGCAACATTGTAGTGTTTATCCCTGTTTTTGTGTAAAACATTTTTCCCCCTGGACAAATTAGATGCATTGCTAACTACATGACTATAGACAAAACTATGCATATTCAAATAATAAAGATCACAATATATTTGCTCCACATTCATTCATAGCCAACTAACCCTGTGGGTCATCCACCCACCCATCTTTTGATTTTTTTTTCTTGACAGATGGAAATTCTATTCTTTCAACGTGAGTGATCACAGGATGGTGCTCAAAACAATTGTCCACAGAATATTTCCATACTGAATTTGTCAACTACCACAACAAATTCAACACAACTTTATGAACCACATTTATGATAAGTACAGCACCTTCTCTCTTTAAAAAAAAAGAAAGATAACTAAGCCCTCTAAATGAAGACTCACCTATATTAAGGTTGGATTAACAAGGATATTCCTGCTAGTTGTTCCCATTAACTGCATATTATGAGGAATGTAAATTATGAAGCAAAAAGTACAGAACAAAACATTATTGACAAACTAAACTGGGGACTCAGAAATGGGATACAGGAGCAAGATATGATAGATACTGATTATTTTTCAAGCATATTTTTACATTTATTTAAGCAAAAGTTAAAAATACATGTTACCAAATATAATATTATTGATATTTGATTATTATAATCATGCATACACTAGAATCTGGGAATAAAGGCATATCTAAGAATAATACATCAGTATAAGCAGTTCAGAAGATTTAGAGAACACTTCACCTTGATTATAGTCTTTTTCTCTGATCATTATGAGACATGGGCATTTAACCAACCTGACCACTTGCAGGGCCAATTCCAAATAGGTTTGCTGTCCACTTCCAGGAGCCATGGATGAATTAAATAAACAGAGCCCATTGTTTTATTGTAATTTTGCTATGAAGCATCTGCAAGAAAACAGCCAAGCTCAGAGAACACCAAGGATTACTGCTGTTCTCTACCTATCAATACCTTCGTGACTCCTTCATATTCAAGTAGGCTGTGTTTCATTCAGTAAGGATAGAGATATAACAATCTTGGTCTCCTGAGGCTCAAGATCAAGAGCCAATATTTGAATCCTCTTTGCTAACAACTGCAAATGCAGTGTTGCTGTCACTAAAATCAACTCAAAGGAGGAAAACAGATGGAAGCTTAATAATTAGCAGTTAGAAGCTGGTTGCAAAATTAATGTATCTTAACATTTTAAATAATTCTTAAAAATGTAGACTTTAATCATTGCTAAGTTGTCATTCCCATGGGAATGGAGTTTCACCTTTTCCTCCTTTGTTGCAGAATTAAGAGCCCCCAATTTTCTGAAGCCAATTTATGCAGATGAAATGAAATTAATTCATGTCCCTTGAACTTCCATATATTAGACATTACCTCTAAATGCAAATGCTAATTTCAGAGGACAAATAGAATAACCATCCACCTTCTTTGGAGAAATCTCATATTAGGAAGAAGTTCTAGAGTTTATCATTATGAAGCAAATAATAGTAATATTTCTCTCTGATAGCAGAGAGAAAATACAGAATAAGAGTCACAAAACAGCTTGAATTCAGGTCCAGGTAGGTTTTAAAGGCATATTTTGTTGATGCCCAGGTGGTGTTTGGTCTGCAAAGCTAAAACAAACTACTACTGGTAGATAGATATCAGAATTTTTCACAACATATCAGACTATAGATTCTCACTAAGTCAAATCCCACCCCAAAAAAGTGATTTTATTATATTTGATTCCATCCCACTCCTTCAAGCTAGATATAATTTGAAAGTTCCTGCTGGCAGCCCTCACAATGATGTAATGGTACAATGAATGACATATATAGTACAAGAAAATAGTTGACCCTCCCTACCAGTGATGGGATTCAACTTTTTTTTACTATCGGTTCTATGGGCATGGCTTGGTGGGTGTGGCAGGGGAAGGAGACTGTAAAACCCCCAGTCAGAGGTGGCATTTGCCAGTTCTCCGAACTACTCAAAATTTCCGCTACCAGTTCTCCAGAACTGGTCAGAACCTGCTGAATACCACCCCATATTCATTAAAGAGAAAGAACACAGAAAACAGTTGCTCAATATGGCAGAGTATCAAATGAATGACGAGGTATTAAAGAACATGTCTGTTAAGTTGGCCCTCCTGATAAGGTCATGTGGATGTCAAGGATCAGAGGTCTTTAGAAATAAGAGTGTTTTTATTTAGTTATTCATTTATTTCTCTTAAAAAATAAGCAATATAAATTCGTACTTGCCTTTAAATGCAACTAATTAAGGTTTAATTGTCTGATGCAATAGTTTATTTCAGATACCACACAAATCTTTGCCAATTATCTTCCCACCATATCTACGCTTGATAAAAGAATTTTCATTGATCTGTTTTTTTACTGCAACTACTTCAGATTTCTTTTAAAAAATCAACTGAAAGATAAATAAGTTCCTTATTGTTTGGAGATGCAGCATTTTCATGTAAAAGAAAATAAACCTCATTGTAAACAGATTGCCTTTGATCTATTATTATTACCAACATTGTTACTTTTAAAAAAATGTCTGGCAAAAATACAGCAAAACACTTTGAAAAGTCAAAGGGGCAAGTTACTAACAAACAGAATATTTCTTCCCAGAAACAAGACAGTTTCTTTAATGAAGTATAGCAAAACTTTTTACTTACCACTTTAAATAAAATGTAGGATTTACAGAATTAATCCTATCAAGACAGAAAGCAGAATAGATATTCATATAGAAACATAATTAATGCGACCAAATGAAGCAGATCAGGCTAAATGTAGCATTACTATAATAGGCATTGTCACTTTGTCTGTGAAAATGTGGGAGAATATAGAAAATATGGAAACATTCCAAAGTATTTTACTTTCTAAAGGAAAAGTTTCTTTTGTTAAAAAAAACCCAAAGCAAAACAAAAATCAACCTAAGAGTCCTGCCCTTTCCTATATTTCAAGATGCCCCTTTCTAAAAGAACTTGAAAAATTATTCCTAGTACTCTAAACAAATTCATGCATGCATCCATAGGATGAGAAATCCCACCAAATCCCTTTGACATTATCTGCCCAGAATACATGAGATTGTATGGAACTGTTTTTTCTAAGAAAAAAAATGAAAAAGGGGAGGAAATGAAAAAAAAAAAAAAGAACTGATTTATCCACTATTCAAGGTTTGAACAAATCCTAGCTGGTGAAAGCAGACAGCATAATCAAGGTAATTCAATAGCTTTGAAAAAATGTCATTCCTTTACAGAAAGGGGTCCCACTGAATACAGAATGGCATTAAGAAGCACTTGTCATCTTTAGGAAATTCTTGCAGTTACCACAACAGGCTAATCAGTCACATCCTACCTTAAAAAGTTGCTTCCAGTAGACATTTGCAAACTTTATGCTAATGCTCAGGTAGCTTTATTACAACTAGAGTCAATTTCAGACAACCACTGTTGGAAGAACTGCAATATATTAACCTGCATGAATACTGAGTTTCCAGGATCATATGAGAAAGACTCTTAGAGGTATAACCAATAGTTTAGGGACCATTTGAAGTTACAGCAGCACTGACAGAAGTAACTTATGACTGGTTCTCACTTTTATAACCACTGCAATATCCCCAGAGTCACATGATCAAAATTTGGGTACTTGGCAACTGGCACAGATTAATGACAGTTGCAGTGTCCCTGGGTTACATGATTATCATTTGTTGGCTTTCCCAGTTGGCTTTCAACAAGAAAAGTGAAAGGGAGATGCCAAATTTGCTAAGAACTGTATGGTACACTTAACAATTGCATCAAAAAAGGATGTAAAATCAAGCATTACTTAGCAACAGCCTTACTCAGTAATGGAAGTTCTGGTCCTAATTGCCACCCTATGTCAAGGATTACCTGTATTATAAATGTGACCAAATGTTTTACATTGTCTTAATTTTCTTATAAAGGAAAAAGGAAGAGAATTATACATGAATCCAGTTCCATTTTGTTGATTGTATCCTGAACTTTTGCTCTGAAATGAATCTTCATGCAATATCATAGGAATGATAATATATTGAACAGGACTAATAATATGGAATTTAAAATACTTGTCTTTAGTAGCTGTCTATCCAGAATGCCATATTTCTAAGCAATTTCTGCAGTTTTAACAATGACTTGCTGTGGATAACTGGGGATATGCCATTTTCTTTTCCAGTAGTGACATAGGAGGCACCTGTATAATTTTCTGGGTAACCAAGCAACATATTTTATTTGTGATTGCTTGTGTGCATGCAAGCATATATAGGAGAACTTGGATGGTACCCTGCAGTGCTCCAGTCTGGGTCATAAGATGAGGTGGGAATTGGCTTATAATGGAGCACATCAACATTTTGAGCTGTGACCTAATAAAAATATATTGGTACAATTTTTCAAAATTCCTCTGCTCCCCAGCATTCAGTTTGAACCAGACCAGAGTGGGCAGTCATGGCTCCTTTATGAGCAGTGGCTCAGGAATTCTGAGAGCTGAAATCTGCAGGTTGTAAGATCAAAGCTGCCCACCACTCATCAAGACCATTTTGAAATTTAATATTTCATTTCAGTCTGTTCCTGATTCAGAGAATTATTAGGCTGATGGACAGATAAATGAATGCTCAGAGTCCTTTTTCTTTTCAACCATCTGTTGGTTTGGGAAAAAAAAATAATTTGCTAGGTGGCAAAAGGCAAAGTATGCCATTTTCTAAAACACAAAAAGCAAAGCCTAGTTGGTTCTCAGCTTTTATTAATCTAATTTTTCAACTACTACGAAAACAGCAATAAGCTTGCTAAGCATTTGTTTTGTTTTTTTCACTGTCATAAGCCAGTATGCAAAAATGCTATAACTTAAACCAATCTGTTCTAGAAACCGTCTGCAAGGATTCAGAAGCAAATCACATTCAGGATATGACTAAGATGTCATCTCAGACAAATTTATCCTAATCTAAATATGTTGGCCAAGCATTTCAACTGGTTTATTTATTCTAATCTAAATATGTTGGCCAAGCATTTCAGCCGATAAACACATTCTGAAACAATTGATTAAAATTCTTCAGTCCTTGAGGTTTTTTTCCCCAAATAATCTTTTTAAAGTTGCATTTCAAAAACAGTATCTAGGAAAACAAATCATAACTGAACATCATTTTTTGTCCAGTTAGAAATGCATATAAGCTTTCAGTCAACCAAATATTGTATCTTTTGCTAAGCTTGTGTTATTAACTTTCAGAAATTCAATAAGAGAAACAGTCACAGCCCTTCTCTATGGATTTAATGCAAACAAAAATAGCATGATCATTACTTATATTACTATAGGTCAAATCACAAGTATGATCTCCATCAGCATGTGAGGCTTCAAGACTTAATTTGCTTGTTTTATTTTCAACACCAATCTGGAAATATTGGTAGAGGTAATAACAAAATATGACCAGGAAAAAACTGCAAGTTGCCAGCTGGATTAGAGAAAACATTTCAACATTTCCTTTCTACACTAGAAATGGTGAGAATCAGGTGCCCACAATTTCTGCAGGGAGAGAAGTTGGTTTCAAGTCTCTATCATCCTTTATACATAATTGCTTCTCAAAGATCCTTTCTAGAAATTAGAGTTTCCCACACTTCCAGTAAACATTGGTTTGTTTGCTCTGTCTATTATTGATATAATGAAACAATGATTCCTTGCTTTCTTGCAAGTTCTACTCAAAGAGACTGGTGCATATTAAATATTTTTGTGTATAATTAATATTTTGTGTATAATTAAAACAAACTCCCTTTGCTGCTGCAGTTGGAAAGATGACAGTTGGAGAAGATGCTCTGCTGGTTCAACATCTGGATTCAACAGTTCAGCCATACCAAGATGCAATAGAAACATGACAAGGTTGAACACAAAAGGAGCAGAGGAACATGTCATTAGAGGTGGAATAGAGATTTATTTGATATGAATCTATATGCAAACTTGCTGAGGTTTTTGATGCTATGTAAGAACTAAAACGCACTTTATTTTATGAATAGTCATTTGCAAAAAGTATGCATGCAAGAAAAAGCACAGCACCCGCTTGCCTACTCTCCATCCGAATTGTAGCACAGAAATATCTACAATATTTTGTGTCAATATGTCTCCCTCTGCCCTCCCCAAACAAATTGATACAGAAATAGAGGGCAAGAAATAAATCTATTACTGGGGAAATATAATCTGACCAAAACTGAGGTCAACAGATTTGTTCATTTCCGTATGTTGCACATGTCAGATATTCATTGCAAAATTCAGGGCTTAAATTCACTACAATATAATATAGATAAATTCACTACAATAACACACACACACACACACGTTTATATATCAAACTTCTCAACCACCCATCTCTCAAAGAGGGCTCTAACATTCAACAGAAACTATGGCGGCTAAATGTGAGTAAAAGTTGTCCCTCCAAATCAAAACCAGTTATGGGCCCCACAATTGGTTATAACAACTTTGTAAAAAGAAGAATCCCAGAAATGTTATGTGTTAATGTTAAAGCATGTTGAAGGAGAAGAATCTACCTTTATATCTATATTTCTCTAGGAAGGAAGTGTTTGGTATTTGGGTAACTGGTACTAGAATATTAAGCACATACACATGAACACCCCATAGCTAACTGGGAGGATTATTAACAACTATGATATTGTTTTTCTCAAATTTTAAATAACCATAGAAATATCCATTTTGATACTACAGACATTCTTGTAAAAAGTGAAAAGTTATGGCACCATAACAAATGCAGAACACATGAAGCTCATAGTTTGATTGGAAAGCTGCTTTATTGAAAATGCCCATTAATACGTACAGGCTGTAAAATGAGTCTCTTTTATGAGATATGGGAATTCAATGCACATAAAATCAAGTGTAACTAACATGCTAAGAGGAACCTGCCCCTTTCTGAAATGTTACTAGAGGCATCTGAGTTAAAGGAAGGGAGATACCAACTTATTCTCTCATATCAAGACTTAAACGTGGTTAAATGCATCTCAAACTCTCCTTTCCATTTCTCAAACTTGCAAGGTTTCTGACAAAAGCTTCTGTTTGGAATAGTTTATACAGCAGTTTGTACTAGATTGGGTCGCCCATGGTAGGTTTTTCAATTAAGAAAAAAACAGTCTAGATTCATTCATTCATTCATTCAACTTCTATTGCTGCCCTTCTCAGTCAATGACTCTGGATGGCTTGCAATTCAAAATATAACAATTTGAGCTGTGAAATATCTTAGTGTCTTGAGAAGATATTTTAAATGCTCTTCACAATAAGAACAGCTCTCAAGTTCTTCAAATGTTATCTACAGTGAAAATACTAAGAGCTGAAAACTCGTCACTCCTCCTTAACACTTCCATTATCAGACCATCTATAGCTCATTTATACAACAGGTCAAAAATTAGAGCTGAGCAATAGAGCAGAAGGGATCACTTGGAAAAGCAATAAAGACACATTTTCTTTTTTTCTACTGTCTCTTCATCTCTGATGGAGAACAAGATGGAATAAAGAAGCAGAATGTCTACATCAGGGGTGTTCAAACTTGACAGCTTTAAGACTTGTGGACTTCAACTTCCAGAATTCCTCCTCCAGTCTGTTAGTTCAGGAATTCTGGGAGTTGAAGTCCAAAAGTCTTAAACTTGCCAAGTGTGAAGACCCTTGGTCTACATTCATTGAGCTTGTTGAATAGGAGTGAGTCTTCCTTCCATACTTAAAAGAGTTTTCTACACCTAATGAAAAAACACAGCATTAGCCAATGTTTGTGAGAAATGTGCCTCCAAAAATTACTAAAGGAAATAAGCTACTTGGAGATATGTACAAGAAACAAGTGTCTTGAAGTTCCTTTCTATGTAAAAATCAGTCTAAAGCACTGAAGTGCTAAGAAGGAAAATGTTAACTCCACATAAGAACATGACCTACAGACCTTCTAGTTCCTTGCTAAATATCTCCCATTGCCTTTACAATTCATGCAAAAAGAGGATTTCCCTTTTATTTATTGTATCCTCAAAAAGAGTACATAGTTCTGCTCAATTTCTGTACCATTGTGACTTGCCCAATTCTATGGTGAGATTTCTCCTCTGATGACTGTCCCAGTTTGAAATCTGTTATCTAAATCAAAATAGATCTCAGACACAAAACAACATACTACTACTACTACTTACTACAACTACTACTACTACACCACACACACACACACACACACACACACACACACACATCTGGAATGCCTAAAAGCAAAGGAGGAACACAGTGGACACAAACGACAGTTTCTCTTTCGTTTTCTCTTTCTCAAGTGCCTAACATTGTTCTCAAGTACAGAATTACCAATAAGGCAAACAATCCTAGAGGTGTGTTTGTCTGTCTTTCTGTGTTTGTATAAATACATAGATCTCCAAAATGTCTTTTTATTGAAGCTATTGCTTCTTTCCTGAGAAAATGTGCAGTAGATAGGCACAATGACATTTAATATACCAGGAAAGGAAAATCAAACTGACCATGTTTTAGATTATTGTTTTCCTTTGTTGTTTGTTTCTGAACAATTGACCCAAGCTTTCTGACATTTGTGTTTGTCAAACATGTATTTGTTTCTGTCAGAATTACTTAGTAGAGTGCATGACATATAGTTGAGAAATCAAGATCTCTGCAATCCTGCAAAGGACTCCTAACAATATATACAGCATATGGTCCAGTCAACTGTGCACATATGTGGACACACACACACACACACACACACACACACATCCCTTACAGGGTTAGTATGTGTTTACAAATAGAGCACTAAACGAAACAAGTGAGGCAATAATGCTGGGTAGGAGGGGAGAACAAGCATTACCATTTTGAAAAAGTGTTGCATCATTCTGGTGATTGCTGGAAAGTCATATGGGATGTTCAAGGTGCTGAGTCTCACTCAACATGCAATGGTGTTTGAAACTTACACACAGATGTCTTCTGGTTCATGTCTTTACTTGGCATCAATTTCACTCCCCGGGATTTAATCTCCATTTGCTTTTTGACTGTAAAGGGAATGAAAGAGAAGATTCAACAAAAGAGAACTTATAAGAAAAGAAGGCATTTTACCTGACCAGTTACTTCTAGGATTATTTGGAAAGCCAAATTATGTTTCCAGAAGAAACAAAGAACTGGAAGACTTTTCTTATTCTTCTGTGCTCATTTATATATGCATTTGTTCAATTTCTATGGCCAACCATCTCAGTCAATGAGTCAATGAGTCAGTCAATGACGTGCTAATTAACAAGATAGTTCATTGATTGACCAGCTTTCCATTTCTCCAAACAATGCCAACAAATCATTTTCATACAAATCAACTATGAAAGTTCCCCATTAAACATAAAAAAGGTGCAGGGTGAAATGCTGTAACTGATACACCATTTCAGAACATATAACATATTTAAATATTAAAAAATCAAGTACAACATTGAATATTAAATATTAAACATTCAAGCACAACAAATTATTTTACTCTCACATATATGCATCAACATATAAACCAAGGGAAGATGGGCAGTTACTTGGAATCCTAATAATACATTTCCAATAGTTTTCTTTTACCATTGATATCATGGTGCCCCTCATTTGCCTAAACACATGTAATCCTCCATAAATTAAAATACAGAAAATCTTGAGATCTGATCAATGAAATATAAGAAGCTACTGACACTAATATTAGCTATGATGAGACTGTGACATTCTCATTTCATTTGCATTGGGTTCTTTCAGTGAGCTCAATCAAATATTATGAAATTCAGCAAACTTAAGAATAAGAGCTAATTAGGGGAAAGTAATACAAAATGGATCATAACATAGAAGCTAAGGACTGAAATGGCTACCAACTCTGGCTTTCTGAAAAAGTTTGGAAAGGTGACTTGAGTAGAAACTGGAAGGATCAAGAGTAATCAATTCTCAAATACTTATAACTTCAACCTCTACTGTTTGCTTTTGAAATGTCAAACATTCTTTCTTAAGAATAAGTAATACCTTTGAAATAATCAGAAGTCTTTAAAAATAACATTTGTTTAAAAAAAAGACATTTGTTCTTAATCTCTTACATCTTTTGGTACTTCCACTCCTTGAAAACTTATATTTTATAGCAAACACTTAAATATTATGTCTGTGGGGGAAAAAGGCTGTTTACCAAAATCACTGGATTACAAACCTCTGACATTTGCCTTAATCAGAGAGGAAATTACAGCAAAAATCTTTACTTCACATCATTTTTTTAAACTTTGTTTTTAAAGGCATGATTCAAGCAGGTGTATTTTTAATAGCACAGCAGTAATCATGACTGATTTTCCTCTCATTTTATTTTTAATTCAGCAACCTCCTATCTACAAAGCAATGTTCAACTGAAAGTTTATGACTCAATAGCTCGACATATTAAATATGAAAAAAGATTCATAAAGTTCCTAAGTTAACTGGCTTTACTATTATGAGAGGAAAGAGATGAGGACATTGACTGAATTAATACACATCTGTATTTAACAGGACAAAGTAACATTGGTGCTCTGCAAAATGTCATTTTGTGAAATAACCACACTCATCCTTGTAAGAGGTACCATAGGAACGGACTTCCGTAGAAAGGGCAAGGACATAAAAATGGTAGTATGAATAAAACCTAACTTCGATTTAGTTATATATTCTTAATGTATTTCTCCATGCTTTGGAGTCAGGTCTATGTGCAAACAACAACAACCCTATTAGTACACCAGGAGACTTTTAGGGGAGAGAGTGCACAGTGTCATAGCTTGTGCAAATAATGGGATCCTGTACAAGTATGATTCAGATATTGAAGTAAGGTGAAGCCAGGAGCATCAATAGGATCTTGTTGCTTTCATCAGAAAGATAGAAGCATTATTATGGCATCGTGCCATAAGCTCTGCTCATTGTCAGCATGCATGCAAAATTGGAACACATGTACAATGTAGTGAAGCTTGTGTCATGAGGCAGCAAAGCTAATGTTAGTCATTACCCTCACACATAGATGAGGCTGGAGCCATATTTTTCTTTCAAACCAATTTAGAAAATCAGCTACATGCATATAGAGGTATTATTTCAGAATTTTAGACTTCCGAAGACACTGCTGTTTACTGCATCATGGGCTTCAATGGCCAGAAAGGTAATGGAGGGAAAAAAAGGATTAACATAGGATATAATAAGAATGGGGAATTTCAAATCATACAGTCTAAGGATAGTAAGGGACTTTTGAGATCACTTAACATAGCATGGAGGACAAAAGCCTTTCTATGATCAGTGAAGTTCATATCGACTTATTTTTGGAATTCTTTGTCTTTTTCAATTATACAGCATACATCATCACGTTGTTGTTTATGTGTACACTAAGAGCTGATGCCCCGGAAACAAATTCCTTGTGTGTCCAATCACACTTGGCCAATAAAGAATTCCATTCCATCTTGTTCCTAAGCCCTTTTTGAAACCATCTTGAGCATCTTCCTTTCCATGTTGGACTCCCATCTGCATTGGATAACCTAAGTATTAGTTTCTTAGCAGGTGAAAGTAATGGTATTGTATAATAATTCAAACCTCTTTTCTTTGCTACTGGTGTTTGATGCCTGTTGGTTCTTGTGACTTTCATTTTCTCCCAGAATGCCAGTATTATTTATTCTCTGACACAGAACTGGAAGTAAGTAAACTTGATGTAATTATATACTGACTGTATCAAAATTTCTTACGCGTGCATAAATGTCAAACTGAATTAATCTCTTCAAGAATGCAACAGCAAAACACAACATAGGAGGAATCCTGGTATGGTATTAGAAATAGGCTAGTGAAAAAAGTGTATTGGTTGAATATTTTTTAAAGAAACAACAAAATTTTCAATATCCAAACTAATAGATTGGGATATAATTGTTATTTTTTAGCTGCATATTTCTCTAAGAATTGCAATGCAGTTTTTATTCCCAAAATTACATATATAATGTGAATATTAGGAAGGATGCGTACAAATGATTATTATTTATATCCCATCTCTCAATTGTATGAGGGGAAAAGTGCACATGGTTTTTCTATATTATTAAGATACCAATAACACCTGCTGAGTGAGAATACAGCTGCTGGAATAGTAATTTCTCATGCTGACATTTGTACAATTTGTCCCAATATTTTAGTCAATGAGAAACATAGAGAAGGAAAATGAATAAATTAGAAAACTGCTATGTACATCTGCAATTCATTTTAGGAATTATTGTAGCTGAAACAATTTTGAAAGGGGCAGCGTTAGAGGCTAGTCAGGATCCTGCAACTTACCCTGATATTGTGCGTTGAAACCCTTCTGTCTGTGGTTCCCATCTGACATAAAGTGAAGACGAAGCCAGTTTTTGCTGCTGATTACAGGAGCAGGAAGGTTTGTTCCTGTAAACCTGCAAAAAGAAAAAAAGAAGAAGTTAACAGAAACAGCTGCAAACATTTTTTTAAAAGAGTCTCCTCTATGAAGATGCATAAGGAACTCCTCCTGCAAATGTCCTCAAGATGCAAATAAAACAGGTTTGTACAACCCGTTGTTTACCCACATAGAAATCTTAGCCATTCAAGGACAGATTCACTTACAGTATAAAAGAAACACAAATTTAAATCCAATGCTGATTTTTATGCAGATCTAATTTCTGCAGCCAGATTAGTGCTCTATCAAGTGAAATTGCCTCCTCACTTCAAAGGCACAGAAATTAAACTGTTTATACTTCTTTGTCACCACAGATAATTAGCATGCTGCCCCTGCTATTTTGTCATACCACCAAAGGACATTCTGAGAAGAAATGATGGTTGACAACAGCAAAGGGAGAAATAAAAGCATGTACAATGTTCCCAAAATGTCCACAGTGATCTCCCTTCTTTTCAAAACTATCTAGAATGGATGGTATATCCTGCTCAGATGAATTCTGGGCTTTTGTAAGCTAAGCTTAGAGCATGTGAATCAGAGGTGTATTCAGCAGGTTCTGACCAGTTCTGGAGAACCAGTAGCGGAAATTTTGAGTTGTCTGGAGAACCAGCAAATACCACCTCTGACTGGAGATTTTACAATATCCTTCCTCTGCCACACCCACCAAGCCACACCCACAGAACTGTAGTAAAAAAAATTGAATCCCACCACTGATGTGTATGTGAGTGGGTGGGTGTGAGTGTGAGTGTGTGGTGTGCCTTTGAGTCAGTCTTGACTGTTGGCGATTGCCTGCAGAAATGCCTGAAGTTTTTTGGGCAAGATTTTATTAGTGATTTGCCATTGCTGGCTTCCTAGGGCTGAGAAAGAGTGACTGGCCAAGGATCACCCAGCTGGCTTTGTTCCTTAGGCAGGATAAAACTCAGGATCTCATGGCTTGTTGTTTTTACCACTATGTCAATAGCTCTCTATTCAATTAACATTAGAAACAGATACCTTAACTTGAATGGTTAGACACTTTAACTTTAAAAGAGATGCCAAAAAAATGTTAATGGTGTTTCCATAATTTATATTTCCTACATTAATTTTCAATAGCAGTTATCCATCCTTTCTACAAAGTTTATCTAAGGAAGGAGTTTGCCACTCTTTCTCAGAATCAAAAACAGCCAATAACTCAGAAAACTGGAGAAACTATTTTGTAAGTCTGTTCTTTTTATCACACTTTAGTAAATATTTAACATAATTTAATCTAATTAATCACTACAGCCCACTATTTTCTTGCAAATGATACTGAGTACATAGATAATTCTGTTTAGATATGCATAAATATGGATGACATATAACAAGAACAACAGAAAAATAATTACACAAATAAATAATTTTGTCTAGGGAGATTCTCAGTCATCCAGGTCATGGTTGTCCCAAATATGCTTTTTTAATAGGCAACTGGACTCAGTTTTTCCTTAAAAATGTTCAGAACTGAAAAAGCTTCTTGAATGAGAAGTCCAGTTGTCTTGAAAAAGTATATTTGGGACAATCTATAACTTTAAAATTCTTAAAATGTCTACAGTAGTCACAGTGTACAGGGAAAAAAGGACTATCACCACAGTCTTGTCAGCTTTCAAATCAAGAAATCGCTTCTGTAGTAAAGAATCCTTATTACTTTTTCAAAAAGCATGTTCAATTCTGACCTACATCTAAACCAATATAAACATTTACATATACTGGTATAACGTGAATGCTAAAATGAACAGCTCAAAAGCAGCATTGCTTTTAAAAATGGTTATTCTGAGAACAGAGAACACATCTTTCTTGAGCAAGCATGCAAATAAAAAACAATCTAATAAAATCTTATCAGAAAGACCATAAAAACTCAGCTAAACATTTGTCATGGATCAATTTGGATGCTCTGAAATGGCAGTGGGAATTTCTAAGCACTGTATGGTATTAACTCCCTATTTATGAATCCAATTAAATAAGAAGCTCTTCTATTAACATATGTGATACTATTCTTTTTCAAAAAATTCCAGGGAATAATTGGAAATGGGAGTTACAATAAAAGGAAAATGTCTTGGAGAAATCATTATGGATGCTATTGGAAACAAATGTTTACCTAATATTCACAGACACTCTTGAAAAGGGGGATATATGAAAGCAAAATTAATGACCTTAACTAGAGCAATTGAAACAACATTAACATGATAAGAGCTATTATAGAATCCAATTACTTTTAACCAAAGTCCATTTCAGACATTTTATTAGAGACAGCGTCACATTAGTTATCTGCTGTTTGCCTTTTGAGAACAGTTCTATTTCGTAAGAATAGAATTAAAACGGAGGTGTTTGCAAAGACGATAATGATAGAAAGAAATGTCCTATATTCTCCTTTTGAATAGAATGTAATAATTCTATTGCTATTATTGTTACTGTTGTAAGCATCATGATGGTCTCTGTTAGATTTATATCCTGTGAATTTTTCAGGACTGCAAGATAGTTGAATAGAGCTCTACTTTTATTCCACAACACTGAGGAAGCTGGGCTGAGACAGAGAGGGATAGGCCCAAACTGAAAGGAAATGAAATAACTTTGTTGCAGTCCTTAACCAGTTACAAGGGAATGAACATCCAAATATACAAAAAGCTAAATAGATAGATAATATGCATATTGATAGACAAAATGGTCAAGTTACCCAGTTAATTTGCAGCACTGAGGCATCATTTAAGACTTGAGTCTCTGCAATCCTTGTCTAATACCTGAACCACTTATACTAGGGGTGTCAAACTCGAGGCCCATGGGCCAGATGCAGCCCACAATGTGATCGGATCTGGCCCGCAGTGCCATCCTGGTCTACCCAATACAAAGAGGAAAGGCCAACCTAGCTTTGACCCAGTCAGCCCAATACAAAGAGGAAACATGGCAGCAGTTTGGGGAGTGGTGTCAAAGTAGCCATGCTCATCCAGTCAGCCATGCCCAGTTGGCCACATCCACCCAGTCACCTCCCCACCCCCCGAGCTCAACCATAGCCCTGATGCAGCCCACAATGAAATTGATATCCCTGCACTATACCATACTGGATAGCTGGATCACTCTCTATTCCTCATGTCTAGCTATCATACTGGATAACTGGCTCACTCTCTATTCCTCATGTCTCCTTATTTAGTTATTCATGATGCCTAGATTAGCATGAAAAGAGCTAATGAATGGGTAGCAATGAAACATTAAATACCAGGACTCTGCACACACACACACATATATAGCCTTCAGCCCTGAAGACTGAAGAAAAAGAAACCAACTTAAAAAGTTGTCTGGCTTGATTTGAACTGTCCAAGGTGCTGTTTTCATCCTCCATCTGAGGGCTGCTACCTTAACTCGGATTGTATTGACCTGATTTCCTCAACTTTGGTTAAACTCAATGACATGCTAGCACAGAACAGATGTAGATCATAAATGTACAAATGATTTTTGATACACACCAAAAACACTGAGGTATATGAACATAGAAAGTATACAATGTCAGCAGAGAAGAATGATGTTAGTCAATGGTACTACATAGCTAGTGCTTTGATAGCGTAAATAGATTCTCCTATACCCTTACTATAGCCAGAAAAAAAATAATATTGCAGCATTGGAAAGATAAATGTCTGGCCCCTTTTACTCAATGGATTGACAACCTGATTACACTTGCCATCTATGAGTGAATTGCACATAGATGTAGACTTTGTATGGACAAATATGGGGCTCAATTATACAAAATACAGTATGTTAAAAATTAGCATGACAGTTCTATAAATATGTTAGAAATTATATATGTGTGTGTGTGTGTGTGTGTGTACGTACAGATATATATGCAGATATATATATACATTAAATATTATATATATACATACAAAAATACATACAAAAATACATACATATATATGTGTGTGTGTGTGTGTGTGTGTGTGTGTGTGTGTGTGTGTGTGTAAGGTTTTTAAGCTGATAATTTTAAATAATAAATAAGGGAGACTAGTATAGATCTATTTCGAGCTAGTTAGCTCTCTTCAGCTAGCCATACCCTTACTGGGATTCGAACCAGGGAAGTATTACATGTGAGGCAGTTGTAATTGCCACTACACCATCTGGCTCTCTCTTTATCAGCAGAGGCAGGGGAATAAGTATATACTTTGTGTTACAACCTTACACACATGTAAAGAAAAAAGACAACGAAACAAATAGCTTTCTGTCGGTATGGTCTCTGGTGATGAGCCGAAAGACAGAAAAGAAAGCAGTATGCTTTCTCCCTTAATTGGGGCTTAACAGGGTGTTGTAACACAAAGTATACATATATATATATATATATATATATATATATATATATATATATATATATATATATATATATATATATATATACCGTGTTTCTCACAAAATAAGGCAGGGCCTTATTTTTTTTTGAGCCCCGAAAAAACGGCTAGGCCGTCTTTTCGGGGGTGAATTAATTTCTCTCCCCCCCCCCCATCAGCGGGTGGGTGGCAGCGGTGTTCCTGCCAGCACGACAACAACAGCAGCGCCGGGGGGAATGTGGAAGCGTTTCTGCCGCTGCTCGGAAGCGCTTCCACATTCCTGCCGCCGTTGCTGCTGTTCTCGTGCCGGCAGGAACTGTGGAAGCCATGGAGGCAGCTCCCCCGCCCAAGAAGCAGCAGAAACGCTTCTATATTTCCTGCTGGCGCGAGAACAGCGGCAGCGCCGCGCAGGGCACTATTAAAGGCAAGTTCCCCCCCTCCCCCCAGCATGTTTTAACCCCCGGCCTCCCCCCCAGCATGTTTTAAACTAGGCCTAACTTTGGGGGGAGGGGCTTAATTTCATTTCATGCCTAGAAAACATGCTGGGTCTTCCTATTGGTGGAGGCCGTATTGTTGGAGAAACACGGTATGTATACATACATACATACATACATACATATCCCAGCAACAATCCCAACAATCCCACACACCTATCCCAATTTTCATTCTATGTCAGTTTAGCCATTCCGTGCATCTGATGAAACAAACTGCAGGTCAAAACAGCTTATGCCTTTTAATAAAGCCAAAAGATGCTACCAGATTCTTTCTGAACTATGTCAGTTGAAATAATTTACTGACTGCAGTTTAAAGGATTCAGATTCAGTGTAATCAAGAGAATAAATCCATCTAAGGACAGAGATATGAGAGAAGGATCAGGCAGTGATAGACACCACTCAGATATAACCACAAAGAATCCTGATATAAAACAACAACAAAAAGGTGTATTGGCAGATAACAATTATTTTTTTCCTCCACAAATCTGCCTTCCATAGTGCTCAAATAATTTCCATATGCCCAACTGGTAAGAAAGTACAAAGAAATTACAAATAAGAAGAGGTTGAGATTCTCCTGGTTCGGACAGGTTCAGGTGAACCCCTTGTTCCAACAATCAGTTGGCTTTGAACCGGTTCTCTCTGATGAGCATATGGGCCCCTCCGCCCTCTGCTCCTTCCTGTGATTTATGTATTTTTGTAAGAGCACAAACTGATTCGTGCAGCAGAGCGGTTTGCCACACCTCAGCTGTTTTCTTTCTGCTGCAGTTGAAGGTAAATATTAGCTTTTTTAAAACACGGAGCACACATGCACAGCACACGCTCACCAAACCAGATGTTATACCAGTTGAATCGCACCTCTGCAAATAAAGAGGTTTGGAATAGAAACCGCAATTTTCATGAAACATCAAAGGATGAACAATTCCATTCCAAGTTGTAAAACATGCTCAGTAACACAATGGACACAGCATTAAAAAATAATAAGAGGGCCTTTTTAGACAGGCTAGAAAGTGGGAGACTATTCAAGTCCCACCTTAGCCATGGAAGCCAACTAGGTGACCTTGGGCCAGTCATTCTCTCTCAGTCCAATCCACCTCACAGGGTTGCTGTTGTGGAGAAAACGGGTGAAGGAAGGTGTGTTGGGTATGTTCTCCATCTGGAGTTATTTGTAAAAATAATAAAAGCAGGATACAAATAAATAAGATAAAGTAAAGTTGAATACTAGGAATAGAGTGTGGTTTGCTATGGTTTTTCTTGAACCCTATATCAGCTGGTGTGGCTTTGGTAACCAGAAACACTACAGGAAAATAAAAATTCTAATTCAGAATAAGACCCCACAATATTTTGCTCTTCTAAAAAATCAAAAAAATCTGAAGTTAGTGTATACATTTTTGACAGTAATAGATGGGTTCAGCATATTGAAATTGCAACTGCTTCATGAAGTCTTATTGGTGACAAAAGCCATGTAAGAATTGAGCCGTTTGTATGAATGCACATCAATCTGAGATTCTAGGTTTTTATTGATTTTGATTTTTATCATTTTTAATGAATGTGGTTAATTGGTGATAATCAATATAAAAATAAAGACACAAAATCACCTTAAAGATGTTGGAGAAATTTGACCAATGGGAAATCTGGTTCAAATTGAACTGATTTATACTTTCCAGATCCATGTATAGATTTGCACAGAACTAAATTTTGCATTTCTCTAATTTTTTTCATGCAGTTCACAGTTCTTGGCTTACAAAAAAGGAAATAGACAAATCCTATTTAAAAGTAAGCATGTTGTAGAAATAAATTTCTAAATATATACACACATGGAGAAACATTTTAATTAGTTTCTATTTAAAATGTATTTCTATATGATGAAGTAAACTATAATATAAAAGACAGATACCTCTGTGTGTGTATGTGTGTATACACACACAAAAATATAAACGCTACTACCATGTACCATTTCCTTTGTGATACAGTTCAAATTCACAATAAATTTTAATTAGTTTCTGTTTAAAATGTATTTCTATATGATGAAGTAAACTATAATATAAAAGACAGATACCTCTATGTGTGCATTTGTGTGTATACACACACAAAAATATAAACGCTACTACCATGTACCATTTCCTTTGTGATACAGTTCAAATTCACAATAAATTTTTATTAGCTCCTGGATTAGCTGAGTGAAAATCCTATTTCAACATTCTGCTTTCCTAATTACTCCTGGTTGGTTGCCAATACTGTGGATAGATTAAATAATGCAATATTTTTTTCATATTTTTCATATTTGCGAAACATACAAATATGTTCCCTTCTGAATATTTTATATTTTCTTGACTCATTACCTTGATTCCACACATGAGAAATTCATTCCTTCAACTCCCTACTTTTCCTCCTTTCTCTTTACTGCTTCCATTCATGTTTGCAGTCCTTCTCATTCAACCATCATTTCAAGTCCAAATCAATGGACAGGCTTTGGACAAAGTCTCCTTCTCAGTTGAATCCATCTCACATGATTATTTAAGGGGGAAGGAGGAGAACTATCTTGTGGATAGTATGCAGTGTGGAATACGGGATAAGCTCCTGAAACCAAGCTGACATTCAGCTTCCCATGCTCAGTGGGTGACTTTAGGCCAGTCATTCTCCCTCAGCACAACCTCCTTGATGAGGTTCTTGTTACTGAAACCTTGAGCTCCCACGGAAAGGACAAGCACAGTCAATCAAGCTTTCCGGAAGAAGCTCAGAGGAACACATGCATCTGAAAATATAAATAATACATGGGGAAAAAGACCAAAAGTGAGAGGCAGCTGAAAGGAGTGAAAATCACCCTGATCCGTCACACCCCAAAAATAAATAAATAAAGATATCTGAGGCTTACTATCATACCAACTTCATGTTGCTTCTGAGAAAAAAAGAATTATCTGCAAGTGTTATTCCACAGACGTTCTGCAAAGCTTGTTAAATATGAACATTGCCTCACATAGACAGGGCAGAAAGTCTTCTCCTGTGCTTTCAGGAATGTTTAACAAATAATTCTCCCTTCTTTTGTTAACCATACTCACTTCTTCTCTCCATTTAAACTTTTCTTCTGAACTTCCAATCTAATTATCTCAAGGGATGAAGAGTTGGCCCTTAATTTGAAAACATGTTATTTTAGGCAAGCCTCTTTAATAAAACATAGAGAAGAATCTTCTCTTTGCTCACCCCCATCTTATTTTACCAGCAGGATGAAAGAATTCCCACTAGGGCTGGACCTCGGCAATGGAAACAAGTAATTAGGTCAAGTTGTTCTTCAAGATTAAAAGCCACAGGAGAAAGAAGTGGGAATACTTCTCCAAATAAACCCATCTTGTTTCTAAACAGAGGCTGATGAAACAAGAGCTCCAGTGATGCATGGCAGGGGTTCTCAAATATCAAACACATGTTCAGGTACAATATGCTTAACCAAAACCAAAGACAAATTGATAACTGGATTCACACAAGAACTTGATTAGAGATTTGTTTGTACAAATTAGTTTGATGCCTGGACCCAAGTCATTTGGTCAACTGAATGTGTGAATACAGCCATTGAAGGATTATGATATAAGAAAGGGGAATGCAATCCAGGCTGCCACCCATATATTTGGTTTTGGTTTAGGAACCAACACATTCCAATGGTTTACAAAAAGGCTATAGCTGTAGAGGTGTTCTTGTTATTATTTTAACAAACTCCTAACCAATTTGCTTTCTCTGCACTGAATGATAAAAAGGTGGATTAATGTCCCCCCTCTTTGAGGCAGTGAGAAGGACTGTCTTATTGCTACCAAAAGAATGAAGGTAGGAGCTGCTCTTTTTTAGAAGATATCTGGAAAATGGAAGGTGGACTATGGGGGATTCGTGTGTGACTTAATTATCCAGTTTATAGATTGACGTAACTATATATTCTATATAGTAGATAGATGCTTAATTTTAATAAAAACAAAACAAAACACAAAATAGACTTTAGTAGAAACGCACATGGATATTCAGGTTTATTTTTATGAAGACAATCTCACAAATTGAACATCCAAGGGAAGCAATTTCTCAGCAGCTCCAATTCAAATAGTTACTATTGACTTAAAAGTCATTATGTGATAACTTATGAGAGCTGAACAAAAGAACTGAAGCTTTTAAGGTAACCACTGGGTGTTCATAGACAGGCCAGTCTCAGAAGAAACAATCTTCCAGATCTCGCTGGAGATAACCTCCAATCAAATCATTGAGCATAATTTTGGGTTACATTCCTGGGAAATATGCAAGAGCTTATGCAAACTAATAAGAATCACCTGGGGCTGTCATCTTTAATCACCATCATCCATTCTCATATTACATTTGCAGGCTAAAAAATTATTATGGAAACAAAGGACCACAGTGACATGCTTAATGCACTTCAAACAAAACAATAGGAAATAGAAAACCCAAAAGTTATTTGAGTTCATCTCCAAGTGCAACATTAATTCTCAACTGCCCAAAAAATCAAAATGAACTGACCCCTCCTGCCCAAATATTAGGATTTGCATTTCAGCGATGCAATCTTTCCCTGCATTCTTGTATTTTCAAAGCTGGAATATGAAATCTAAGGCAATCAGTGCATTTAACTCAGTGGTGGGATTCAATTTTTTAAATACCAGTTCTGTGGGTGTGGTTTGGTGGGTGTGGCAGGGGAAGAATATGGTAAAAAAGGTGGTATTTGCCAATTCTCCAAACTACTCAAAATTTCTGCTACTGGTTCTCCAGAACTGGTCAGAACCTGCTGAATACCACCTCTGATTTAATTCCTTAGATGCTGATTCTCACTAAAACAGGCCACAATTAATGTCCTGACACTACTATTATTATGTGCCACTGATAATAATTGCAAATCAAGTGGCATACAAATTTATATCATCATCAACAAGCTGGAGAACAAGTGGTCCATGCTTTTGCAACATAGTAGATCCTGAGATGTAGTAGAACAGTGGAAGGGGACAGTGGAAAACCCCCGGGCAAGCTAAATGTCAACTTCAAAACTGAAACTAATGATTATATATTCCATTGTCTCTGCGTGAGACATTTAATCATATATAAGTAGTCCTTGACTTATGTCAGAGGTGCTATTCAACCGGTTCTCACCTACTCGGGCCAACCGGTAGCGGTTATTTGGCGTGGATCGCCAAACCAGTGGCAACCCCTGGCTGGCCACGCCCCCAACCCGGTCACCCAATTGCTCACTTGTGATCGCTCTCCTCGCTTTCCATTCTCCACGTCCTCTTTCTCCCTGGAGGCTTAGACGCTGCAAGTATCGCTTTCCCCGTGTGAGTTAAAGTGCTGGAGTGAGAAGGAGTGCGGTCTGACAGAGTAGGTGGGGGTGAATCAAGCCTTGGAGCACTTTTGCAATGTAAAAGAAATGCATTTTGAAAGCAGCAGGTCCTTGAAAAACTTCTCCAAGGATTCCCCATGGACGCTGCAAGTATCGCTTTCCCCTTGTGAGTTAAAGTGCTGGAGTGAGAAGGAGTGCAGTCTGACAGAGGGGGTGGGGGAATCCACTCCAGCCTTGGAGAAATTTAAGGGAGCTGCTTCCAAAATGCTTGTCTGTTAAGTGTTCCATCTCTGTGTGTGTGTGTGTGTGTGTGTGTGTGTGTGTGTGAGAGAGAGAGAGAGAGAGAGAGAGAGAGAGAGAGAGAGAGAGAGAGAAAGAAAGAAAGAAAGAAAGAAAGAAAGAAAGAAAGAAAGAAAAACTAGGAAGAGAGAGAGAGAGAGATAAAACTCTGCTAATATTTTTAATTGTTCCATTATTTATCATGTGTTAATATTTTACACTGTCCCTACACATAGAGTGATTTTTCTGCCTTTCTTTTGCCCAGGGCTACCACATATTTTTCAGGGTTTACATGCATTCAATGTCAATAGTCCAGAGCATAAAATATACACATGTTTAACAAGAGTTGAAAAGGGACCTTGGAGGTCTTCTAGTCCAACCCCCAGCTCAGCAAGAAAACTGAGGATGCCAAACTCTGAGTAGAAATCCTGGGAAAGGTGTCTGAATAAAACTTAGAAGGGACCTTGGGGTGAACCCTATACCATTTCTGAGAAATGGCTGTCCAGTTTTTTCTTAAAAACTTCCAGTGATTGAGCACCCAGAACTTCTGGAGACAAGCAGGTCCACTGGTTAATTGTTCTCACTGTCAGGAAGTTTCTCCTTAGTTTTAGGTTGCTTCTCTCTGTTCAGTTTCCATCCATTGCTTCTTGTTTGCATTCTGCTTCTTTGGAAAATACATTGTCCCCCTTTCTTTGTGGCAGCCCCTTAAAAACCTGTTGTCTATCACACTCTTGGGTAAAGACAAGGAATGGCTGGGAGGGGAGGGGCCAGGTGAGGCACCCCTTGATGTGAGTGACATTGACTTGGCCACACCCATCCAGTCACATGACCACCAAGCCATGCCCACCCAGTCACATGACCACCAAGCCACGCCCATCAAATAAGCCATGCCCCCAGAACCGGTAGTAAAAATTTTTGAATTCCACCACTGACTTATGTCTAGTCTTTTAACTGTTGTTCAAAGTTACAACAGCTTTGGAAAATGTGACCTATGACTTGTAATTCAAATTTATGACCATCATACCACCTCTGTGGTTACCTGATCACAATCTGGGCACTTTGCAACTCGCTTGCATTTATGATAAGTTGTACCATCCTACAGTCACATGATCACAACTTGCAATCTTTTTTTTTTTTTTTGCTAATTTAAAAAGGGATAAAAAAGAGGCATTGGAGAAGCTGGGTTCATGTAGCAACCATGTGATTCATTCTTAACCTTTGCAAAATTGGACATATCTTATGACTGCAATAACTTTCTAATGCCAATTGTGTTTGTAAGTTGAGCATTACCTGAATCAAGCATATCTTTCCCCACAGAGCTGAAAGTTTACTTTTCTGCTCTGAAATATAAATTTGCGTAAACTGTATGCATTAAGGAGCTGCAAGTGCAAGCACATATATATCAAATGAAGATTTTTTTTTAGTCTTGGAAAAAGTAAGGATCAGTCCTGGGGAAAGATTAAATTAGCCTGTTAATCCTAAATGACCACAAGTGTTAGAATGCATTAAAGGTAGTTCTCAACTTATATTCACAATTGGGACCAGAACATCCATTGCTAAGTGATGCAGTCTGAGTTGCTCCTGATTTTATTTATTTATTTACTTATTTACTTACTTACTTACTTACTTATTTATTTTGTCAAGAGCTTATAATATAACAGAAACAAGAACAAACGTAAGTTTATATACAAGAAATAGGAACTAATAATTGGGAACAATAGGACGGGAACAATTGGGAGAATTGGGAACAATTGTGCGCTTATGCACGCCCCTTACAGACCTCTTAGGAATGGGGTGAGGACATAGAGGTTAGTTTGAGGGTAGAGGAATGGGGGTTTGAGCAGGTGACAACAGAATCAGGTAGTGAGTTCCAGACATTGATCACTCTGTTGCAGAAATCGTACTTCCTGTAATCAAGCTTGGAGTGGTTTACATTTAGTTTAAATCTGTTGTGTGCTCTTGTGCTGTTGTTGTTGTTAAAGCTGAAATATTCATCAACTGGTAAGACTTTGTAACATATGATTTTATGTGCTATGCTTAAATCTAATCTCAGATGGCGTAGTTCAAGGTTATATAAGCCTAGAATTTCAAGTCTGGTGCTGTAGGGTATTTATTTATTTATTTGTCAATTGCTTACAAGATAATAGGTATAAGTACTGTATATACATAGTTATGAATACATGAAATGGGTACATATAAGAAAAATAAAAGAAACAATAGGACAGGGATGGTAGGCACGTTGGTGCGCTTATGCACACCCCCTACAGACCTCTTAGGAAAGGGGTGAGGTCAATATAGACAGTCTAAGGTTAAAGTTTTTGAGGTTTGCGGAAGAAACCACAGAGTCAGGTAGAGTATCCCAGACATTGATCACTTTGTTGCTGAAGACTTGTTTCCTGCAATCAAGTTTGGTGCAGTTAACCTTGAGTTTGTATCTATTGTGTGCTCTTGTGTTGTTATGGTTGAAGCTGAAGTATTCATTGACAGGTAAGTCATTGCAATGTATGATTTTATACTTAGATTTATACTTAGATCAGACCGAAAACGGCATAATTCAAGGTTTTCTAGATCTAGAATTTCAAGTCTGGTGGCATAAGGTATTCTATAACAAGTAGAGGAGCGGAGAACTCTTATTGTGAAATATTTCTGGACTTTCTCAACTGTGCTAATATCAGATACGTAATGTGGGTTCCAGACTGATGAGCTGTATTTGAGTATTGGTCTAGCAAATGTTTTGTATGCTCTAGTTAGTAGTGTGATATTACCAGAGAAAAAGCTACGTAAGATTAGGTTAACAACTCTTAATGCCTTTTTGGCTATGTAGTTATAGTGGGCTCTAGCACTTAGATCATTAGAGATGAGCATTCCAAGGTCCTTTACAGAGCTTGGATCACCAACAAGGTCTTGACTATTCAGCTTGTATTTTATTTTCTGATTATTATTTTTTTGCCAATATGTAAGACAGAACATTTATTTGTTGAGATTTGAAGTTGTCATTTGTTTGATCATTCTGATACATAGTCAAGATCTTTTTGAAGGGTAACAGTATTGTCTGTGGTATTGAACAGCTTTCATCAGCGAAGAGAATGCAGTTGCTCTTAATATGATCACAGAGGTATTCTGTTGTGAACAGAGGAATGTAGTACTCTTCTGGTAAAATACTTCTGGATTTATGACCTTAGCGTTCCTAACTGCTGGTGACTGCCTGGATAAGTCACATGGTTTTCTAGGAACATTTCTGAAAATGGTTTGCCATTTCTTAGGACTGAGAGAGAAGTGGCCCAAAATTATCCATTTGGATACTGCATATGCTTAAGGCAGGTCTAAAAAGGGCGTTGGTACTTACCTGATACGCCCGTTCTCAGTGAGCTACGACAAGCATCCAGAGATTGGGAAGTGCTTAGTCTCTGGTACGATAGGCTGAGCTTAATTAACAGGATACTGTGGCTCCTCCCCGTCTGCTGCCCAGCGTCCCCAGTTTTTGACAAAGACGAGGAGATGCATCCCCGCCCATACTAATAGCAAACTAATTGAAATTAGATATCAATAACAATAATATCATTGGTCGGAGCAGGAACAAACAGATGGACATTGGGTGGGGCTGGATGCTTGTCGCAGCTCACTGAGAACGGGCGTATCAGGTAAGTACCAACGCTTTTACTCCATTGAGCTGCTCTGAGCATCCAGAGATTGGGACATACCAAAGTTTGGCTGTCCTATGGGAGGGTGTCCATCTGATTTGGAACTCCCTCTCTGTCAGAATGGACTTGTTGTAACACCCTCCTACCAAAGGAGGCCTCAGCGGAAGCAAAAGTATCAATTTTGTAATGCCTAATAGAAGGTGATGGAGAAGCCCATGTAGCCGCCCTACAGATTTCTGTGATAGGAGCCTGGGTGGCCCAGACCGCCGAAGTTGCCGCACTCCTTGTTGAATGTGCCGTGATACCGCTGGGCACCTGTAATGAATGGGTTTGTACATCTTGGCTATCGTGGCCTGCAACCATCTGCCAATAGGCAAGGGGGATACCTTCTGCCCCTGAGTAGCCGGTTGAAAGGGTGCAAAAAAAAAGGGCCTCCGTTTTCCTGAAATAAGCCATTCGGTCAAGGTACACACGGATAGTCCTGCGGACATCCAGACTGTGCCATTGGTGTTCTAGACCCTGAGATGGCCTGGGACAGAAATTTGGGAGAATCAGCTCCTGTACCCTATCAAAAGGCCGAATTCACCTTAGGGGTGAATGTGGGGACTGGACGAAGTACCACTCTGTCCGTATGAAAGATACAGAGGTGCTTGCAGACTGACAAGGCTGCTGTTTCAGAGATGCGTCGAGCTGATGTGTTGGCTACAAGAAACACCACCTTGTGAGTGAGAAAATGGAGGCTCGTAGAACTCAGTGGTTCAAATGCACCCCTGGTGAGAGCTGTAAGAACTTTATTAAGATCCCAGGTGGGATAACGATGAATCATCGAAAGGCATAGATTCATGGCTCCGTTTAGGAAACTCTTTATTCGTGGATGATGGGAAATAGATGGTAAGCCTTCCCATCTCACCACCGAGGCAATGGCTGCCACCTATCACCTTAAAGTATTTGGAGAGAGACTCCTGTCTAGACCATCTTGAAGAAACTCCAAAACTTGTGCAACTGATGGTGAACACGGGTCTATTTTGGATTTGGTGCACCATTTATGAAAAATAGACCATGTAGCATTATATATGCGGTTCATAGAAGGACGTCGAGCCACCTGAATGGTATTGAACACCCTATCTGAGAACTTCTCTTGACTTAGACGTTTCCGCTCAACCTCCAGACGGTTGGTTGTACCCACTGGGGTTTGGGGTGCTGGATCGGCCCTTGGATAAGCCGAACCTTGTGTGGCGGAATCCTCCAAGGTTCAGCTATGGACAACCTCTTGAGGTCCGCAAACCATGGCCTTCTGGGCCAACAGGATCAGTTCCACTCCCTCTTCTAACATTTTCCGGATCATCTTGGTATCAGTGGAAGAAGTGGAAAGGCGTAGAGGAGACCCTGGGGCCATGGGCAACAGAGGACGTTGAAGTTCTCTGCCCCTTGAGCTGGATATCTCGAGATGAATCTGGGGAGCTGCACATTTTGGGAAAAGGCAAACAGATCTACAACCGGAAGACCACACCGTCGGGTCATCTCCTGAAACAGATCCGGATGCAGGCACCATTCTGATTGATCAACCGTGGCTCTGCTCAACCAGTCTGCTTTTGTGTTTGTCATCCCCAAAATGTGTTCTGCTGTGATGGAACCCAAATTCTTTTTCGCTCAGTGGAATAGCCTGACTCCTCCATGAGCTGTTTTGAATGTGTACCCCCCTGCCTGTTGATGTGAGCTTTAGTTGTGACATTATCTGTAAGGATGAGAATGTGGCCCATGCAAATATGAGGAAGAAGGCTGCGAATGGCCAAACGAACTGCCCTGAGCTCCCACCAATTGATGCTGTTCAATTGTTCTGTTATTGACCAGAGTTCCTGAGTCGAGATGGTCTGGAAATGCGCCCATCCCGACAGGCTGGCGTCTGTGGTGATGGTGAACCTGGGGGGCTCTTTCAGGAGACAACCTCTGATGATTGTCGGAATGGTCCACCAATGAAGTGAGAGAAGGACTCTTGTTGGAACCAACACTCTGACTCTGGAATTGCTTTGCCCTGATCTTTGGTAAGGAAGTAAGAACCATTAAAGCGATCTGGCATGGAAACAGGCCCCAGGAGTAATAGAAATAGAGGAAATCATTTTGCCCAACAGTTTTTACGAATCAGCCAGAGGAACTCGTTTCAGAGATCTGACATTTTGAGCTAATTTCCTAATACTCTCCAGTTTCTCAGGGGATAGAAATACCCGTCCCTCAACTGTGTCAACTATCGCACCTAAGTGGGATAAGCAGGTAGATGGGACTAAATGGCTCCTTGTCCAATTGACTGAGAAACCGTGTTGTTGAAGAATTCGTAATGTTAGTTGCAAATACGATTCTGCTTGTCTAAGTGAAGAAAATAATAACAGAATGTCATCCAAGCAGCAATGTAGCCTGATGGAGAAAACCCATAAGTGAGCAGCTACTGCTGCCAGAATTTTCGTAAAAGTTCTTGGGGCGGATGACAACCCAAAGGGTAAGGCGACATACTCAAAATATTTATTATTATAGCAGAATCTGAGGAATTTGAAGTGAAAGGATCGAATTGGAATGTGTAAATATGTCTCCATGAGATCTATGGAGGATAAAAAAATCTCCTTCACTTATTCCAAGTAGAATGGACTGCAATGTATTCATCTTGAATTTGTGTTGAACCAGGGTACGGATCAATTGCTTTAAATCTAATATTGCCCTCCATCCCCCTGAACTCTTGGGGACTACAAAAGGAAGAGAGTAGTACCCCTGGCCCTGTTGATCTCTGGCTACCGATTGGATGGCCATAATTTCCAGAAGGTGATTAATTGCTGCCTCCATCAGATTCCTTTTGACAGGATCCCTGGACAGAGGACATTGCATAAAGAAATTCGGGGGGGTGGAGGAAAATACCAGAGCTAGACCAAATCTAATAGTGTCACGGACCCAGGAATCTGATGTAGTGGAATTCCAACTATCTGCAAAAGGTTTCAATCATCCCCCAATGGGGACGGACTCCCTGGAACTATCTTGGGCAACAGAAGCCCTTTTTCACCCGGACCTCTGAAGGATCTCCTGCCCTGACCCCCTCTATGAAGTCTGTCACCGAAGTCAGGACCTTCTGACTGTTGGGCGCCCCTGTAGACAGGGACCTTCTGTGATCTATTGGGGAACATACTTCGATAATAGGGACGAAAGGAACTTGTCTGAAAGGATTGATAGGGTCTGGAGTCTGAATGACGGGGGAGAGATGGAAGAACTTTCTTTTTGTTTCTGGTTTCAATCAATAGGGGATCTAAGGCAGCGCCAAACAAGTTTTTGTTCAAAATTGGGAAAGAAGCCAGCTTCCATTTGTTTTTGATGTCGGCTTGCCAATTCTTGAGCCAAAAATTTTACCGAATTAAATGTGGCATCTGCAGAAAACTCTGCTGCAGCAACTAGTTTGGTGATGTCTTGATGCGCCCTGATGTTGGAATTTGGGATAGTGCCCCTCAGGTGGCGGAGCCATCTAAGGGAAGTTGTAGTAAAAAAGAGAATGCGGCAGTAACCGCCCTTATGGCCCACGCATCAGACTGATGCGCCTTTCTAAGTGTTATCTCAATTTTCTTATCCTCCGCTCTAAGAGCATCCTCTGATTCCATGGGAACAGTGGATGGGGATGCCAAGGCAACAATAGGGTCATCTACCACTGGAGTATTCAGGTATTCTGAAAAATCTGAAGCTAAATTGAAAATTTTTTTATCAAAATTTGTGGGCGAGGAATGCATTGAGGCGGAGGATCATTGTTTTTGGAATAGATCTGAGAACATTTTTGGAACTGGAATGACCTCGACCTCTTTAACCAGTTGGGAGAAAACAAGATCTTCCGACTGCTCTTGAGGCACTTGTTGTTGAGCAGAGGGAGACTTATCAAGGCGAGCTGTGGTTTTTGTCTTATATAGGAGGGATTTGAAAGGCTGTGGATGAAAAAGACTGTAAAGGTAGGTTGGTTCGGCCTGATGTGTTTGTCCTCTGATATGCCCCTTTCTGGGGACTCAGTCATCCAGAGGAACAACACTATCTTGGAGGGACCTAGTATCTAATTGGTCCATACAATCCTCACCTTCTCCCTCCTCCTGACCATGTTGGGAAGGTGCATGGGAAATTAAAGAAGGCTCCCCTTGAGGAGGAACCTGAGGATAATGAAGGTCTGTTCTGCCTAAGGATCGCATTGATTGATTGTCATAGTCTAACGTTGGTACCTGACTGGTCCTGAGAAATTGTTGGAGTCTAGCTGCAATTCCCCTGCTGATCGCCAGCTCCATTTGCGGGACCTCCTCTGGAAGAATTTCTTCCTGTCTCAAACCGGCTGCCGTCAGTGTGAAGGTTGCTTCTGGAACCCTTTTCGAGGCCTGTGAATGACTAGAGTCTTTTGAGATGTATCGAGAGGCAAAGAAACCCTTTCTCTCTCTCTTATGTGTCTTTCTATTTCTCTTTCTAATGCCTTCTGACATCTGGAGGCGCCCTTATCTGTGGCCTTAGAAGGACCTTTAGTCTTTTTAGACTTGTCTTGGATCCGAGGCTTGGTCCCCCCTCTACTTGCCATTGCAATATGTTAAATATAATTCTTTATATACAAATGAATATATTAAAAATAATTGGACTGTTGGCACATCCAGAGGCCTGTTTCTCCACCGATACAGGGAACCCAATCAATGTACTTCTCCCCCCCCCTTTTTTTTTGGAAAAAAAAAGTCTTAGCGTTACTATATTTACAATTACACTAAGAACTTATTTATAATTATTATGTATGTACAAGAATGAGAAATAACTTTAATAAAAAACAAATAAGCCAAATTTGAGAACTTCAGATATACAGGGCTTTAGATATCAACAATAGCCCTCAACAGATGCCCCACAGGCCTCAGGCTTTGGTAACACTGTTAATGCTGTGATCAAAGATAAATTGCAAGCTGTGAGGGTAGCCAACAATTCAATGAATTAATCTCCCAAAACAGGAGTTAAAAGGGAGTAAAGATGTTTATTTTTTTATTTTTTATTTTTTTATAAATATATACCCTCTTCCCTTGCCTAGAGAATGAGAGAAAAACAAACCACTCAACAGCAGATTATGGATATAATACAAGACCACACGATGCCACATGTTAAGGTCTGGCCTAGGAAACACGCGCTCAACAATGGCGGACTGTCCCTGGAATTAATGGCGCAGATCTCTGCCAAAATCACAGCTTGATAGTCACACCGCTCAATTGATTAAAATGGAGCAGCTGAACGGCGGAAGGGGAGAACCGGGCTCCAACGCCCTCACCCCTGCGTTCTTGTGGGGAGGAATCCAACCAAAACTAAAACAATGGCAAGGAGGGGAGGCATAGGAGAGAAAAGGTGTTTGGGAAATGCTTCTTTAAAGGCAAAGCGGCTGAGGAGAAATTCTCTGCTGAAGAGATCGCAAATGCGATAGGAACGCCTGTGGCGGTCTGCGATCGCTCCGATTGCTTTGGTCAAACCTCAAGCAGCTGTTAAGTAATTTTGAAGAATTAATTTGAATAAGTCCAATTTGAGAAAGGAAAAGAGAAACTAACCACCTTTATCTGACCTGCTCCGAACAAGGAAAAGCTGCCTACCGTCTCCAAGGCTGAGCAAAAACTGGGGACGCTGGGCAGCAGACGGGGAGGAGCCACAGCATCCTGTTGATTAAGCTCAGCCTATCGTACCAGAGACTAAGCACTTCCAAATCTCTGGATGCTCGGAGCAGCTCATTGGAGAACTTCTGATTTCTATCCTGCTGCTTTTAACCACATGCTTTTTATTTACGGCCCATGGCTATGAACACTATCCTGAAGATATCTATGCTTTTAAAGGAGCAAGTCAACTTCAGCAAACTTTAGTCATTAAAAGATCTTTGTCCCATTTTTGTTCTTACTGATGTCTAAAGATTGAGAGGGAAAAGAGAAACGGTCCTACATGGGTTGGAGGAGAGAATTTCATAGCTAGTGATTCAAAAGGCATCAAGTTAATCTCCTTAACTATCGGGCTTGCTTCTTTAAAGGCATAGTGCTCTTCCTTGTTTGAAGCTTTGGAATGAATCTAATAAGCATATTTTCTGCCTTCTGCTTTCCCAGAAGCAGTGATGGCAGTCTGCGGCTCTCCAACCTAGCTCAAATAAAATGTTCAGCAAATCATACATTGACAGTGCTAAATGGTATGGGAGGAAAGGGTTGGAATCTGGGATTTTTTTCTGTATTTAGTTATTTTGACTTTCTTGTAACTGAAATTAAATATGGCACCAGGGAAATGATGAAAGAACAAAAGGTTACTTGCTATGAACAAAACAGTCAAGAATCATTTGAAAAATGATCTGGAAGAATAACATATCTTCTACTATTTATTACAGCAGTCTGCCCCCCCCCCCCGCCTTTTATAATTGTTCCTGTGACCCTGAGAAAAGATGGGGCTGATTTAATAAGTTGACTCATTTGACTCAGTAATAATATCACAACTCTTTAAAGCAAGCCATATCTTTTTCAGGTTTACAAGAAAGGCTGAAAAAAGGCATTGTTTTAATAAAGAATGGGATATGCTATGCTTGTGTGAGCCTTGAAGCACTTCTTTCAATCTTTCTTGAAGCTCTTCTTTCAATCTTTCTTGAAGTATGCACATTCCTAAATTTTGCAAATTGAAAAAAGTACAGCTAGACATTTTTTTACCTCTTCCTAACCTATTGAAATTCTAATTGTTAATAGTCATTTTCTATCTCTACTATTATCAAAACACTAGCTCTATACCCATGCTTTGCTACAAAACTATGTGATCGGGCTTAGTTTTTTGGGAGGAATATAAGGGGGAAAATTGTACCTCTGCCTATCAGCATCCATCGGTATTCATCTGGCTAGAATCCTGTCGATATGAGAGAGTTGTGGGCTGTTTGGAAAGTCAAACAGTATTTGCTGTGTGAGCAAGAAGGAGACAGCAAGGAGCTTGGGCGTGGCTTAAGTCAACTGTTCTGTATTAAAGCTGTTTGCTGCTGTGAAAGTAAAACAGAAACTCCTCTTCTCTGCTTGTGTTTTGCATTTGGAAGAAATTTCTTTTTAGTTGGGGAGGGGGAATAGAACTCCTTAGCATCAAAGTGTGTTAATAATAATATAGGAAATACTAATGCTCTAATGGCCATTTTGAAAAATCCTTTCTTAGTGAGCTACCTAGAAGCCAAGAGGTACATACGCACCAAATTTCAAGTTTGTACCCTTTATGGTTGTGGAGATTTTTTGATGATGTATTTTCGTTTTTATATATATATATAGAAGAATATATTATATACTGTATATACTTTTATATACTGTATATAAAGAAGAAGAAAGAAGATAGAAGATATAGGAAGAATAGGTCTGCTGCTTTTCTTTCAAATCTTTAGCCTCCAAATATTTTCAGTCATTTTGATTCCACCTAATGTTCAGGCATTTTGTACTATTGCATAATAATCATTTCAGCAGCAATAAAATTAGCTTTCTGTTTTATTATTACTAGAAACACAGTGTCCTTTTCTTTCCAGTATATTTGCACATAGCTTTATAGTTATTGCAGCCTACTTCATCATTTTTCATTTTGATCCCTCCAGAGAACTGTTTCAAAATGCAGCTGCCTGCTTTGGAATTTCTGTTCAAACCTACTCATAATGTTACTCATTGGGAAATAAACATCAAGCCAAAATTAAGCAGCTTCTTCCCAAATTCAAGCATTAACAATCATTATCACATGCTTTTCCATCACCTTGTATGTCAGTCTAAATATATTACACTATAGCAGATAAATCAGAGTGGAAAACAGGTTTGGGCATCTTGGCTACCTTTGGTTGGTACTTGGAAGAAAAGGAATAGTGTGCCAGGAAGTCAAAAGAAAATATGAGATGGGAGCCAAACTAAAAAATCAATCCTAGCACTTATGCTTTTAAAAGCAGAAGTATTATAGTGTGTATTGGAAAAGCATGTTTTGCAAACTAACCCTGTTGTGGTTTATTCAGCAAATAAACTACAGAAACCAAGGTAGGGAACCACTCCATAAACCTATTTGCTAGAGATGCCCTGAGAAACTACCTGAATTGGAAGTTCTAAAGCATGTGATAGCATTGATTCTTTAAATCACTCTTAATATATTTCTTGGTTGAGTGCTGCTATGTTTCAGGAACCATCTCAGAAATTGCCAGATCAGATCATAGTCTTGTATAAGGCAATTTTGGAAATGCTTAACTTGCTAAGGATAATGAGAAATATTTAATCATAATTAGCAGCTGTTCAAAGCCGTTCTTCAATGGGAATATTCATTAGATATTTCCATATGTATCTAAACTACCTCTTCCTCTTCACTTTTGTGCACATTTTCCATAGGCAAACATTCTCTCTCCCTCCTTCCCACATGCCTCTACAGGCGCATGAACATACCAAGCTTAAGTTTAATGAGGCATCATTCCTTTGGATTGTTAGAAGGCTTCAGAAGCTGAAAAGAAAACCAAGAGGTTAATAGCTAAGATGCTTGAGGTTCTGCTCATGGGATACCCTTGAAAGAAGCAAAGCTTTAGATGTTTAAATTTAAAAGAAACAGCCCAAGTGATGCTGTGCTTTTGCTCTTGAGTGGAGAGAACACCATTGCAAGCTTGGTCTCTTGTGTAAAGCAAATGCTCTTGCAAATACAAATTCACTTGTTATATGGAAGAATGGAAATAGGGTCATCTGAACTGTCTTACCCTTAGCAAAATGTTGACTATGTTGGTCTGTGAGAAGTAAAATGCTGGCATGATGGGCAGCATATTGGTTTGATCATTAAAGATATATGTTAGCTATATAAATAAGTAAATAACGTACCAAGACAATAAAGCGCTGCGTTAGGACCAAATAAAAATTCAAGATCAGTAAGTTTTAGAGGTACATATAGTTCTTTATTTCAGTGCCTCTCTTCAAGCAGTGAAAGCTTTCTGTTCTCAGTGTGGTGTCTTGGGGTTTTCTGTGTTGGGTAAAGAAAGCCTCTACAAATGGTGAATTTAAACTTTACGTTTTCTCAATCTTTGCTTATCAGGATTGTAACAAAGCTATATTTTTTCTATCTCTAAGTTTATAGAAAGGCAAATTTAGGTAAGAAATCATTGGGCTTCAACCCTAAATGTGTGTGCACAAAAAAAGGTCTAGAATGGTTTACCAATGGATTGTTTCCAGCAGTATCTCAATATTGTTGAACTATTCCTATTATGAAGATTCAGTGTCAAACACAACGTGAGTCTAAAATCTCCATTCTGAAACTAAACTGAAATGAAAATTGTGTAGTTAATTTGTATATATTATCTTTGCCAACACTTGATTTATCTCATGCTTTTGTCACTTCTTTTTCTTTATCCTTTTAAACTATGTAACCTGATGAATACTTCTAGGAAAACTCACACAGTCGCACACCATTTTGCCAAAGTTTTGGTCTGTGTGAATTTAGCAAAGCTGGTTCTCTAGATCATCCACAGTGCTACTGAATTATGACTATTTTGTGGCTTTGTACAATTTCCAAACTGATAGCAGGGACCATTTGCATCACAGTGATAAATCCATTCCCTTAAGTTATTTCTAGCCCAATTCCAAGATGTTGCAAGAACGGAGATGAGCTTTTTATAACTTCAGGCAGGTAAAGGGAAGAAAGAATTAAGTTGCCCTCCAAGGTCATCCTTACCAAGCTTTCAGTAAATGGGCCTTCCCTAAGGATTCATAAAATTGAAAAACCTGTTTGCCATATATTAAAACACTGAAATGAGGAAGATCAAATATTATTAAACTTCTGAGCAAAAATTATTAGAAGTAGGAAGTCCAGTTCCAATTTTAATATAACCTCAAATTGTGGTTGGAAAGAAGAGGAGGGATAAAGAGAGGGATAGACACCAAACAATATATAAGCAGACTAAAGGTTTTATCCCAGCATGCCACTGGAACTCAATTCAGCAAGGTAAATAAAGATTGAAGTACATTTTTATCTGCACATATTTACCCTTTTCTTAGCTCTATTTTTAAGAAGCTGTTCCCATAAACATTGATTTCATTTCCCCCCACTAAAGAGCTGGAGCAAGATTTGACAGGAGACACCTTGTCTTAGGACCTGAAACATCTGAGATCCTCTTGCCTTGACTCCAGAGTACTTCTTTCGAAAAAAAAAAGAGTTTTTGAAAGCAGATTGATGTAGTTCATTGAATAAACCAAAGCAAACCACAACTGGCTCAGCTTATTGAAAATGCTAACCCATAAACTAGGGATGGGATAGCTGTGGTGATAGGAGTCTGGTATACACCATGATGATGTCACAGACATAGTTTTATAGAATTTGCATTTGTTATGTCATGATGCAAATGATGCACAGTACATGAATTGCCTTACTTGAGTCACAATATCGCAATGTGCAAAGTCCCCCTGGTTCCCCACCAGATTGACTATGATACCCCAGCAGCAACAGCCAACTTAGCAAATAGAATAAGCCTCTGATAGTGATATTCATCATCACCTGTAGAATTACAGGTGTTCCAATCCCATCTTAAACCCAGCTAAACAAAATACTAGAATTAGTGGCAGATATGGTAAAGAGCGAAAAGCAAACAAGTCAAAGAGTAGTTTAATGTGATGTATGAAATCAGTCATTGTCAAACCAGTTCTAATTATGACTGGTATTCTTAGGGCAGAACACCTCAAAGTTTGCTTATAAATTATGGATTCCAACAGCAGAACTCAAATTCAGGTCTTTTGTCTTTAACTATTCCCTCTTTTCCCCCAAGGAGCAGTTTATTTATTTATGTATTAGATTTATGTGCTGTCTATCTCATCCAGATTGTCCAATAAAAAGATAAGAAGTTTGATGCCATCTATGTGTTGCTAACTATTGTAATTTAAGTGTGCATGTGGGGGAGGGAGGCACTGGGGAAAAGAGAAAGCCATGCTGACATGAATCAAGAGAATAGAAACCTGGTGAATTTCAAGGTCTTTTCATCCTGAATTAGCAAGAAAATGACTAATAACAACTGCAAATCAAAAAATGTAGTGATCTGTATAGCAGCCATTCTCTTTTTCTCAACCTCATTCTTTATAAACATGTTGAGGAAACCAATATTTACAGAACTATTTGGATGATACTTGCAATACAATTCTGTTTCATAAGAGTAACACCCATCCACACACACACACACATATTGCAGTGGCACCAAAAAAACCTGCCTCGAACAAAGAAAGATCCAGTGGAAGAGAATATTGTATTTGTGCCTCAAAGTTATAGATACAGAGTTGGAAAGGATCTTCTAGTCATCTAGTCCAACCCCCCACCTAAGCAGGCCCTCTATGTGGTATCTTTCTCTCAAGTTTATTTTGCAAAATCCATAGGCAAAAATAGCAGGTTAAATCATCCCTTTAGCCCTTGGAGTTCTTTAATGCAAATGGTTGCCAACCACGAGAAAATTTTGGTGGTCTGCAGAGAAATGTCACCCCCAGAGCACCCCCCAAAGCAATTAATCCAGGCTGCACAGGAACACAAGTCTGTGCTGCCCACATGGCCCATGGGAACCCTCCCCACCCACTCACTCCTTACCTGGCAAACTTGCCTGCTAATTGCTATTTTTCCTTTTTTTTCCCCCAACCATCAGTTGTTCTGCTGTGCCGGGAGATTTAGATTAGCTAGAAAGCAGGAAATCCTTGGATTTCTTGTTTTCTAGCTAATCTAAAAGCAGAGCTGATCCTTACTTAGGACTGAAGTTTCTCAGGTAGCCGATTAGAGATAGATAGATCTCTAAGTGAATCTGTGATTCTGTGAGCAACTCAATCTGCCTGCCTGCTTTGCCTGCTTTTGGGTAAAAGTTGCTCCTTTTTTTAATAAAAAAATCAATATTTACATACATGGTGTGTTGTGAGTTTTTATGAGTTTGCTTGCTAGCAAATTTTATGTGACAGACTCAGGTAGGCGATGGCAGAAATACAGATCTCTAAGTGAATCTGTGATTCTGTGAGCAACTCAATCTGCCTGCCTGCTTTGCCTGATTTTGGGTAAAAGTTGCTCTTTTTTATAAAAAATCCAATATTTATAATATTTACATACATGCCCAGCCAGTCACATGACCACCAAGCCACACCCACAAATTAGGCCACACCCACAGAACCGGTTGTTAAGAAATTTGAATCCCACCCCTGGCTGAAGGTACCTCTCTTTTACATACCTGTGTAATGAGCAGAAGGAATGACCTTGAGGAAGAAGGCACAATGATGCAACCGGGATGAAGGCCAGAGAAAAGAAATCTAACTTTGGGCAGAAATGTAGTTTGGCAAAGTGTTTTAAAAGATCTACTTTTAGATCTCATGAAGGAAAAGGGAGGGAGAGGGGAAGCAAATTTGGATTTTCAAAATGCAGTTACCATAACTTATAATAAAGGTAGTATTAGTTTGCACAGCCTTCCATCTCGTCTCTTGAATAGCATGGAGTCTGTCTGTCTGTCTGCTTCAAAAAAGAATTGGACCTATTCATGGAAGTCATGGGGATGGATAGCTATTAGCATTGATGGCAGTGTGGCTGCCTCCGAAGGCCATCTGCTGGTAAGCCTCCTACTGCAGTTGTTTTAGCCAATGGATGGCTGAATTAGACAGGCCAGGGATCTGATCTATCAGGGTGTTGCTTACATCTTTCTTTTTCTCTCCTATTTATAAACAAGAGCAAATAACATTTTTTTTAAAAAAAATACACTGCCTCTTAACCAATCCTAATTCAACTAGATAAAAGAGAATTTGCTTTTGAACTTTATTTCAAAGGAGAAATATTTTTTTTCAATGATCATGAGTGCACTTATTTAGTGATAAGGTGGCCATAAGGTGGATATCCATCTTTCTTTATATATAATTTCTCTGGTCTTTGAAATGTCTCTTTCTATTCACGCTTCCACTCAACCTCAAGGCAAGAGGTGACAGAGAAACTCTTCCTGTAGGACTTTTCCAGTAGCTCTACTACTTCTCCTGCTCCTCAGGAATTACAGAAAATTTTATCTTTTTTAAAGAGAAATTGCCTACCCAATTCCTCTCTCCAAATTGGTGGTGGGGATTTTGAATGGTTTTAATTTACATGCTGATGAATCCTACAACGGATAGTATCAATAACAGTACTAGTCATAAAAGAACAAGGCACTTTTCATGAAATCTCCACTGAATACTTTAATCTTCATACCACACAGAAATACTAGCTTTAAGCAAAATGAATGAGTTGTCCGTCTTGGGTTCAAGATATTTGCTATTTTTCACAGCAAGATAGGTTTCCATATATTTTTTTTCTGGACCAAAAGCATCATAGGAGTTTTGAGCAGTGCCCAAAAGCTGTATTTGAAAAAGTTGGCAAGGCAAAAGCTGTAATTAATTTCATTTGCATTTAAATTTAATTAAGATTAATCCACATGAATATACTTACTTGATTATTCCCTTCTGTTTATTAATGTCCCCTTCTGTCATTGTAAAAACTTTCAGAGGGAATTTGAGGGCTGCCTGTGGGCCTCAGGAAGTAGGTCTTTATTATAAAGATTTTCTGCTGTGATGCACAGCTTTCTGTTTGTTTTTTTGGGGGGTGCTTTTGAGTAAATTTTGACTGATAAAAAGTTAGGCTTTCCTGGCAAATTTTCAGAAGTTACTTGCCCTTGCCTTTTTCCTAGGCTTAAGAGAGAGTGACCAGCCCAGTGTTACCCAGCTGGTTTTGGCTGAAGGAAGGACTAGAACTCCTGGGCTCCCAGTTTCTATGCTAGTGTCTTGTCTGCTACACTAAAATGGATCTCAATGCACAAATTAGGAAAAACATATGAAATTCTTAAGTGATGAGTCAGTGCAACCATTGCATTTACCGTATTAGAAGATGCATTCCCTTCCTCCTCCAATTAACTCATTCCTTTGAATTGAGGGGATTTCTGGCTGAGAGGACTCCAATAAGCTATCAAAACCAATATGCAATAGGGGGCACAAAGGTCTGCAGACAATTGCTGCTAGAGAATGTGAATGCGTCTGAAGATCAGCCTTGCTCTCTGGAAGAGATGCTTACCAGGTGAATTTTAATCCTTGATACTAAATCAAGCTCTTCTCCTCTCAACCCCTTATCAAAAAGCATAACCAACCTTTCTTCCTTCCTTTTGTGTTAAGCATAGCAATTAACACACTTTTTGAATTAGTCTGTCTTACATGATTATCCAGTCCTGCTGAAAATGGGCATTGCCTATTCTCAAAGTTCTCTCCTTCTCATTTCATAAATGTCTTCTTCTGCAGTTTGCTTGGCAACAAAATTCTTGCTTGGCTCTAATCTTCTTCAAACTGCTGGGCAACTCAATCCCACAGATTTGCCAAATAGTCCTGGCCTCCATTTCTCTGACAAGATTCCATTTGTGCACTTACAATGCTTGGGTTTCTAATGCCAAGGCTTTGTTCTAATGAGAGCACGGCCAGCCTGTAGTTGGAACAAGTCTAACTGTTATTCTTCAGCCACTTGTGAGCCATCGTAACAATGACGGTCAGACTGTCCTCAGCTGAAATCCTGGTCAGCAATTCCAGATCCAAGAAGCCTTGCACATAAAGCATACAACCTCTCTAGAATTATAAGGAGATAATATTGGTTGCAACTGGTTGCATCACCTTATAATTACCTTATACTTTGTAATTACCACGTCCTAAGAATAATAACATCAATTCACTCTTAAGCAACTTTACCCTCAGTTTAAGGTTTTTAATTAGCAAGGAGAAAGGCTGGTTACTGAGTTTACACATTTCCTAAGCTTCTCACATGACACTGAATCAGAAACCAACTAATATTATGGGTGGAACAGTTCTTTTATCATGGGAGAAAAGTCACATTTTTGTGTGCTTTGCCTTGAGCACAGAATTAAAACTTCCAAGATCCTTCATTCCTCTGCACCATTTTGCCACCTTCATCTTGTCTGCCAAAAGGCTGAACGCTTCATGCATCTGCACTGATGACCCTGGGCAATTCTCTTTAATCATAGCATGGAGGGGAGATCACACACACTGCAATAATACATTCTTAATAAGGGTAGCACTGATAATTAGAAACAGAAAAGTTAAATATGCAGAATGAGAAGAAAAGACAAAGCAAATGTGCATGCAAATGTAGATGGCTGTTGTTGGATGTATAGAAAGCAACTACAGCCAGCTGGAACCTTGTGGATTCTAACAGAGATTGATTCATTTAATCCCATTATAAATTGTCCCAATCTTCCAAATCTCAAACAGAGTACAAGGCAATAAGAAACAAATAAAAACAAAAATAGAAGCATAAAAGAAATATGGATAGTACTCAAGGATCAAATAATTTATCTTGCTAAAAGAAAGAGATTTTTTTTTTAATGCAGGCTTTTTGAATGAGTAATCAAGACAAAGAAAAATAAATGTTCCTAGTAGTGGTTTAATTTGAGATGTTGAAAGGGTTGGGATTCAAATTTTTTAACAACTGGTTCTGAGGGCATGGCTTAGTTGGTGGGCGTGGCTTGATGGTCATGTGACTGGGTAAGCATGGCCAACTCGACATCACTCACGTCGAGGGGTGCTTCTTCTCCCCTGGCCTCTCATGACAGTGGGGATGATGCAACAGTTGTAAGAGTCAAAAACGGTCATAAGTCTACTTTTTTTAGTGGCATTGTAACTTTGAATGTGTCAGCTGGTACTCCATTCAAAATCCAAGAAAGAAATACTTAGACTCCATTAGTTAGAGAAAAGATATCTTTTACTGGAAATCAAGTGGTAGCAACAAAGAATTCTGAATCTGAGAAAATGAGTGCATAAATCACATATACAAAGTGATGGCAACGTTCCCACCCACAATAGTTCAATTGGTTCATCCAATAAAAAGTTGTGTATAGCATCATGTGGGCATCTCCAGGTGGTGATGAGGCCTCTGTCTGTTGACCTTGACATATTTTGATAAAGAGTTGCGGCTGCACATAGCATAGGATAGACCCCCAACTTATACAGTTCTGTTTTGTAACACCTCCAGCTCGCTTCCTATAACCATGTCCCCCCTTCTCCACCCATTCCTTATGACAGCTGAAAGATGCAAAGCAAAGGAAGAAAATCTTGAAGGCTGACAGAATGATCATTAAATGAGCTGTTGTAAGTCAAGGATTACCTGTACAAAAATGCAAAAAGCTTCTTTGCTTGCAACAAGCTGCCCTAAATACAAATCATTAGATTAAAAATACCTGCAAGCCAGAGTTACAAATCAGGCAGGATGCCAGAGCACCTTGAGGAATTAAAATAGTTAAAATGCAATGATAACTATCAGCAGCCAACTCTTGCTCATACAATGAAACCCTTTAGCAGACAGGTCATTTAAGCTCTCCAGAAAGAGCACACCCAGGAGAAGCAATCCTTAGATCCATTTGCACAACTTAAAGATACCAGCTGGTCTCACCTCACAAGATATCCTGAGGAAATAATCCAGATTTAAGGAAAGATCACATGCCCCCCAGAAAGGCAGTAAAAAAATCAGTGCCAAGCTTGCATCCTGCCTCTTGAAAGTACATTCCAAAAGGACAGTGCCAGAAACCACTAAAGCAGTGAAGGAAGACCCCCTTTCCAGATAGAAAAAAGTAACCACGAGGCAGGAAAAAATTCAAACCTGATACAAATAATTAAATCACAACAGTAGCTGTTCCTTATTAGACCAATTACCAGAACAAATAGATACAGGAACTAACCAGATTTCTCAACCCACTTTCTTTTCAGGAACAGAGATTAACCTTTTTCCTTCCAAACAAAGCTGAATAGGGAAAATTATCCCATCAATAAACACAGGATTAAAGGTCACCAAACACAGAATTAAACTTCACCAAAAACTAGTTTTAGACAAAAACTCAGAAAGGGTATATAAACTCAGTTTGAATGTCAATCTTTCTAACTAGCCAAAAAGGCTTGCTGAATGTCACTCATCTTGGTTCCTCATCATTACCGGCAGTTCTGCTTTGTTATTCAATTATTTCATAATTGATATTTACAAGATCGCATTCTGCCATTTTCCTCTCACCGTCCGGTGTGCTCCCCACAGGGAGGGTCTCTTGAGGGTCCTGTCGGCATCTATGTGCCAGCTGGTGACCCTGAGGAATAGGGCCTTCTCTGTGAGGGCTTCTGCCCTCTGGAATGGGTTGCCTCCGGAGTTATGTACAGCCACGGACCTGGGGACTTTCAGGCGTGCCTTGAAAACCTGACTCTTTGACCAGGCCGGCTTGGACTGATTTTAGATTTGGGTATTTTAATTTTTATATTAAATTTTAGGGTTTAAGGGAGGGGTTTTAATTGTTTTACAGCCATGGTCTTTAATTTAATTTAGTTTTAACTTTTGTATATTTAATGTTTTTTAATTGTATGGCTATGCACTGCTCCGAGTCCTTCGGGAGAGGAGCGGTATATTAATATTATTATTATTATTATTTCTTCAAAGTGCTGATCCCGGCTGGAAGAACTCAAACATGGGTGTATTTCCTCCCAATAAGAGTGTAAAAAGCTTAAAACAACCTTTCCCCTTTAAGAAAGTACCAGGAAAGAAAACAAAACCTCCTTTGGAGACAGTAAGTCTAGGCATACTGCCAAGAATGTAATAAGGGTGAAAAAAAGCAAAAGGAGATTTCTTCCAACAACCGGTTCTCCGAACTGCTTAGAAAGTTAGCAACCGGTCCTAGCGAATAGGTAAGAATGGTAGAATCCCACCCTTGGTTGTTGACCACATTTGTTTGGAACAGCTACTGGGAGAACCAAAACAGGATGACAGCAGCTCTTGGTCCACACCACATATTAAGCCATCTAAAAATATAAAGCCCCATTTGAAGTATTGTATTCATGCTTGGACTTGTACATTGCATTAATCCATCAACCATATAAACTATAACAGTTGGGCCCATACCATGCACTAAGCCCAAATTTGACAAATTGTGTGAGTGAGTGGTGAGTGGCAATCCAATGTACTGCAGAACATCATTAAAAAGGATGACTGATGGTAAAAGACAGTGGGAGTCAATGTTTAATGATGCAGACTGCTGAGAGAGAGAGAGAGAGATTGCTTCCTTCATATTACAGCTTTAGCTGGTCACTTGGCCCCTATCAGCATCATTAGAGAAAGATATGATTTCACATATATATGAATCTAGGCAATTGCACATTTACCACTGTCCACATATCACAATAATGCGTACATTATGGTTTTGATTAACCCCAAATCAAACAAACTTCATATTAGCCGGTATAAATCAGGCCAATACTGAAGGGATGATTCCCAAGAGAAAAGGTAAGGAATTACAAACTGATTTCTACAAATAAATCAAAGTTTGGAGCAACTAATGATGGCCCTTTACAAAATCCACCTGAATATACATACCCATATATAAACACAAATACATATAAATTTGTAGCAAGCCAGAGTTTTCCACTCCTTAAAAATATTGTTTCCCAAGCTAAAACCCAGAGTAATGTTGTATGCAGAACCATGCAACACTGCTTTGTTTCTACCATACAGTAGTTGAGTAAAGAAGATGAGCCTATTTTAATTGTTTGTATCTCATAAAAATTGTAGGACAAAGAAATGATTTGAAGACAAAAAAGGCATCAAAGGATCAGTCAGAAATTAGTCAGTTTCTCTATGTGGCAGAACACCTGAACTGAAACTGCCCTCTTCAAGGAGATACCATTAGCTTCTTAGTGACTGGAAAATGATATTTGCCTGTTGAATTTTTGGTAATTTGTGCCACTTAGAAGAGTTTGGGATTTTTGCTTTTCTCTTACTTTCAGCTTTTTGGCATTTTACTTTTTTTTTTTTGCTTTACTGGAAGCAGCCATAAGGACTGTAGCCTGAGGGCCATATAAAATATGAATTTAATCAATCAATCAAGAAAGGACTTCAAAGTAACCTTTAAAGGACTGAAAACAGTGAGTGATTTGTGATAACCTGCTATGAATCATGAATCATGAAACAAGCAAAGAATAGTGCAGTAGTGCAGTGTCCCCAATCAGTATTTAGTCTCAGGCATCAATTCAGTCAGCTGCTTAAGCCTTTGCAGAAACCAAAGGAAGGAAGGAAGGAAGGAAGGAAGGAAGGAAGGAAGGAAGGAAGGAAGGAAGGAAGGAAGGAAGGAAGGAAGGAAGGAAACATTAAAATGCATAGCAAAGTAAGTATGTAAAACTTTTATTTTTATATCACATTTTTATTTTTATATAGAAGGCAGGCGGGTGAGCAGGCAAGCAGGAAGGATGGATTACTCTCAGTGAACATCAAAATGTATGGCACAGTAAGTTTGTAAAACTTCTTATTCTAAAATCCATCCATTTTAATTTGTTTTATTCTAAAATCCATCCATCCATTTTAAACTTGTCAAAACTGAGAAGATTGTTTGCTTGATTGCCACCCACTTTACCTCAGATAGCACGAATACCCAGAGAAAGAGAGGTACATAAGAAGATAAGATAACCGTAACAGGTATATAGCTTGAAATGGGAAAAGGTTTCCCTGAAATAGCCAACCCTTCCATCTGCAATGATATGGGAGGGATAGTGGCAGACAACCTCATATGGATATTTATAATATGAGTCACTTAATGTGTGTGCTATATTCTGAATTCTCAGAAAAGTCCTACAAATGTTCATTGTTACTAGTAATAATTAATCAATGTTTTCTCTATGCATTATCCTATACTACTACGACTCATTGCTGAGTATATGAATTAACATAATTTGTCAGAGAAAGAAAATGTGCAATTTTAAGTTTTCCATATTTGACAATTTGAACCCTGTCACTTCCCATATCACAAATATTTGGAAGGAAACTGATTGAAGGGTGAAAACTGAAAGGGATTTTCAATACTTCTCCAAAAAACACAAACATATTTAGTGTCTGTGCAGGTTGGTATGTATAAATAATTATTTCTAGAATATATGGGCCCATGTCAAAAAAGCAATTCAAGGAAGAATCTCAAGGTTCCCAATCTTGAAAAAAAAAGCTCTTGGACATTTATTTAAAATCAATAAAAGATAAATTTCTCAAGGAGACATATCAGCTAAGTAAATAAATTGAAAGTAAATAACAATGATGGGTGAAAAAACGTGCCATTATTTCTCTCTTAATAGCCTTCTTTTCTTTTCTTTTCTTTCCTTTTCTTTCTTTTCTTTTCTTTTTCTTTTATCTCTTAGCAATAACAGAAGGCTATTGAAATATAAAGCTCAATCCACCTTACTTTTGTTATTAGGTGGGGACAATCATTTCAAAATCATAGTTCCCCAAAAATCATCATCGTTGTTCTGTTTTATTGCGAGATTACAGACAGTCCTCAACTTACAACCATAATTGAGCCTGGAATTATGGTCATAAGTTGTGATGGACATTAAGCAGGTCATTGCATGCTTATGACCAATTATGGTCATAAGTTGTGATGGACATTAAGCAGGTCATTGCATGACCACACACAATTTTATAAACCTTTTTGAGATGGCCATTAAGGAAACACAGCAGTTGTTAAGCAAATATGATTGTAAGTGAATCCACTGTCTACAATGGGTGTTTTTTCCAGAAACTGGAAGTAAATGCTAATTTCTACACACACATACAAAAGTTGTAAATTGCAGTCATGTGACCATGGGAGATGCCAATAGCCATAAAGGTAGGCTGGTTGTTGAATGCCCAAAATGTGATCACTTAGCCTGGGGAGGGGGAGGTTATGGCAGCCCTTGGAACTTCTAATCCAGGTGGTAAAAAAATGATAAATGACTATTGATAATTGATAAAAGCCTTAATAAGACCACACCTAGAATATTGCATCCAGTTTTGTTCACCACATTATAAAAAAGATATTGAGACTCTAGAAAAAGTACAGAGAAGAGCAACTAGGATGATTAGGGGACTGGAGGCTAAAACATATGAACAAACGGTTGCAGGAACTGGGCTTGGCTAGTCTAGTAAAGAGAAGGACCAGGGGAGACATGATAGTGGTCTTCCAGTATTTGAGGGGCTGCCACAGGGAGGAAGGGGTCAAGCTATTTTCTAAAGCGCCTGTAGGCCAGACAAGGAATAATGGATGGAAACTGAACAAGGAGAGATTTAACCTGGAAATGAGGAGAAACGTTCTGACAGTGAGAACAATCAACCAATGGAACAGAAGTTGCTCTTAGAAGTTGTGGGAGCGCCATCACTTGAGACTTTCAAGAAGAGATTGGACTGCCATTTGTCAGAAATGGTGTAGGTTCTCTCGCTTGGGCGGGGGGTTGGACTAGATGACCTACAAGGTCCCTTCCAACTCTGATTATCTGTTATCTGTTAACCTAACGATATACAGATAGTCCTTGACTTACGACTGATCCTAAATTATAAGTTGGGGGTTAAATTTAAATGATTTATCAAAAACCATCAAAATACAATAAAACATTCAAAATATTCCCCAAGAGGATAGGCTGTCTGTAACTGGTACTCTTTAGTACAAAGTTGGATTAAGACAAACCAGATGTTTAACATGACAACAACATGCCTACAGAAAGCCCTTCAATTGACATAAGTCAATGCAAAACAAATGAGGACAACCACTGCACATTTGTGACAATGTCAAAATCAGAAACATGAACCCGGTGGAGCATAAGAGGTATCTGATTGAGGTGCTCAAAACACATATAGAAAAATTTCAATGGGACCGTACAACTACATCTATCCTAAAGGATGCCAGTATTTATTGCCATTCAGGATCTTCATCTTAAAGGATGAAACACAAACCAATTGGGTTGGGCACAGATACTAGCCTACATTTTCTTTTAAAACAGTCTTTATTTAGTGTGATGAAATAATTTAATGTAGAACTTAATTTAAGAAGAAATTTTTAGACAAAAGGAATGTGACTAAGAGGTGATATTCTTGCATTGGTTTTGTGACAAAGTACCCAAGGCATATGATGTGTTTGTATGTTCCCCTTTCACTGGATAATCTTCTTCCCAGATTCGCAACTGCTTTTGGCTTCCATACCTGGAATGTTAAACCCCATTGGAAGCTCTTGGGAAGGAACTTTTCTTATGGGGCTATTTCAGTACAATCCTAGCCTGAGAAAGTTATAAATAATTTCTTCCTTCCCAAGGACAATTTCCCATCCAGGTGTTCTACCTTAAAAAATGGTAGAGGAGCCAGAAGAAGGGAAGACAATTTCACTTCATCCTTAGCTGCAAGCACCTCTCTATAATATGGATTAGACATCCAAGCTTTGATGAATGCAATCCAATCATAATTCCAATTAAAATAGTGAATTAGCCAAGGTTTTCAATTCTGCAGATCACTAGAAGGTGTACTGTGTTCTCAATCACCAAGCTCCTTCACGCGTTTCATGGCTAAGCAAATATTTGAATCTAGCTGTCTAGCATCTACGTTCAATTCTTGTCATCCTATTGTCTCTGACTCTGATCATTTTTAATTATAGAATCTTCTTTCTGACCAATCAAAAGCAAGAAAAGAGAAATTTTGTTGGGTGTGTTTGTATTCCTGATGGCATCAAAATTCTTTAACCTTTAAATTTAAAATCAAATATGAGGGTGAGGGCTAATACTCTCTTCCGTGTTGAAACTACAGAATTTTATTACATTTTCATTTACTAAAAATATCATTAGTGAAAGCTTTTAAGCCCTAAGAACCTTTCAAATTAATGAAAAGTCCACCCAAGTAAATTACTCTTCACAGTTAGCTTAAACTGCTGTCACATACAATTAAGGCTTTTTAAAGGTTGCAATTAAAGCATTCTTAAATTATGGGCTGTCACCTCTTGGAGCCTAATGGTTAAGTGTTTATATTTTTTATTATCATCCCCAAAAACAAACAGAATTTTAACATTTTCCATTTGTGCAGTGAGATATGATGAATACACTGCTTTCCCTTTTTTATCTCCAATTTCTCTACTTCACCTAACCTGAGCATTAATTCCTACAAGTCACAGTCAATTGGGTATCCACACTCTAAAATTTACATTGCATAGTGAATTTTTGCCCACTTTTTGCAGTTTTCACTGCAAATTAGGATAATTAACATTTCATCAGAAAAGGTAATTGATCGCTGAATGCAGTTGGGGAACAAGGAGGACATAGAGGTAGTCCTTGACTTACAACCATTTGATTAGCAATCATTTGAAGATACATCAGCACTGCAAAAGAGACTTATGACTGGTCCTCACACTTACAGTATGTCCATTACAATTTATCAGTAGCATTTGGGACAATTATGAGCATTTGTAACTCAAAACAAGATTTTTAGTGAGGATTGTAAATGCAAAAAATGAAGAAAGAAATGAAAGGGAGAACTAAGACTCCCAAGAGTGAAGAATAGGCTAAAGGTGTTTAATAATTTAAATGGGAATATAAGAAAGATTATGGCTGGCTGCCGAGAATTCTGAACTATTGTTGCATATTCTGCACTTGTTTCAGCTATTCTTTATTTCTTGTCTGTAGGCACAAAATTAAAATCAGAGGCACACAATCAAAATAAGAAAAGAAAAACTAACTGATAATGGACTGGGTGAAAAAAGATGATACACAGATAGAAGATAATATAATGGGGCAATTTATAAAATCAGGGCTTTTATTAAATGATAGCCACATTTTTTACAGAACTATTGAAGATCTGGAAAAGGAACAGGATGTTTTTGATATATTTGTGTACATTCAGAAATACTTTTCTGAGTAGTCCCTCAAACCCTTATTTTTATATTTTTTTCTTCCTATTCGATTGGATCGTGGGCAGAAGAACACAGAGCACGCTTGGCAGTCATCAACCATTTATTTAGCTCAGTACGCTCTGCCCTGGCTAGCTGTGACTAGCTGCTTTCTAAAGGAGCTGTCCACAGCTTCAGCCACTGATGCTGAGTTCATTTTTCCCATGCCTGATTCTAAACTGCTGATTGGTCCTACGTCAGAAGCGTCGGGTTTCTTTTAATATTTAACACCTCTCCCTTCTGGAAAGGCATCACCCAATCAGAATCCACCCGGGCAACATATTCCTGTAAGTAGGTGGGCCGCTTGTGGGTGCGACCTGACCTGCGCAGCTCAGTCGACTCTTTGGATCTGTCCTGAGAGGTTGGAATCTCTGATTCTCCTACTGGTACCTGTGGAATTCTCTCAAATTCTTCCCGTGGCATGGCCATTTCTTTTTGGATATTACCTGCCTCACCCTCTGGTGGTCTCTCTGGGTTATTCTCTACTCTTGGACATTCCTGCTGTATTTCAGGTAATGTGATTTTGCGCTCCAATTGAGTTTGAGTCTAGTTGTTCTGTGTGCGGTAGGTTATTGTATAGGGCCTGGCTTATTTTTGGTTGATTCCTCCCCTCTAGCCCCAAGGTCTCTGCCTGTCTTATGTATCCTTTGCTAACTATTCAGTCTCGGAGTTGTCTATGTGTCGCTTCCAGGCCCTGCCATCTTCGGTCTCGATTTGGTATGATAGCGGGCCCATGATTTGTGTTATTTGTGTGTGCATCCATAGGGGGTTCCCACTATAGTTTTTCACGTAGACTCTGTCTTCCATTTGGAATGACCTGCTGGTCAAGTCTACTGGAGTCTCAAAGTTGTAATGGGGGTGTAGTCTGTCTAATTGGTTCCTTAATTTTCTCCCCATTAACAGTTCTGCTGGGCTCCTGTGTGTGGTTGCATTTGGTGTGATGTGTTGGATTCCTAGCATTTTGTCTATTTTTTCTTGAATGTCCCTGGGGCCCATTCTCACTAATGTTTCCTTGCTGTTCATACCATCCATTCTATTTGACCATTAGTGCTGGGGTACCTTGGCATGGATAGTGCATGTCTGATTCCTTGTGTTGCTAAGAATAATTCAAATTGGTTCATAGTACATTGTGTTCCGTTGCCTGAGACCAATATATCTGGCAGTCTGTGGGTGGTAAATAGTAATCTGAGCACTCTTATGACCACCTCAGTCATGGTTGATTTCATTACCTCAACCTCCAACCACTTTGAGTATGTGTCTACTGTGATTAAGAATGTATGTCCCTGGCAAGGTCCCGCAAAGTCTATATATATGCTTGACCAAGGTATCTTTGGGCTTTCCCACTCGTGTTTTGGGGCTATGTGTGGTGTTGGTCGTGATTCCTGGCAGGGTGTGCATGTTGTGACCCATGTCTCAATTTCCCTGGCCATCCCTGGTCACCATACATAACTCCTGGCCAATGCTTTCATCTTGACCACCCCTGGGTGTCCCTCATATAATGTGATTAAAATGACCTTTTGTAATGTTCTGGGGATGACTATTCTATCTCCCCATAGTAGACAAGCTTTTAACCCTGAAAGCTCAAATTGTCTCTTCTTGAATGGTTTAAACTCCCTGTCTAGTTTGTCTTCTGGCCAACCCCTCCAGACCCAGTTCAAAATATGCACCAATGTTTTATCTTTCATGGTAGCTCTGACAATCTTGGCGGCTGTGACTGGTGGGCTCATGAGAGTCTCTATCAGCAATGCAGTCATTGCTGTGCTGGATCCTCCATAGGCTCCGGCAGCAGGCATCTGCTAAGGGCATCCGCATGGTCAATCTCCTTGCCAGATCTATAGTTCAGTCTTTAGTTATATGTGGCAAGGAATTCCGTCCAGCGTGTCATTCTGGGTGATAATACTTGTGGTGTGGGTTGGTCCCCTGCAATTAGTCCCAAAAGTGGCTTGTGGTCAGTTATGAGTTCAAATTCTCACCCATAGATATATTCATGGAATCTTTTGATTCCAGCGACTGCAGCCAGTGCTTCTTTGGCTATAGTTTCTTTCTGCCTTAGATAGTATCTTTAAATAGTATGCTATGGGGCTTCCTTCCCATTTGGTATACAATGGCTGAGGATTGCCCCTATTCCGAATGGTGACGCATCGCAGGTTAACTTCAATGGTAAATTCTCACTATATTGGACAAGTACACGGACTGATGTTAACAGGTTTTTTATTTGTCTGAATGCATTTTTCTCTTTTTGCCCCCATGTCCATGCCGTTTTCTTGCAAGAAGCTGATGTAGGGGTTTCGCAATGGTCACTTTCTGTAGCAAGAAAGTACTGTAGAAATACAGTAACCCCAGGAATGCTTGTAATTCCATTTTATTCTTAGGATTTGGGGCTTCCCTGATTGTTTTATCTTTCCCTCAGTGGGGTGGATTCCAGAGCTATCTACCAGGTATCCCCAAAATTCCACTTTTTCCACTGCCATCTGGCACTTGTCCTTTTTCACCTTCAACCCCATTTCCTGAAATCTACTTAAGACAGTTCTTAGTCTCTATTGTAATTGTTCCTTGTTGCCAGCTGATACTAGGACATCATTGAAATAGGGAACTATCCCTTTTATGCCTCGTAGGAGGTGTTCCATCAGACTCTGGAATAGTCCTGGTGCCATGCTGACCCCAAACTGTATCCTCCTACATTTGAATGCCCCCCTATGAGTGACTATATCTGGGCTTCGGCTGTAGCATCATCAACTGGAAGTTGCTGATACACTTGAGCCAAATCAAGCTTTACAAATATTTTTCCTCGGCCCAGGGAGTGCAATAGGTGTTGCACCACAGACACGGGGTATGTGCTCTGCTGTAAAGCCTTATTCACGGTAGATTTATAGTCCCCTACAGAGACTGCACTATGGGGGTCTCCCACCTGGCATGGTCTGTCGGTTCTAAGATGTCTTGGGAAGTGAGCTTATCCAGTTGCTCATCTATCTTGGGCTGTAAAGCAAATGGGGTCCTCCTGAGCTTTATCCAGACAGGGGAAATTTGGGGATCTAAGCTAAATGATATGGGGGACCCGGTATACTTGCCCAATTTGCCGTTGAATACACCCACAAATTTTTCCATCTTCCTGGCGCCTGTCTTCGATTTGGTGAATGCCAGTCACCACTAGTCCCAATGGCTTGAACCATTCCAATTCCAATAGGCTAGGCCAGTCCTGGTCTACTGTGGTAAGGAGTAGTTTCCCTTTGAAGCTTTTGAATGTGGTGTTGAAAACCCCTATTCCTAGCACCTGTATCCTGTTCCTTTGATAGTCCTTGAGAGTCAGCTTTTGTGGTTTGAGTGCTTCTTTTGTGATTCCGGGAACTAGTTGCTTGATTGTTGTCCAGGAGACCATGGAGAGATATGAATCCTAAGTCAATCTCCATTTTGCAGGGTCTTCTTCTATGTGGACTGTCACCACCATTTTTCTCATTTTGCAGGCACTTGAGTGACCAATGGTGATTGTCTGGTGGGTCTCCCCTCTATCTGTCTCAGGAACTTTGCTGTGCCATGTCTCCTGTATGCAGGCTTCCAGCTTCCTGCTTGGTTGGCTCTGGGTCACTGAGATGGGCTGAATTTTCTTTGTCTGTGCCTGCTGGCTGTGATGCCCTGCATGTTCTAGCAATGTGGCCTTTCCTCTTGCATCACTGGCAGATGGCATTGTGGAACCTGCATTCGGCCCTGGGGTGGTTTCCTTCACATCCCGCGCACCATGCATTCTTTCTTCCTCTGTCTTGGGTTCTTGGATTCCATTCAGACCATAGTTGGTGGACTTCTTCATCCTCCTGTGTGTCCGGTTCTGTCTTTGTATCCTCATAGTGCATGGCAATAGCTTCCTTTGGTTGGGCTAGCTTACTCATTTTCTTCATTGCCAATGCCGACTTCTGGGATGCTTCCATTGTGAATGCCTCTTCCAGGGCTTCTTGAATGTTATCTTTGGTCTTGCAAGCAGCTGGCTGTGGAGCATTGGGTCCCTTAGTCCAAGGACTAGGCGGTCCCTCATGGCTTCATCTATACTGAGGAATTTGCATGTGGCAGAGATCTCCCTCAGTGTTGTGATGAAATCTGTGATGGTCTTGTCTTTTTTTTGGTCCCATCTGTAGAATTTATGGCAGTATACCAGGGATGAGGCCTGGGAGCGCATAGTGTGCCCATAGGATTTGCTCCAAGTCCGTCCAGGCCATTATCTTCAGCTCATTCAAGGATGAGAGGGCCTTGGACATCTGGTCGGGCCTCAATGGGTCACGAACATGGCTCTTTTTCTCTGTTCTGAGAGGTTGAGCAAATCGTTTGCTTCCAGGAAAATGTGAAGCCGGTCCATGTACGAGTCTCAGTCTTTGGCTGAGTTGAAAGGGACTGGCAGGGTGTTGGATCCATATCTCGGCAGGTCGGTTTGCAATAGCCATCAATGCCACATGGTTGTTGGTGTCCTTGTTATTCAGATCCCACTTTCGTCGCCAGTGTTGGATCGTGGGCAGAAGTATACAGGACATACTTGGCAGTCAGCAACCATTTATTTAGCTTAGTACTCTCTGCATTGGCTAGCTGCAGCAACCGCTTTATAAAGAAGCTGTCCCAGCTTCAGCCACTGACACGAGTCCATTTTTCCCGTGCCTGACTCCAAACTGCTGATTGGTCCTACATCAGACGCATCAGGTTTCTTTTAATATTTAACACTATATAATGTGATTCTTAGCAGCTGCTCTGGCAACAGAATTTCTCCCCTCACTCAACGCATATTGTGAGAATAACTACATCCAAATAACATTTGGTTAGAGGATTGTGATTGGAAACCAAAATAAGGTTAGACATTGTGGTTTTTACTCTGAATGATTCTGTTCTCTTGCTGCAGGCAAATTAGCTCTTATTGCTCAAACTAGTACCATCTTCCCCATCCTGGACTCTCTTTAGTGACATCCATAGGGCCAGGAGGTTGGAGTGTGTCAAACCAGGCAAATTGTGCATCATAGTTAAAGCCCCATCCTATTTATAATACATTGATGTTACATGTATTTACAAAGAGGGAGGGAAGATTGCATGTTGCTATGACTACAGTATTCAATCTCCCTCCCTTCTTAGCACCCTTCATATTTGTGATCCTCAATGATCAAAATTCTTTAGCCAGCATAGCCTTTATGAAGAATTCTAGGAATTGTGCCCAGATTAGGGGAGGAACAATTAGCTAGATTTGGCTTATGGAAAATGAATGAAAAAAGACATACAGATGACACTCGTAAAATTAGAATATTGTGCAAAAGTTCATTTATTTCAGTAATGCAACTTAAAAGGTGAAACTAATATATGAGATAAACTCATTACATGCAAAGCAAGATAGTTATTTATTTATTTATTTATTTCAAACATTTATATACCGCCCTTCTCCCGAAGGGCGGTGCACAGGGCGGTGCACAGCCAATTCTACCCCACACATGAATACAAAAATTAAAATGGAATTAAATAATTTGGGCTGTTAGATTAAAAATCAACCCTCTCCATTAGAATTTAAAAACCCCAAATTAAAATCCAAATTAAAACAGGAGACGGTTAAAATCTCATATCAGCCCAGGCCAGCCTGCTCAAAGAGCCAGGTTTTTAACACACGCCTGAAGGTTCTCAGGTCCGTGCTGGTACGTATATCTGGTGGGCAGACTATTCCAGAGGGCAGGGGCCCCCACAGAGAAGGCCCTATTCCTGGGGGCTGCCAGACGACACATAGAGGCCGACGGCACCCGGAGAAGGCCCTCCCTGTGGGAACGCACAGGTCTGTTGGAGATCACCGGCAGAACGCGGTCCTGCAGGTAGCCTGGCCCAATGCCATGGATCGCTTTAAAGGTCAAAACTAGAACCTTAAAGCGAACCCGGAAAGCCACCGGCAACCAATGCAGCTTGCGCAGGAGAGGCGTCACACGGGAGCTTCGCGACGCCCCCATAATCACCCGCGCGGCCGCATTTTGCACCAGTTGGAGTCTCCGGGTGCTCCCCACAGGGAGCCCCATATAGAGAGCGTTACAGTAATCCAGGCGAGAGGTGACAAGGGCACGAATGACCGTGCGCAGGGCGTCCCGATCCAGGAAGGGCCGCAACAGGTAAATCAGGCGAACCTGATAAAAAGCCCCCCTGGAGACGGCCGCAATATGGTCTTCTAAAGATAGCCCTGCATCCAGGAGGACACCCAGATTGCGAGCCCTCCCTGTAGGAGGCAAGATCTCTCCCCCAATAGCCAGCGAAGGTGTCAGCTGGCTATATCGGGGCGCCGGAAACCACAGCCACTCAGTCTTGGAAGGGTTGAGTCGGAGCCTGTTCCCGTCCATCCAATTCCGCACGGCCTCCAGGCACCGGGACATAGCCTCCACAGCATCGTTGGGGTGGTCTGGGGTGGAGATGTATAGCTGGGTGTCATCTGCGTACAGATGGCACCGCACCCCAAGACCATGGATGATCTCGCCCAGCGGCTTCACATAAATGTTGAACAAGAGAGGGGAGAGGACCGACCCCTGAGGCACCCCACAAATAAGGGGCCTAGAGGTGGACCTCTCCCCCCCCCGCAAACACAAATTGTGAGCGGTTGGAGAGGAAGGAGGAGAACCATCGCAAGACAGTTCCCCCGATCCCCAACCCCTCCAACCGCCGCAATAAGATACTATGGTCGATAATATCAAAAGCCGCCGAGAGATCTAATAGGACCAGGACAGAGGAAAACCCCCTGTCACGGGCCCTCCAGAGATCATCAACCAACACGACCAATGCTGTTTCAGTACTATGCCCGGGCCTGAAGCCCGATTGGAATGGATCGAGGTAAGTTGCTTCCTCCAGGTACTGAGGGAGCTGACGTGCCACCACACTCTCAACAACCTTCGCTAAAAAAGGAAGGTTGGAGACTGGACGATAATTATTTAAAACAGCCGGGTCCAGGGAAGGCTTCTTGAGGAGGGGCCGCACCACTGCCATTTTCAGGGCAGTAGGGAGCGACCCCTCTCTCAGCGAAGCGTTGATAATCCCCTGGAGCCAGCCTCGTGTCATCTCTCTGGCGGCCGAAACCAACCAAGAGGGACACGGGTCCAACAAACATGTGGTGGCATTCAGCCCCCCCAGCAGCCTGTCCACACCCTCGGCGGTCACAGAGTCAAACTCTTCCCAGATAATATTCTCAAGACCTGCCCCGGACACCTCCCCCGGGATCACCCAATTGGAGTCCAGCCCATCCCGAATCTGAGCGATTTTGTCGTGCAGAAATCGGGAAAACTCCTCCACCCTACCCTGCAAGAGGTCATCCCTGCTCTCGGCTCAAGCCGAGAACGGGTCACTCTAAACAGGGCAGCAGGCCAATTTTCTGCCGACGCAATAAGGGCAGAGAAATGCGAACGTTTCACCGCCTCTATCGCCACAAGGTAGATCTTAATATAAGACCTCATCTGTGTTCGGTCAGACTCAGTGCGGCTGGCCCTCCAAACATTCTCTAGACGTCTTTTCCAGCACTTCATCTCCCGTAGCTCCTCCGTAAACCATGGAGCCAAATGGAATCTGTGCCGAGTAAAGAGGTCGCAGAGGCGCAACTCGGTCCAGAGCCCCGGCAGCCAACCTATCCCAGGTGGCTACCAGTCTCCAGGCGAGTTGTGAACCAGAGTCTCAGGAAATGGCCCAAGCTCCCTCTGGAACCGCTCAGGGTCCATCAGGTGCCTGGGGCGGAACCATCTACATGGCTCCGCCTCCCTGCAGTTCAAGCCATGATTTGTCATAATTGCGATGATTATGGCTTACAGCTCATGAAAACCCCAAATCCACAATCTCAGAAAATTAGAATATTACATGCAATCAATAAAACAAGGATTGTACATAGAACAATATTGGACCTCTGAAAAGTATAAGCATGTATATGTACTCAGTACTTGGTTTGGGCCCCTTTTGCAGCAATTACTGCCTCAATGCGTCATGGCATGGAAGCTATCAGCCTGTGGCACTGCTGAGGTGTTATGGAAGACCAGGATGCTTCAATAGTGGCCTTCAGCTCTTCTGCATTATTCGGTCTCATATCTCTCATTTTTCTCTTGGCAATGTCCCATAGATTCTCTATGGGATTCAGGTCAGGTGAGTTTGCTAGCCAATCAAGTACAGTAATGGTCACTGAATCAGATTTTGGTGCTTTTGGCAGTGTGGGCAGGTGCCAAGTCCTGCTGGAAAATGAAGTCAGCATCCCCATAAAGCTCATCTGTGGAAGGAAGCATGAAGTGCTCCAAAATCTCCTTGTAGAAGGCTGCATTGACCCTGGACTTAATGAAGCACAGTGGACCAACACCAGCAGATGGCATGGCTCCCCAAATCAACACAGACTGTGGAAACTTCACACTGGACTTCAAGCATCTTGCAGTGTGTGCCTCTCCATTCTTTCCTCCAGACTCTGGGTCCTTGGTTTCCAAATGAGATGCAAAAGTTGCTCTCATCAGAAAAGAGGACTTTGGACCACTGAGTAACAGACCAGTTCTGTTTTTCTTTAGCCCAGGTAAGATGCTTCTGACGTTGTTTGTTGTTCAGGAGCAGCTTGACAAGAGGAATAGGAATACGACATTTGAAGCCCATGTCCAGGATCCGTCTGTGTGTGGTGGCTCTTGATGCACTGACTTCCAGCCTCAGTCCACTCCTTGTGAAGGTCTCCAATACTTTTGAATGGCCTTTTCCTGACAATCCTCTCCAGGTTGCAGTCATCCCTACTGCTTGTGCATCTTTTTCTTCCACACTTTTCCCTTCCACATACCTTTCTATTAATGTGCTTTGATACAGCACTTTGGGAACATCCAACTTCTTTTGCAATTACCTTTTGAGGCTTTCCCTCCTTTGGGAGGGTGTCAATGATGGTTTTCTGCACAACTGTCATGTCAGCAGTCTTTCCCATGGTTGTGATTCCTACTGAACCAGACTGAGAGACCATTTAAAGGCTCAGGAACTCTTTACAGGTGTTATGGCTTAATTAGCTGATTAGAGTGGGACACTTTGAGCCTAGAATATTGAACCTTTTCACAATATTCTAATTTTCTGAGATTGTGGATTTGGGGTTTTCATGAGCTGTAAGCCATAATCATCTCAACTATGACACATCGTGGCTTGAATGATCTTGCTTTGCATGTAATGTATCTATCTCATATATTAGGTTCACCTTTTAAGTTGCATTACTGAAATAAATGAACTTTTGCACGATATTCTAATTTTTCGAGTTTTACCTGTAGATAATATATAGATATCTTATAAAAGAAAAGAATGATAAGTGGTCATTAATACATATGACGGTACGGAGGATATATATCAAACAAACAAACAAAAAAAAAAACAAGAATGACATGAGGACTTACTTCTGAGTAGTTTCTTTATTGTTGTTTGTCTACAAACAGAATCTTGCCAGACTAAAGCAATTATCTTTTTACATTTAGGCAGGAAAAATCAAAGGTATGAGCCAGCAATGTGCAGCAGCAGCCAAAAAAGTTAATATAATCCTGGGTTGTATAAACAGAGGCATAGAATCAAGACCACATGAAATATTAGTACCAGTTTATAAAACCCTAGTAAGGTCACAGCTGGAATACTGCAACCAATTTTGGTCACCATACTACAAAAAAGATGTTGAGACTTTGGAAAAAGTTTGGAGAAGAACAACTAAGATGATCAAAGGCCTAGAGACTAAAACAAGAATGGTTAAAGGTATGATGACCTGGGGAGTGGCACAAAGGCAACACAGTCACATAAGTAAGAAAAGTCCCTTTAATACCTCCAACTTTGCCCCCAATGTCCAGTTACCTTCGGCTGGAGAAAAAACTCTCCCAAAAACAGTCTTTAAGTGGAGGAAATTCAGTCCAAAAACAAAGCACATATAAACTGTAAATAAAAATCCACACAAACCATGCTGCAGCAATTAACTGGACAGAGTAGGATAAGAAATTGCAGACTTCAAAGGTCAACAAAACACACACAGTTGGGAAGATGCCAGGAACCCAGATAAGCCTCGACAATAAAAGGTAATTCACGATTTGCTTCCAACAAGTTGATATACACAGTCTCCCTTTTTAAACACTATGTTCCCAGTTGCAGCCCTTTCCTCTCCCATAAGCCATACAACTCACATTGCTCCCTTCTCCGTTCCTCCCTGCGTGCCCTAACATGAAGAGGGGGTGGGCCTGGATCTTCCTCTGAATTCCCTCTGCCTTGCTCTATCTCTCCCCTGCTCTGCCCAGCCGGACTTTGCCCTTCCCCAGTTTCTTCCACAGCCACCGGAGCTACACTCCCACTCCCTGTCAGCTGCTCGGCCTCACCCTTGGAATCAGATTCCGACAGGGGCATGACAGCAGGATTTGGGTTTGGCTAATCTAAAGAAAATAAGAATTACGAGTGACATGATAGCAGTATTCCAGTATTTGAGAGGCTGCCCAAAGAAGAGGGGGGGTCAAATTATTCTCCAAAACACCAGAGGGCAGGACAAGAAATAATGGTTGGAAACTAATCAAAGAGAGAAGCAAACTTGGAATTAAGGAGAAACTTCCTAACAATGAGGAAAATTAACCAGTGGAACAGTGTGCCTCCAGAAATTGTGGGCGCTCCATCACTGGATGTTTTTAAGAAGAGTCTAGATAGTCACTCATCTGAAATGGTATAGATTCTCCTGGTTGAGCAGGGGGCTGGACTAGAAGGCCTTCAAGGTTCTTTCCATCTCATTCTATTCTACCTACATACCTATAAGATGTACTCTGAGAATGGCTAGGGAAGGTCTAACCTTAATATCTTCCTGCCACCAGATGTTTCAGGCTCTGCTGTTCCTTTGCCCTCTGGAAAAGCAGCCCTCCCTCTATGATTCTGAACCACATTTTACCACAATATATTATTAGCCAATAAAGCACAGCTGATGTCCCTTGTGACTTGATATACTCCTATTTGCAATCATTATTCAGCATAAGTCAATAGGTCAGTATGCAAATTACTCAAATCAGTCCTTGTTCTCATTGGTTTATTTTGAAGTTGAGGACACAATCATATTTCTCCCTTACAGAATAATGGCATAACATTTGAATGTAGGTGTTGCTCTGTCCTGGAAAGCACTTTTAGAAAGCAGAAGGGACACTTAACATCTGAAGGGTTTCCTCCAACATGTCCATCTTCATGCGTTAACTCCCTTTTAGGCATGGTCCCGAAGAGCTTATTAAAATCACGGAGCAAAATCTCATCTTAAGCAGCAGTTAAGGTCATCACCAAAGAGCTGAAATAACTTGAGTTCCCAATCCTATGAAAAGCAAGAGAAAGATGAAACAATGGCCAAGGGCAACCGCTGCTTGAAAAGATCAGCAAAATCGCATAGGAGGAGAAAAGGTTTTGGAAAGACAAGAAAGCAACGAGGCCGAAAGCGACGGCCTCTACCTGCTTTTTTCCTCTTCATGAAAGACAGACGCTCAAAACTTAAGTGTGACAATCCGAATTGGAACGTAACTCAAATGGCCAAAAGGCTGGGCACCATGTGGCACCAACAGTCTCATAATGACAAGGAGAACTACAAGAGGAAGGCAGCTCAATTGTGGCAATTGTACAGTAGGTCCAAGGGCTGTAGAATGAAAAGGAAGAGGAAAAAAAGGAAATTGGGCCGAAGAAGGTGCCGAAATCCAAAAAACAGGAAGAGGAAGGCTGTGAAGAAGAAAACCAAGCATTGCAAGTGTGATGAACTCGAGAGAGTGTTAAAGTCCCTCTTCTGCTAAGACTCTGTGTGTATCCATCTCCTTGATCAGTGCAGTTAACGCTTGAGTAAAAATAAGTGTGTGTCCCTAAGTGTGTACACAGCAGTGAGAAATTGTAAGTGCTCAAGATCACTCCAACTGGATGCAGCCCAGAAGAGGTGCTGTATTTACAGTTTCTTAGCTGTTTTTTCCTTGATATACTAGCTGAGCTCTATGTCATACAATGGAGGCTGTATGGTCAGGGGCTTATTTTGATTTCACTGTTACCTTCATAGAAATGGTGGCTATTTGTAGGAAATCCAGAATTGAAAGAAGGGTTCTAGTGGGAGAAATAGATTCCCTTGAATATGCAAGGATGCAATATTATTCAGATTATTGTATAATGTTTCATCCTGGGAGGCAAATCTTACTTGGATTTTAATTAAACACCTCAGGCATTGTGTTCTGTTGAACAAGCCACCTTTAACTTCAGTGGCAGAATATGAGATATTCCTCCTTCTGGATACAAATAATAGTTCCAAGGTAATAATTTGCAGAATCTCTACCATCCTTCAATCTTCCATTCAGTATCTGGTGGAAAAATGACCTGCCAATCTCTCTCCTACATATGGGGCTGAGTGGGCTTGGGGACTCTAGGTGTTTTCTGTTTCTTCTTTGATAGATATCTGGAATATTTTCTGTGTTGTTTTCTTCCTTATCCCTCAAGCTCAGTATTTTTCACTCTAAGAATGTCAATCTCCGGGAAGATTGGGAGGTCAGTGTTCCCTTGGGAAAAATAGCAGTAATTTTTCAAAGCTGCTGCCCAGAAGCACCTACAAAAACTGATGATGACAATTGGCTCAATAACCTCTATTTCTTTTATTTTAAAATAAAAATCTGATTTATTACATAAGAAAATCACAGGGGAAAATTACAGGGGAAAATTATTACATAAGAAAATTACAGGGGAAAATTAGGAAGCACAGAATGGCTGAAAATTCCCAAGCTCATCTCATTGGGAAAAAAATCAGCACAACTCTCTTGCTGATAATGTGTTGGTGTGAAGATAATTTTGGAGATGAAACTAAAAAAAATAACTAAGCCAGCTTTAAGAAGCCCCTAGTGAACACTTGCAACCCAAAAGCAAGATTATCTCAGAATTTTCTTTAAACAGATTTATTAAAGGAGGAACAGGATTAAATTGCTGAAATTTTGACATACACACACACATACACACACACACATTCTGCTTTAGCACTCAATTTATCATTTGTCCAATTGTTTATTACCTTATCAAAATGCTAGAAATCTAGGTAATAGTTTCCTGATAAAGGAAGGGCATGCAGACCTTCTGTGCTTGCAATATTAACTCCTGTCCTCTTTCTAGACTTTGAGAAGTCCATTACATATCCTATACTTGAAGAGTTTGTGCTATGCATAGGTCAGGTCTTCTACAGCCACCTAGAATGGTGGCTTGTTGCCCCTAATCCTGTTACTTGTTTGAGTGTGTAATATAACACTAATATATTAAGTCTGGATGGTAACAAGCAAGGCAAAAATTCACAGAATTTTGAACAAAGTCATGGTCCTAAATTGCTGGGGCAGTAAAAAAATAAAAATAAAAAGTCAGAGGAATGATCTACTCTGAGGATTGGGGGACTGGAGAGAATATTTTGGAATGCCTCTATTAAATAATTCTTTGTCTCCACATGCACACATATTTATGATTGAACCTCTGAATCCAGTAAGTCATAATTTGATGTATAAGTGGGAATATCAGTTTCAAGGGAGAACCTGCATTCAATATTACATGTGATTGATATTCTCATCACTTCCCCTAAAAGAAGAAAAGAGTTGCACAAGAGGAGGGTCCAGGTCTCTGGCAGACAAAGCACAAACAGCCATGGAAGTGCAGAGCTCAGGCAGACAGGAGTGGGCAGTTATGCAGCAAATCTGTCAGGTCAGTTGAAGCCCAGCAGATCACTAACTCTGACTGCTCTTCCTCCACACACACTGCAAGAAAAGGCTGGTGCTAGCAAAAGATGGAAGACACTACTTTCAGCAGTGACACTAATTAGCCTGAGTTCAGCCAGCCTCATCAGGAGGCTGGCCAGGAGATGGAGGCCTTATGACCTTGGCAAATGGTTTACGGGGCTTCTTTGGACTCTTGAAATCAGGCTATAGCGATGAATCTTTGCGGCTTCAGTGTTATGAAGTTGCAAAGTTTTCATGAAGACTTTACAATTACAGGGACAATTCTATTTCATTATACACTTTCTCTTTTTGAGATATTTTGATTTTATGATTGTGGAGAGAAGAAAGTTGGGAACATTATGTCTTTTTTAAAAAAAGAATTGAATTTGTTAAGCTTTCAATTATGCTAAAAGACTAATGAAGCTAACATATCAAATAAAGTAATCCAGAAGATAGGACAAAGTAGAATGTAGATGTTTTTTCCTGAGTTGGAATTACTGGGGATATAATGGAATCATGGAACCAATTATTTGGAAATCCAGTGACAACCAAATGTGGTAGAGATGAGAAAAACTAATCTGATAATGGTAGACCAATGTTTCTCAATCGCAGCAATTTTAAGATTTATGGACTTCAACTCTCAGAATTCTCCAGTTCACAGATGCTAGCTGGGGAATTCTGGGAGTTGAAATCCACACATCTTAAAGTTGGTGAGGCTGAGGAAACATGTCTTTCTGTAGCTCTTTGACCTCCATGAAAAACAAGCATTATTTTGCATCCAGTTTATAAATGATAGACAGAGACTCTCAAATTTGAAAATACCATCTAGTACGAGCTATTTGCAATACATTTACACCTGACATATCATTTGATGAATAACAGTTTTGTTAGTAACATAAATTTTTTAACACAGAATAACTTGCTCTCATAGATAACGCCAATACATTTCTACAAATTACTCTGGAGATATTTGACACAAAGTCTGTACCATTTTGATCACCCACATCTAGATACAGAGGTCCCATTGTTAATGCATTGTTATGATTGACAGGGAAAACATCAACTCAAAAGATATGAAATGAAGACGCTGTGATGCAGAACCTCACCTGATGACTAACAGATTCTCTTGGCGACTGCTTTTCAGAAGTAGAGACCCTTATGTCAGGCAAACTGTAATTCCAAATGTCTTTCTGCTTTTAAACAAACTACCAATGCTTCATGTTTTATTTATTTTTAGGCAGAGGGCCATAACATTATCAGAAGTACAGATACGATGTCACATATACATATTTTGTCTTGATTTTAATTCTCTACTCAGGTGATTTTGAATTACATATTTGACATATTTGTGTCCTCCACATTCAGAAGAATGTGGAGGACACTCAGATCTCATTTTCTTTGCTCTTCATATCTAATGAGTGAAAAGTGAAATAAACCAATTGTTGGTTGGAGAATGCTTGGGAATGGATGAAGAAAAACAAAGGAGGAAGATAGAACTAGAGTTGGAAAGGAGCTTGGGGGAAGCTCTAAATAGTGGCCTTAAGAACAGGTTGAGTGGTTGCCTGGGGAGTTCTTATTAATTTTAGCAAACTGTTCCATTTCAGAAAGAACTCAGACTTGGCCACTGTCTATCATACCCTAAATCTGTCATATAGTTTATGTGAAGGCTGAATGGATATTTTAATTGTTCTAAAATGTGACAATGAAATGAATCTGGATTCAACATATCTAGCATTCCTGGATAAACAGGAAACATGACTATTTATTTTTATTTTATTTTATTTGCATTTATATGCCGCCCTTCTCCAGAGACTCAGGGCAGCTTACAGACTATGGAGCACCATGCTAAGTGCTCGGCAATAGCCTTCATTCATTGTATATTACTAGGGCTTTTTTTGCCCCCCCCCAAGCGGCATTTTTACAAAGTCAGCTTATTGCCCCCAACAATCTTGGGTCCTCAATTTACCTACCCCGAGAGGATGGAAGGCTGAGTCAACCTTGAGCCTGGTGGGATTCGAAACTGCACTAATTGCAGGCAGCTTGCACTAAGTGCTAGATGATTAACAGCTTGCACCACCAAGGACTAGATGAGCTAATTCTACTGTTTTGGAAGTTTGAAAATACAAGCCTCCCATTATATAGCTAGACGTATACTTGAACAAAGCTCATCAGTCTGGAACCTATATCATGTATCTGATATTAACACAATTGAGAAAGTCCAGAAATATTTCACAAGAAGAGTTCTCCACTCCTCTACTCATTGCAGAATACCTTATGCCACCAGACTTCAAACTCTAGACCTAGAAAACCTAGAACTACGCCGCCTTCGGTCCGATCTAAGTATAATATATAAAACCATACATTGCAATGTCCTACCTGAAAATGAATACTTCAGCTTCAATCATAACAATACAAGAGCAAACAATAGATACAAACTCAAGGTTAACTGCACCAAACTTGATTGCAGAAAATACGACTTCAGCAACAGAGTGGTCAATGTTTGGAATACTCTACCTGACTCTCTGGTTTCTTCCCCAAACCCCAAAAACTTTAACCTTAGACTGTCTACTATTGACCTCACCCCCTTCCTAAGATGCCTGTAGGGGGCATGCATAAGCGCACCAATCGTACCTACCATCCCTGTCCTATTTCTTTTTATTTTTCTTATAAGTATCTATCTCATGTATTCAAAACTATGTTTATTCTTATACCTGTATCTTGTAAGTGATTGACAAATCAAATAAATAAATAAATAAATAAATAAATAAATAAATAAATAATTAAATAAATAAATAAATAAATCTCCTTTATAGCATTAGCACTTAAGACTTACATATCATCCCGGAGTGCTTTATAGCATTCTCTGGGCAGTTTATAATTTCAGCAAATTGTCTCCAACAATCTGGGGTCTCATTTTACCAATCTCAGAAGGATGGAAAGCTGATTCAACTTTGAGCCTCATCAGGATTGAACTCCAGCCTGTGGGAAGAGTTTGTGTGCAACACTGCATTCTAACCACTGTGCCACCAGGGCTCCTATCGCCTGAGAAATTATGGAAGGTCCCTTATGATTCTCTTTCTTCATCCATTATGCAGCTGCAGGGTTATTTATTTATTTATTTATTTATTTATTTACTTATTTGTCAAACATGTACAAAACAAGTATAAGTATGAAGATAAATATGAACAAAGGAAGTAAATACAGATAAGACAGGGACGGTAGGCACACTGGGGCATTTATGCATGCCCCCTTAGGAAGGGGGTGAGGTCCATGGTAGACAGTTTGAGGTTGAAGCTGTGAGGGGTTGAGGCTGTAACAAAGGACTTGGGTAAGGTGTTCCAGGTATTGACCACTCTGAGGCTGAAGTTGTATTTTCTGCAATCGAGTTTGGAGTGGTTTACCTTGAGTTTGTATCAGTTGTTTGCCTGCGTATTATTGTGATTGAATCTGAAGAAATTGTTGACAGCAAGATGTTACAGCAGACAATTTTGTGAACTATGCTTAGATCGGACCACAGGCAGCGCAGTTCTAGATTATCCAGGCCCAAGATTTTGAGCCTGGAAGTATAGGAAATTCTATTATGAATGGACGAGTGGAGTACTTTTCTCAAGAAATACCTCTGAGCCTGCTCAATTGTGTTAATGTCCGATATACAGTGCAGGTTCTATGTGGATGAGCTGTATTCAAGAATTGGTCTGGCAAAGGTTTTGTATGCCCTAGTTAACAATTCAATGGTGCTGGAGAAGAAGCTTTGCAAAATAAGGTTAACAATTCTTAAAGCCTTTTTTGCAATGCTGTTATAGTGAGTCTGGGGTTTAGATCATTTGAGATAAGTATTCCTAGGTTCTTGACAGAGTGAGGGTCATCTATGAGATAATTTGTATTTGGTGTTCTGGGTTTTTTTGCCAATCTGTAGGACAAGAGGATTTGTTAGTTGAAATTTGGAGTTGCCAATTGCATGACCATTCTGATACATACTCAAGGTCGCTTTGCAGGGCAGCAGCATTGTCGGTAGTGTTAAATAATTTTACATCAGCGAAGAGGATGCAGCTGTTTTAATGTTGTCACATAGGTCATTGATGTAAAGCTGAAAGAGTGTGGGTCCTAAGACACTGCCTTGGGGGACACCGCTATTAACTGGTGCTGGATTTGATAGGGCCTTCCCTATTTTGACTATTTGTTGCCTGTTTGACAGGAACATGGCTATCCACTTGTGCAGGGGTCTGGAGATGCCATAAAAACTCAGTTTCAGCAGTAATTTGTCATGCACCACTGAATCAAAGGCTTTGCAGAAGTCTATGTAGATTGTGTGTCATGCCCTTGGTAGAGTCGGACTTGAAGAAGAGGAGGAACAGCCAACAGGGAGTGGAGATGTGGCTCCGGAGGTTGTGGAGGAGGCTGGGGAAGGCAGAGGCCAGCTGGGCAGTCAGAGGAAGAACCAGGCCCATCCCCTCTGCATCCTAGGACATGCAGGGAGGAATGGAGAAGGAAACAACTTGGCTTATGAGAGAGGAAGCAGCCATTGGTTGCAGCTGGGGAGACTAATATATAAGAGAGACTATTACAATCCAGTGTGGCCAGAAGCAGAGTATGTTTTATTTTGGGCTGAAGTTATCTTGGTTGGCGTCCTTCCAACAAATTGTGCCTTATTATCTTCTTGAATTTGGTAATTACTTATCCTTGTCCGTTGTGGAAATTTTGTCATTATAGTTTGGTTTTTTATTTCACCTCTATCTGCTCATTAGGTTCAGACTGTATTGCTTTCTTTTGAAGACTATTTTTGAGTATGTTTTATCTCCAACTGAAAATTATTGAACAGTGGGGCCAAGTTGGGGGCATTAAAGAACATTTATTTACATTTTGGATTTTGTAACATTTGTATTACACTCCGGGTCATCACATTGTATTTATTGCTTTACCCTGGTCTAGATGTGTAGTCCAAATGTAGGAGTTGCAGATTATAGGACAATTTTTTCCTGAAAGTTATCTGACAAATCTTTTGGTGGGATTTATTCACTCTGCTTGTTTTTCTCACATAGCATTACACAAGGTATTGTAGTATGTTGACATTTTATAAATCTTCTCTTTCGGGCTTTATTCAGGCTGCCATTTTGCTATGAGAAGGCCTCCAGTTTCCATGACCAATAGGCGGCATGCCTTTCTTTGAAATGTACAGAGCAGCACCTCCAAAACTCTATGGCAGATTATCAAAAATCAGTGACTTGATTTTTCACTATGGTCTCTTGAGAAATTAAGCAAAAGAGATACTTTGGCATCTGATAGAAAAATAATGCCTGGATGTTTATAATATTAGATCCACCCATTTTTATATTGACATGGCATCACCACTCTTTACGTCATTGATGTGATGCTACTATCTCTTCTTCTTTCCACCAACCTAAAACTGTCAATACTATTAGTAATGGAAGCAAGAATCCTAAGGGCCAGAAAGCTACTTCCCAATTATACAGTTGTCAAGATTTCTGTAACTTAATCTTTTTGTTTTTAATAAATCTGGTTAAAGAAAATTCTGTGATGATCTTGCATTTGGTATTGTTAAGTGGTCACTTAATGGCTTCTTAAAACTGGCTTAGTTATTTCTTTTAGTGTCATCTCCAGAATTATCTTCACACTAACACATTAGCTCTCCCATTAAAATTCTGAGAAAAATCACACTCTGCAACTTCTTTTCCAGACCAAATAGCAACTTCAGAGATGATTGCCATCAGGACTGTATTTTAGGGTGAATAACAGTTTTAATAATAATAATAATATCAATAACACTAATAACATAAAAAAGACTAAAATTCCAGAGATGCTTATAATTAGTAGTTTTCATAAAAGATGATTTTCCCCGTTCCTGGATTTTTTTAATTTAAAGTCTTCAAGATATTTAATTTTATTTCTTCTGCTAGCTTAGTACTGCTTAAATTCTCAGCTCTTCTGTTAAGTTTTACAGGCTTTTATTTTTGAAATGTTTTAGACTGCTTTGCCATTTTGCTTTTTGAGATGAAGGAAAAGAACAAGGAGATTAGGAGAAAGAAACGAAGAAACAAAGGGGGAAAAGGAAGGGAAAAAAAGAAGGGAAGAAGAAAAAGGAAGAATGGGGCCCACTGTTGTTATAATAAACAAACCAACAAATGTTCACAAAAGGTGACTGAATGCAGGAAGCTGCCTATTAGGCTCTATGAACTAATAACATTTGCTTTGGAAAACAGTAACTCACATTCATACATGCTACCTGATATTTTGACCTTGTTATATGACAACACCTAGCTGATCTTGGTTGATTTCAAAGGCAGACCTGATTAATTCTGGATGTAAGAGCGCATTCAATTGGTCCTACATGTGTTCACCAGGGACTGACCTCAACTCAGAAACCTTTTCAGAGGGCCCACAAAATTGAAGTTATTTTCAGACCAAGACTTTTTTTTCTTTTTCGGCCTTTTTAACATTTATTCTCTCTCATCCTTTCACAGACTGCACCATGGTGCCTTAGCATAAATCAAGACAGTGGTGCCAAATTGCACCACAGTCAAGATGTAGTATCTTTACTGCAGCACAATGTCCTTTTAGTATTTTGTGTGGTGAAATAAGAAGTATGCATAAAGCATTTTTGCTGCATACCAAAATGTGATGGTTGTGTCTAGGAAAAGCGCTTGTGCAACTGATTTGCAAGTCAAACTAGTCGCTTTTTCACGGAATACTATTTTTACTTGAAAGAATAACCATCAAACTATGATTATTCAGGCATGGATGCATGGCGGACATTTTCTTGAAAATGAAAGAAGCCTGTCACTGCAAGGAAACAACTGACCATATTTGTTGATAATAATAAAAAATTCAGTTTTCAAATAAATTTTCAGCTGACATTTTTTTTTATTAAAAAGCAAATGCTTTCACAAACTGCAGCTCATTTCCTTTGACACTGCAGACTAACCCAGCTCTTTTCCTATATACTCTTCACCAATGGAATATTCTTATTGATTGCACTTGCCCTCTGTTCTCCAATCTATGTGTTGTTTATTTATTTATTTACAAAAGGATTTAAAATTATGTTTTGGGGTTAGGTTGCCATGGAACATAACTTACTGCTTTATGCCTTCTGCTTTTCTTAAAGTTGTTTATTTTCCACCAAGATCTTAACACTCTCCTCTTTGATACCAAGGCAGTAAGTATGGATAGCCATGATCTTCCCATGGAGACAAAAAGGGAAATCTCAGAAACAGTAGCAGTTTGTTGCCCCCGTTATGATCATCATCAACTTGAGCAAAAAAAAAAAAAAAACACCCTCCTTGAACCCAATTCTACTCTGTGATTTGCTGGCAGAGAATTTAACTGAATGGGAACAAAGAAATATTACCCTAATGGGACACTATCAAGCTGACAGTTTCCATCCATTAAAATCTATTTCTAGTCTTATCCAGACAGGTAGCTCCTGAGGCTATTTTTACAAATCTACTTCAAGTACTACAAAGAAAAAGTTAGAAATAGTTTTCATAAGTAAAACAGAATATATAAAATTCACTTCTTAAAAAATGATGTGTGTCCCACCATCCTCACCCACACCTTAAAACAATACAGGTATGCAAAGGAAACAGTGTACAATACTAGCAATATGCGGGTAATACACATTGGTAGAGACACAGACACTATCAGTTTTGATATATTTAAATGGAAATCTATATTCGGCAGAAACTGGGGAAACAGACTGGATAACTATTTGACTGGGGTGGCATGAGACTCCTGTCATGAACAGGGGTTGGATTAGAGGACTTCTGAGGTCCCTTCCAGCCCAATAGTAATAGCATGTAGACTTATATACCGCTCATAGTGCTTTACAGCCCTCTCTAAGTTCCCAAAACTTTCAGAGTGCCCCAATTCTGAGTCCCAGCAAAAAGCTCTTTTATTACATTAATGTGAAATTATTTCATTCACAGTCAGCCAACAGCTTGGCAAACAATCTTGCAAACAGTATACTGTTTAGCTCAGACCTTTAACAATCCTGGAACACTCAATGCTGGCAAGGAAGGGCTGGGTTATACAGACAAATCTCCACGAGGATGGAACAAACAAATGCACAAACGAGCAAGTTGTTTCCTGCAAAAAGCCCCCTCCCTTTTTGCTTCTCTTTTAATTGTTTTTTTAATTATTTTTTCTTTATTAAGCAAAACAAACACAAACAAAAAATACATTAAAAATATTGAACATGGTACAATCCTCTTAACATCCATCTTTGTCATTACATTGCTAAGTCCAATAATAATAATACATATTTTCATTCTATATACATTTAGTCAATCCTTATTCCCTTGATCTCTTCTCTAACCAACCGTAAAACTTGTCCCATATTTTATAATAATCCAATTCATCTTTATTTTTTAATTCCTTTGTCAATTTGTCCATTTCTGCGCACATCCAGATTTTCCTAATTATTTAAAATTCATTTGGAGTATCTTTACTTTTCCATTGTTGTGTGTACACTAATCTTGCTGTGGTAATTATTTTTATTTTATTTTATTTATTTTATTTACACATTTATATACCGCCCTTCTCCCGAAGGAATCAGGGTGGTGTATAGCCAACTATAAAACATTCCACATTATAAAAGTTAAAAGAAGATTAAACGCCCTAAGGCTGCCACTAAAATTTATGCCCAACCCCAATAAATTAACAATAAAAACCCTGAATTTAAAATCCTGAAATTTAAAACCCAAAATTCTAAAATTACTCTTTAAAACTCCAATTTCAGTCCAGGCTGGCCTGCTTGAAGAGCCAAGTTTTCAGTGCACGTCTGAATGCTCTCAGGTCGATGTTGTTACCTAGCTCAGGAGGCAGACCATTCCAGAGTGTGGGTGCCCCCACAGAGAAGGCCCTATTCCTTGGGGTCACCAGGCGGCACATAGATGCCATCAGGACCCGAAGGAGGCCCTCCCTGTGGGAGCACACAGGTTGGTGGGAGACTACCGGCAGAATGCGGTCTTGCAGATAGCCTGGTCCAATGCCATGGATCGCTTTAAAGGTCAAAACCAGAACCTTAAAGTGAACCCGGAAGGCCACCGGCAGCCAATGCAGCTCGCTCAGGAGAGGCGTCACATGGGAGTTTCTTGACACCCCCATAACCATCCATGCAGCCGCATTTTTTATATGAATTATTAAATATATATTGTCTTTATCATATTTCCTTGTATTAATCCCTAACAGAAAGAACTCCGGTCTATTCTCGATTTTCATCCTACATATTTCTTCTAGCCATTTCTGTATTTTTGCAAATATTTTTGGGCCTCTTTGCAGTTCCACCATAGATGGTAATATGTTCCTTTTTCTTTATTGCATTTCCAGCAATTGGGGGAGAGTTTTGAATACATTGTTGCCAATCTTGATGGGGGTATGTGCCATCTGTAAAATAATTTATACAAATTTTCCTTAAAGAGTATGGCTAACATCATTTTTTTGTTTCTTTTCCCATAATATTTGCCAATCATCTAAATTGATGTTATAACCAAAATTTTTCATCCATACCACCATAGTTTCCTTTACTTTTTCTTCTTCTAATTTAAATTCCAATAAGACTTTATAGATTTTTTAACATTTTTTCGTCAGTTCCTAATATTACTTCATCTAATTTTGCTTTAATTCTACTAATTTCCCATTCTTTCTTATCCCTTAAATATTTCGACTGGAATTGCAAATAGGCCCACCATTCCACATCAATTCCTTGATCCTTCAAATCCTGTCTAGATTGTAATTCCCCTTTTTCATTTAATATATCATCATAGGTGATAATTTTTCCTTGCCTAAGTAGATGTGGATACATCAATGCTTCTAAAGTTGATAATGTAAATTTGTCTTTTAATTCCATGTAGAATCTGTTTAACTTTGTGTCTTTGAACATAACTATAGCCCTTTTGATTATCCTGCCAGAGGAAGGTATGCCATCCTGACTGTAAATTTTAATCCTCTAATGTTAATATTCTTTTATTTCTATGGTTTATCCAATCCTTCACCTAAGTTAAAATTGCAGCCTTGTAATACAGTTCCTAGTTGCGTAGACCAAATCCTCCTCTTTCTGTGGCATCTTGCAGCAACTTCAGTTTAACTCTTGGTTTTTTCTTTTGCCATATAAAATTCAATGTTATTTTATTCAAATTATCAAAAAGCTTTTTATCCAATTTTATGGAAGCATTTTGAAAAAGAAATAGTATTTTGGGTAATACATTCATCTTTATTACCGCTATCCTTCCCATGAAGGACAGTCTTAATTTATCCCATTTTTCTAAATCTTCAGATATTCATTTTATTAATGGATCATAATTATTTTTTTTGAGTGTCGTATGTCTCACCAAAATTATAATCCCCAAATATTTAACTTTCTCTACAATTTGAATGCCTATTTTTGCTACTAAAGCTTCCTTTTGTTTGTCAAATTTTGAGTAATTATTTTTATTTTCTCCCTATTAATTTTTAGCCATGTGACTTCTCCAAATTCTTCTACATTGTCTATAAGCTTTGGTCCCAAATTTTGTGGTTCTTCTAAAATAAAAAGTAGATTGTCTGTGAAGGCTTGCAATTTAAATGCTTCTTTTTTATTTTTAAACCTTTATTTTTTTGTTTCTTTCCTAATTATTCTTGCTAACACCTCCAAAGTCAAAATAAACAAAAGTGGCTATAGTGGGCATCCCTGCCTATTTTCTTTTTGAATATCAAATTTATTTGTTGTCTCCCCACTCACCAAAATTCTAGCTTCCTGTTTTTCATATATTGTCAATATAACATTAAGAAATTTTTGTCGTAAATCCATATATTTGATTTGCTGCAAGATGAAATCCCATTTCACATTGTCAAAAGCCTTTTTAGCATCTAAGAACAATAGTGCCACTTGGTCACAACTATGATCTTCATAATATTCTAAGACATCTAGGATTGTCCTAATATTGTTTTTGAGGTATCTATGTGCGAGGAATCCATTTTGGTCCATATAAATAAACTCATTTAAAAATGTTTTAAGTCTTTCTGTTATAATTGTCATGAAAATTTTATAATCCACATTTAATAAAGATATCGGTCTATAATTCCCAGCGTCTGTTCGGTCACTTCTTTCTTTGGGAATAATTGTAAACATGGCTTCTTTCCAGGGTTGTGGGATTTTTGTCTCATCTAGAACTTGGTTAAATATTTTAAGCATTTTACTACTTAAAATGTCCTGTTGGGATTTATAAATCTCCGCTGGGAGCCCATCTGGGCCCAGAGTTTTATCATTTTTCGGTTTATTTATTGCCCAGTAAACTTCTTCTATTGTTATTTTCAGATTCAACAGATCTTTTTCCTTATCCGAAATTTTTGTAAGTTCTGCTTTCTTTAAACATACTCTTATTTTTTCCTCTGTTGGATATTCCTCCCCCTTATATAGTTTCTCATAGTATTTTTGAATTATCTCTCTTTTTTGTTCTTCTTGGTGACAGATCTCACCTTGATCATTTCTTAATTTGATAATCAATCTCTTTTCTTTTTCTTTTTTCAGTTTGTGGGCCAGCCAATGACCTGGTTTGTTCGCATTTTCAAAAAGATATTGCTTTGTCATTTTTAATTGATGGCCTAATTCTTCTTTCTCTATTAAGTTTATTTTATGTTTTAATAAATCCAGTCATAGTTTTATTTGTTTCTTTTGTGGTACCTTTTTAAATTTCTTCTCCAGATCTTTATATTCCTGTTCATTTTTTTTTCTTTGTTGTTTTTTCTCTCTCTCTTTTTTTTTTTTGCCATATATTTTATTGTCACTCCTCTTATTGATGCCTTAACTGTATCCAAATTATTTTGTGGAGATGTATCCTCCTCTTTATTTTCTTTTAAAAAAACAATTGTTTTTTCACTGCAGTATTAAATTCTTTATCTTTTAGAATTGTCCTTTGAAATGTCCATCTTGTAATTTTCTTTTGCCCCATCCAACTAAATCTAATCATACTGTAGTCTGCCCGTAAGTTTTTCTCAATGTTGATATCAGTTACTTCAGAAATCAATTTTTTTGTCATCCGTGCCATATCTAATCTCGACCAGGACTGATGCCTATTAGAATAATGGATATATTGTTTTTCTCCTGGATTTCTTTCTCTGCATGCATCATAAATATTAACCTCCTTCCTCAAATCAAAGAAGGTTTTGGTAATTTTTTTTCTTCTCTAATTTCATATTATTTCCCTTATAGTCAAATAGTTTATCAACAAACGCATTAAAATCACCCATAATATAAATTTCTTCATATTGCAACTCTTTTAGTCTATTATACAATTTTTGAAAGAAGGTTTCTTATGAGTCATTCTATGCATATAATACTACCAATAAAATCTTTCTGTTTCCCATTTCAATTTCAACCATCAAAATCCTACCCTCATTATCTTTAAAAAATTATTTGGCTGGAATCCACTCTTTTATATATAGTGCCACCCCTCTTTTCTTTTGTACATCAAGTGCAGAAAAGTTTTTCCCTAATTTTTTATTGTCTAACAAATATTTTTATTTTTTTATTATGTGTACTTCCTGTAAGGCTATTATATCAACATTTAATCCTTATAGATTCTTAAACAGTTTTTTTCTTTTTACTGGGGAATTTATGCCGTTAATGTTCAATGATATCAATTCACATCTATCCCAATTTTTATTTGTTCCTGGGTCTAGTACTTCTTGTGATTCTAATTTCCTTAGGTTCATTGTTTTCCTCCCTAGTTTTTCTTCTTCCATATCTTCTCTCTTTATTATCTATTATATTTCCTTCTGTGTTTGTTGCTTCCTTACTTTTTGTTTCTTTCAGATCCTTCCCTGAAATTGCTTCTTCTATTTCATCACTTGTAAACTGCTGGTCAAAGAAGTCTTCCATTTTATCAAGTGTATCCAGCCTATGCCATGTCATCATGATACCCTTGGGTACTAACCACCTAAAGTTCACATTATATTTTATTAACTTTGATGTTAGAAAGTAGTATGGCCTCCTTAGTTCTCTTACTCTTCTCGGTATTTGCTTTAACACTATTATTTGTTTTCCAGCATATTCCATTGGCTTGTCTCTTGTCTTGTGTAAAATTTCATCCCAGATCGATTTTTTAACTAATTGGACGTGGACTTCTCTTGGGAGGTTAAACCTCTTTGCATAGTTTGTCTGAACTCTGTACAACTCGTCCATCTCTAATGTCTTTGCCAATATCTCCACCATCACCTCTGGTAAATTTTCCCCCTTTTCTTCCTTCAGATTTTGAAAACTTAGGTAGTGGGCTACCTTTTCTACCTCCAAGAAAATTACCATTGTCTCTAATTCCTTTTTGGCTTTTTCCAGTTTTTCCGTTAACTGATCTTCCCTTTTTTCTTCCTTATCCATCTTAGTTCAATTTCCACAATTTTCTCTTGGTTTTTCCTGACTTCTTGCTGAAAAGCTTCACATTTCTTGTCTACCATTTGTATCTTTTACTTTAGTTCAGATCTCACTGCCCCCATCTCATTCTTCATATCCTCATGATTTTTAACCATCATCTCTTGCATACTCAACATTAGGCCTTGTAAGTCCTTTATAGAATTTGATATTTCTTTTGGAAGCATTTCGTCAATAGTCCTTTGTGTGGAGGGACTTGCCAGGGCTGTCCTTGTCATTGTTTGTCTGGGAATCTTCCTAATTGTACCTATCTTAGATACATTTGTAGTACTTGTCATATTAAGCAATCTTATCACTATGTTATTTTTTACCCACCATTCCCAATTCTTTCCTTTCTTCTCAAATTCCTCCATTTCTATTACTCTTTACCTTCCCTTTCTTTTATAGCACAATATCACAATGTTTCTTCTATTGTTCTTCCCCACTATTAAACATTCTATATTTCAGTATTATATACTCAATAATCAACGATCACTCTAACATTACTTAATCCTTTATTTGATACTCAGTAATTCCAGTTTTTCCATTATTAACATCAAGATTATACTAATAATTTATATTAATGTTCTTATACTCCTTTTTTTAAAAAAAAGTTAATTCAAGTCAGATTATTATAAGCGTAAAGTCTATATCTATTTCTATAATCTTTTCACCATAAATTGTCAGGTGTCACTATACGTATCTATCTTTAAATATGTAATATAATGTAATAATATTACTGATACTATAATAATATATTAATTAATCTGCATTATGAGTATATTAATTAATTAATTTAAATAATTCTATATAATGTATACTTTATAGTAATATCAAACAATTAGTAGGGAATCTATTAACAAATATTCAAATATATATATCTATTAAATCTATTAACAAATATTGTATATACCTCTACACTATTATCAATTTCCAAAATCCAAGAGATATAAAAAAGGGGAAAAAAGAAAAAAGGGAGAAGTTCAGTTCCAATTCTCTCATTCTTGAAGTACACAAAAAAAGGAAAAAAAGTTTATTAGTCACTCTCAGTTCTCTAAGCTGTCTTCTAAACATAAGACAAAATATCCGGTAGTCACAATTGTCTCCTTCTTAGTTTCTTAGCTTCATTAAAATCAGTTACTATGTATCTTCTGTCCAGTCTTCTTTTTTTCTATCTCTGCTACCAGCAGGTGTCACTCACACGTCACAACAATGTCTCTCTGTCTTCTTTAAATTTGCTGAATCACTGTCTTGTTGCCATCCATTTTATTACAAAGTTTTTTCCTCAAGTGTCTCAGTCTCAAACCCTCCCCCCAAAAGAAAAAAAAAAGGAGAAAGGTAGGGCAAAAATAGTAGGAGATAAGAAAAATAAGAAAAACTAAAAAAGAGCACTCAAAACAAGAAGAAAAGAAAGACAAATGTCCAGCCCACTTTTTATTGTCCCCCGCCTCCTCCGATCTTCTTTCCATTTCATTGTCTACTTCAGTCTCTTACATTCACAACATTCATCAAAAATTCCGCTATCATATTAAATCCAACAAAATTTACGTTCCACAAGACATATGATCCAATCTCCAATCCAATCTTAATTTTGCGAATTAAACAACTGGTTGTCTCGTCACTCCAGTCACTCACTTGGCTTTGCTGTTATCTTCTGATCTTTCCATTCGCCATTTATCTCACCGCTCTATTAATACATCATCTAGAGCTGTCTCCGATTGCCAAGCTATCTTTCCATAATACTGTATTGCGCTTCCTCTTATATTACTTCTTGCTCGCTTTCTGGTTGTTACTTTTGTTACTTTGGTTGTACCTTCATTCCGCTCACCACTTATATGACTGGCTGTCAGCACTTGTGGACAGCCATTGCTGGTCGTCCGTTCCACCATTTGCTCATCCCTGGTTTACTCAAATTTTTGTCATGAACCGCCATCCGTAACTGATCTTCACAGTCCCCTCTCCTTTGGGAAGCCCTCTGAGCTTCTGTTTGACTCCATAGAGTCCTGCAGAATGGGGATAAGGACTCGTGTTTTGCAGGAACTTCTGCTTACACGTCCCTTCTCCCTGACAGCTGACTCTGCCCTGCTTCTCTTTTAATTCTGATGGGAGGGGCCATTCATCGTGCACCTATGGCTTTACTCCCATGTCGACCCTGAGTTTGTAATTGTGCCTTCTTTTTGGCAGCTCTGCACATGCACAGGCTGAGAACTGGTTCCAGAAGCTCCCCCCACCTCATTGCTGTCGGAGCTTAAAGGCAGCTGATGACTGGCAGCCTGCCCTGGCCCCATCTCTGCCTTTGATGCAAAGCCCTCATCTGAGCTTTCCCCAGCCTCCAGAAATGGCCTGGGTTCCTCCCCAATCTCCTCATACTGTCCGACTCTGCTGCCAGCAGGCCACAACAGGAACAGCTAGAAAAGCCCCTTTTGTGTGCAACAGACAAGCAATACACCCTGTCTTTGTAGCCATCAATGTTTGTGCCCAGCATTACTGGATTCATGTAGCCTCATCATTCACTTCAGAGGTGGTATTCAGCAGGTTCTGACCAGTTCTGGAGAACCAATAGTGGAAATTTTGAATAGTTCGGAGAACTATTGTGGCAAATAGAAGTGGCAAATACCACTTCTAACTGGAGATTTTACAGTATCTTTCCCCTGCCATGCCCACCAAGCCACACCCACAGAATCGGTAGTAAAAAAATTTGAATCCCACCACTGATTCACTTCTTTACCCAGATCCTCTTGGCAGTGAGTCCCACCTGACATCCTTTTCATATGTTCCATATAATGATAATGGCATTATAATAGATCTTGTAATATAATTTCTTTATTCCACTTTAATGCAAGCTTTGTTACTGTTGCTAAGTAGTGAGATGGGGAAAAGAGAATACCTTTTAAGTTTCACCAAAGAAAATCAGCAGTAATGCCCCTTTCAATTTAGCGAGGCAGGCTAAATGGATTAATCGGGATCCCTGACAGATAAATGAGTGATGGGGATGGTTTATGTCTGGAGGAGAGAATGAATTCATTCCTGACATAGCCTCAAAAATGGATTCTTAATATCTACTGCTCTCGTCAAATAAAGAGACTCTCACACTTTGCAGTGATACAAAGAAACTGAATCAGGCTGTATTTAATCCATTTAGAATCATGTGATATTTGCACAGTAGACTTTTTTGACTTCTGTAAATGACTAACACCTTGGTCAGAAACATTTGAATTGACAGCAATAGCAATAGCAGTTAGACTTATATACTACTTTACAATGGTTTACAGACCTCTCTAAGTGGTTTACAGTGTCAGCATATTGCCCCCAAGAATCTGGATTCTCTCAACTTTGGAAAGATGGAAGGCTGAGTCAACCTTGAGTCGGTGAGACTTGAATTGCTGAACTGCTGGCAGCTGGCAGCCAGCAAAAATACCCTGCAGGACTGTACCACAACTGTCATCCTCTATGTCTCACCCAAATTCAGGGTCCTAAGATCATCCACAGCTTCTCAAGTAGAACATAGAGCTCATTATTCAGCATTGTGAAAGCACCAGGTTGAGACTTTACAGTTAAAATGAAAAAAAAAAAAAATGCAACAGGCTTAATCCTCAGCATTTCTAGGTAGGCCAGAAAATTGGAGACTTCATGTAGCATGTTCAATAAAATATGGTGGATCAGCTTGTGGTTTTGAATGTTGTATAAACCCAATATATTAGCTGGAATTGTTAGTTAATGATTCAATAGATTGAGAGAATGTAGGCAATTGGGCTAATTTGGTTGATCTAAACTCTAAATCATATCTCAGTTAATTTACTGAATGAACACATTTAACACTGACAATACTAGCCATCCTGGATCAATACTCTGGCATTTTGGCCATGATCAGATAGCCATGTCTGGCTAGGGAATGTACACTGGGGAAATATCTTACTTCCCAACAATATATGATCATACTGTATAACATAAGGAAGGGAGGGGGGCAGGGGATTCATAGAATTGAAAAGCAATAGTATTTCAAAAAAAAATTGATATCTACCAGCAAAACACCTATCTGAAAGTCAAGAAAACATTACAAGGATTACAATTTAGACAAAGGCTCAGGTGTGCATGTGTGTGTGTGTGTGTGTGTGTTTGTTTGTCTGCCTGCCTGCCTCAATTTAGTGTGACAAGACAAGGTGAATTACCCTGGCCACAGAGATTTGCTCATTTTGACCAGCTTAAGTTACTTGCCACTGTTCTAATGGGGATTATTTGTGGCTAACTCAATTCCAGCCTGCAGAATTATGGCCACATCAGTGAATTTTATTAAAAGTCTTTCTTTTCAACACATTTAAACCATTGCTTCAGAAGATCTTGAGAACAAAAGCTATAAAAACAGCCCTCTGGTATTTTTTCAATCCTCCACCTCAGGCACACAGGGCTTATATATGACTTACTCCATAGAGTTCCTTTATTATCTCTACCATAACAGTGGGCGTTTTTTTTAATTAAAATGGACACATCCAGAGCAAGAATGATGTCAATCACACTATTGGTTCAGAGAGCAGAACTAACACAAATACTTTCTGTTCATGATTTAATAGTAAGCAGTGGTGGGATTCAAACTTTTTTTACTACCGGTTCAGCGGGAGTGGCTTGGTGGGCATGGTGTGGCTTAGTGGGCATGACTTGGTGGGCGTGGCAGGGAAAAGTTACTACAAAATCCCATTCCCTCCCCACCCCACTAACCTGCTTTCCAGCTACGTTCTCCTGTGCAAGGGAACCAAAGAAGACCCAGCCAATCCAGGAGGCAGAGAATAGGTGGGGGCGGGGCCAGTCAGAGGTGGGATTTGCTGATTCTCCTAACTACTCAAAATTTCCGCTACCAATTCTCCAGAACTGGTCAGAATCTGCTGAATACCACCTCTGGATTGAAGGTACAATTGGGTACCAGAGCGAAAGTGAGGCAAAAATTTTGGGATGTTCCTCTCTCTGAATGGGTCTTCTAAAGTTGAATCATCTAGTCTTATTTAAAAAATAGAAGAGCTGAATTTTCTTTGGTCTTTCATTCAAAATGATATTTTAAAGAAGAGTGTCATAAATGTGAGTACTTTGAGTGCCCTGTTGCTTTTTACACTACTGAAATACATATGGAACTATGCATGCATACCAGAGGTGGTATTCAGCAGGTTGTGACCAGTTGTGGAGAACCGGTAGCAGAAATTTTGAGTAGTTCGGAGAACCGGCAAATACCACCTCTGACTGGCCCCGACCCCATCTATTCTCTGCCTCCCAAGTCCCAGCTGATCAGCTGGGTCTTCTTTGGTTGCTTTGCCCAGGAGAACAAAGCTGGAAAGCAGGTTAGTGGGGTGGGGAGGGAATGGAGATTTTACAGTAATCTTCCCCTGGAGTGAGGGATTTGGCAGTTTCCTTCCTCTGCCACACTGACCAAGCCATACCCGGTAGTAAAAAACATTGAATCCCACCACTGATGCATACATATATTTCTCATTCCCTCTCCCTCTACCTTCTCCCCAATATATGCACATGAATCAGTAATATAGGGGAAGGAAAGGTAGAAAATGAAGTCACAAAATTCAAAAACAGCATTTGTGAATTCTGGCATTATTATTATTATTTATTTGTCAACTGCTTACAAGATAATAGGTATAAATAAAACATAATTATGAATACATGGATACATATAAGAAAAATAAATTATAAAAGAAACAATAGGACAGGGACAGTAGGCACATTGGTGCGCTTATGCACGCCCCCTACAGACCTCTTAGGAAAGAGGTGAGGTCAATAGTAGACAGTCTAAGGTTAAAGTTTTTGGGGTTAGGGGAAGAAACCACAGAGTCAGGTAGAGTATTCCAGACATTGACCACTCTGTTGCTGAAGTTGTATTTCCTGCAATCAAGTTTAGATACAAACCTTGAGTTTGTATCTATTGTTTGCTCTTGTTATGATTGGAGCTGAAGTATTCATTGACAGATAGGACATTGCAATGTATGATTTTATATACTATACTTAGATCGGACTGAAGGTGATGTAGTTCTAGGTTTTCTAGGTCTAGAATTTCGAGTCTAGTAGGATAAGATATTCTGCAATGAGTAAAGGAGTGAAGAACTCTTCTTGTAGAATATTTCTGGCTTTCTCAACTGTGTTAATATCAGATACGTAATGTGGGTTCCAGACTGATGAGCTGTATTCGAGTATTGGTCTAGCAAATGTTTTGTATGCTCTAGTTATTAGTGTAATATTACCAGAGAAAAAGCTACATAAGATTAGATTAACAACCCTTAACGCCTTTTTGGCTATGTAGTTACAGTGGGCTCTATCACTTAGGTCATTTGAGGTGAGTACTCCAAGATCATTGACAGAGTTTGGATCATCAACAACTATTCAGCCTGTATTTTATTTTCTGATTTTTGACAGGAATGCTTCTATCCAGTTATGCAGGTGTCCAGAGATACCGTAAGTTTTTAGTTTTAGGAGTAGTTTGTTGTGTACCACTGAATCAAATGCTTTATAGAAGTTTATATAGATTGCGTCTATTGCTTTGCCCTGATCGAGTTGTGTAGTCCATATGTTTTTGCAATGTAAGAGTTGCAGATTACATGATAGTTTTTTCCTAAAACCAAATTGTTTATTAGAGAGTAGGTTGTTTGTTTCTAAGTGGAGGATGATGGATTGGTTAATAATTGGTTCCATAACTTTACAGATGATGCAGCATAAAGAGATTGGTCTGTAATTTTCAACTAGGCTGGGGTCTCCCTTTTTGAAGATGGGGATGACCGTGGCTTGTGACCATAGTTTTGGCAAGGAGCTGGTCCTGAAAGATTTTTCAAAGATTATGCTTAGAGGTTCTGCTATGGCAGTGGATAGCTTTTTTAAGAAGTAGGCACATATTCCGTCCGGTCCAATAGATAGAGATGGTTTTAGATTGCGTAGTGCTTTTTCAACATTGTCTTCTGTAAAATCGATACGTATTAGATCATTGTAGTTGTCTGTGGTTCGACTAGGAAATACTGGGCATGATCCATTGCTGTTTACAAATACTGAGCCAAAGAATGTGTTAAAGAGGTTGGCTTTAATAGTGTCGTCATTGCAGTCTTTACCATTAGGTCCTTTCAGGGGTGGGATGGACCTTGAGTCTTTTAGTTTGTTGTTTACAAAATTGTAGAAGGCCCGGGTGGAATTGGTGCATAGAAGGTTTTCTTCTTGTTTAATGTGATAATTGGTGCATTCAGTTTTTATCTGGTGGCATACATTTTTGTATCAGCTTTGGAAGCTAGCAACGTGACCAGATTTGTTTTTCCGCCAAAGTGATTTCTTTTTGGATTGAAGCTTCCTTATTGTTTTGGGTAATTTGTTTTTTCTGGTTTTGGGAGTTGTTAATGGTACATATAGTTTGATGACTCTTTTGACTTCAAGTAAAAATATGTTGTAATGGTCTTCTACAGTATTGCATCAAGAGAATAGAAATTGCCAATCAAGGGATGAGAGATCGTTGTTTATAAGATCATAGTTGCCTTTTTTGAAGTTATAATTGGGGATTCCATCGTTGTGATGATTTTTGTGTGGAAGTATGTTGAGACAAAAGTCAATCATGTTGTGGTCATTATTATTTTCAGAAAGTCTATAGAAGACCAAATAATCCAGTCCAAACTGGACTGAAACACAAGTATGGCAAAGCTAGCAGTAAACACAGAAAGAGAATAAGAGGAAGGATGGAAAAAATCCCAGTCAGGGATCAAAATACATATTAAGGAAGCCCACATTCTGGTCAAAAATATTCCTGTCAAGCAATAGAATCTATTTTGGACCAATGAATCTTTTGTCTTCAAAGGCAGCTTCATTGCATGTTCCAGAAGCTCACATGTGAGATGACAAAAGTAAGGTCACTGTTATCACTCTTATTGTGTTATTTTGGCCCAAAACTGGTATAGAAAAGGTCTCCTGATATGACCTCTACCATGGTTCTACCAGCTCTTCTATGAGTTCTTTCTTCAGATCTTGGATCTGCTGCTTAAAAAGGAGTGTGACCCAATTCAGAGTCAAATATGAAGTCAGAAAAGTCACCAACAAATGGAAGCTGTGGCTTACAAAGAATGTTTGATTAAGGCCCCTCCAGGTTATGTTTGATATTGGAAAAGAGTTATGGAATCTCGTCTCCATCTGGGTAGTCCTAAGCAGCTTTTGAGCACTTAACAATAGCATTTCTCCATTCTAAATTATTTATAACGAAACATAAACAAGGAAACTCAAAGGCAAATTGGTACATGTAAGTCATCTCTACAGAAATATTTTTCCAATGGAGGTTACCTTCTGCAGAAAGTATAATTTGTAATGGAAGTATCAGCTAAAATAACAAGCCAACCTTGGACTAATCTTGAGACACACAAATAATGGCTCTTCCTTTCACTGAACAAAGTGGCCAAGGTAGCATTTCATAGCTTCTTGGAGAAAATCACATGGCCCCAGCATTGCCACACAAGATCTTTCTAGTAGTGGGGTGGCATTTCTATGCAAAGGTGGGCTCTAATATTGCCTGCTCTGCATTCAGTTCATTCATTTATTTATTAAACCTGTATGGCCTTCACTTACAAAGAATCTTTAGATAACTTCCATTTATAATAATATGTATCCATTAGTTCCATGTTTCTTTGTTTACTCTTAACTGTTGCAGAGTCTTTCTGCTCAGAACCCAAAGGACATTCTGACTATGTGAACATTTATGGTTACTGAAGTCCAGGCTGGCTTATAGGTTGTACAAACAACAGTTGAGAATAATGAAACCATGATAATTTACAAACAAGCAAATTTCTATCAACCTTCTCACAAGGCAGTTAATGATAATTATGGTGCCCAGTTGAACAGACTTCTAGGATGGCTACTGTGTACAAGGTTGTTAAAGAAATGTCATTTCCTTAAAATATTGGACTAAATAATTACAAATTCTCACCTCTTTACAGTGCCCCCCTCTGTGTGTGTGTGTGTGTGTGTGATGTGTGTGTGCCAGCCCTCCCAGGTAAACTAGACAGAAAACATGACTGGATTAGCTAATTTTATTTTATTGTAAGACTACATTAAATGCAAAGTTCGCATAGCTACTTTTAACTGCTTGATCTATTGAGGGCAGGTCTTTCTTAAATTCTTCCTCTGACCATTAAACCACTGAGGACTCCCCCTCCTCTTGTCTGATTGTTTCCTAGGCAGCATCTCTTCTCCTCAATCTCCAAGGTCATCCACACATTCTGTTATGTCCTGGGGAAGAAGGAACCAGAGACAATGGATTCGCAATCAATGTTTACTGGTAAGTACTCAATTCCAACTGCAACACCTCAAGGGCTAATGGCTGGCAGGCTCCCTTATATAGTGGTTGCCTGCCACACCGGTAGCCAATGAAATAACTGTATTTTCCTGCACTACTAACAGCCAGCTATTCTGTGTCTGCTGCTGTGCAGACACAACACATTCCATTACAATAAATGGATGTAAAGAAATCTTATTTGTGTAAAGAAGATGACCTTGATGGGGACATTCAGGAAGAATTGTCTAGACAAAAGGAGCTGATTTTTTTTTAAAATCCAGAGTAACGAGATAGTGTTCAGAAGTGGCTCTGTGTCCCCACAAACCATGAGATCGCTCATGAATAGTCTCAAGCAGATGCTTCATTTTAAATCACCTATGTTACAAGAATTTCACCAGAAGGATCGCATCCCCTTGGGAACAGTCAGATTAAACTTCAGAGGTTCTGGAGGAGATTAGACCCGTATCACCTCCTGCAATGCAAAGACTCTAAGTTCCCCCACCTTCCCTTAAAATCTCTCTCCTGGCCAGCTGGAGATTTCACCACACTCAAGTGGAGATATCCCTGATTTCCTGGAGGAAAAGGAGGGGAAACAATCAGATTTGCAAGATTCCGCAATGAAGGGCATTCTCAATAAAAGTAGCTTTAGCCATTCTGTGGAGTTGATTGCTCGGTCTGGTCTATCTAGTGGGCTGACACATATGAGAAGATACACTAGCCTGTCTGCAGAAGCTATTGCTTCCCCCACAGAATAGAAAAGAGCTTCTCTCTGACCAATTTACTATCCTCCTATGGCCAATTAGCTTGAGATAGCAGACATGCCAAATGCCCTTACAAAGGAGCTGTTTCCAATCCAGAAACAGGCACAATATGTTAATCTCTTTATTAGCGGTGTTACTTATCAGCCATTCCATAGCTCCCAGCTGTGATTATCATGATGCTGCAGTCAGGTTTTAAAGAAAATGACCAAAATTAGCTACAGCACAGATGAACTTTTCCTCCTCTTTCAATCAATAAAAACCCATTAAAAGTCTTCTTGGAGCTCCAACCTGGCTTTTATTGCTAAGTAGTTGGTATGCACGCACACACATACACAGGATTTGTGTCAAATTCCATTAAACTAAAACAGCACATTTTACAGCTGGAGATCAAGTGTTATCAGACACTTAAGTACTACTTCAGTATAAAAGCAAACATTGTTTTGAGAGTTGTGATGATGGTGATGATGATTATTTCCTCTGCCAATTATAAAAAACAAATTAATCTTTTCTTGCCTTAAAATGAATTTGTGTAGTGAGACAAAGTAACTCAAAACAGGGCCAGGTAAATGTTTCAAGCCACAGGGCATAATAGGGATGACTATAAGATCCTTTCCTAATGTCCACTATTGGATTCCCCACTTGAAACCAATTTATGTTTCTGGAAATATCTGATCTCCATAGGCATTCTTTCAAAATAAAAATTGTGGGTGACTGCAATAAGTTCCTTTTGGGGAAATGGACCCACTTTTCAAATTAAAAAGAAAAGTGAAAATATTTTAGGGTATTAGGGAGCATTCTGTTATAGATTTAGAGTGGGAAATCAAGAAACAACTTTATTGTCAAGACTTCTGCATCTTAGCAAAATCAAGGAAGGAAGAATGATTTAGTCTGCAACCCTGTCCTCCCAAACAAGCCTCTTGAATTGTGAGAATAAGAATTTTATGTAGACTGTGCTGGCTAGGGATTTCTGGGAATTGAAGTCTACACATCTTATTTGCCAAAGTTGAGAAACACAGTTGTAGAGTGTAACAGCTTTGAGAGTAGCAATTACCAGATAAACCATCTCCAGCTTTCAAGGGAAATATTGCCAACATATTCCAAGGGAGTGGCAGATGGACTTCTTTTCTTGACCTCATCTTCTGCAATCCTTCATGGGCTCCATTTAGTGAGATGGGCTTTATTTCTCACAATCCTGGAGAAGAGCTCTCTCCAAGCTACACATTATGGGAAATTATATTTGAATACTCTGGGAAATCAAAATGCCTAGTGCATTATCACTTTGGTAGCAAACCTTGCAATAAAATTATATGCACACTCCAGATCTAACCTAGTTGAAAAAAATCTACAACATATTTCTTGTAGTCATAATGTATTCCAGGAGCCTTTCTGCTATTTAAAAGATTAATGTTAGGGTATTAAGATTTCACCCTCTTCCCACCCCCAAAAATATAGGAGGAGGAGGAGATACAATAGCTTATTTGATCTTTCACATATATATGCATACACTAAGTACATACATAGACATACCTGTCACTCAAGCAAGATGTGTAATCTATTCTATTATACTGTCCCTTTGGAATCAATTATTCCAAATTTGTTAAGAATGACACCAGTAAAGCTGTGATAAACATTATTTCCCATCAAGTGACTTCAAAGTAAGCGTTAATTCAAGGTTCACAGAAATCCCAAAGTAGAACAATTTCTGTGATAATGTATGGTTATTCTATTAAGTGCACATATATATAAGAAACAATGCATTACAAAGAAAAGCTAAAAATCTTTTTTTGTTGCTTCAAGAGAGCTCAGCAAAGAGCAAGTCTGTGACATTTGTATATGATTGTTATTTTTTTAAAGTTCAGCCTTTCTATGGGAGATAACAAAAACAAATGAAGTATGCAGACAAAGTATTTTTAATAATGAGAAAAGTCCAATAGGAGAAAAGAGGAGGAAGAGGGGATAAACTGTCAGATCTAAATGCCACCTGGTTTTGTCCCAGGTAGTTTGTTCTGCCTCCTTGCTCGGCTTTAGATCTTGCTATAATTAAAGCAATTCATATAAACCAATGTGCTCTAAAAACCCTTAGGATGGACCATGAAACTGCCAATAATTCTTGCCAAATATTATATTGTATTTGTTGTCAGTAAAAAAGCCCCAAAGAGGCAAATAAGGAAACATCTTCACCAAGACTGGAAACCTTATATAAACGTTTTGCTGAAAGAAGAAAGGGATGAAACAATGTTTTATGGGATATGAAAGAAGTGGGTTAAATGAGGAGCTGTAGGACCTGGTAGAACGTCTAAGAGTGAGGAGGGATAATAAGGTTGCAATTACCTGTTGAAAAGAAGGTTGAAAGTCACTTATATATTTCTTAACTTTTTTATACTTTCTTATTTTTTCTTATTTTTAATTTGTCTTTTATTCTATAGGAAAAAATCTCTCTCCCTGTCCCAAAGTTGCTGTTCAAAAGGCAACTGGGTTTCAAAATTTGGACTTTCAAGTTAGGATTTTCAAAAGGCAACTGTACAAGAAATCCCAGTCACCTTTTGAACAGCTTTGGGTCAACCATGACCTGGATGATTGACAATCTCCATAGACATCTCCCCCCACCCAACATTTCTATGCTAATTTTTTTAGTCTAGAATCTGTATCAAGTTGGATCTCTAAAACAGTGATGAACTGTGACATCAAAACTAACACTTCTCACCAAATTTTGGCACAATAATTCTCAGGGGCTGAAAGGCAGCTGTAAACTGTTCAGCAATGTTTCACTAACACCTTGGCTTCAATCCTGCCCCCTTCTTTAGACAATCATTTTTCATGATAGTTGTAATTAGAAAAGCATCCATAACCAATCATGATGGTTCAGAAATGACGGACAGCCTTTGATATAAAACTACAGTCACACATCAAACTATAGAACATATCAAACTTCTGTAGAATCATATAGTCACACATCAAACCCTCATCCATAATTGGGAGCATGTGGTCTTTAAATGATAAAATCTAATCCACAGACTCTCTCTATATGTTTCCATCATCCTGTAATTTTAAATGAGATTAAGCGAAGATTACAGGGAGTTTTCATATTATCTGTAAAATGGAAAAATCCATTTTTCTTCCTAGCATAGGGATCAGGATAGAAAAATAATAATAATCAGGGAGCTCAATTCATCCCATACACTATCATTCCTTGTCTAAAACTTCCTAAATTAGTGATCAAATTATATATTAGCCCATAATATTCCTTTCCAAGAAAAAATAATAATGTAAACAAGCTCCTACAGGGATGCTCCAAAAAGACACTGAAGAAAACTCCTGTAAGTTGGTCCTCTTTTCTCCTGTATCTGTCACTCAATTCAATGATAAGTGTAAAAAAGGAAATATATAGTTATGTTTTCATTCACTCCCCCCTCCCAAAGAGCTCCTCCAGGTACTACAGTTTGTCTGATACATAATCATCCCATTGCATTATTCAATGATTACAAGCACTAGTGCAGAACACTTGAATACAGCAAAAGCACTTACCACAATTAAGTGCTGAGAAAAGATGCCGTTGCCAATTTCCTGTATTCACTGGCTGAGTTTGTCTGACTCACTGCCTCTTCTCCCAGGCTGCCTTTGTCTGAGCTATTTAACAGGATATTTTACCTGCTGCTGGGTGACCTTCAAATTGCCATGCTGCCCTTCAACTTCTTACACTTTATGCTTAGACTTCATCAGGCTGCCAAAGCAGAATGCCAACTAGGCCTCTAAAGAGGTCCTTAACATGAATTAAATGAAGAAATGGAACAGCCGCACAATGAAGCCAAGGTCTGACCCACTACTGTTTCTCACTGCAGCCAACCAGATGCTTCTGGGATGCTCAGAAACAGGAGATGGAGGACATACTCTCCTGTCACTGCTTCTCAGCCATTGTGGTTGAAGACATGTCCCTGGCCTACCTCAGTCCCTAATTTACCTTTAATCATCTTTTTCCCCTAAGTTAGAATAAAAAGCCTTTTCTTATAAGGAAGGTGTTCAAGTTCTTGATCTATATACAGTATTAGTACAACTCTCCTATTTGATTATTGTAACCTTCAACTGGATGAAACAGCATATCTTAGGACAACCATTTTGAATCAACATACCTCAAATGGGTTAACTTAAAGAATATGTCTAGAATCCAGGACCAACATTGAAATTTGGCAAAGTTGTGTATTCATCAGTCATGTATTGTTACTGGCATAATTTACTAACCTGTTTTGCATTTGCATCTGAAACTTTCCACTCTCCCCTTATCTCTCTCATCTCCCCTATCCTGGGAAGATATGCATACATGTAATATTTTTCCTATCTCCAGTACTAACTGTACTGTCCTATCTCATCAATCCCCACCAAGTCTTACAGTCTTTGTTTATGCTTGTCAGATCCTTCCAATCAGTAATAGTTTCAGTAAAAAGAGTAGTTTTTTTTTCCACATTTGAAATATTAGCAATTTTAATGAATTCATTTTCTATTATTCAAAGTACTCTTGATTAAAACTGTTTTATTCAAGTTATTTTTCTACAATAAATGTTTGGGAGTTGACAAACAATCTGAAAGTTCATAAAGGGCTTTATGAGTTAAAGAGTTTGGGCAACCCTGTATTAGATCAAGAAATGTGGTTTTCATCAATGTATATTGAAATTCACAAATAACAATTCTTTCAGCATTCCTACATGCTGTCAGTCATTCTCCAAGTTATGACAATGGTGTGAACATGGTCTGCTTCCTTGGGAACTGGAGCTCTTGAAGTATATGTAGATCTAAGAGTGACATTAGCTAGTATATATAGAGACTTTTGTTGTAGTGATTGTTTTGCACAGCAAAGTGATTTTGTAGAGAATACTAAGGTCAGGATAAATATGAACAGAAACATAGTGTTTAGAGGTGAGAAGAATGGCTGGTGTTCTGAAGCTGGAGTGTGCAACTCTTTACACCGCCATGCTTTCCAAGTTGCACCTTTGAATCTCTGCCATGTAAATCTTGTTAAGGAATAAAAAGGGTTTGAAAAGAAAGTGACAGAATGCACATTCTTATCAATGAGAAGTTTTGTTTTGTCTTAATAGTCTTTCACAGAGTGCTGAGTGGCAATGAAAGAAAGATGGCTACTACAAATATATATGATGCTTCATTCCAAGAAAAATGAAGCAGATTTCCGGGGAAAATAAATACGCTAAAACTTCTGCATCTAATCACAGTACAGATATTGTTCTGGCTGCTTGTTGTTCCATTCTTCAATCTGTGATTAAACCAAACTTGCTGCCCTTAATATCAACGGTGTTAAAGATATTATTTTCCCCCTTACTCAAATATCTTCCAAAGACATATTGATTTGTGTAAAATTTGTTTGGCTTGGTCACTTATTACTGTGGAGGGAAGTAAGTGCCTGGCACTAGCTGGAAGCAGAGATGAAGGAAGCTGGAAAAGTGATGCAGACAATATGTTTAATTCTGGTATAATTTTCTACCAATTCATCAATGGGTGGAACAGTTCAACTTGAGCAGTAGGGAAATGCCTTAGGTGTATCTTAATTTCTATAATGGTGCATCGGTATTTGTGTGGAAAAAAATATCTGCTTTTTTTTCTGTGGATTTAACAGAGATGTTTTGATGGATGCCAATTGCCACACTAGCCATACAAATAATGCCAACATCCCAGCTTAACAAGTTCAAATATGAATTTAGTGGCCATATTTGTCCCTGCTAAATTTTCCTTGTTTGTTGTTGATTGCTTTTGGTGGATTACTGTGTGGCATATTCAATGGCTATTTGGCTAGTTTTTAGCTCAATCTATTGAGCAAATCCAGAAATGGGCTAATTCAGTAATCAGGTGAGTTCTATTGTATGAACTCAACTCCTGGAGGAAAATATCTCAACAAATTGAAACAATTCTTTTGTGTTCTTTTCTCTATAGTCTGACATTCAAAAGCATGAAATGGAAGAGAAGACAGATGACAGATTCAACAGTGTTAATAGAGTTAAATAGCTACATTTTTCCTTGATAATGCTGAGAGTTAGAACTTTTCCCTTTCTCTAATGCATCTATCAAGAAGGTTTGGAGTGTAAACATTCCTGCTGCTATACTAGTTAATTTTTCTTCTCTACTTGAATTCCACTGCCAAATAGCCCATCTTTCTATTCAAAGAAAATAAATGTAGCAATTCAACTTTTTTTAAAAAAAATAATCCATATACATGCAGTACATTGTTAATGTTTCCATAAGAAATCATAAGATATATCTTACTTAAATATTTTTTTTGTTTGAGAAACCTGCTGACAATCAATTTAGGTAGTCCTTAATTTACAACCATTCATTTAGTAACCTTTCAAAGTTACAATGGCATGAAAAAAGTGACTCCTTGCATGTATGCCTGTTGTTAAGTGAATCATGCAGTTGTTAAGCAAATCCAACTTCCCACATTGACTTTGTAACCCTACAGTCATGTAATCAAAATTTGGGTGCTTGGCAACCAGCATATATTTACAACTATTACAGCATGTTGGGGTCATGTGATTGTTATTTACAACCTTCCCAGTTGCCTTCACCTTCCAAAGTCAATGGGGGAAGCTAGGGTTCACTAAATAACTGCAGGATACACTGAAATACTTCAGGGTTTCATTCAGTGATAGGATTCACATTTTTTTTACTACCGGTTCTGTGGGCATGTCTTGGTGGGTGTGACAGGGGAAGGGTACTGTAAAATCTCCAGTCAGACATGGGATTTGCCAGTTCTCCAAATTACTCAAAATTTCCGGTACCGGTTCTCCAGAACTGGTCAGAAATGCTGAATCCCATCTCTGGTTTCATTTAACAACTGTAATAAAAAGGTAAATGTAAAATCAGGTGCAACTCTCTTAACAACTGCTTTGCTTAGCAATAGAAATTCTGGTCCCAATTGTGGTTGCAGATTGGACTGTAAATAAATAATATACTGAAAATGGTATATTATCAAGAAAAAGCAATGAAACTTGCTCATAGTTTTATAATTATGTTTCATTACTATTTTTATTTTGAAAGGCATTGTCAATACATTAGAAAAGGTTACTACCCAAACAATAGTAAGAGAAAATAATTCAGCAACCTAATATTTTTTGGGAAGGTATGTTAAATCCATCTCTTTAAAAAGTCCTAATCATTATGGAAATGAATGGCTGTTTTTCTTCCTGGTATTTTGGAATTTGTTTGCACAGAAAAGACTTCATGTGGACCAGCTTTTAACCAAGGTAACTAATTGTGCTGAACCAAAATTGGTTGTTTGTGACTAAGCACATTTTGCAGATTAACCATTATGTGTGCATCCAAAGATAGTTTATTAAATGAATCACCCTTCAATAAATGGCCAAGGAAAACAAGTGAACTTAGCTATTCTATCTGAAATGACATGAGTTTAGTATCACTGACAACAAAAATAGCTAAGTATGATGTGCTAACCATAGATACTGCCTTTTAGAAAAAATGACTGAAGTAAGGAGGACAGGGAAGAAAATGAAGGCAAAGAAAGAATATAATTATTCAGGTATGCCAAGGCTTCATGGTAATTTTTGATCTCTGAGAAAAACAATTTATCTTTAATCTCAGTTTGCAACCTGGGACCTAGTTTTCAATTTTACAATTTTCTACTGTTGTTTTTGTAACTGAATATTCATATGAAGTAAGGAGGCCAACAAAATCTGATGCATGTATTCTCCCTAATACAGGTGATTCACATTAACATGTAGGAGTTCTGTTCTAGCATATGGCAAAAAAGCAGGTATCTGTGAAACCCTACACAGCAGATTGCAAGATCTTGTCAGTATTTAGCCAGCACAGGTACATTAAAGCCACAGATAGGAAGGGCCGTGTGTGACTGTGTGTGTGTGTGTGTGTTTAAAATATACTATATTTTTATCAATATTTTGAGAAGTAAAACTTGATCTTATATTCTCTTAATTACCTACCTTTTGTTGATGCTAAACATACTGAATCACCAACTCTAGTGCACTTTAGTTTTTTTTCTTCCACTAAAGGAAATATAAACTGGGCAATTCACCCAGGGGTGGGATTCTACCAGTTCGCCACCTATTCGCTAGAACCGGTTGTTAACATTCTAAGAGTTTGGAGAACCGGTTGTTAAAAGAAATTATTGGCCTAATCCTGTAAGAAAGGCAGGAAGGAAACATTCTGGTGTTGCTTAAAGAAACTGCCTCTCCGTTAAGCCTCATTACATTCTTGGTAGGACTAGACTTCCTGTCTCAGGAACTTCTCTGGAGTTTTTTTCCTTCCTTTGCTGGTACTTTGCTTGTGTGGAGGGACCATTCAAAGTTACAATGGCACTGAAAAAAGTAACTTATGATTGTTTTTCACACTTACGACTGTTGCATCATCCCCACAGTCATAAGACGCCAGGCGAGGAGATGCGTGCCTCGATGTGAGTGATATTGAGTTGGCCACACCCAGCTAATAAACTGACCACCAAGCCATGCCCACCCAGTCACATGACCACCAAGCCACACCCACCAACTAAGCCACAACCACAGAACCGGTTGTTAAAAAATTTGAATCCCATCCCTGAATTCACCTACAAATTATATACAGCCATTTTTAATGTTTAGAAAGAAGCTTAGATATGCTAGTCAAAATATTTCTCCTTTTATAATTCTTTAAAAAAAAACTAAAATAAACATAATTGGCATAGTTTTTAAGGTTCTAGTTCAGCTTGCTTCAGTTTGCAGTGGCCAAATTATAAAATTGTTCTACTGTAGACAACTGTATATGGAATATTTACAGAAGCATGGTAATATTTTCTGATTGTAAACAATAACATTATTTCTTTGATGTGATGAAATAGATGAGATGCCCACAAATAGAATTATCTATTAGTTATTAATTAGTTTAAATCCAGGGAATCACCTTGACATTATCATTAATATGATTGCAGCTCACATACCCACTCAATAACTTAGAAAAAAAGATAAAAGAAATGGTGCAAAGCATTGACTTCAATGGATTGCACATATGCTTTGATGTATAGGATGGTTCTTCTCTATTTGCATTCATCTTTACAAGAAGCTGCAGTCTGGTACCGTGTTTCTCCAACAATACGGCCTCCACCAATAGGAAGACCCAGCATGTTTTCTAGGCATGAAATGAAATTAAGCCCCTCCCCCCAAATTTAGGCCTAGTTTAAAACATGCTGGGGGGGAGGCCGGGGGTTAAAACATGCTGTGGGGGAGGGCGGGGGGGGAAACTTACCTTTAACAGTGCCCTGCACGGCGCTGCCACTGTTCTCACGCCAGCTGCTTCTCGGGAGGGGGAGCTGCCTCCATGGCCTCCACAGTTCCTGCTGGCACAAGAACAGCAGCAGCGCTGGCGGGACCGTGGAAGAGTTTCTGCTGCTGCTTGGGTGTTTGCGGAGCTTCACAAACACCCGAGCAGCAGCAGAAATGCTTCCACGTTTCCACCAGCACGACAACAGCAGCAGCGCCGGCAGAAACGTGGAAGTGTTTCTGCCGCTGCTCAGTGTGTGTGGAAGCTCCACAAACATCCGAGCAGCAGCAGAAACGCTTCCACAATCCCGCCGGCGCTGCTGCTGTTCTCGTGCGGGCAGGAACTGTGGAGGCCATGGAGGCAGCTCTTGTTTCTGCCGCCCACCGGCTGATGGGGGGGGAGAGAAATTAATTCACCCCCGAAAAGACAGCCTAGCCGTTTTTTCAGGGCTCAAAAAAAAATAAGGCCCTGCCTTATTTTGTGAGAAACACGGTAGTATATTAATAAATAGGTGGGAATGATAATAGGCAGGCAGTTTAAATTTCATAAGAAAACAAAATAACAGTTACTTTCAAAGTGTGAGATTCCTGAGAACTCCTGTTCGTTTTTTGAAAATATTCTTTTTTAATTCATGTTTTTTATTTCAATCTACGTATACACATCAATACATAAACAGTGTGGCACCAATACATCATACATTTTACTGCAAGCAAAATTAATAAAACCAACCATATCTCTTAATACACATATTCATATTAAATTATAATTTTTCATTGCTTAATTTTTTAACATTTACATACTCTCTCCTAGTGCCAATCATTGAAACATACCTAGTAATTTTATTATTCAATTTCCTCTCCTATTTTTCATTTTTTTGAATAAAAGTTCTCATTTGGCAAGCAATATGGTTCCAGGTTTCACATCTCAACACAAATATGACCATAATTACCTATTTATCTTATTTATTCAGTTTCATATCACATTATTCCTTGTTGATATTAAGTTCATTAAGCTTATTTATCCAATCTCAGTTCATATTATCATTTTTCTTAAGATATTCTCATATCTTATTTTATAGTATTATCTAAAATTCTTGTCTCATTTCAATATTCATGTCTCATATTGCCTTTATCTGTCATATTTGCAATTTCATCAATCCTTATTCTATTAATTCTAGAAATTGTTCCCTTTGGTTATTAATTCAACCTTGCCACCTTCATTCTACTTAGTAACAATATTTCCTTATTTGCTACATACCAGATATACGCATATTTTGCATCAGATTCCACATAACATTTTCTCAATCACTTTACTTATCATCTATACATTACAAATGTATTAATCTAATCAATTAGTTATAGCAACTGATATTAATCTTTCCATAGTAATTCTCATATTTTTACATATCGCTAATCATCAATTAATATATGATATTCTTGTCATAAATTCTCATTTCCATATTTATTTCATTAAATTCCATATCTAATGTAGCGATAATCCTTTAATAAAAAAGAAAGAGAAAAGAAAAAACAATATCAGCTACAATCTTGTCTATTTTCAATACTTATTCTTATATATCACAACATATTACCTTGGAGAATCTCCTTCCCTATTCTTATTTATCCATTATCTCTGATTCTCATAACAATGTAATTTCTTTTCATTCGTGTTTATTTCTTGTTTCTCTTTATTCTGGTCCTTTCTCTTGATTCCTTTTTTTCCCATTATTATTCCCCTCTATTTCTCATTCCAGTTATTTATTTTATCTCCCTCCCTTTCTCAGTCTTTCTTTTATACTTCCCTTTTCTGCTTTTTCCCTTTCCTTTTTTTCATTTTCTATTATATTTATACATCAAACCACATTTTTTAAATTTTAATTCCTTTTCCCCCCTCTTAAATGATTGTTGTTCCACTTGAACTTCAAGGCTGGTTTCATCTTTATTTAACTCTTCCCCCTCTGGTTTTCTTTGTTCTTCTGCAAGCTGAGTCACCATTTCTAATCTTTGTAATATATTGTTGCACATATCCAGTCTCACTTTCATAATTTCCTCCATGTCTTGTAAATCCAATCTCTTCCCCCATTGTGTCTGTTCCTTTTTTCCTTTTTTGTTTTCCCCCCTCTTCCTTAACATATATATATATATGTAGGCCGAAGACAGAAGCCTGAAGATGATGAATGAGACTTCATCGAAACGTCGCTTAAATTTTTCCAACTCTACGCGGGAGAAAACCCGAAGAACCAAAGATCCACACACACACACACACACACACACACACACACACATATATATGTGTGTGTGTGTGTGTGTGTGTGTGTGTGTGTGTGTGTGTGTGTGTGTGTGTGTGTGTGTGTGGATCTTTGGTTCTTCGGGTTTTCTCCCGCGTAGAGTTGGAAAAATTTAAGCGACGTTTCGATGAAGTCTCATTCATCATCTTCAGGCTTCTGTCTTCGGCCTTGTGCTTCTCAGAGTGATGTGAGCCTGCAGCTGCTTCTTCCTTTTAACTACTAGTGGAGGTGTGACTTGATTGGGTGGGGGCTTGGCTGTGTTCTGATTGGGTGGGGGTGTGTTCTCATTGGTTGGGGGTTTGGCTGTGTTCTGATTGGTTGGGGGGTTGGCTGTGTTCTGATTGGCTGGGGGTGTGTTCTGTTCTGTTCATCGAAACGTCGCTTAAATTTTTCCAACTCTACGCGGGAGAAAACCCGAAGAACCAAAGATCCACATACAAATACCCGCGAAAATCTCCAAAAACAAATATATATATATATATGTTTTCTGAGGTTTTCGCGGGTATTGGTATGTGGTTCTTTGGTAATTCGGGTTTTCTCCCGCGTAAAATTGGAAGTATCTAGGCGACGTTTCGATGAAGTCTCATTCATCATCTTCAGGCTTGTGTCTTCAGCTTTGTGCTTCGCAGAGTAATGTGAGCTTGCAGCTGTTTCTTCGTTTTAACTGTCAGTGAGGGTGGCTTGATTGGGTGGGGGCTTGGCTGTGTTCTGATTGGTTGGGGGGTTGGCTGTGTTCTGATTGGCTGGGGGTGTGTTCTGTTCAGGTGGGGGCTTAGTTGTGCTCAGGTTAGTCTTAGTTGCTGGGGGATTTGAGATGGTGAGCTGTGATCCTGCTGTTCGGCTTCGTGTTCGTGGTCTTGTCACATCTTCATCAGTTCCCTTCATGTATGGGTTGGGGGGTTTGAAGCAGGCAGTGATGCAGCTGTGGTACAGCTTCTGCTCCATGGTCGTGTTTCATCTTCTGTGTGGGTGTGAGTCTGCTTTCTACGTGGAAGTGTGGTGATAGCATCTTGTGTGGTCTTCCTGGGTGTGAGTCTGGTGTCATTCTTCATGTTAGGTACTTGTTTGTTAATGAGGGCGGGTTTCCAAATGATTGGTAGGCGGGAGGTATCATCTCGTTTATTCATGCTGTGTGGGCGTTTTTCTATCTCTATGGCTTCTCTGATTATTCTGTTGTTGAAGTGTTCGGTTTTGGTGATAGTTTTGGTATTTTTAAAGTCAATCTTATGTCCTGTGGTTTTAAGGTGTTGGACCAGGGAAGAGGTGGGTTCTTCTTTTTTGATTGAATTCTTGTGTTCTTCAATCCGTGTACTTATTCTTCGGTTAGTTTGTCCAATGTACGTGGTGGGGCAGGAAGTGCAAGGGATTTCATATACTCCTTGGTTTTCTAACACTTTGAGAACTATTGGACAAACTAACCAAAGAATAAGTGCCTCCCCTTTATCTTCCAGATCATCTTCTTCTTCTGATAAGACAGGCTCGGAAGATGGGGCCACAACACTATCCCCCACCGCAGGGCCCTTCCCCCAAGTCTGATGGTCTGCCGTTGGTTGACAAAGCAGCGCAAATATTGGCCGAGGATGCCAATGACTTTTTCTACCCCCCATCAGTCTCTGGATGGTACACAGATGACAAGCACACCTGCACTTGTAACGTGGTCATTAGGCTCTTCCAAAATTGGGCTGTAAACTGGACATCGCAGTCAGATACTACCCTGTCCGGCAGACCATGAAGACAGAACACGTGCTGTAAGAACAAACGGGCTGTGGTACGGGTCACTGGCAATGCACGACATGGAATAAAATGGGCCATTTTCGTTAACATGTCCACTATCACCAGCACCGTTGTAAATCCAAGTGAGTCAAGAAGTCCATGGAAATCGCTCCCCATGGTCGTTCAGGAGTAGGTAGAGGTTGGAGGAGGCCGGGAGGCATACCTGACATGGTTTTTGCTTGACGGCACAGCACACAGGATGTCACATAGGTGTGAACGTCGTGCCACACTCAAGGCCACTGCATCACGAGATGGAGAGTCTTAAAATAACCAAAATGGCCAGCTGCGGGGTTGTCATGACACTGAGTCATAATGAGGGCTCGAAACGGCCCCGTGGGCACGTACAACCAGCCCCGATGCTTCATTAAGCCCTCCTCCAAAGTCCATGGGGATTCGGGTCCACCCTCCCTTGTTCTCTGCTGCGATCAGGCATCCAGGCGCTGTGCCTCTCATAACTGAGTCTGCAAGTCCACCGGTTCCTGGACTGTGGCCAAGGAGTCTGCTGGCAGCACTGTTCGCGGAGGCAAGGGGTCCTTGGAGCAAAGGTACTCGGGTTTGCGGGACAGGGCATCTGCTCTCCAATTGTGCCCACTGGGAATATAGGTCACAGAAAAGTTGAACCGGGCAAAGAACAATGACCACCGTATCTGTCTTTGGTTCAACTTCCTCGCCGTTGACAAGTGTTCTAAATTCCGATGGTCCGTCTGGACCTCCACCTTGTGTCGGGCCCCCTCAAGATGATGCCGCCAAGCCTCAAATGCAGCCTTAATAGCCAGCAACTCTTTTTCCCAGATGGTGTAGATGCGCTCGGAAGGACTGAGTTTCCAGGAATAATAAGCGCAGGGAAAAAGAGTGCTGCCACCTGCCAAGGCCTGCAACAGCACCACCCCAATAGCCACATTGGATGCGTCCATCTCCACCACAAACGGACCGTGTGGATCAGGGTGCCTCAGGATGGGTTCTGTGGTGAAGGCTTTCTTGAGGGCCTCAAAAGCCTGTTGCTGCAGGGGGCCCCACTGGAACGGAACCTTCTTTCAAAGGAGATGAGTTATCGGACCTGTCAGCGTGGCAAAGCCCGGGATGAAGGTCCAGTAGTAGTTAGCAAACCCCAATAGGCGTTGGATATCCTTCACGCCCTGAGGAGGCTCCCAACTACACAAGGCCTCCACCTTATGCGGGTCCATGGAGATGCCTTCGGGAGAGATGATGTGTCCAAGGAATTCTACGGACGTCTGGAAGAAGAGACATTTCTCCAGATTCGCATAAAGTTGGTGCTTCCGAAGGCATTGCAAAACCAGACGAACATGTTGAAGGTGGCTGTCCCTGAACCGGGAGTAGATCAAAATGTTGTCCAGGTACACCACCACGAACTGATCTAACATATCCCACAACACGTCATTCATGAAGTGCTGGAAGACTGCAGGAGCATTGGTCAACCCGAACGGCATCACTGTGTACTTAAAATGGCCATATCGGATGCCAAAGGCTGTCTTCCATTCGTCCCCTTCTCGTATCCATACCAGGTTATAGGCCCCTCAAAGATCGAGCTTGGTGAATATAGTAGCCTCCCGCAACCTCTCCATCAACTCTGGAATCAGCGGCAAGGGTAGTGATTCCGCACCGTGATGGCGTTGAGCCGACGGTAATCACAGCACAAACTTTTTGACGAAGAGGACTGGGGCTGAGAGAGATGATGACGAAGGACGGATGAATCCTCGGGCCAGGTTTTTGTCCATAGAGTCCCATAGAGTGGCCAGCTCAGGCTTGGACATAGAGTACAAATGACCTTTTGGCAGTGGAACATTGGGCAGAAGGTCCACAGGGCAATCATAGGGCTGATGCGGGGGTAGCCGGTCCTCCTCCTTCTCGCTGAACACATCTATGAAGTCCGTCAGTTCAGGAGGTATGGAGACGGCAGAAGTGGAGATGTCCTGGCTGGCACAGGTGTAGCGGATATGGTCCACGCACTGCAGCCTCGGAAAAGAGATTGCATTCTGCGACCATGCCACCTGAGGATCATGAATCCGAAGCCAGGCCATGCCGAGGACTAATGGAACATAGAGGTCTGCGGTGACAAAAAAGCGGATCACCTCCTCATGGTCTCCAATGGCTAGGTGCAACGGCTGGGTGGCAAACTTAATGGGTCCCGCAATAAGTTCCCGCCCATCAATAGTCTTGACCCTCATCGGGGGTTCCACTGGTTCCAAGGGGACATCAAAATGGGCCCTGGTCCATAAAGTTAGTCATGGCCCCTGAGTCCACCAGCGCATGTGCTGGAATCCCCTCCGACTAGTTAGCCAAGAAAACTCGAGTGTCCAAAATCAGATGCCGAGGGATCCCAGAGTCAACCTCCGCTAATTCAGGTGGGTGTTTGGCACGTGCCCAGCCTAGGATTTCCCTCAGGTCGGGCCCGCCCCGTTTCCCGACTGGTCACGCCGAGATTCAGGCACCGTTGGGAATGCCTGACTTCGTTTTTGAGAGCAGGAAATAGCGAAGTGGCTGGGCTCCCCACAATACAGGCACAAACCCCCTTGGCATCTTCGCATTTGCTCCTGGGCCATCAGGCGAGGTCTGGCCACTCCCAGCTCCATTGGCTCCTCAGCCGTTGTCACAAAACGCGGGATGACCCGGGGCGCTGTCGGCGTAGGGTGCGGCAGTGCAGACGCGGATGGCGATTCCTGGACGGTGCGACGGGCCCTTCACCGTTGAAGACGTGCGTTGATGCGCAGGCATTGCACCACCAGAGCGTCAAGGGTCGGAGACGCCTCCACTCGAACCAGTTCATCCTGCAGCTCATCTGACAGGCCATCCTGGAAGGCATCCATCAATGCCGCATCATTCCAGTTGGAGTCCAGGCACAAAAGCTGAAATTCAGAAATAAACTTCTGCAGGGGGTGCTTCCTTTGGCGAAGGTCCTTAAGACGCCTGGCTGCCGTCTGCCTTCGTATAGGGTCCTCGTACATGTGTCGCAAGTGTTGCCAAAACCCCTGAGAATCAGTTAATAACTTGTTCTGAAGCAACAAGGGCGTGGCCCATCGGGCGGCAGAGCCAGAAAGGAGGCTTATCACAAACCCCACCCGAGCCCGGTCGTCTGGGAAATCCTCTGGCGTCATAGCCATAAACAACTGGCATTGTCCCATGAAGGCCGGGAACATCTCAGGCTGCCCAGAAAACTTATCCGGCACAGCCACCAGGCATATCCGACGGGGAGGGGGAGGAGGAGGTGCAGGAACCTGCAGCACAGTGAGTTGGGCTGTTAATTGAGCCACCTGCTACTGTAACATTAGATTCTCAGCTTGCAGCTGTTGTTGATACTGCTGCTGCTGCTGCTGCTACTGCTGATCTATCTTAGGTAAAAGATGGTTTACGTTCTGGAACGGGACAAAAATGTTCTGTCTCTCCTTCCCTTTTCTCCAAAAAGGTAAGAGATTACTCACAAACAAGAACAGATAGACAAGCTGACGTGAACTTCACCAAGTAACTCTTTAGTAATTGATAAAAGTCTTGGCAAGCTATTGCGTCCTGCCTGCCAATTCCAAACTGGCAAAACAAACAAAAGTCTTTACTCACAGAGATAACGAAAAAGGCAGTTCAACAAGCATGTGCTCTTGTAACACAGTCACAAACCAAATCCAAATGCAACTTTGTCCCGTTCGAAACCTGAAGGGAAAGCACACCCACTTTTATCCCCTGTGGGATGTGGCTCCATGACTCAGCTTATTCCTTGTTCCGCCCACGCGTCCTCCATTGCTGCTCACGTTTCTCCCTTCTACGTTGCCTGGGATCGAGCCAAACCTCCTCCTCTTTGCTCCCTATCCTGGGCTGCTCTGTCATGCCTTCTTCTGGAATAAACTCTGGCTGTTCCTCCCGGTTGTCTGAAGGAACCTGAGGCATTACCAGGGAGGGAGGCATTGGCAGGGAGGAAGGTCCTGGGGAGGGAGGCCTTGCCAGTTCCTCCTCCTCATCTTCCAGATTGTCTTCTTCTGATAAAACAGGCTCGGAAGACGGGGCCACAACATATATACATACATACATACATACATACATACGTGTATGTGTGTGTGTGTGTGTGGATCTTTGGTAATTTGGTAACCTCAGAAAACAAATATATATATACATATATATATATATATATATATATATATATATATATATATATATATATATATATATATATCTCCAATCCACAAATCCAGTATGTTATTTAAACCAGCGTCTTTTATATTTATTTTCAACAATCAATATTCATAAGTCTTTATTTCTAGGTGTTCTGGTAAGGTCCTTTTCCAGCTGTTTCCTGAAGTCACCGGGTGCTTCTAAGACAATCTTTTCAAGTATCTTTCCCCATATATAGTATTCTGGTATTACTTTTCATGATTTTATTTTGTTATGATGGAGTTTCTCTTATTTTCTTTTAAATTCCAAAGTCCAATTTGTTAGAAAAACCAAGCACTTTTCAAAGAGTCACTGAAACTTTTCCTGTACCATCAGGTGGTGCTCTTGTTCTTTTTCCACAATCCACTCTTTCTTTTACTTTGCTTTCTTTTTTTAATTATAAAACTTTTATTAAATTTGCTAATTTCAATTATTAGCTATTATTTCTTTCAACACATTCAATTCCAGCATTTATTTATGCCTATTTAGCACCAAAAGTCCAATAATTATCCAATTTAATTTCTAAGCCTTTTGTGGTCAAATATTTCCCTCTGAATTTTCTCCTCCAAGTTAATTTGTTACAATAGTTCAAGCCAATTTTATAAGTTTATAAATTTCCTTCACACTCTCTCTGATCGCTGCCTCTGCAAACTTTCCTCCAAATAATCCTTTCATTCTTAATATTGTGGTACCTTAAAGTCCATGTATTTTGTCTGGTTCACACTGCTTGCTGCTTCTCCGCTCTAGCACAGTCTTAGTTTCCCGGACTGCTCCTCATCTTTGTGATGGCCATTTTAGACCACCACTGCAACTTGCCTTTGGAAGGAGTTTTTCTTGTCAGGGAGGGGAGTTGCGACTCCCTTCAAACCTCCAAGCGATTCCCCCTTTCTTCACCACCCCTCCAGGGTGGTTCTGGTCTTGATCAGGACCCTCCAACAAGTGAGCTTGAAGCAAAACCATGCACAATCACAGATTTCACTCCGACACCAACAACGAGCAACCGGAAGTTGATATTTCAAAAAGGTTCTTGAGGTATGAATTAAACCCCAAATAACTCTAAATAAATCACCATGATCCAAGAGTACATTTTGGCACTTTAGTTCAAAGTAGAGACTATAGAAGATATAACTGTTTGAACAACTCACATACTAGCTAAAAAAAAGCCTAGAAACTGCTACCTGCACATCATCAAATGAGGGGAAATTGCAATAGATAGATGGTTAACTGTACCACTAACTTGGCATTGCTATTCAGAAAAATTGAGATTGTCTATGTGTGGGGAGTCATCAAAGGAACTTTCCAGAAAATTCCCAAAGAATACAATGCTAGCCATGCAAAATAGATCTCAGAACTCACTGATAGCTTATAATTAAATATTGACAAATCAATAAACACTAATTTAGCAGTTGGTTTTAAAAATTGGTTCAGAGTGATTTCACTTGTGGAGCTTCAGTTAGTGTCTGTGGTGAAATATAGTCACGAGTTAGAAAAGGGAGGGGCTCTTTCCTAGAGGGCAAACAGACAGCAGAGATTGGAATGTCTGGCAGGCAGGCAGGTGGAAGGCAAATATGGATGCCCCTTCCCAAGTTCGCAGAGAATATCTAATAGTTATGCTGATAATTGCTTTAGTCTGGCAAGAGTCTGTTAATAGGTGAACAATAATAAATAATAATGAACAATAATAAATAACTATTCAGAAGTAATTCCAGGTATCATTCTTGGTTCCTTGGTCCTTACAGCATTGTATAATATCTTGATACTAAAAATGAAGTCATAACCATCTTCTCCTACAGTAATTTTATTTGAAAATTCAGAATGAATGAAATACCACAAATTCCAATCAAAGCATTCATTTCCCACTTCCAATCCTGACATGACTCTCCACAAGTGTCCTACTAATTGAAAATCTATTGTGGATTGCTGTGTGTACAGTTCCATTGCTACCTGAACAAATGCAGATCTTCTTAAAGGACATCCCTTCTTCACAGGTAAAACCCGTGAGTGGGGTTTGTATAAGATGTTTTATGGCATCTACCCCCGACGAGACTTGTGAGAATGTTTAAGAACAAATCAGATAAATGTTGGAAATGTCATCAGATACCTGGTTCATATTACCATATGTGGTGGGCATGTTCGGATGCAAAAAAATATTGGACTAAAATCCACACATGGTTGGAAAAAATGATAAAACAACATATAGACTTCAAACCAGAGATCTTTTTATTGGGAATTATACCGGAAATATACAACAAAGAGCTGAAATATTTGATTGTAAATGTTTTAACAGCAGCTAGAATTGTATTTGCTAAGAATTGGAAAAATGATAAAATATCTATGCAGGAGGAAGTTATTAAGAAAATTATGGACTGTGCTGAAATGAGTAAATTGACATTTGAAATTAGAGAACAAGAAGATAAACTATTTTATATGATATGGGATTTGTTTTATCAATGGTTGGACAAAAAGACATGGTAATGTAATAGAATAGATAATTTTGTTAAATTTAATAGATTGAAAATATAATATAGACATATATAACCATTAGATGAAAGTACAATATAAATTTTAAAATAAAATTTAGGATATCTCATATAAAATGACAGAATAGTTTAGTCATGGATGATTAATAACTGATAAATATATAAGCATATGTTAGTTTGACAATTTCTTGCCCAAACCCCAAAATCTTCAACATTAGACTATCTACTATTGACCTCACCCTTTCCTAAGAAGTCTGTAGGGGGCGTACATAAGCGCACCAAAACATGCCTACCGTCCCTGCCCTATTGTTTCTTTTTTTCTTATTCGTATCCATTTCATGTATTTATAACCATGTTTATACTTATACCTGTTATCTAATAATTGTTTGACAAAATAAATAAATAAAATAAATAAATAAACAATGTGAAATTTATATAAACTGTAACGACTATGAAAGGATAGCACAAAAGATTTGTAACCAACTGACACACTGTATGTATATAAAATGGAAGATGGTTTTATGCTTTTATGTACTGTTTGTATATGTTTGTCTTAAAAAATAAAAACGTAAAAAAAAAAACGTGAGTGGGGAATGTATTTTGGTCACCCGCAGAGTCTTTCTTTGCTGGAGGTAGGAGAAAAAGAAAGGATAGAAGTCTATAAAACAAGGCTGGAGAGAAGGAGAGTTTATCATCCTCCTCAGCAATCTCATATTACAATGAAACCTCTAAAACGATGAGAAAGAGTGAGCTTCTTTGCAGAGTGAGATGGATAACATATTAAACAAATAAATGAGAAAGTCTAAGTAGGTAAATTAAAGTAAATTTTATTTCACAGAATTGCTATTTTGACAGAATTTTCATTAAAATAACTTTTCTGTGTGGTGCTAAATCAGAATTAATAGTTTTCTATTTCTCTCTACAAGTTGGGAAATAAACTGCAGTTTCTACCACTATTATATATTTCTAGTAGTGTTCATGATTTTATCTTTCATATCTATAGATCATTTTTTTTCTTAGAACTCCCTTGTGCTGTGTAATATTTTGAGTCAAGAAAACCACATTTAATTTTGTAATTTTCTGTTTAAAAATAGTCATTATTTAGCCAACTCTGCACTTCAGTTTGTTCTTTCATTTTTAAAGTTAAAACGGTTATTACATCGCATCATATTTCCACATCCTTTGTTAAAAATGTTTGATTTTATGCTGACAAGTGTTGGTGAAAGTTATATTTAAAAGGAGGAAGCTGAACCAGAATATGATTATCAAGATGACTTTGGGGGGAGGAGATTTGAGACTTCCATTTTTCTAGCTTATGGACAAACTATTTTGCTAGAACAGGGGTCCCCAAACTTGGCAACTTTAAGACTTGTGGACTTCAAGTCTCAGAATTCTACCTGGCTGGAGAATTCTGGGAGTTGAAGTCCACAAGTCTTAAAGTTGCCAAGTTTGGAGACCTCTGTGCTAGAATGTCTTTTGGGATAATGGAAAGTAGTTAAGCATACTAGGTCTACATCTTTTCACACACCTCTTTTTGATCTTGTGAAATTATTACTCTGTTCTGATCTTTATCACGTGCTTCAAGTCTTGTACTCTTGATCTTGACATCACAATCTGTTTTGTTTTGTTTTTTCAGTGTAAGGCACTCATACTATATTTGACATGGACTGGGAAGTTTTTCTAATCAGAATAATCATGAGATACATCATGATATATAGTGGATCCCAAAAGATTTTGACAGTCTATTTTTGAACATGCCTTAGTCTACAGATCACTCCATTCTTGCAATCTCGCCTGCTGGGATCAACAATAGTGTTTGTGAACATCTGTTGTAATCTCCCATGTTTTCTGTGTGGCAGCAAATATTTCTAAAATATGGATATATTCTTACCACAATTCTACATATGTTACCCAACAATGACTGCCACGTCTCTCTAGGGAGGAGAATTAGACATATGTAAATACATATGCAAACATATATATCCTAATAGAAAAAGACCAAGTCACTCAAGACTGAAGACAAGAAAATAAAATACCAACCTTTCCCCACAATAAACTGAAAATTCACAGTGATGCCCATTATATATCTTTAGGTAAAGTGAGTGTTAGTGAGCATAACAAACAATAGTAGGCTCTTCCACAAGCAGAAGCCAAGAAAACAAAGATGTCTCACTGGACCTCTACAATTCTCTTCAGCAGACCTTTAGGATCAAAATGTTTTGAAGTTGTTATAATTTGTAATGGTATGTGGAAATGACCTTGGGAGATGAGAAGAGAGGCTGTCTGGAGAATGATCAATTGAGAAAGAGCATAGTCCACAGATGCACAAGAGGATAAAAAAGTAACTCAATTCTCTAAGAACAAAGAAAAAAAATTCACCACCACCCCCCTCAGATTTGTACTTTCAGACTTGCAGAATTGATGTCAGGACAGGAAACACGATTAAAAAAACAAATTATTTTTTATTGTAAGGCTAATATAACAGAATCAGTTTATTCAAACTAGTGAACAGGTTATTTCCATGTCAAATGTTATTTTAAAGGAGAAATAATATCGTTATCATGGAATAAGTCCATAACACAGGGGTGCATGCGGGGACAATGCATGACACAATCTGGTGAGTGAAAACACTCAAGGACAAAGGTTGTTCCCAATTTCCAGATACTTGTTAAATTTCAGAAGGCTGGCAAGCAGGAAAATACAAAGCTTTCAAAAGGGTGAAATAAATAGTATCCGTAGACAGGGTCCAACTATTTTCTAACAAGATGATTTAAAGGTATTTTTCCATTTCGTGTGTGGAAACAAGATGGTGACTAGGATAAGGTGTTCCTTTAATGTCACTTCATCTTACATAAAGCTTGGCCATCAACATTTGTTTAATTATTTTTAATTTGCATAGATATCCTATTCTCAATTCTTCTGGCATTGTCCTGTTCTTCCTTCTCATTCATACAAAGGAAGTTATTTCAGTGAAGGAAAAAAAGATACTTGTCCTGGTCTAATTAGATAAAGGTAATGTATGCTAGTCATTTCTGGCTCCAGGGGGCAGTACTTATCTCCGTTACAAAGCCAAAGAGCCAGCGCTCTCCAAAGACGTCTCCATGGTCATGTGGCCAGCATGACTAAATGCCAAAGGTGCACAGAACGCTGTTACTTTTCCACCAAAGGGGTCCCTATTTTTCTACTTGCATTTTTACATGTTTTTGAACTGCTAGGTTGGCAGAAGCTGGGACAAGTAATGAGAACTCATTCCGTTACGCGGTGCTAGGGATTCGAACCTCCAAACTACCAACCTTTTTGATCAACAAGCTCGGTGTCTTAGCAACTGAGCCACCATGTCCCCTTTAGGTCTAATTAGGGAACCTAAATAGCCATTTTCCCCCTTCATTTACTTGAGAATACCATTTGTTTTGTTTTTTAAAAATGTGAATAATTAAATGAAGAAACACTGGATTCTAAAGAAACCCTGAACTTACTCAGTTGATTACAGAAATGACACTGATTTCTGAGAAGTTAAGACTCCCTTTTACCTGTATCAATTATCTGTAGTATGCCTCTGTTGGTGTTGCACTTGCTATCTTGTTTAGGGTTTTCTCTTGAGGATAAGGGAAAGAGAGTCTGTAGTGGAAGGACATATTATAAAGTAAGTTTCCCCAGACTACAAGCTGAATTTGGCCAAAAAGTAAACATAAGTATACATAGTTATTATGTTTACTCTCAAGTCTTGTATCAAATCATTATAATTTTGCCTCACATTAGACACTGCTTTAGGGAGGGGCACCTAAGATCTGTGTGATTGACCATCTAAAATAAAAATAAGCAAAAAGCAGGTTTATGAGAAAAAAGCTGTCACTTCTAAGAAGAGGTGAGCTTAGAAACTCTTATTTCAAAACACCTGGGGCTGGTAGTAATATAACTGAGAGCTGGAATCAATCTATAATGAAGCATGTATGCGCCAGCAGCAAATTTACAGTTCATAACAACAACAAAAAATCCTTACTGCTAGCAGGTATATTAAGAAAAGGTCAGACAAGTTGGGCACAGCTGCAAATGAAAAGATCAATAATGGGCCTCTGAAAATTGGGTTGGACAATTGATGGCCTCTCTCCATACCTTTGGCCTGAACACACCATGAAATGGAATGGGCTTTTCTCTCTGCCCTTTCTTCTTCTCTCCCTCCCCTTCCAAGCAATTAGTCTGACATTGTTCATTCCAATTTAGCAGCATTCCTAGTTCTGATTGGCTATCAAGCCAAGCATTCCCCCTCCCACTCCTGAATTGGTCACTGTCCTGTATGTCTCTTTCATAAAATACATACAATATAAAATATATATTTCATAAATAAAATACAGGCTGAATAGTCAAGACCTTGTTGATGATCCAAACTCTGTCAAGGATCTACAATGGAATGAAGGAGTAGCCAGTTGCTTGGATTATTGTAGCATCAAAGCAACAACGATACACTCATGGGAGGGGAAAAGAAAAACGAAGGATATACAGTAGAGTCAAAGATGTGAAAGTGAAAAGGGAGGTTCTAAAGACTGTCTGTCTTATTCTTATGTCTGCCTTGCATCTGTCTTATGTGTGTGTAAACATCTGGGAAAGCAAAGGAAAGGCATAGAGACCAGTGAGGAGAGAACAATCCCTAAAAGGAGGCAATGAAAAGTTGGACTGTTTTTTCCTATTCTTTACCATTTTTACTGCTTCTTCTCTATTTTTGGGTATGTTTTCTGCTCCATGAAGAATAAGCCATCTCTAAAATGCTGGCTCAACTCTGTCCAAACCAGAAATAGACAAACAGACAGATCCATTCCAACAGTACCAAACACTATGGATTAAATTGTCTCTTTTTAATCTATTGTTTAGCAGTCTTTCCAAGATGCACACTGTTTCACAATCTCAGTCTTTTGGGATTCTCATCTTAGGTTTTATGTGTTGTCACTTTAGAATATTCAAGAATGAAGCCTCATGATATCTTCAGGATTTCCTGAATTAATTTTATTTAATTTAGGGGTTCTGTGGATACCATTTATGGATTTCAAGGATGAGATGACATCCATGGACATCACATTTGCAAGCTTTAGTTAATTTCTCATTTTCATACTGTTTCCCCATAACTGATTTTTTTTCCCCTATAATATTTTCTTAGCTCCATATGGGGAAGTTTATAACGGCATTATGATTATTTTTTAATCAAGAAGGGCAAACTAGAGGATAAAACAATTTTAAAACTACTAGATAAGTTGCTTAATGTTCTGAAGGATTCAAACACTAAATATTTATGAAAAACATCCTCCTAATTTGCAAGCTGTATGAAACATATGAATATATGTAATACATAAAAACTGATGCTTTATTCAATGAAACAAAGCAGAAGAGGTCAGTGGTGTAATTTACTGTAATTTGCTGCAAATTCTTTCTTTTCTGCTAATTTTGGGGTGCGGGGGTTGACTTTGAGGAGAAAGACAGAAAAGACAGATGAGCCATGGCTCAATCACAGTTATGAAAGGTACTCTCCAATCATATAAAAATGAGAATAAAGAAGTTATACTAAGAATCTAATCAAGAGGAAAGCATAACATTGACCTGAACAATTAAATTGGATTTTGGGGTTTAGATTAAAACATGGGTTTGAGGGACTTCAAGTGGATTCCATACAGTTGTACCAGTGATCTAGCAATGAGTGGACATAAAACAGTTTATCTTATTTCTGCAATAGGGTGTTTTCTAGTGTAGAATTTAGCAAACATTTTACAAAAGCCGGGATTTTGAAAATATTTTGTTAAAGTATTCAACATAGGTTTAAGAAGAGCTTTCAGCAATCTCAATATTTCAATATACCCTAAAACAGGGGTCACCAACCTTTTGGACCTCAGGGACCATCAAACTCATAATTTTAAATCCCATGGACCAGAGATCCTGGGAAAATCCCCAAAAAAGTCTGCAGGAAAATTCCTCACCCCGTTTTCCTACTGATTGATCATTCTTTATTTGGGATTGCAGGATACCGTATCCAGCTCTGTTCTCGGGGGTAGGGGGAGAGACATAGAGAGAGAGACTTTTGGCTTCATGCAAGGAAAGCAGCAGAAGCAGCAGAAGTCTTTCTTTCTCTCCCTCAGACTCCACCAGAAATGAGTCTTTGTGATACTTGTCACGCAGGTGCAGCCTCTTGGAGCAGGATGCCTTGCAGGGTCCCATAGACTCATTTCTGGTGGAGTTTGGGGGAGAGAAAGAAAGATTTTTGTTGCTTTCCTTGCATGCAGCCAAAAGCAGAAGAAGAAAGAAGCGGAAAGAAGCAGCCTGGTGGCCAGGCCAGGCACTTGTGGCATGTGGGGCAAGTTTCCCCCCTCCACCCTTTCCCCCCTTCCCTCACTACCTCATGTTGTTTGCAATGCAAGCAACACAAGCCTTGTGTTCCTGCTCAGCATGGATTAATTGCTTTGGGAATGACATTTCTCTGCGGACCACCAAAATTTTCTCATGGACCACCAGTGGTCCCCGGCCCACTGGTTGGCGACCACTGGTCTAAGAATGCTTACAGTTTCCCCCATTGAAACTATGGTTGTGAAATTAAGGAGTTTTCATCATGTCTTTTGGACTGACTTCATGAACATAAACTAAATTGTAATAGAATGTCGGCAAGAAAACAACCAAGCTCAGAGAGCACAAAAGACTCCACAATTCAACCCTGAGCTACAAATATTCTCTTCCATTAATATAGACTTTTAGATGCATGTTATTTCTTCTTAGTCCAAATGGCTTCTCTTTCTTTTCCTTGCTGGAAAAGATAATACTACTGTTTCTCTGATTCTGCTCTCTGTTAGATTCCCTCCACCGGAATTAGGATTTCTTCACTGCAGCCTGAATTTCCATCCTTACTGTGACATTATTTTTTTGGGAAATATAATAAGTTTGTGCAGGTTCATTCCATTTCCAGTGGACAATAATGAAAGAGTTGGTTATGTAAATCAATTGATTAACTAATGAGAAAAAAAAAATAAATCCCCACCCCTTTGTTTGCTTTGGAGCCTGTGCCTCTGCACATTTTTCTCTTCTCCCCATCCCTCCTTGCAACTGGATTCTTGCTAAGACTAAGAAATAAAGAACACAAAAGATTTGGGAGAAGGCTGCTGTAATGATAGAAGCAAAAAATATGTTTGTGCATTTGGGTATTTTTGCTTTGTTTCTTGAAGGGAGGAACCACAGTATCTAATCTTACTAAAACTGGTTTTGAAAAAAAGACAACAAACTGATTTACCAGAAGTTTATTTATTATTTTATATTTCACCATAGAAGGGGGAAGTTATGTTGAATATGTTTGATACCTTATAAAAATAATAAAGGCAGCAGCAAACATATCCAACATACCTACCTCCTCTTATTTGCCCCCACAACAACAACCCTATCAGGTGAGTTGGGCTGAGAGAACTAGCTCAAATTCATCCAGCTGGCTTTCATGGCTAATTTATGACTTATTTATTTATTTTATTTATTTATTTGGTTTGTCAATTGCTTACAAGATAATAGGTATAAGTAAAAATATGGTTACGAATACATGGTTACGTATAAGAAAAATTATACACACACACACACACACACATATATATATATATAAAAACAATAGGACAGGGACAGTAGGCACGTTGGTGCACTTATGCACGCCCTCTACAGACCTCTTAGGAAAGGGGTGAGGTCAATAGTAGATAGTCTAAGGTTAAAGTTTTTGGGGTTTGAGGAAGAAACCACAGAGTCAGGTAGAGTATTCCAAACATTGACCACTCTGTTGCTGAAGTCGTATTTCCTTAAATTCATGGTCTCTTCTTTCTAACCTGATGCCTTAACTACTAGACCAAACTGATTCTAGAAATAATGTTAAATATTTTATTCATCTTTCCTTTCTATTTATTGTCTAAGGACTGCAGTGGCTTAGGTAGGTAGGATGTAGGGCTAGCAATCAGCAGGCTCACTTCAAGATCTGATTGCTGTCGCGTAATGGGGTGAGCTCCTATCACTTGCTCCAGCTTTTGCTGACCCAGCAGTTCAAAAGTGGGTGACCTTGAGTAGATAGATAGGTACCGCTTTGGTAGACAACTTAATGGGGACATGAAAGGATCCCCCAACTGGGAATTCTCCAGGCAATAGTCATGTCACCAGTTAATCATTTCAACCCAGAAACACTGCAGTGTTCCCAACACAAATGTACTAGTAGTACCCATTGCCTGGCTGAAACTGGCAACTCTCTCTGAAAATACAGTGCCTTTCAGATTTACAATTTTATATTGATGATAGATTTCTATGCTCTACTCTGTCAAAAAACTGATGATGTAGGGGTCAGGATTGAATGTTTCTTTGAAAAATTATTTGCTCTCTTTATGAATGCTAATATTTTTCTGATAGTTTTTTAATATATTAAAGCAGTAAGACACATTGCATATTGTCAGAGGTAATATCTCTGAATTGTTGAATTGTGTTCAACAACTGCAGTATTTGGGAGACCCCTACTTAAAAACAAACAAGCAAATATAAGTTTAGCTACCGTGTTTTTCCAACAATACGGCCTCCACCAATAGGAAGACCCAGCATGTTTTCTAGGCATGAAATGAAATTAAGCCCCTCCCCCCAAATTTAAGCCTAGTTTAAAACATGCTGGGGGGGAGGGCGGGGGGGATGACGACCTGCCTTTAACAGTGCCCTGCACGGCGCTGCTGCTGTTCTCGTGCCAGCAGGAAGTGTAGAAGCGTTTCTGCTGCTTCTCGGGCGGGGGAGCTGCCTCCATGGCTTCCACAGTTCCTGCCAGCATGAGAACAGCAGCAGCGCCAACGGAAACGTGGAAGCATTTCTGCTGCTGCTCGGGTGACAGGAGGCTTCCGCACAACACCCGAGCAGTGGAAGCGTTTCTGCTGCTGCTTGGGTGCGTGCGGAGCTTCCGCACATACCTGAGCAGTGGAAGCGGTAGAAGCGGGAAGGAAGTAGTTAGCATGTTGTGTCACATGGGAAGAATCATAAGTAGATTTTCCAGAGTATACGAATACAAGAATGTAGAAAGGGCAAAATAAAAATGCTAGACCAGGGGTCTCCAACCTTAGCAACTTTAAGACTTATGGACTTCAACTCCCAGAGCTGGCTGAGGAACTCTGGGAGTTGAAGTCTACAAGTCTTAAAGTTGTCAAAATTGGAGACCCCTGGTCTAGACTGAACTCCATGTTATCTATATTCAAATGAAGGTTTGTTCAAGATCCAGGATAAAAAGGGAAGTTCCTTACTCCAGTTTATAAATTGAGATATATCCTAGGCAATAGAGGGAGTCAGAGTGAAGAAATGTCAACTTTCTATTACCTGAAATCACTCTCAGATCCATTGAAAGTATCTCTAGCAATTTTACATAGCATCTAGAGCAGGGGTGGGATTCTACCACTTTGCACCTATTCATGAGAACCGGTTGTTAACATTCTAAGCAGTTTGGAGAACCGGTGTTAGAAGAAATTACTGGCCTAATCCTGTAAGGAAGGCAGGAAGGAAACATTCTGGTGTTGCTTACAGAAACTGCCTCTCCACTAACCCTTATTACATTCTTGGCAGGACTAGACTTCCTGTCTCAGGAACGTCTCTAGAGTTTTTCCTCCCTCCTTTGCTGGTACTTTGCTTATGTGGAGTGACCATTCAAAGTTACAATGGCACTGAAAAAAATGACTTATGACCATTTTTCACACTTACGACTGTTGCAGCATCCCCACAGTCATGAGACCCCAGGCGAGGAGATGCGTGCCTCGATGTGAATGATATTGAGTTGGCCACACCCAGCCAATAACATGACCACCAAGCCATGTCCACCCAGTTGCATGACCACCAAGCCACGCCCACCACCTAAGCCATACCCACAGAACTGGTTGTTAAAAAATTTGAATCGCACCCCTGATCTAGAGTTGCACTAGATCCAAAGCCTAGACAAACTTTCTGCCTTAATGCTTCTGGAAAATTAGGCCAGGCTTAGGAGCCGTGTACAAAATAGAGCATTCCACTGTACTTTTCTACCAGCTGCTTTAGGCTTTCCAGATATGATGAATCATTTCAAATTATTATTAAACTATTTCAGGATATGAGCCTCCAGCCTAGGAGTTGTGTTGGAATGTGCTAGATATAGAGAAAAAGAAGAATATTTTGCGACCAAGGCAGTAAATTTTGTACAACCCTAGTCTTAAATAATTTCCAACACACTGATTGTAATGAGAAGTGTCCAATTCCCACCCCCCAAAAAAATCTTATGGTGACAATCTAAAGACATCTCAATCAAAATTTGGCCATCATGGTAATTCAGGACCAACCTCTGACTTCACTGAGGACTGCAATAGCAGGGCTGCTAAAATCCAAACAATGGAAGCAAAAATATACAGAAGACTTTGAATTTGGCTGTCATCTAAATAGGTTTTTTTTTTATTTTTTTGCAAACTAAAATTGATAGTTAGAACAATTAATCAGTGGAAGGACTTGACTCCAGACGCTGTGAATGCTCCAACACTGGATGATTTTAAAAAGAGTTTGGACAAGCATTTGTCTGAAATGGTATAGGGTTTGCTGCCTGAACCAAGGATTGGACTAGATTAGAAGACCTCCAAGGTCTCTTCCAACTCTGTTATTCTGTTAAGATGCCTACTTTGCCTTCATATGGCCACCTAGCATAAATACTAGCAGGAATTGGATTTAACTCAAAAGAAGGAATGTTACTTGAAGGGCAGCTGTTAAATATCCTGCCAAGCTTCAAATTTTGGTCTGTTTTTGTTCTGATGGGGAAGAAGGGGTTGGTATGCAAACTATTCTGCTTTTCCTTTGCTTTTAACCTGTTCTTATTTTCAATAAAATGTACATAGATGTACAGAAAAGATCTGACAATGGTCGGGGATTAACGTTCTTTGAGGTCTCTGCCAGATCATAATTCTTTTCTGGAAAAGAACACAGTGTAAAAATAGTACAGCCATGGCTGTGGGAGAAGAAATAGACTATTTCAGAGAAATAGTCACCAGCTTTAGCATTTTTAATTGTGTTCTTTTATTGAAAGATACAGAATGTGCATAGAATGTGAATCTCCTTCTTCAAAGTAATACAATTATATTTGATATTTAAATACAGAATTAGAGTATACTGCATATTATGACAATTTCTGGGAATGGGATGTAGGTGAAAGAGGTTCCCTAGATCTCAGATTATAAACAATTTAACAAAGGTTCTCATAGCTGATTCAAACAAGGTCATTTAAAGAGACTAGGAGCATTGGTCATGACATTGGTTCAACATCAACCTTGCTCTTCAAAATTTTTGAGGACATTCACATGTTATACTAACCCATTTAAAGGATATACTTACATTTGACCAAGGATTGTAAATCATCCTCTTATCTTAGCACTATGTCAATTCTAACCATACATGGTATATCTAACCATGACCAAGCAAACCATGGATTATCATAATATGCAAAGCCAGTCAAGGTACTGAATTATCACATACACCAGTCAAAGGACTGTGAAATACTTAGGACAGGAAGACCATTTTTTAAAGTAGGTAGTTGTGCATGTTATAAGCAGCAAATGTAGAAGCTTCATCATAATAAGTACAGTGGAATAGGCATAAATCCACTCTTTATAAGAAAAGATCTTGACTATGATAAAAGTGTCCCAATGCAAACTGAAGACAAATGGCTTTTTTCAGGTTACAAAGATGTGATTCACCATAACACAGGGTCTAGTCACACAGTGCTTAACGTAAACCAGAATGTTTATTTATATATTTAATTTATATTGCCGCCTATTTGCCCATGGCGACTCAAGGCAGCTTACAGAATATAAACCTCATTTAAAACAATAAAACTAATACAAAGTATCAAATACATTAATATAATAAAATCACCCATGCCCCCCCCCACCCTGGTGTCAGCCAATCACACGAGAAATTTAATGAGGTCCATCCCACTCTGGGTTCTCCAGGCCCGCTGTCTGAACCAGGTCTTCCAGAAGAGTATTAGAGTGGGGGGGCATTCTAATTTCTGGGGGAATGATATTCCAGAGAGAGGGAGCCACCATGGAGAAAGCCTTCTTTTGGGTCCCACCAGTGTATCTCCCTCGGGGATGGGGCCAGCAGCATTCTCTGCCTTCCCGCTCTGATGGGTCAGGTAGATATGACTGGCAAGAGATGGTCCATTAGGTAACCTGATCTCAAGCCATGAAGGGCTTTAAAAGTGACAACCAGCACCCTGAACTGCACCTGGAAACAAATCGGCAGCCCATGCAGCTCCCGCAGAAGAGGTGAAACATGTGCACACAAGGATCTCCACAAAATCATGTGGGCTACTACATTTTGCACTAACTGGAACTTCTGGATGCTCTTCAAGGGCAGTCTCATGTAGAGCATGTTGCAATAGTCAAGCCGTAAAGTGACTAGGGCATGAGTGCCTGTGAATAGGGATTGTTGGTCTAGGAAAGGGTGTAACTGGTGCACAATCCACAGTTGCGCAAAGGCCCTCCTGGCCATGACTGCCACCTGTTCTCTGAGCAGAAGTTGTAAGTCCAGGAGAATCCCCAGATTATGCACAGGTTCTGTTTGGGGTAGTGGCACTCCATCCAAGACCAAAGGTGGAAATTTTCCACGAGCTAACAAACCCCAAACCCAGAGCCACTTGATCTTGCCATGGTTTAGTTTCAACCCGTTGCTGCCCATCCAGCCTCTAACAGCCTCCATGCACTGCGAAAGGGAGGACACAGTAACACTTAACTCACCACGGGCCGATAAATACAGCTGAGTATCATCAGCATATTGGTGATACCTTAGTCCATGGTGATGGATGTTCTCACCCAGCGGTTTCATATAAATGTTGACCAGGAGCGGAGAGACTACTGAGCCCTGCGGAACCCTGCAAAGCAGTGGGCGAGGGCTGGATCTCTCCCCTCCTATCAACACTGACTGCAAGTGGCTGCTGAGGAAGGAAGTGAACCAAGAGAGCACAAGGCCTCCCACTCCCATCCCTCAAAGCTGCTCCAGGAGAATACCATGGTTGATGGCATTGAAAGCCACCGAGAGGTCAAGTAGAGCAAGGAGGGATGCGCTACCCCCATCCCGCTCCCACCAGAGATCATCCAAAAGTGCAACCAATGCCTTTTCTATCCCAAATCCAGGCCTGAATCCTGACTGGTAGGGGTTGAGATAATCTGTTTCATCTAGAAACCTCTGGAGCTGCTGAGCAAGCATCTTCTCAACAACCTTCTCCAAAAAGGGAAGATTGGAGACAGGTCGGAAATTATCCAACCGGGTGGAGTCCAGTGATGACTTCTTAAGAAGAGACAGACCACAGCTTCCTTAAAGTGCTGGGGCACTACACCCTCCTGTAGGGAAACATTCATCACCACCAGAGTCCACTCGCCTGTCACCTTCTGGGAAGATTTCACAAGCCAGGAGGGACATGGGTCTAAAACACAGGTGCTTGTGCACATACTCCATAGGATACTGTTCTCTTCCTCTGGAGCAACAGGGTCAAACTGTTTCCAGATAACATGGCAAGAACCTGCCTCAGGGGCTTCCACCGGACCAGCAACCTTGCTGGATCTAACTGGGAACAAAGTTGAGCGGTTTTGTCTTGCAGAAAATCTGAAAATTCCTCAGCGTGCCCCTTCAGGTGGATCTCCTCCTTCCCCATGTTACATGAATGCTAATAGTAATCTCATTTTTGCAACTTGGTTGATCATCAAAGATTCAAGACATTCATTCTCCAAAAAAATTAAGCAAAATGTATGTTCTACTCCCTTTCATGTGCTAGTGTTTATTTGTGCCATTAAGTAGCACTCAATTGTCTTAATTGTTCTATATTTAGTTTCGTTATTAACAGTAGTATATCTTGAACATGTTTGTCCTAGACAACTAATATAGAAAAAGCATCATGATGGTCTTATGCATTGTTAAGATATAAGCATTAAGTCATGAAGTGCTAACATGATTTGGCTTTTAAAGAGAGATAAATAAAATATTCACAATATTTTCTTCTCCATCACAGACAAGAGCAATATAATTTCTGTTGAGAACATGTAGTGACAGCCATCAACATGAAAAGGACTGAAACATTTTCTGTAGTGTGCACAAATATGGCACAGTTACTGATTAACACATATTTCTTAGAATTCTTATTTATGCCGTGTAAATTCTTTAGTCAGTATAAAGATTATTTATTATTCCCACCACATTTCTTTTATTATCAGAAGGAGGCAGTGTTGTCAGATTTACCAGGTGTGATGAAGTCAAGTGAGGGTTAAGAGGGAGAAGGAGATGAGGCAAATATAATGGTATTTCACAGGTAGCAAGATAGTTTAATAGCAAGAATGGACATCTTTATTTGCTTAAGTTAGTGCTTAATCCTATAATGCATGGAAAAACTTAACCATTGTTCCCACTGAGAATCCCAGATCAAACTGAATCCCAGAACTCTAGAGAATTCCTGAAAGCCTGCCACCAGCCATCAGCCATCAATAGACACATGGAGATAAATCATACTTACAGATCACTCAAAATCAAAAGCTAAGAGAAGAAACAACAAGACCAGCACAATTTTCCAGCAGCCAATATCCTGATTAGTTGGGATTAATACCAAACAAGCAATCAAGCAGAAAGCAATGCCCTAATCAAGGAACTACCAAGGGAAAAACTACACCTCCAGTAACATTGGTAGCTAAACAGGAAGCAAACACCACACACACACTAACTTTTATGGCATTACCTATTCAGGTAATGAAATACATGCAAGCAAACAGCCAAGCTCAAAGAGCATCAAGAACTCCACAGTTAAGCGGATCTTGCCATTGTTAAACAGTTTAGATATTTCACAGAAGCTTTAATAGACAAAATTTTAATTTCTCTGGTTGTGCCTGGGTAGTCCTAATATTCATTATTATTCAAATGTCACAACAGTGTATTTTTCACAGCTAATGAGGCCTGTACTAAAAAAAGTAGAAATATTTTCAATAAATTACAAAATGGCAGCTGCCTTGCAGAAATACTACATTTTTATCAGATCAACTTTGAATAACGAAAATTACAATGACACATAATGCTTTATTCTTGGTCCTAACTGATTTCTGAACTTCTGGTAAAATATAGACTAACAGGCAGGTGTACTTTGAAGGTGAAACATTTCTACTTGTACTTCTGATTTCTTTCTTGTGCATTATTTTTTGTCTATAAATAACATAGATATATTAAAGTCTTGTTTTGCTTTAAAAAAAAATTAGTCCAGAAGTATATTTTTACATAAGAAGATGTCTTCTTTGTGGTAGAACAGGAACTTGGACAATTTGGAATTTGGAGAGTATACAATGTCTATACTATAGATATCTTGCAGATAAAGTTGCTTGAATCTGCTTTAAACCATTGCTGGATCTAGTGATTCTGACAATTTTCCTTCAGCTTGCAGCCTTTCCTTTTGGGGTAAGGTTATGAAGAAGGTAGGTGGACTACAGTTCCAGAGGATATTGGAGTTATTGGATTATCTAAATCCATTTCAGTCAGGTTTCTAGCTGTAGAATTTTAGGGACATAGCAATGATTACACTTGCTGATGACTTCTGGTGAGGTTTAAATGGAGGTATGACCATCCTGGTTCTTCTTGATCTGTCACCGCCTTTTGATACAATAAATAATGACATTTTTATTTAATTGGCTACTGAGTTTTGAAATGGGAAGTCTAGCATCATGATGGTTTCTCCCTTTTTTCCATGACAATGTTGATAAATGTGCAGAGCCCAAACTTCTGCTTTGCAAAGTGTCCCATAGTTCAAAACTCTTTTTGAACATCTACATTAAACCATTGGGAGAAGTTACTAGTGGACATGACATCAACAGTGTTCTCTCAGTACACTGTGATGCTCAGTTGTATATCTTAACCCCTGATCAACTAAATGATGCTGATGAAGATATGTTCAGATCTGATGGGGAGTAATAGGCTGAAGATCAGCCTGACAAGACCAAGTGGGTAGAAGTGCATGATTTTTCTGGTGCTAGGATTGTCCATTATTGAATGGGGTGGCACTGTTCTATTTGAAGCTGACACAAAATTTGAGGGTCTTTCTGGATTCATAACTCCTGCTCAATGAACAGGTGATATTTATGGCCAAGAGAGTCTTCATGAAGTTTCATATGGTGCATCAATGTTAATCTATCTTGGACTAGAGGAAAGAATCATTCACTATAATGGCTAATGCTAATGCTTAAAATGCATTAATGTTATCTCATTTGTGGAGTGTTACAATATTCTTGGCATAGGGGATGCTCTTAAAAACTATTAAGAAGCTACAGGTGGTCCACAATGCAGTAGCCTGAGCAATTTCAGATACACCTCAGGATATGTAACAAAATATCTGCCCAATAAACTGTACTTGTTAATTGTCAGCTTAAAATAATATGGTTGTTAAAATCAACGGTTGCTAAAACCAATGGCTTTTATTTATTTAAAAAATTATATTGCCACCTATTCTCACATGGCGACTCAAGGCCTGCTTACAAGAAGATAAAAGCACCATATAAAAGAAATAACAATAAAAAGGAAAATAATAAAATAATAACTTATGGCAATACACATTCACACTAGCCATTTAATGGGCTCCATCCCGCTCTGGGTTCCTCAGGCCCAGAAAGGAACAATATAGGAAAAAATGTATAGCAATAACTTGAGTCACAATCTTTTTTTTTTTTAAATCCAGATCTAAGGCTTTGTCTTGTTTTTATATGATCCTGTTTTCATTCATGAAGCTGTATTCATGTCCAGCTAAAATATTCTTAGAAATATAAATAATGGCCTTTCTTATAGTTTAATATTATCGTGTGTGCCTCTGTGTGTATATAAAGGCACACAGTAGATGAGCCATAACTCACACCTGAAATAGCTTTTAAGCTGGAGCCATAAAGGAATGGCCAATATACTCCTCTGAACAGAATCAGTAATATACAGTATTTTGATGTCCCTCCAGGAGTCTCTGATAGCAAAAATGTCTCTCAGATATTTGGAGGTTTTAATTCATTTAATTTAGTGTTGACTGATTGGTTACCTATGGATTTTTTTTCCTTTCAGAAATTGCTGTAGTTTTCATTTTGTGACAATTAATTTGTTCTCTTTACGGCTGATTTTAATGTCTTGGACATTACAAAAAAACTATTTGTATCAGCAGTACTTAAAAGTATTGATACATGCTTGTTAACCAGTTGGAGAAAGTAGAAGACAAGACACAGAAAGGAAGAGTGGTCAAATTTAAGTCAAGATATAACTGGAGGGGGACAAGCACCCAACCCCTTTGAAAATTAGAATTGCACTATGTGAACCCAACTGGTTTGAATGTGTAAGTTTTCATACAGCGTTTGAATACAATAAGTAGAAATATCTAATAACTGGGAAGAAGATTTACTCATAGTGCATCCCTGGGAATTGTGTCAAAGAGTGGTTTCAAGTCAAAAGCATATATTTGTGTATTTATTGAAAAGTAATTTATCTCTTAGAAAATTTGTCACATCAATACTAAATAACAGATAACAGATAATCAGAGTTGGAAGGGACCTTGTAGGTCATCTAGTCCAACCCCCAAATGGCAGTCCAATTTCTTCTTGAAAGTCTCAAGTGATGGCGCTCACACAACTTCCGAGGGAAAGCTGTTCCATTGGTTGATTGTTCTCACTGTCAGAAAGTTTCTCCTTATTTCCTGGCTAAATCTCTCCTTGTTTAGTTTCCATCCATTATTCCTTGTCTGGTCTACAGGTGCTTTAGAAACTAGCTTGATCTCTTCCTCTCTCTGGCAGCCCCACAGATATTGGAAGACCTCTATCATGTCTCCCCTGGTCCTTCTATTCATTAGACTAGCCAAGCCCAGTTCCTGCAACCATTCATTGTATGTTTTAGCCTCCAGTCCCCTAATCATCCTGGTTGCTCTTCTCTATACTTTTTCTAGCGTCTCAACATCTTTTTTATAATGTGGTGAACAAAACTGGATGCAGTACTCTAGGTGTGGTCTTACTAAGGCTTTATAGAGTGGTATTAGTACTTCCCTTGATCTTGATTGTATCTCTTTATTAATACAACTTAGGATTGCAGTAGCTTTTTTGGCTGCTGCTGCACACTGCTGGCTCATATTTAGCTGGTTGTCCACTAGGACTCCAAGATCCCTCTCACAGTTACTACCATTGAGCCTGGTTTCACCCAGTTTATATGTGTACTTTTGGTTTTTCTTGCCTAAGTGTAGGACTTTACTTTTCTCTACATTGAATTTCATTTTGTTAGATATGGCCCAGTGTTCTAGTCTGTCAAGATCCATCTGGAATTTGAGCCTATCTTCTTGGGTGTTAGCTATTCCTGCCAGCTTAGTATCATCTGCAAATTTGGTAAGTTCCCCTTCTATTCCCTCATCTAAGTCGTTAATGAAGATATTGAAGAGTACTGGGCCTAAGACGGAACCTTGTGGCACCCCACTGCTTACTTCCTTCCATGTAGACTTAGACTCATTAAGGACTACTCGTTGAGTACGGTTTGCCAGCCAGTTGCGAGTCTATCTAGTGGTGGTGCTATCTATTCCACTTTTTTCTAGCGTGCTAAGAAGTAGGTTGTGGTTTACTTTGTCGAATGCTTTGCTGAAATCTAAATATATCATGTCCACAGTATTTTGCTGGTCTATTAATTTAGTCACTGTGTTGAAGAATGAAATAAGATTGGTTTGGCATGATCTGTTCTTAACAAATCCATACTGACTGTTAGTTATTACTTTACTTGTTTCTAGATGTTGGCAGGTCTGTTTTTTTTAATTATCTTTTCCAGTATTTTCCCGGATATTGATGTTAGGCTGATTGGTCTATAGTTTCCCGGGTCTGTTTTTTTTTCCTAGAAGAGGAGGAAATTATAATTTAACCTACTTTGGGAAACTACTGTCTTAAAATGTAGTAAGAAATTCACCAAAGACAGAAAGAAAAGAAAAGTACATACTGGCAGCTTTTGTTCAGGGTATGCCCTTGAAAAAGATCAACAGAGCAGACTGGAGAAACCGACTTCCCTTGACAGCTACAACTTATACTTCATCAAAGGAAGTGAAGCTTGAAAAATGTGAAGCTCAAATCTCCCATTGCTTGCGAGCTGAGCCAATTCACATGAAAGCCACTGCATCTTAAAATGAGTGTATGCTAATAAAATCCATATCTTAATGAAAACAACAATAACAACAACAACAATAACTTGAAATCTGACTTTTGCATGAGTCTTAGAAACATTATCCAATTTGGGGCATGTTCAATGGCAGATGTTGCAATTTAACAAAGGTAAAGGTTTCCCTGTCCAGTTAAGTTCTGACTCTAGGATGCAGTGTTTATTTCTGTTTCTTGAACAAGGGAGCTAGTGTTGTCTGAAAACATTTTCCATGGTCACATGGCCCACATGGCTATATGCCAGGATGCATGGAATGCTATTATCGTCCCACTGAAGTAGTACTTATTAGTCTACTAGCATTTGCATGCTTTCGAACTGCTAGGTGGGCTGGGGCAGGAATGAGAGCTTACCCATTCCTGCACAGTGCTTATCACATTGCACAGTATCCCGTTGCCCGTTGCACAGAGTCTCAAACCTGGACTGTCAGCTTTCCAGTTTAATAGCGTTAATAGGATTGAAATAACTGCGTTTTCCCCCTAAACACGTTGTCAAACAAGTATAGCATTATCTACATAAACATGTCTTTTATTCTGATGGCAACAAAACCATAAATGTATCATGTTTTAATTTAACACTTAGTAGCAACATCTCTTCTTGGATCAATGTTGGCATCCTTCCGTCTTCCTGAGAAAAGGCGTCAAGCATAAAAATAGCTTTTCCTCACCCTGTTAATAGTTGGTTAACTTCCAGTGGGTGAAAGTCACTAACAGGTGACATAATGGGGGAACAAAACTTGATTGGAAAAGAGTGTTTCCTGTTCTTCCTGCTGTCAATACAAACATATTGTACAGCTACATTTTAACTACCGCTGTGAGCTTTATGCCCATATCAACATCTGTCATGCTTAAAATTGGAAACCCAAGGATCTGTATGCTTTCATGCTAGATCAGACTTCTTTAACCTGATACATTTCAGATGCATTGAAGCTGCAACTCTCAGAATTTCCAGCCCTTTGAAGTGAGCCTGGGGCAGAGTAGGTTGGAGTTCTTGAATACAGAGATTTTCTAGGTCTTTGAACAATCCTGGCTCCTGCTGATATAGAAGGCCTATAAAGGTTTTGGAAATCCAGAATGACTTCTGTGTAATAACAGAATATAGCTGGTATGCACAAGGCCTTCTAAAGAGACTTTACTTTATTTAAATTTGTATACTGCCCCCTCTCCCAGACGCTGCACAAAGCATGTTTGCATGAATGAAGCATCTCTTCCCAAAGCATTATAGTAGCTGTGTTCCTTACAAGTCTCCTGTTGGTGCTTTGAAAACTGTCTGCAGCTGTCTACATGTTTGAGCATAGTCACTTCACATTCTAGCAGATCCAATGTAAATTATATTCAGGCATAGGCATAAGAAGATGACTAGGACAGGATTTAAAGTAGATGGGCATCCTGAATATGTTCATATAACATTATTTGGTCAGGTCTTATACAAATCTATAAACTGAAATCATGAAGAAATTGCTTCATTCCAAATGTCATTCCAAATTTTTGATTCCTTAGTGTGTTGTGCATATTAAGTCCATTTGACAAGCTTAGGTTCAAATGTGCAAATTAGAAAAATCCTTAATTTCAACTTTTCTAAAGTCAGTTTCTTCTCAAAATAGCTATCTATGATTTCTGCATCCATAAAACTACAAATCAGTTCTTGTTCTATCAGTTCTGTTATGTCTGAACTGATGAGTTCTTGTAGAAAATGCAAACATTCTGAGAAACATCTGAATATTCTGTCTTTAGTTTTAGAAGCATTTAGTTTAGCTTTATCTGGTTGCTTTTGATAAAATCACTTTCACAATCTTTAAAGCATTCTATACTGAACACCATCAAACAACATTGAAAGCAAACATATAAACTAAATTGGGTGAAAATCTGCCCTGCAACTTTTCAGAAAGTAAGCATAGTGAAAATCAACACTGAAACAGAAGCTTCTGCTTTTCTAGTTGATTCTCACCATGCTTCCTTTGGGAGATACTATTCAGATTATTTCATTGTTATATATTTTTCTATGACTGTGGAGACTGATGTGTTTCCATGAAAGCCTCTAACATCTTGGTTTTAATGAATTGTGGGAATCCAGATAGGCTATAAGTGTTGGAGTGATGTTTATACTATATAAAAGAGATAATTCATTCGTACTGCTTGGCGAGCTGGTAACTAGGTAAATGTAAATTCCCTACGTGCCATCCATTAGAATTTCATTGAAACTGTCTTTCGAAAGAAATTTCAAAAGTATCCTATACATTAAAATTCCACTGAGCACAGAAAGAAAAATGTAGATAATATTTTCAAGGTGGAACTAACACATTGCCAAGAGAGTAGAAAAAAACCAACCAAGAATTACAATTTAAGCAGCATTATTAGTTTCATTCTGCCTTTGGAGGGTGGGCAATCTGAGGGCACCTATATTCCAAATGTGAAATATGGTTTTTCACTGCTGAGAATGTTTTGTCACAGAAAAGCAATGAAAGTCTAATTAGAGAAAGAGATTGATTTATGCTATACTAAGCAGATGGAGCCTAGGTCATTTTAAGATTCTTGCATGAATGGCTATGCCTTTTTGATTCTGAGTATTTCTTAGTAACAATGAGTTCTAACATAGCAAACAAAGAGAGAAAGAGAAAGGGAGAATGAGAAAAAGATTGTCTAACCACACCACCTGCATAGATAACTTTATTTTGGTGAACTTGCATTCCATCTTCAGTAGAAGTTCCTATAATGGCAAGAGTCTAAATACAAGAGTCTATCATGAGGGAAAGGTCTGGCCAAATAATTAATTAAAACGATCATATAATTATTCTCACTGCCCATTTTACTTGTTTTTGTCTAAATTCACACATTACATTAAACCACAATATGATTTGAGTGGTGAGGGATTTTACATAATTATGAGTTAGGGTTAACATGATACCAGACAATTATGGTTTATATAACAACTGGAATTAACAGTTGGATTGTGGGAAGTTAGCATCCACTCCTCTCCTAGAAAAATTGAAATAGCCCAGGAAATATTAAAAGGCAGAATATTTCTTCTAAAAAGAGTAGAAACTCAAGAAGCAGAAACTCACTCAAGAAGCAGAAACTCACCCCCACCTTTGTCAATGGGTGGGCCATTAAGGCCTGGGCCAGAATACTTTACATAAGAAGGAACTCCAGGTAAAAGCTATAGCAATTGCCAAAAGCCCTTTTAAGGGCATAATCACCCAGAAAGGCCAGACCAAGCCTATAGAGTTAAGACCCCCGCCCCTGGGAGTCTGACAACCAATTAGAATACAAGCTCCAATTCAAATCCAAATCCAAACAGAGAGTATAAAACCCAGGTACTCTCAGCACCTCAACACTCTTCTCACTTCCTTCTTCCTTTTTTCTTTTTCCCCTTTTCCCTTTTTCCCTTCTCTTCTCATCTTGAAGCATGTGATCATTCTTCTCTGGAGCTCCAGGCCATGTGGCCCTGTAACCATTAAACCTTCCAAGCAGCCTCCATGTTTCCAGTGTCTTTTTTCCCCACTTGGAACTGAACCCAGAAGGATATTTCTTTCAACAATTGGCACCCAAGCAGATGGGACTCCAAGCTAACCTAACCAATGGACCAGGCCCAGGTAAGATTCCCTTGCTAGCAAACAGACCCATTGAGTCTGTGGGTGAGTTTTTCCTGGACCTTGGCCATTTGGAAAAAATGGTTTTAAAGGGGTTTTGAGTGTTGAGCTCAAAGGCTGCTTGGAAAGAAGGTGAGTACCTCTAAATTTTAATTTTAAAGCATGGAAAAACGTGGGAAATATGTGTATGCTTGCATGTGTGTGAGAGGATCCTTCTCCCAAACACAATTGGATCTTGCTTCCTCTGTGCATTTCCTAACCGCAGAAAGACCAAGAGTCTGGAGAGCATGGGGGTTTTGCCAGAGCACAGGACCTTTTGTTAGGGAAAAAGGAAGAGCATGTTTATGAGTGGCTTCATCCTTGGACAGCAGCTGGATTTCATTTCTTTGTTTGGCCTCTAGCCGCCCTCTTGCCTGTTGTTAGCTCTACAGAGCCATGACCATCAGGACAGGAAAAGCAAGGGGGGGCCATCAGAGTGTGGGACCTTCTGTATATAAGAGGAAATGCCAAGCGGGTTATGATTGAAGGGAGGGAAGAAAATTTGTCATTTTTTTTGTCCAGTGTATCCCAAAAGCAAACCCCAGGGTTTTAGGTAAACTTAGGTAGTTTTAGTGTAATTTGGACACTAAATTAGGAGCGCCAGTACTTGCCTGCATAAGAGCAGCAAGTTTTCCTCGGATCTGAGCTCTTCCAGATCTGTAAACGTGGGCTAGGAAGAAAAGAAAAGAATAGAATAGAGAAAAGTGGAGTACTCGTACTTGTCTGAGTGGGGCAGAGAGTCTCACGGGCTGTTTTTTTTGGGGAAAGGAAAGTAGGCTGCATTGACAGCAACACCCCCAGTCCGAAAACCGTGGTGAAGTGAGAGAGATAGAGAGAGAGAGAGAAAAGTCTCTCGGGAATTTTTTTACTAAAAAGGGGAGCGCGCATACTTTGGGAAACACTTAGTTTTTTTTATATTTTTGTTCTGAGGTTAAAGAAAAATGTTTGATGCCGTTGCGCCAGGAGCAACGACTAAAGTCTCTTATATTTTTGTTCTGAGGTTTAAGAAAAGTGTTTGATTCTGTTGCGCCAGGAGCAACAACCAAAGTCTCCCCCAGACACCCTTCTTTTTTTTTTTCTTGCTCGGATATTGCTTGTGTCTGAAACTGGTTCGCCTAGCTGACTGACCCGACTAAGCCAAAGTGTGAAACCCCACATGTAAGGGGAACATGGGAAGCGGTAGTTCGAGGGTCCTGGATGGAACCCCCCAGGGAGAGCTATTGGAGGCTTGGGATGAGCAGCAGATGTTGACCCTAGCCGGCATGAGCAAGAAAAAGGTAAAATGTATAGGTAGGGATTTGGCTTTGCTGAGGGATACAGGAAGACCAATGTGGTAAATAAAGGTACTTAAAAGGGCAATGTATAAACAGGATCACATGGAATTTTCTTAATTCTTTCTGTCTTTCTTTCTTTGTCTTCTATGCAACCACGTGGTTTGTTCCTTAAGATTTATGCCTTCCCCAATTTAACTAAGATATTTATTGTGGGAATGATCAGTGTGTGTGTAAATCTCAGAGTTTTGTTTTCTTTGTCCTTGTTTCTGTGTGTGTGCGTGCGCACGTGTGTGTGTGTCTAAGTCTTTGTGTGTCCTCGAGGTAACTGTTGCAACTGTTAAAAGTGTCTGACCTCTTCAGATATTAATTTTAAATTGTTAAGATTTAAAAACACTGAGAGAAATTGTCTTCTCCCGGTCTGGTCTGGCCAACCAAACTGGATGAGGAACAGTCAATTTTCTTTCCTCTCTGTGCTTTTAAGAAAAACCCAAGGTTATTAGTGAATGTTCTAAGTTCATTTAGAAGAAAAGTTTCATACTGTGTGTTTAAATGATTTTACCTGTTCATCCTTTTTCCTGAAGCTTGTGAATCCAGTTTTTTTTTCCTTTCTCATCTGTTGTGTCTCCATTTTGTTGAAACTGATTTATCTTTTTAGTAACTGCAATACTAATGTGTTATTCTTGATCCTCAAACCATGCCTGCAAGCTATCTACCCCCCCACCAAAATTTCTAATCCTTTTACAATGCCTTTCCTGGTAGAATTACCAGCGAAGGGGGGAGGGGACTCTTGTTCTGTGTGTTCCAGGCCTGCCACATGTGGAAGCAGATGCTGCCTCTAAAGCCATTCCACCCATTGGAGCCAGGAATTGGGTTTGGATCCAGCCTCCACTGAAAGTCATTACAGCAAACCAGAGTGGGCAGACCTTCCCAAGCCTGACTGACCACCCATACCACCAGGCCAAGCCTATGCCACCCAGAGACGTGAAGGAAAGGACCCTGAGATGGACCAGTAAAAGACTAAAAGACTTTTTTTCAATCCCCAGAAGACAGAAAGATTATGGGGGGAGGATGGAAATTTATTGTAACTGAAAATTCATTGTAATGTGAAATCTATTGTAATTCTTTTTTTCTTTCTTGTATTATTTATATTGTAACCAGTTTAATGTACTCATGTAAGGATTGTATTTGAGAGTGGCTGGCCCAGCAAGTTCTGAACACCTTGTACTTCTGTCTGGTGGGAGGGAAAATTGTCCACGTTTGTATTATCTGTATTGTAAAACTAGCTGCATACACAGGCACATACAGAGACACACCATTTAGAATTAGAGAGGCTAACCACTTTCACCTACCTCTACACAAAGCTGCTCCTAGCTTCGTTTTAATGTGTTTTTTTTATTTGTTTTGTTTTTGTTTGCTGCTCTGAGGCACTAAGGCCCAAGCAGTCATATTGCCCTGCTAATCCCAAGGGGGAAGGGGCATCTCCGTCAGGCAATTCCTGAAGAGATAGCAGAAAAGAGATCTCCAAACCCCAAGTCCTGACTGTGACTCACAAATGATGCTGCCCAGTTGCCCAGTAAAGCAGGATATGTTGCAGTGGTGGTCTCATGAGTAGAAATCCCAGGGCTCATTGTGTGTAACTTTAAAAATACAAAATAGCCTGGTTGCACACTGGCTAACCTCAATTTGGCCTCACAAACCCTGGAAGCTAAGAGCTAGGCAGGTAGTAACCATAACCTTGGATATGAGCAGCCTGTAATTTAAAGGTTGTGAACACTGTATAGAGGCTTGTGCTTACAACCTGACTGTAAGCTCACAAAACGTATATCAAACATCTGAAAATTATTTGGCATGAATAATTGGATACAGCTAAAAAAAAAAAAAAAAAAAAACCAGAAGTTTTCCCAGAGCTTTATGGTTGAAAGCTTTTGGGAGCCACTGAAGGAATCCTTTTCTGTTGCCTCTTTTTCAATGCCTTTCCTTTGCATCAGAGAAAAAAAAATTTTTTAAAAGCACCCATCAAATTTCCCTGATCTGATCACCTTTTAATTTTTTGTCAGAACTCTCACGTGTTTTCAAAAAAAAAAAAAATGAGGGATTGTGGGAAGTTAGCATCCACTCCTCTCCTAGAAAAATTGAAATAGCCCAGGAAATATTAAAAGGCAGAATATTTCTTCTAAAAAGAGTAGAAACTCAAGAAGCAGAAACTCACTCAAGAAGCAGAAACTCACCCCCACCTTTGTCAATGGGTGGGCCATTAAGGCCTGGGCCAGAATACTTTACATAAGAAGGAACTCCAGGTAAAAGCTATAGCAATTGCCAAAAGCCCTTTTAAGGGCATAATCACCCAGAAAGGCCAGACCAAGCCTATAGAGTTAAGACCCCCGCCCCTGGGAGTCTGACAACCAATTAGAATACAAGCTCCAATTCAAATCCAAATCCAAACAGAGAGTATAAAACCCAGGTACTCTCAGCACCTCAACACTCTTCTCACTTCCTTCTTCCTTTTTTCTTTTTCCCCTTTTCCCTTTTTCCCTTCTCTTCTCATCTTGAAGCATGTGATCATTCTTCTCTGGAGCTCCAGGCCATGTGGCCCTGTAACCATTAAACCTTCCAAGCAGCCTCCATGTTTCCAGTGTCTTTTTTCCCCACTTGGAACTGAACCCAGAAGGATATTTCTTTCAACAGGATATTAAGCAACCAACTATACTATGCAACAAGGTAAATAGAAAGAGGATGGCTTCTAATGTTTACACAGACGGAACCTGAAAATTGGTTGGAGTACAAACAAGGGGAAAATCAGAAACCAAATATTTAGCTTTATTAATTAAGGGTGTCTTTCTTTCTTTCTTTCTTTCTTTCTTTCTTTCTTTCTTTCTTTCTTTCTTCTTTCTTCTTTCTTTCTTCTTTTTTAACATTTCAAATAATAATATAATGAAGATTTTGACATCAAGCTCAAAAATGTATAACTCTTACATCCTGTGCTCTGCTTTGAAACTTTTAATATTCAAATAAGATTAGTAATTGTACAACTTCAGTAATTATTTGCCCATTA